>CM037869.1:42327989-42975489 GCA_021292105.1 Anadara kagoshimensis
ATCTGTCGCTTGGTTTAATGGCCATCTAAATCTCTGTTACTTGACAACGGCGGTTTTGTCACTCCTTTTCGTTTCCTCGGTGTTAAACTTTCGACAAGTCTGTACTGTACACTGTATATTATGAACGGCATTACTTCAATTTTAACTCGTTTGCTGTACAGTCCAACCTGCCTTAAAGACCACCTCTATATAAGGACCATCTACTTATAAAGGCCAGTAGAATTGTATCCCAATTGTTCTTTATTCGTATTATTTGAACCTGTATATCAAAACCACCTGCCCATAAAGGCAACTTTTATTGGTTCCCTTGGGTGGCCTTTATAGACAGGTTTGACTACCTTAATTTCGACGATTGGTTATAAAGTTGACTGTACCACACCTGTTTATACAGACCAGACCGATTCTACACTGATTCGTTAGCTTTGTCTTAAACTTTCGACAGACCTGTATACTGTAGGACGGAACGGAATAATCAACAAAATAACTGGTTTCATTAATATATCACATAATTTATGAAATGAATAACTAGTAAATGTTATTTTTTTACAATGAAAAATGAATCAATGGAAAGAACGAACATCAATTTATTACTAATCAATAAAAACATACTAATCCATGTCCGGATCACAATCCAGAAGCAAAGTAAAAATTTTGGAAATGACAAGTTAGGTTAGACACATGAACTTCCACAAGGGAAGTGAGGTCGGGTGCTCCAGAAGGGTAAACACTCCTGTTTAGCTAGCTACACCCGTCGCGTGTGTAATCAAAATTGTGTGAAAGGAACATGAAACTGTGTGACGTCAAATATATCCAGGGCAATCTTGGAACCAAGGTAATGAGGCGATGTGATCCATTAGCCAACAGTTTACACTGTAGACAACTCGGCCGCCGTGATTCGGATTTAATCTAAGTTGGAAAGGAAAAAATAATCATTTTTGACATATAACAAAGTGTTCAATTTTCAAATATTAATAAAAATATCTCTTGAATTAAAAAGGCACAATTTATCCTAAAAATCCTACTTTTACCAGGAAATTAAATACATATGTGAATGCGCTGCCATACATTAAGTAGAATTTTAAGACGAAACAAAATTGAACAAAATGGCGTTCGCTAGCACACCCAGTGATATCCAATAACGTTTGTGCGAAACAATTATTTTCACTGAATATGTGATCGCATATAAGTCTCAGTTTTTCCACCAAAACGATATTATTCCGAGAATTCGCGACATTAGCGTTTTATTAAACTCCCAACACAAACGTCAAGAGGTGATGATCAATGGGTACAGCGGCGAACCCAATTACGACAACATATTTGTAGCAAGAGGCAATTATTTTCTAAATAGAAGCACCATTTAAAAATGAAAAAAATCATGAATTCTATGTACATATACAACAAACATTATAATTACATTAAAACAGGCACAAAAATAGTACTTGGTCAAAATTCATTCTTCATACAAAAATTATTATACACAATCGATATTAAACTGACTATACAAAATCCCTTTGTCATTCAAATGTAAGTTTCATTTGATATCCCGGATATGAAAGTATTACCCGCAATTTGACGTCAGAGAACACGTGTTGCCGGTTGATATGCCGGTTGCTACGTGAAATGGACAATCAGTATGCGTTTTACTTAAGAATAAATTATACAAGTCTTTAGCATAAAAAACAGCATAACAGCATACTACATTGTATATATATATAAATGTGTAATGAGAAATGTCAACTCGTGTATAAATTAATTTTTGGCACGAAATATTAAAAAAAAGCTAATTGAAATATATAGAAAATACATAAGGCATTTTAATTTCCACGTACATGCACGGGGTGGGGGGTTATATAGAGGGAAAGGGGTCTATACTAATCCTAAATTAAAGGAAGATGTAAGGTAAAGTGCTACTTGTACTTTCCATGATATATGACCAAAAACCCATTAGCATAACTAGTTGGATTGCTCTTATTTGCATCTTGTACATTAGGCAATATGCTAAAAAAAACTCATGCATATACATGCACAGTTAAACCTGCCTTAAAGGCCATCTCTGTATAAGGGCCACATGTTTATAAAGGCCAGTAGATTTGTATCCAAATTGTTCTTTATTCATGCTACTTGAACTTGTGTATAAAGGTCACCTGCCCATTAAGGTCACTTTTACTGGTTTCCTTGGGTGACCTTTATAGACAGGTTTGACTGTACATGTAATTGCTATTATCAATAGATGCGACTAAAGTCATACCACTTTAGTTAATCTACCGGTGCTTTGACCAAACATGTCCCTTTCGAAATAATAAGATGTACTTATCTAATAAACATTTTTAACAAAATTAAATACAATATTAAAAGTATGATTTGGTCTTCAAACTGACATCTTAAACCATGAATATCTTAAAAAATAACAGAATTATAGAGGTTTTAAATTTTCGAGATAAATTGAAAAAAATCTTAATTATGGATTAGGGGGTTGGCCCTCTATCACAGTCAATATCATCTGGATATTACCCAATGTCAGCCATCTACTACGATCGTCATTTACTTCCTGTTTGTCTTGTAATGCTGCTTAATTGAAAACTTCTCCGTTTTCTTAGAATCTTTAATGCTAAAAGCTACTATTCAGTCCGTTGTCAATTTTCTTCATTTTATAATATCACAGTTATTAAATCACACTTTACTATCATAGCACTTTTCAAAAGTTTAAAACACTCAAGAATTTTGAAATGGGTAATATCATGATGCATTTGATACCTGTTGTGTTTGACTTCTGTTTAGAGGTAACAAAATATCATTCGGCAAACTTCGACCAAACTCGTAATTCTGACATCACGGAAGAGCACGTCGCCAGTTCAGAAATATACATAGATGATGGACGTCTGTCACTATCTATTGCACTGCTACCTAAACTAATATCTAAGTGAAGTTAAAGAAATCACCTTGCTTAAACCTGATCCACGGCACAAAAATTTAAGTCCATTAACTACTTCGAGGTGGTGCTGATTTCGGTCCTCCATTTTTAACTGTGGCCGGTGGTGTAGCCACTGGGGCTACCCCTTTCTTTCTACCGACCGCCTTTTTACCTGCTTTGGGACTAACCTGAGTTTGGGACTCTTTGACAGGACGATCACGTGGTTCTCGTTTCTTTGACGACGATTGCTCCGCAGCATGGACGGTTGCTTTTTGGCGGAGATTTTCCCAAGCTTTTGGAAAGCCTAACATTATTTTGTTGTTAGACACATCGAGTTCTTTTAATGTTGGAATTTTACAAATCTTCTCTGGTAAAGATTCTATGATGTTGTCAGACAAATCTAAAACCTCTATTGATTTCAGCTTATCTACGTCACCTGGTAGAGATTTCAGATCATTTCCCGCCGCTCGGAGAACTCGCAGACGATACAGGTACGGGAAGTCAATGGGCATGGCATCAATATGGTTCTGATTCAGATTAAGCGTCAATAGAGACGCCAAAACATCTATCCGATCTGTTGGAAAAGTGAGTAACGCGTTGTTCGACAAGTCCATGAAAATAAGTTTATTCAAATCGCCGAAATTCTCGGGCAGTAAACTCATTTTATTAAAGGACATATCCAGCGTCTCCAGGGAAATAAGTTTGATAAGCCCTGCTGTAAATTTTTCTATACCATTGTTTGCCACTTTTAGCTTCTGAAGTCGTTTTAACCCGCCGATTTTTTCCGGTAAGTCCGTAAGCTCATTATTACTGGCGTCAACTGATTCCAAACTTTTCAATTTGCATACATTGTCACTTAAAGTTTTGAGCGAATTTTTGGAAACATCCAAATGTTTTAAGCACCTTAAGTTGAACACAGGCGACGGAATTTCATCTAAAGAGAGGCTGCATAGAGTCAATGACGTTAGGTTACGTAAATGGTCCTTGTCGCCCATAACAACGATGGCTGACCGATGGTCATTCACGTTGATCGATAACGGATTATCGGAAAGGTTTAGTGCCGTAAGCGTCTTTGGTATGTTGAGTTCTGTTAATCCATTACTAGCGACATCTAGCGACCGTAACTGGTAGAGCCAATCTATAGATTTTGGCATTGCAGCGATCTCGTTATGACTAATGTGAAACAGTTCTAGATTTCTAAGTTTTCTCAGGTCGCTAGGTAGCGCCGTTAGCTTGTTGTGCGAAATATCCAATGACGTCAGCACCTGTTCTTGCCCTAGACTATCCGGAAGTGTTGTCAATTTATTTTCTGCCACATTGAAGCTCTTCAGGGTTTTCACGTTCCCGATTTTGCTTGGTAGTTCTTTTATCTTATTTCCGGAAATATCCAAAGTCACGAGAGATTTCATATGATCGATCTCGTCAGGCACAACCTCCACTTGATTTTTAGCTAAAAATAAATGTTCCAGTCCTTTCATATAAACTGCAAATTTCATAGACATAAGTTTGTTATTGGACACTGCCAGTCTCTGGAGACTTTGAATTTCTCGTATCCCTTCTGGAAGGTACTCGATCTGATTGTCGGAAGCTTCCAACACACGAAGTTTTTTCAGTCGATGGATTTCTTCCGGTAAAAGGGGAATTTCGTTTCCGGAGAGGAGCAAGGTGTCAAGCGCATGCCCAAGATAACACAGTTCTTCCGGGACGGATTTCAAATGGTTGTTGCTTACATTTAAATAATGGAGGTATTTAACTTGACCGATTTGAGCTGGAAGCTCGTCCAAAGAATTTCCGGAAAGATCTAGCCATGTTAGACGAGATAGTTTATCGATGTTTTCCGGGATATAGACAATTCCGTTTCTTGATAAATTCATTTTTTGTATATTTGGCTTTTTAACTGTAGCAGGTGGCATTTCCGTCAGTCTGTTTCCCGACAAATTAATTTCCGAGGACATTTCGTAAACTCCTTTTTTGAATGACTTTATGAGATTATCGGAAACGTCGACATATGCTAGCGAGGTGGATTTCCCGATATTTTTCGGTAAACCTCGGATCTTATTATTCCTTGCATATAATTTGACCAATCCAGTCGCCTTGTGGATAGCCGGAGGGAGTTTTTTTAAGGCGTTATTTTCAATATCCAGAGTCTCCAACCTCTTCATTTTCGATACCGATCCCGGAAACGCCGATAGCGTGTTGTTTTTAACATTGATGTATTGTAAATTATCCAAAGCCGCAATACCTTTCGGTAGCCTTTTCAGTCGGTTGTTTTCTGCGTTAAATTTCACCGCTAACAAACTCAGTTCCTCATTATCATAAATTTCTACCGGTAAGGATTTGAAGTTTGATGTACTGAAGTTCAAGAACTTGTATTTGCTGTCCGGAATCGGTTTTATGTATTTCTTTACCGGATCCGGTAAAGAGATTATTTTGCTCCCCGGACCAGTTGCGGGAGGGGGCTTTTCATCCTTCTTCCGGCGTCGAGCACTCATTATGGTTTAGTCGATTCCGGAGACAATTCGTCAAATTTCCTTATTTCATTTCATAGCCGGACCTGAAAGTAGACAAAAACAAAATATCAATATAAATTAATGGAGGTAAACATTGTCATGTGCTTTTAGCATGTTTGACACATTTCCAAAATTTCTGAAAAAATGAATCTCAAAAGTACCTAGATTTCATTGACTAGGAAAAAGAGGGATATTTGAGGATTATGTGTGCCACTGTATGTAGTTCGGGGTTTGTTGACCATCTGATTCTATGAATATGGCCTATTTTGAGGTACTATTTTACAATATTTTGTGAGGTTACCATGGAAACAAAATGCTTTTTCAAAATTGTGCGGAGAATTTGCATTTAGGTCATAAATGCAGTATAGAAATAATGTTTTAATTCTTCTGAATTGAAAAAAGTATCAACATTCAACTTGTGATATCTCGATATAAGTGAAATTAACACGACTGTAATGTAAAACCATATTACAGAATCCACTCGTGTACTAGGGAGTGAGATCACGATATTAATGAAATTTGTCTTGACTATTGTGACTCGGAAAAATCTTTCGTTTATTTTTGCGTAAATTCGCGAGTGTAACAAGTCACGGAAATAATCCTTCTATTTTAATTTAATTTGTTTGTATGATGGTTGTTGGTTGAATGTTGCTTAATGTCGCATCAGCAATTTTTCAGCTATTTGCGACGAGAACTATTTTTAATCTCTATGGATTAATCTATGAACAATTTTGTGTATGCGTGTGAAGTGCGAATGTGTTGTATGGTCTGGCATCTACTAGCGCGCACTCAGGACGACTTTAACGTGCTAGCTCATAGAGTACGCCGCAGACAAGCATACCACTACCCCAGTCCATTATACGGATACCAGGTGTACCAGTAAAGGCCAACGGCAAGGAAAATTCACTTTCCCACATGTGGTCTGAGCGGTACTTGAACTCGCAACGGTGAGAGACCCTGGGTTTAAAGACTAGCGTCTTATCCATTAGGCCACCGTGGCCTTTCTTAATTTGTTTGCAAGACCCGAAATAAAACACTATTATTCCACTACACTTTTTCTAAGAGTTTATATACGATATTCAAGTATGTGTGCATAAATGATCACTGTCTTTGGCGTCCCGTTTTAAATCTTAAATTTAAATGAAGTTTTATTGTAGATTAAAATATCTTGACTCTCTAAGTCAATTTTTTTTCTTCAAAATTATAATTTTTCATTTTCTAGATGGTGTCGCATTTTAAAAGTTGCTTGGCTGTAAAAGAAACACTCTCTAAGCCAATGTTATATGATTTTCTAGTTAACCTTCTATTCTCACGTCGTTTACCAATTTTATTTATACATAATTATGACATGTCATTGTCATGTGCTACTTTTGAATGTATTATTTCATAAAAAAAATCAAAAGTAGCACATGACACATATTTGGCAGTGAAAACTATCTATAATCAATTTTTTTTATAATTTTCAAGTTAACTTTTTATCCTCACGTTGGTGAACTATTTTAAAATTTTTACATAAAACTCTCTGCTCTCTAAGTCAATTTTATATGATATTCTAGTGTGTACGATTGCTAGCTGTTCATTCTTACGTTGGTGGTCCATTTTAAAATTTATATACAGTCCAGATTTGTTGAAAGATTAACACTTAGCATGGGTCTAAGCCGAGATATATAGAAATCTAATGGTCGAAAAGCTGCCGAGAATAGCAACTGACGTAAAGCTATGGCAATACAGTCGAACCTTCTATAAAGGCCACCTAAGGGAACCAGTAAAAGTGGTCTTTATATACAGGTTCAAATAATATGAATGAAGAACAATTGGGGGAAAATCCTACTGGCCTTTATAAGCAGGTGACCCTTATATAGGCCTTTAAGGCAGGTTGGACTGTACATGCATAGCTGCCGGGAGGCTGTGATGAGTTGCCGATTCGACACTATATTCGTTATCCTTGACTTAATCTTGCAACAGGTCTGCACTGAACGTACATGCTTGACTGTAAAAAGAAAACTCTCTTAGTAAATTTTATATGGTTTTCAAGTTAACTTTCCATTCTCACGTTGGTGACCCATTCAATGCACACCTTGCATTTTTCTCTTTGATAGATGTTCAATAATTTATGATTTATGATTTATAAAAATAATTTTCTTGAGGAAGTCCACTGAAAAATCCAAAATAATGAAATGCATAAATCCCACACATAAAACGCAAGTGACAGCATTCATCAAATTTTATGAGAAGTTGGCAACATTAATGCCACAGAGTATCAAAACATTAATTCCACAAATATTATAATTCACAGGCGTTTCATTGAATTTCCTCAAGAGAATTATTTTTATGTCTAATATATTATATAACAGATCGAGTGTATCACAATTAATTTTGAGGGGTGGTAACGAGTCGCGACGAGTACCATCCTTCAAAAATTAATTGTAATACACTCGATCTGTTGTATTTAAGTTTGGCTATAAATGGAAACGATCTCTAAGTAAATTTTTATGATATTTTAGTGTGTACATCGATGTTGACTTTTCAATCTAGCTCCCTTTTATTGTATACTCAGTTACCTAGCAACAGCAAACAGTTTATATACAACAGGTGTATGTCAAATTAATATATGTATATACATTTAAATGTGTATTGCCTCACCTCGACCTACGGTACCTTAGCTCGCATAAGTTATTTTTAAATTATCCATTAAAAGAGGCATACCAATGTAACGTTGTAAATTATAAATCACTGTAAACGCTTGGGTGACGTATTTTTTAAAAACCTTCTTTTCTTTCTTTCTTTTTTTAAATCAATCAAAGTATTTTTTTTTCTTTATATAACGCACTGGCGAACAATGTATTTCAATTCCATACAAACAGTACAGACATGTCGAAAGTTTAACACTTAGATAACGAATTTGTGCTAAATCGGCAGGTCAATTCGGCCCCTCGTTACCTATATCTCGATAGCTGCTTAATGCAGTCAAACCTGTCTATAAAGACTATCAAAGGGAACCAGTAAAAGTGGTCTTTATTTACAGGTTCAAATAACATGAATAAAGAACAATTGGGATACAATTCTACTGGCCTTAATAGGCAGGTCGCCTTTATGTACAGGTTCAAATAACATGAATAAAGAACAATTGGGATACAATTCTACTGGCCTTAATAAGCAGGTGACCTTTTATATACAGGTTCAAATAATATGAATAAAGAACAATTGGGATATAATTCTACTGGCCTTAATAAGCAGGTGACCTTTTATATACAGGTTCAAATAATATGAATAAAGAACAATTGGGATACAATTCTACTGGCCTTAATAAGCAGGTGACCTTTTATATACAGGTTCAAATAATATGAATAAAGAACAATTGGGATATAATTCTACTGGCCTTTATAAGCAGGTGACCTTTTATATACAGGTTCAAATAATATGAATAAAGAACAATTTGGATACAATTCTAATGGTCTTAATAAGCAGGTCGTCTTTATGTACAGGTTCAAATAATATGGATAAAGAACAATTTGGATCCGATTTTACTGGCCTTTATAAGCAGGTCGCCTTTATGTACAGGTTCAAATAATATGGATAAAGAACAATTGGGATGCAATTCTAATGGCTTCTAATAAGCAGGTGGCCTTTATATACAGGTTCAAATAATATGAATAAAGAACAACTAGGATACAATTCTACTGGTCTTAATAAGCAGGTCGCCTTTATGTACAGGTTCAAATAATATGAATATAGAACAATTAGGATACATTTCTACTGGCCTTTAATAAGCAGGTCGCCTTTATATACAGGTTCAAATAATATGAATAAAGAACAATTGGGATACAATTCTACTGATCTTTATAAGCAGGTGGCCCTTATATAGAGGTGACATTTAAGACAGGTTCCACTGTATATGTCTTGGCAGGTTTTTCGCAAACTATCCATACTTCGGTCGCTAAACACTAGAAGGGGGTTTTACCGGAATAATTGCGAAATTCTGGAATAGTTTGACACTTTCCTTAATCTTTACGAAAATCCGGAATGTTTAGACCAAATCCGGAATTTTTAGACCAAATCCGAAATAATCAAACTCCGAAAAAATCGGTCAAAATCCGGAATAAGTAGAATATTTTTACGGTAAATTTTACGGAGTCTAATTATTCCGGTAATGTCTGATTATTCCGGTAAAATTCTAATTATTCCGGCAAATGTCCAATTATTCTGGTAAAATCCCCTTCTAGTGAAATATCGTAACTTCTGACCCTTTTCGTTACAGTCCAACCTGCCTTAAAGGCCACCTCTATATAAGTACCACCTGTTTATAAAGGCCAGTAGAATTGTATCCCAATTGTTCTTTACTTATGTTATATGAACCTGTATATAAAGGCTACCTGCCCATAAAGACCACTTTCACTGGTTCCCTTGGGTGGTCCTTATAGACAGGTTGGTATTTCAGTACTAGTGTTACACCTTCGGCAGATCTGTATTATATGTTCGCTATATATTCTATGTTGCATTGTGATTGTGACAATTAAAAATTGTATGTCATATACTCATTTTTAAAAATATATATAAATTACACACCAGTTCAATCAATATTGTCTTTTCATATTTTTTTTTCTTTTTCGTATTATACACACCATGCTACGAAAGCTTGTTCGTGCCACTTTGTAATCTGATTTTTTTTTAATTTGTAGGTACGTAAAATTTACCGTAAAAATATTCTAATTATTCCTGATTTTGATCGATTTTTTTTCGGAGTTTGATTATTTCGGATTTGGTCTAAAAATTCCTGATTTGGTCTAAACATTTCGAATTTTCGTTAAGATTACGGAAAGTGTCTAACTATTTTTTTATTCGTATATACGATTTGAAAAAAAAATCAGTTTACAAAGTGGCACGAACAAGCTTTCGTACCATGCATTATTTTAAAAACCTGTGTAATTTTTAAGTCTTTCTTTTAGTATGTATACCCGTTATAAATATGTATAGATTGTTAGACTACATGTGTCCTTGTGCCTAAAAAATTATGAGGGCAATTTGATAACGTTTTAAATTACGAAATGTATAAAAAATTGTTTTTAAAGAACTCAAGCGGATTTTAAAAAACAATTATGAAGATTCGTGAATTTAATAACAGGATTATTGAATTTTTGCCCAATAAAAGAGAGAGAGAGAGAGAGAGAGAGAGAGAGAGAGAGAGAGAGAGAGAGAGAGATTCAACAATCGGACAACATATATTTCGAGAATCAAATCACTACCCCATTTATCCTCGTTAATTTAATATTGGATTGTTGAATTTTTAGCCTAATAAGAGAGAGAGAGAGAGAGAGAGAGAGAGAGAGAGAGAGATTCAACAATCAGACAACATATATTTCGAGAATCAAATCACTACCCTATTTATCCTCGTGAATTTAATATTGGATTGTTGAATTTTTTGCCTAATAGAGAGAGAGAGAGAGAGAGAGAGAGAGAGAGAGAGAGAGAGAGATTCAACAATCAGACAACATATATTTCGAGAATCAAATCACTACCCTATTTATCCTCGTGAATTTAATATTGGATTGTTGAATTTTTTGCCTAATAAGAGAGAGAGAGAGAGAGAGAGAGAGAGAGAGAGAGAGAGAGAGAGAGAGATTCAACAATCAAACATTCATTTCGAGAATCAAATCACTGGCCCATATATCTTTTATGTCTGTGTGAAGCAAAGTGTTGTTGAGCTTTTCCAGCACACTCACATGGCTGCCACAAAAAGAATAGCCAGGCGTTCTGAATACAGAGCCGATAAAAATTTAATATGGGTGAGGATGCATGACCAATAAAATTTTACTGCTGCGTTAAATGACGAATACAGGACGAGCATTGAAAGCATATTGCGTCATTTAAAACGGTTTAAAAGTCGTATTGATAAATTATGGTTGAAATTCATAACCATCAAGAGTAAAATTATTTAAAAATTCATTTGGCATGCAATTATTTTTACGAATTAATGAAATCGGTTTCATGTTCCAGTTTTTTATAAATTTTCAGATTTTTAGATATGCAAGATACTAGGCGTTGAATTCCTGTTACAGCTTACAACACTGTGATGATTTTATCAAAATAATATTTTGAAAATAGAGAAAAAGAATTATGCAATTACTTACCAATTTAAATAAGTTTTGACAATTTTCACATGTACTGAATTCAAAATACGTAAACTTCTTAAAGAAATACAGTGCAGCAATTTAACACTACAGTATTAAGCTAACGAATAAGTGCCAAGTCCACTACTTACAGTACAGACCTGTCGAAAGTTTAACACTTAGCTGATGAAAAGGAGTCAACGTTCGAATACCGAGATTTTTATACCGAAAAACTATCGAAAGATAGATAGCAGCTGTCGAAAAACTGCCGAGAGATAGATAGCAGCTGTCTAAAAGCTGTCGAGAGATAGATAGCACCTGTCGAAAAACTACCGAGAGATAGATAGCAGCTGTCGAAAAGCTGTCGAGAGATAGATAGCACCTGTCGAAAAACTGCCGAGAGATAGATAGCAGCTGTCGAAAAACTGCCGAGAGATAGATAGCAGCTGTCTAAAAGCTGTCGAGAGATAGATAGCACCTGTCGAAAAACTGCCGAGAGATAGATAGCAGCTGTCGAAAAGCTGCCGAGAGATAGATAGCAGCTGTCGGAAAACTATCGAGAGATAGATAGCAGCTGTCGAAAAGCTGTCGAGAGATAGATAGCAGCTGTCGGAAAACTATCGAGAGATAGATAACAGTTGTCGAAAAACTGCCGAGAGATAGATAACAGTTGTCGAAAAACTGCCGAGAGATAGATAACAGCTGTCGAAAAACTGCCGAGAGATAGATAGCAGCTGTCGAAAAACTATCAAGAGATAGATAGCAGCTGTCGAAAAACTGCCGAGAGATAGATAGCAGCTGTCGAAAAACTGCCGAGAGATAGATAGCAGCTGTCGAAAAACTATCGAGAGATAGATAGCAGCTGTCGAAAAGCTGCCGAGAGATAGATAGCGGCTGTCGAAAATCTGTCGAGAGATAGATAGCAGCTGTCGAAAAGCTGTCGAGAGATAGATAGCAGCTGTCGAAAAGCTGCCAAGAGATAGATAGCAGCTGTCGAAAAACTATCGAGAGATAGATAGCAGCTGTCGAAAAGCTGCCAAGAGATAGATAGCAGCTGTCGAAAAACTATCGAGAGATAGATAGCAGCTATCGAAAAGCTGCCGAGAGATAGATAGCAGCTGTCGGAAAACTATCGAGAGATAGATAGCAGCTGTCGAAAAGCTGTCGAGAGATAGATAGCAGCTGTCGGAAAACTATCGAGAGATAGATAGCAGCTGTCGGAAAACTATCGAGAGATAGATAGCAGCTGTCGAAAAACTGCCGAGAGATAGATAGCACCTGTCGGAAAACTATCGAGAGATAGATAGCAACTGTCGGAAAACTATCGAGAGATAGATAGCAGCTGTCGAAAAGCTGTCGAGATATAGCTTACTATAGGTCGAGATAAGACACCTGGCCCCGGTTTCACAATCATTTCTTAACTTAAGATTTTCCTTAACTTAAATCTGACAAATTAAAAACCTTTATAATTTTGTTAATCGTTAAGATATTTGGGAATATAAGGCGTCATTTTAAAGATCATATCAAGTTTATTACATCGTCATTTAGTTTTGACAAAAATATTTATTTGTAGTTCAAAAAAAAGCTTTCTAAAATTTGATAAATTTAAGTTAAGGAAAATCTTAGTTAAGAAATGATTGTGAAACCGGGGCCTGTTCGGCACCAATTCGTTAGCTTATTGTTAAACTTTTGACAGACCTGTACTGTATGTCTCTGCCCCTGGTGACCGGGTACTTCATATCTCTAGGAAGCTAGCTATCCATATATCGGCCACTCGGCCGATTCCTATTCGTTAGTCCAGTGTTAATTAAACTTTCGACAAGTCTGTACTCTATTTACATATATTCCTAATTAAAAAGCATTAACCAAATTAACAAAGCAACATATCCATGCATCCAAATGCGTTTGTTGTCAGTATCACACAGTTATGATAGATCGAATTATATTTGATATTAATATTCATCAAATTCATTAAATATCGATCGTGTCCTCGGAGAACGATTTTATTTTGGAAGGCTACCGTACTTCGTGCCATTTGCAGGAGGTATACAAAATAATATTCCTTAGTTCAAAACAAATCTTTAAATCTTGTTATAACAGCACGTTTAATATTTTAAGCAGTTTGAAAAAATTCCAAAAACCATCTGGTATTAAAAATAATAACATTGCTTTTATAGGTTCACCCTGCCGAACACCCTTTAAAAGTGTCACAAAATCACGCTTTCATCTATGTTGATGCCTCGTTGCGAGATAATTCGCTTATTGACATAAACTAATGATTAATGTGTCCAAATAAAATCTACATAATCCGACCATAAGTGTAAAAACATGAAATCAATATTCATAAATATCCATAAAGGGCTTCTGTACATGTTCATCGATCATATTTCTTTAACTTGCATTCAGCACTGTCATATGCTACTTTTGAATGTATTATTTCATAAAATTTTAAAAGTAGCACATGACAGTACAGAAATGTCGAAAGTTAAACACTGAGCCAATGGACAGGGTTCAAGCTCGGTTGTCGAGTGGCAGAGATATGGCTGCCGAAAAGATGCCGAGAGATAGTAACTAACGATCTAAATCTACTCAGGTAAAGCTGGCGAGGGTCGAGATGAGCCGCCGATTCGGCACTTATTCGTAAGCTTACAGTACAGACCTGTCGAAAGTTTTACACTAAGCTAACCAAAAGAAGTCGAAGTTCGGCTGCCGAGTGGCTAAGGTATGAAAAAGTAGCGGCCGAAAAGCTGTCGAGAGATAGATGACAACTGCTGTCGATATATACCAAACGAGGGACCGATATGGACTGTCAATTCGGCACGAATTCGTTAGCTGGGTGTTAAGCTTTGGACAGGTCCGTACTGTATGATGAAATATAGATTTTACACGTGTATTTACAAAATATCTATGTTACTACAAAAGATATACCAGTCATAAATTCAAAATATTAGAAGTCCACAAAGACCATAAAATACAGTGCAGACCTGTCAAAAGTTTAACACTGTGCTAACGAATTTGTGAAAATTAAAACTTTGATGTTGATGAAAGCCTAGACAAAGTCAATGGTCTTATTCATGTGGAAATGAAATGCATCTTTACATAATTATCCCTGCGGTAGCTCAGTTGGTCGAGTGCCCGCTCCGTAGGTGGGAGGTTGTGGGTTCGATACCCGATCGAGTCTGACCCAAGGCTTGAAATTGGGTAGTGGCAGTTCTCGGCATACGAAACAAGTCGCGGATCTTTCGGATGGGAACTTAAATAAACGAGCTTCTGTGGCACAGTAGGCGTGGCAGGATAAATAAACAATACCATCAGCGCAACGAACAGGCAGATTTTCTGCACCGTCGCCTATACCTGGCGACGTCTCGATATAACTGAAATATTCTTGACTGGGATGTTAAACTCAACTCTTTATATAATCATTTTCCTAATGTGTATGTTCATAAAATGCGAAATATTTTCCTAGTCTATATACCCAATATGCAAGAGATTCATCATTTGTTTGTTATTATACTGTCATGGAAAAATGAAAGAAGATTATCCTGTAGTATTAGCCTAAATTTTATGATAATCCTGGATTAGGATTCCTAACCTTTATCCACTGAACTAGATGTTTCACTTATATCAGTGCAGTCACCTCTAGAATGTTGGAGCTGATCGAATTGAATTTTCGCTTATATCAAAGCACCCACCTCTAGAATGGTGGAGCTGAATTAAATTTTCGCTTATATCAAAGCACCCACATCTAGAATGGTGGAGTTGAATTGAATTTTCACTTATATCAAAGCAGCCACCTCTAGAATGGTGGAGTTGAATTGAATTTTCACTTATATCAAAGCAGCCACCTCTAGAATGGTGGAGTTGAATTGAATTTTCACTTATATAAAAAGCCACCTCTAGAATGGCGGCGTTGAATTGAATTTTCACTTATATAAAAAGCCACATAACAACGCAATAAATACCCTAATTAATTAAATAATCTACAAATGGGTCAAGATTCATTCATTTATATCAACGCATCCACCTCTAGAATGGTGGAATTGAATTGAATTTTCACTTATATCAGTGCAGTCACCTCTAGAATGTTGGAGCTGATCGAATTGAATTTTCGCTTATATCAAAGCACCCACCTCTAGAATGGTGGAGCTGAATTAAATTTTCGCTTATATCAAAGCACCCACATCTAGAATGGTAGAGTTGAATTGAATTTTCACTTATATCAAAGCAGCCACCTCTAGAATGGTGGAGTTGAATTGAATTTTCACTTATATCAAAGCAGCCACCTCTAGAATGGTGGAGTTGAATTGAATTTTCACTTATATCAAAGCAGCCACCTCTAGAATGGTGGAGTTGAATTAAATTTTCGCTTATATCAAAGCAGCCACATCTAGAATGGTGGAGTTGAATTGAATTTTCACTTATATCAAAGCAGCCACCTCTAGAATGGTGGAGTTGAATTGAATTTTCACTTATATCAAAGCAGCCACCTCTAGAATGGTGGAGTTGAATTGAATTTTCACTTATATCAAAGCAGCCACCTCTAGAATGGTGGAGTTGAATTGAATTTTCACTTATATAAAAAGCCACCTCTAGAATGGCGGCGTTGAATTGAATTTTCACTTATATAAAAAGCCACCTCTAGAATGGTGGAGTAGAATTGAATTTTCACTTATATCAAAGCAGTCACCTTTAGAATGGTGGAGCTGAATTGAATTTTCACTTATATAAAAAGCCACCTCTAGAATGGTGGAGTAGAATTAAATTTTCGCTTATATCAAAGCAGCCACCTCTAGAATGGTGGAGTTGAATTGAATTTTCACTTATATCAAAGCAGCCACCTCTAGAATGGTGGAGTTGAATTGAATTTTCACTTATATAAAAAGCCACCTCTAGAATGGTGGAGTAGAATTAAATTTTCGCTTATATCAAAGCAGCCACCTCTAGAATGGCGGCGTTGAATTGAATTTTCACTTATATAAAAAGCCACCTCTAGAATGGTGGAGTAGAATTGAATTTTCACTTATATCAAAGCAGTCACCTTTAGAATGGTGGAGCTGAATTGAATTTTCACTTATATAAAAAGCCACCTCTAGAATGGTGGAGTAGAATTAAATTTTCGCTTATATCAAAGCAGCCACCTCTAGAATGGTGGAGTTGAATTGAATTTTCACTTATATCGATGGAGTCAGTTCTGGAATGGTGGAGTGGAGTGATGCTGTTTTACACCCCCGTCAGGTTTTTTCACTTATACCGAGGCAGCCAGTTCTCTGGTATGGGGGAGTGGGGTAGTGGTATCTTGCGCCCCAGTAGAGAAACTTTCACTTACATAGATGAAGTAAGTTTAGGAATGGTGAAACGGGGTAATGGTGTTTTACCACTAGTCAAGATTGTTTTCACTTATATCTAGAGAGTCATTTCTGGAACGGTGAAGCGGAGTAAAGATGTTTTATGTCCAAATCAAAATTGTTTTCACTTATATCGAGGCAGTCATTTCTGGATCGGTTGAGTAGAAAATTGTGCGTTTTACACTTCAGTCAAGATTGATTTCACTTATATCGAGGCAGTCAGTTTTTAAATATTGGAGTGGAGTAATGGTGTTTTACGCCCCAGTCGAGAAACTTTTACTTATCATAGATGAAGTAAGTTCTGAAATGGTGAAACGGGATAATGGTGTTTTACGCCCTAGTCAAGATTGTTTACACTTATATCGATCCGGACAGTCCGTTCTGGAATGGCGGAGGACACAAATGGTGTTTACGACCCCGTTGGATTCTTTCACTTATATCGAGTCAGTCAGTTCTGAAATGGTGTAATGGTGTAAAGGTGTTTACATTCGCAGTCAAGATTTTCACACATATCAAGGCGGTCAGTTCTTGGAATGGTGGAGAAAACCGACGGCTTTTAAGTTTCAGCAAGCAAACTAACAAACATTGACTATAGATCTGCCCGATTGGAATTCGAACCTATGCGGTGAGTGGCGTTGTGATCACTCAGCATGTGTCATAAACTCAAACCTAGGCGGTGCCGTGAAGCACAGTGATCTGCAAGTCGACACTTAGACAACTCGGCCACTGGGTCCCCGACTGTGATAGGTCCGGGCTTAGCGGGCAAACAATATTGATCCTCGCCACTTGTTTGTATAGAAGTATAGAAATTTCTCAGTATTAATATGTGCTAAAATCATATTCTATTGTGAGTAATGAATTGTTGATTATTATACGTAATAAAGTAACTATTATTATAAAATCAATCGTGTTACCACAACACACACATACAATGTACGTAAAGTGCGATCATGACGGAAACTATATTACAAGACTTAACCAGCTGATTCTATAGTACAGACTTGTCGAAAATTTAACACTGAGCTTATAAAAAGGAGCCCTAAAGCTCAGTTTGTCAAGTGGCTGGAATAAGGTTATTTAGTCGCCAAAAAGAGCCGAGAGTCTGAGTTGAGTTGAGTTGAGTAATGGTGTTTAACGTCCAAGTCAAGAATATATCACTAATATCGAGACATCGCCAGCTATATAGGCGAGGTGCAGAAATTTTGCCTGTGTGTTGCACTCATGGCATTATACAGCAGGGATTTTTAGCGTGCCAAGCCCACCGTGACACGGGACCTCGTTTATTTTAAGTTCCCATCCGAAAGAACCCTTTCATTTTGTAATGACGAGTGCTTGGCGAGAGAACAGTCACTACCCAATTTCAAGTCTTGGGTCAGACCCGGCCGGGGATCGAACCCACGCCCTTCCACTTACGGAGCGAGCACTCTACCAACTGAGCTACCGCAGTGGTTCCGAGAGATAGATACAGTAACTGTCGAAAAGTTGTTAATATGTAGCTAATAAGAGGACAAAATGAGACAATAGTTCATTCGTTTAGTGTCAAACTTTCACCTGGCCCGGGTTCGAGATCTGTACCTGTACTACAGACCTGTCGAAAATTTAACACTTAGCTAATGGAAAGGTGTCCGGAAGCTAGGCTGCCAAGTGACCGCGATATGGATATGTGGTGGTCGAAAAGCTGCCACTTGGTGGCCAATAGCTGTCTTGAAATAGCTACTTAGATGTCGATAGTAGCTGCCAAATCGTTAGCTTAGTGTTAAACTTTCGACGGGCCCGTATATTGTACCTATTCATCAGCCCTAATCCATATCCACACTAGGACTTCATTTCCACATGAATACGACCATTGATTTTGTCTTGGTTTTCATCAACATCAAAGTTTTATTTTTATAATCAATTACATCGAATGATGTACACACAGCGGGAATATCGTTTCTGATCAAAAGAATGAAGTAGTGTTTCTGTTGGTATTAATTTGTGTCGAATGTAGGAAAAAATGCTTGGTTTTGAATTAATGAATGTTATGTTTGTATGATATTATTCTGAAGCGTCAAATCGATTTCAAATAACTCTCTCTCTCTCTCTCTCTCTCTCTCTCTCTCTCGCTCTATTTCAAATAACCTCTCTCTCTCTCCAGTGTGAGATGAATAGGGTATACACTTACCCTTTAATTGATTTTTTTTTTTTTATTTATTTATTATTTATTTATTTTTTATTTATTTATATTTATTTATTTTGTAGGGACAATGTAAAATGTCCCAAACACAATTCAAAATAGCATTTTCAAAGAACATTTAAACTAACATATAATAAATCTGGGGGCGCGAGATTTATCCCCATATCGATGGTGGTAACGCCACCAATAAGACGGCGATGGAGTTAATTATATCTTCGAGGCATTGATCAACAACTGGAGCATCTCTCTCTCTCTCTCTCTCTCTCTCTCTCTCTCTCCCTCATGCCAACTTTGTTACTGAAATATTTATTCCCCTCTACTAAAATAAGAAAGAAATCAACAAAGCCTAGCTGAGGAATTATTTATAACAACTGAAAAGTAATTTTATAATGAAATCAAATTATCAATATATAAAATTTATAAAATTTATAAAATACCCCCGTGAGAATTTCAAATTAATCTATTCTTATACATATTTAATACCTTATCAACTAGGAGGTTTGCTATCTTTAAGCTTTAGTGACCCACTATGAAGTGTCTACAAACTGAATAAACAAATCTATCTCGTACGATCGTGTATAAGGTTAGGAGTTAAATATGATAGATATATACTCACATAAACAGTCGATTTTAAACAGTTAATTTCTCCAAAATTCACAGAATTCTTTTAAACCTGTGAATCAGAAAACTTCACTTTTTAAATAATTCCAGCTATTTTGATGTCTTTCAATAAAATTTCCAATTAAATATACTCTTTTGACAAGTTTGCATGATAGAGAGTTGGATTAAATTCACCTTTCGTACGCCATGTTTGGTAACCGGAGACGCCGATTGTTGTCTCTAGGAAGTGAAGTATATCGATGTGACGTCACATCGGGGAAGCCCTCTTGACTTGAACTCAAGAGATTTTATCATTTATTCATATTCATAATATCCCGTTTCCTTTGATAGCTAATTTAAAATATTTATATTTCTTAAGGATATTTTATAGTTGTGTTACATAAGCCGGTAATAAATAAATAAATAAATAAATAAATAAATAAATTAAATAAATAAATAAATAAATAAATAAAATTAATTAATTTATTTATTAAATAAAATAATTAATAAATACAAATTTAATCAGGAAATCGACACGTTGTGCGTAGAAAAATATATCCTGACATCATGGGGCATGAAATTTATTTATTTATATATATTTTTTATTATTTATTTATTTATTTTTTTTTTTTTTTGGTGTACCGGTTTTATACATGCACAACTGATTATTCAATTTAATCATCGATCTTTTTGTCTTAAATAATTGAGGTTATCAACAGTTTAATCGTCATTGATATCTGTTCAGAATTATTTTGATCCAAACTTGAATTTTGACGTGGGCGTTCGGTGCAGATTGATTTTTCGCACGGGTCATTTTGTCATATGCAAAATTGCTAAAAATATTATGAAATACTAAAATAGTATTTATGACTTATTAGAACACTGCAATTTTATTTGGATTCTTCATCCAAAAACACCTATTTCTAATATTGTCATTCTTATCATTTTTGATAAACTAGTTACTTTATTTATTTTTTATTTATTTATTTATTTATTTATTTATTTATTTATTTATTCATTCATTCATTCATTTATTTATTTATTTATTTATATATTTATTTATTTATTTGTCTATTTCAGAGATTTTCGATTGAAAAAAATTGCAAAGAGCCCACTAATATTTTGCCACGCATGTTTCGTTTTATTTAAAAAATGTATTAAAAAAATATATATTGTCAAGATAATTTTCAGGATATTTATAAAAGACCATCACAAACAAGTGCAAAGAGACTCGGCGGTTACATGCGGTCACGAGCCAGATCCTTCACGTATATCGAGGCAGTCAGTTCTGGCAAGATGGAAACCGGATTGCCCTGGGAAAACCCGCAGAATCTTACTGACAAACCCCCTTTTGTTTTGCCATATGAAATACGCGCATGACCACGTGATCTAAAGTGACGTCATAGTCAAAAGACAATTACATTACGTCATCATGTGGGGAACATGACGTCATTTTGCAGGAAAATAACTCCCCAAATCTAAAGTGCGTTTCAAATGTTTTAAAATTCTAGATGTTTTAACGTTTTTACAATCAATGTGTTTAAACCACATGTATTCATGTATTATAAAGTAGAACTTTATATAAACCTCTCTCTCGGGGTTGAACATTTCTGGTCAGATCTATACTCGGCAAGTCTTGTCTCTGACTGAAATGTTCAATCCCTCAACTCGGATGACATTTCCCTATCATACATGGATAATTGATTCTAATATAGAATCTTGTCCCACTGTCTCGAGTGAGATTTAAACCCAGGCGACGAGAAGAGCTGTGTTCCGCCGCGGTAAGCGAACGCTTAAGACCACTCGTGCATACGGGACCATCATGCCGTGTGAGTCACGGGATTAAATGTCATGAGAAATCGACGTAAAAATCATAACTTTAAGTTCCTAAAATGACAACTTATCTTGATAAAAACGCGAATTAGATCATTAATGGCGATAAGTATCTTATATAATTAATCGTTAATCGATAATCCCTGACACTTAATTGATAATCCTGACTCTTTAACCCGTATTTTATCAGACTGAAATGTTAGAAATAAATGCATGGGAATAAAATTATTGTAAACAACTGTAACGTGACAACACTCCCAAAACGACTATGTGACATATACAGTGGCGGATCCAGGATTCTATGTTGGGGGGGGGGGGGGGGCACACTGACAAATTTTTAATTTGTGTTTGGGTACAAAAGCTATATAGAGCAGTCTGGACTGGTAAAATATTTCTTATTATGAATATCCGAAATTTTTAGGGGGAGGGGGGGGGGGGCACAGGTCGGGTGTGACCCCATCTGGATCCGCGCCTGACACTCCCAAGCGACTATGTGACATACCCGACTGCAAATCGCTCAGTAATATTTTTGATGTGGCGCTGTACTTTATGTTATTATCATAATCCTTAATTGATAATCCTGACTTTTAATCCGAGTATTATCAGACTGAAATGTCAGAAATAAATTCATTTGAATAAGATTGGTGTAAACAGTCTTTTTTTATAATTGCAACGGGACAACATTCCCAAACGACCATATTACATACACCCGACCCTAGGACGACGTGGTTCTGCGAAATTTTTTATGTGGCCCTCTACTTTGTGTTATTGATTGATTGATTGATTGATTTAACGAGATTTTTTTTCATCCCAGCCAAGATTATTTCAATTACATCGAGACACAACCAGCTATATGTGAAGTTGCATTTTTTTACCTTTTCACTGCGCTCAGCGCAATGCGCAGGGAGGGTCCTGTAATGTGTCACGTTTATCATGACACGGAACATTTGTTTTTTTACTGGTCACTTTCTTAGAGTCCCTTTAAACTTTTATTTCTAAATGCCAGGTGCTTGGCGAAAGAACCATTACTACCCATTTTCAAGTCTTGGTTAGACCCTTTGTTATTATGGAACTGTATTTCAATGATACAGCCGGGACAGCACAGGCCTGTCGAAAGTTTAACACTAAAGCTAACAAATTAGTGCCGAATCGACTGCCCATCTCGGTCCTTAGTTAGCTATATCTCGACAGCTTTTCACCAGCTGTTTTCCATCTCTGGACAGCATTTTATACACTAGCTATCCATATTTCGACCACTCGAAAGCCGATTTTCGATTCCTTTTTGTCACCTCGGTGTTAAACGACAAATCTGTACTGTATCCATTTTCGCCCATTCGGCAGACGGATTTCGACTCCATTTTGTCAGCTCAGTTTTAAACGTTGTTAGTATAATGATGAAATTTCGACAGGTCGGTACTGTAGGTTTTAATATCGATTTCAATTTTCATCATGCAGTACAGACCTGTCCAACACCCAGAAAACGAATTCGTGCCGAATCGACATCTCATATCGGTCCCTCGTTTGGTATATATATCGACAGCAGCTGCCATCTATCTCTCGGCAGCTTTTCGACCGTTACCTTTCCATAACTTAGCCGCTCGACAGTCGAGCTTCGACTCAATTTGTTAGCTCAGTGTTAAAATTTCGACAGGCCTGTACTGTATAGATCCGTGTTTTCGGCAATTCGACAGACGTATTTCGACTCCATTTCGTCAGCCCAGTGTTAAACTTTCGACAGGTCTGTACTGTACGTATCAATATTGATTTCTATTTTCATCATATAACCAAGTTCGATCCGTTTATCCGTGTCAAAGTAACATACATAATATACCTAGGTAAATATTGGCTAATATGTCCACATAAAGAATTTGCCAACAAACACTCTAACCATATTGACAATTTTAACAAATCATATTTTAAACTCACATTTAACTAAAATTACACTTATAACCATATCGAATACCAATTTAAGTTTAATTACACCATGGTAGCTCAGTTGGTAAAGTTCTCGCATCGTAAGTCGGGGGTAGGGGTTGGGATTCGAACCCCGACTGGGTCTGTGGTAAGAAAGAAATGGCCGTTTTTGTCAAACACTCGTCATTTTATAATGAAAGTTAGGGGTTCTTTCGGCCTAAAAACCATGTCATGTGTCACGACATGCAGGCATAACATGATAAAGAATCCTCCATGCACATTGCCCGAGTGTCTTACAAGGGTAAAGACAAAATTCTGCCATTTCGTCCAGATAGGTCTTGGTACCATTTTACAACTGATTATTGAAGCCTTTTATTTCCTTTTATGCAGTGTACCTGTTCTACACATGAACTCGCAGTGGCACCACAAAAATAGCCTGCATGGAACCCTATAGGAAAGACCGAAGTCTAATTGTCAATCTTTTTTTTTTCATAGCACGAGTTATCTCTTCTTGTTACACCAAAGTTATGCTTATGATTTTTTAATTGTCAACTTATATTCCCCAAAACAAGAGTTGTCTCCTCTTGTTACACCATAATTATGCTTATAATTTTCTCAATTGTCAACTTATTCCCCAAAACACGAGTTGTCTCTTCTTGTTACAATATACTGGTAATTTTCTTAACTTTGTAAAATGATAGCTTAGTTTGGCGTTATCAGTACAGACCTGTCACAAGTTTAACACTGTGGTAACCGGGAGTTAAGGGTCGGAATTTGACTGCCACGTGGAGAGCTAATGAGCGAAAACCTAGCAGCTGCCAGACAAAGCTGCCGAGACAATGAAGGAATGAAGGGTCAATGAGCTGTCAATTTGGCACTTATGTTAAATTTGAGAGAGAGGAGAGAGAGAGAGAGAGAGAGAGGGGATAGAGAGATAGTTGAGTTGAGTTGAGTAATGGTGTTTAACGTCCCAGTCAAGAATATTTCACTTATATCGAGACGTCGCCAGCTATAGGCGAAGGTGCAGAAATTTTGCATGAGAGAGAGAGAGAGAGAGAGAGAGAGAGAGAGAGAGAGAGAGAAGAGAGAGAGAGAAGAGAGAGAGAGAGAGATGTAGTTTGTCAATTTATTCCCCAAAGCACGAGTTATCTCCTCTTGTTACACTATATACTAGTACTGATAATTTTCTTAATTGGGTAATTCTAGCCACATCTATGAAGCTTTGTAAAGTGATAGCATTGTTTAGCGTTTTGTTATCAGATTAGGCGTCGAAATAAATAGTAGACAAACAACCTTGACATGTCTGCTTGACCTATTAGTTAAATACTAAATATTTACAATGGACGAGTACATTTATGAAAAGGGGACATAAGTACTTACTGGGATACACTAAAACTGTGTATCTATTAACTGCAAACCATAACACTACCCGCCATATATTTGGTGGATCCTCCTATATGAGTATTCTGAATGAAAGGTCAAGCAGACAGGTCAATGTTGTTTAACTATGTAAATGCTGTAAAATCTATCAACTTCATCAAGCAGTTCTTTCAGCATTAATTAGGCGTTAAATTGAACTTAAAGTTTAAAGGGGCGAAGGAATGCATAATTATACTTCATAAGACAAGTACAGGTGCACGAGTATTGGTACTGAATGGTTGTATCGTAACTAAGTTTTTTTAGAATGAAATATTCTTTCTTCTCCGTGGCCAAGTGGTATAAAGCGTGCTTTAATCGCCCAGGTTCGAACCCACTGGGTAATATCCTATTATGAGAACAAAGGTCGTGGTGTCCTCCAGGCACTCTGGTATGGTATTCTCCACCATCGATGAACTGACCGGCTCGATATAAGTGAAAGAGTCTTTACTGTGATGTGAAACTCCATAACCCTCTCTCTCTCTCTCTCTCTCTCTCTCTCTCTCTCTCTCTCTCTCTCTCTCTCTCTCAGCACCGATTAAGTTTGGAAAAGAGAATTTAACATTAATGAATCAAGTTCTTTATATACACAGTATATTAAATCTTCTCTCTCTCTTACCACTACGTATGACTCTCTCTCTCTCTCTCTCTCTCTCTCCTCAGAGCACCACTTCTAATTTGATGATTAAATTTGAATAAGAAAATTTAACAGCAATGTGTTTTTATCTACAGTATGTTAAATCTCTCTCTCTCTCTCTCTCTCTCTCTCTCTCTTAATTACCATTACCACTACGTACCCTCTCTCTCTCTCTCCTCTCTCTCTCTCTCTCTCTCTCTCTCTCTCTCTCTCTCAGATTTTAAATAAATATAAAACAACTTACCCGACAATGCACATTCTATCTAAGCAATGTATCGAATATTCTTTCAAAATTTATATCTCACACACCGAATAAAAAACCAACCCACAAATATACATTCAATAATAACATGAGCTTTAAACATTAAAGAGACGGTCAGACGCGTCTTTACTTGTCAAAATTATCGAGGCTTCCATTGACGTATTTCAATTAAAATGACATAGGAATCAAATTTATATCGAATCTCGGTATGAAAATATTTATTTATACACCTTTCAATTTTTATGTGTGTACAATAATATAAACTAAATAATATGGTTAAATAACCGACCATATTGAATAGTTTTTTCCTCTACAATAAATTTAAACCTAATTTAAAAGTAATTTTTGTCATTAGGCCATTTAAAAGAAATTCTTTGGTTCCATGTTGTTGTTTTTTTATTATTACAATAAACGTAATTTAAAAATTATTCTTGTCATTAGGCCATTTAAAAAAAATCTTGGTTCGAGGTTGTTTTTTTTTAAATATTTTTTAAAATTTTTATTAATTAAATTTATTTATTTTATCTATTTAATTTGATTTAGTTTAAATAAATAAACAAATAAATAAATAAATAATATTTAATTTTATTTTTCCAGTTTTTTTTTAAATTATTTTTTTAATTAATTAAATTTATCTTATTTTATCTATTTAATTTGATTTAGTTTACATTAATAAATAATAAATAAATAAATAATACTTTAATTTAATTTAATTTAATTTAATTTAATTTAATTTAATTTAATTTAATTTTTTATTTCATTTTATTTTATTAACATACAACTTAACAAATATATTATGTGCACCAGAAACGCTGAATTTCTTTTCGCCGGGATATTACCGTATAACAAACTTTGGGGAGCTCTATAATCCTACCTACCTATCCTCTTCGTCCCTGGTGGGACATAAGGCCACAACAAGTTGCCTCCACTTCACCCTGTCCTTTGCTATTTTCGTGCCTGCCCCAAGGATAGTCCAAGGTCTTTCAGTTCAGCCTTTATAGTTCTTCTCCAGGTCTGTTTTGGTCTTCCTGGCTTTCTTTTTCCCTGTGGTGTCCAAAAAAGTGCTTGTTTTGGTATGCGTTGTTGTGGCATTCTCAAAACATGCCCTAACCATCTAAATCTTCTTTGTTTGATTTCTACGCTGATTGATTTGTAGTTACTTTTTCTCAGCAGTTCTTTGTTGCTTATTTTGTTGGGCCAAAATATTTTGTTGGTTTTTCTTAAACATGTGTTGTGGAAGACTTCTAGCTTTTGCATGTCGCTGACAAGAACTCTCCAACATTCAGATCCATACAGCAGGACTGATTTGACATTGCTGCTGTAAATTTTCAATTTCGTTTTCTTACTAATCTGCTCTATAATTAGCTTTATGAAATTGCTTATTTTCTTAGGCTAGCTGTTTCATCTCAAATTTTAATTCGTGACTAGAATATAATTTCAATTTCCCTATTTCGATAACCGAAATGACGTTGTTGAATTACCCAAAAAATGCTAAAATTGGAAGAAATAGATTTAATTTATAAGACGTATCTACTTTATTAACCATTCAAGCAAACAAACACAAACAAACAATTAAAAACAAAAAAAAAGCTTAAAAAAAGAGAAAAAAAAATCCATGGCCAGTGTGGGGGTCGAACCCACGACATTCGCGTTATTAGCACGACGCTCTAACCGACTGAGCTAACCGGCCTTTGATGCCATGTCTCCGATTTCATTAGAATATGTACTTGAACAAGTTGTATTAGTCTCAATAAAATTATTTATCATTTAGTATAAAATAATATTAACATAATAATATATTGCCGAAAAAACTAATCTTTAAAGGAAATATGTACCAAATGTATCATTATAGAGATCAGCGTTTTTCCAATACGGAACAATATAAAGTACGAGTTGTCTCTCTTGCAGTGCCAATGTTAAACTTTACATTCGATGTGTTTGTACAAATAATGGTTGATTCAGCTAAAGATACTTTCTGGTAATAATTACTAAATTATTCCATTTTGTAGATTTAGAATTGTGAAAAAATATATAATTTTTCAAAAACTTTACATGAGAATTTCATGAATAGTCGCACAGGGGCCAGTTTCATACGATAAATTATTTACGTCAATATTGCAATTTAAAAAAAGTCGTACGGAAATTTTGGAGCTAGCAGAAAATTCCATCAAAATTCCCTAAAGGGACATCTTGTGGTATACCGTAGGGTTAAGATATGTACCGTAATTTCTCCCATTTCGAACAAAAACCCCACGAGGCTTTACAAAACAGGAATATATTGGATATACAGTCAAACCTGTCTATAAAGGCTATCAAAGGGAACCAGTAAAAATGGCCTTTATGGGCAGGTGACCTTTTATATAGAGGTTCAAATAACATGAATAAAGAACATTTGGGATACAATTCCACTGGCCTTTATAAGCAGGTAGTCCTTATATAGAGGTGGCCTTTAAGGCAGGTTGGACTGTAGTAGAAAAAGAATCAATCAATATTGCAAGCCCGGTCCGGAAAATAAAGAATTTCTTTCCTCATCATGTTAATAATTTTTGTTTCTCATTACAAACCAGAGATAAATTCTATTAATCCGTTTTAATACTTCAGTGCCGCATATATAATTTGAAAAGGGAAACATTCCAGTTCATTATCCCAGAACAATTATTGCATAAGAATATGACTTTTTTCTTTTGATTGAATGAGGTTTTTGCCAGTCAGATCAGTTAAGAATATTTCACTTATATCGATACGCAATAGGTGAAGTGTCAGAAATTTTGAATTTTACATTGCGCTCAGGGCATTTTACAATACAGTCCAACCTGCCTTAAAGGCCACCTCTATATAAGTGTCACCTGCTTATAAAGGCCAGTAGATTTATATCCCAATTTTTTAATATTCATATGATTTGAACCTGTATATAAAGGTCACCTGCCCATAAAGACCACTTTCATTGGTTTTCTTGTGTGGCCTTTATATACAGATTTGACTGTATTCCTTTCAGGAAATCAACTTGTTTTGTAAAATATAATTGATCCAGTTTGGTATTATTTTAGAGCCAAATTTGCATTATTGCTTCTTTGCTTCTTCAACCTGAACACGACGGAGAAGCGAAGTGAATATAACACCTGGTCCCAGTTTCACAATCATTCCTTAGCTAAGATTTCCCTTCACTTAAATCTTTACAATTTTGTTAAATTTTAAGATATTCATGAATTTAGGGTGTCATTATAAGGACCACTTCTAGATTAATTATTTGCATTTAGTTTTGACAAAAATATAAACCAGTATTACCGAAATAAGAATACCAAAGTTTGCTAAATTTAAGTTAAGGAAAATCTTATCTAAGGAATGATTGTGAAACCAGGTCCATACCATGTTTATAACTGTGATACAACTGGACCTAGCTGCTTTCTACAAGTTTAAAGGTAAACAACTTCGACCTGTCCGCTTGACCTTTCATTAGGAATATTCATATAGGAGGACCCACCCAACACATGGGTAGTGTTAAGATCCAAGTTAATGCATACACAGTGCAAAGGTGTACTCATCTAATGATGTATACAGAATAAGCACCTGTGCTCCCTATATACATAGATGTACTTGGTCCATGTTTAATATATTTAAATGAAAGGTCAATCGGACAGGTCAAAGTTGTTTATAGAACAAATGGTTTTTAATAGTTAGTTTTATTGATACTATTGTTTCTTTTACAACACTGAAATAATGTCGATGCGGCTCACCACTCACCTGTAACAGGAAAGAGAAAAACGCAGGGCTGGACAGGGGATCGAACCCGGGACCACAATATAGGCGAGTGCTCTACCACTGAGCTACCCAGACCGCTACCCATTTTACAGTATTCACGGGAATTTCGAGTACATAGGGGTTGTACGTGTTATAGTGCACCGTGCCGTAATGATTTATCTCACCAAACACCTTGATAAAACGGGCCTATTTGCTAGGGGGCGACCAATGTGGCCTGTCAATTTGACCCCCAAGTGTTATCTTTGAAAATTACGGTATCTAGCAAGCCACGGAATGTACATGTAGGTTCTTTTAGATAATTTTCTTGTGACTTTGAGACAAATCTTGACGTTGATAAAATCATCACCCCTTCCAGTAATGTAATGGACTAATCCTAATCAATATTCATAATGAAAGGTTAAACCGCCAGGTCGAACAAGTTACACTGTTTTATTATCCGGATAAATTATGACGAGTGACGTTCTTAGTACTGATGTGGTAATAATTGGGGCTGGATTGAGTGGTATGTATTTTTGCAGTTTAGCCGGTGCACGCTTGGGTGGGGTTGTTTGGTTTTTAAGAGGGCAGGAATTTTAATGCCTAATTAAAGTCACTTATAGAGACAAGTTAAACTGAGTTTTTTTCGATGAAAAGGGGTACCTCTGGGCATCATTTGTGAAACGTTCACTGAATACTCTATTAATAGATCGACATGAAAATACAGTACAGGCCTGTCGAACGTTTAACACTGAGCTAACGAAAAGAAGTCGAAGTTTGACCACTGAGTGACCAAGATATAGGCAGCTACAGTACAGACCTGTCGAAAGTTTAACACCGAGCTATCAAATAGTACGGAGTCAATGCTCGACTGCCGAGTTGTCGAGATATGGACAGCTAGTAACGGAGATTTATTGATGGAATTTTAATCCCCAAGTCAGTTATTGAGAGGAGTTTTATTCGCTGATTAGGGGTTCTGTCATAATAATAATAATGATAATAATAATAATAATAATGATATCTTTATTGCTCGAACTCAATTACAATAATGGTTATGGCAAAAATTCAATAAACATGAAACATAATGAACATTTGAATTTTCTGAATGAAATATTTAAAAATTTATAATATGACATTAATATGACAGTTCCGTTGGGTCATCATCGGCTCCGATGTAAGTGAGAAAATAGCTGACATGCATGTAAAGCACTTTAAAAAACGAAGCAAAATTTTTGGGACAAAGATCTACAGTAGGTTAGTTTAAAGACGCCGTTTACAATATAGAGGGTAAGCCTAAGGTTAGATGGAGACTGCAAAAAATGCCCCCCCCCCCCCCACACACACACATTCAGATACTGAAAATGTCCTCTAATTGTAGAAAAAAAACTACCATATTTCTTACAGGGATCTCACATTGTCTCCACTACGTGTATTTATCTCACTTGTCCCTACTTTACACTGGTGAAATACAGAGAGAGAGAGAGAGAGAGAGAGAGAGAGAGAGAGAGAGAGAGAGAGAGATGTTCCAAACATTGATCTGGGGAAATTTATAAGCTTTGTCACATTGTCCCCACTATTTATCTCACTTGCCCCTACTGTACACTGTTAAAATATCAAGAGAGAGAGAGAGAGAGAGAGAGAGAGAGAGAGATGTTCCAAACATTAATCTGGGGAAATTTATAAGCTTTGTCACATTGTCCCCACTATTTATCTCACTTGCCCCTACTGTACACTGTTAAAATATCAAGAGAGAGAGAGAGAGAGAGAGAGAGAGAGAGAGAGAGAGTTTGTTACGAATAAGTTCAAGTAAGTAAACAATATCAAACATTATTTTTCTATGAAATCTGTGCATATGTGCATAACCCACTAGGCAAACAACATTGACCTGTCAGTTTGACCTTTCATTAGGAATATTTAGGCGGGTCCACACAATGCATAGGTAGCGTTAAGATTCACAGATAATACATATACACGTTTCCATGATTAGTGTTCACTTCATATAAACCAAATATATACGTTTGACCCCCTACTTCTCAAATTTACTCGTCCATAATGAATATTTAAATCAAAGGTCAAGCGGACAGGTCAATGTTTTTTGCCTTTTTTTTTAAATTGTCATTTGCCTATATCACAATCGCAGTGTTTTTATTTTCTGCTCTGTTAAATAATAAAGTTTCTTTTTATCGATCGTTTGAGACAGCTGGTCTGGTGTTTAACAAGTGACAGGTTCATCTCTCAGTAGAGTAAAGGCCTGTTTTAATGTTATGCAATAGAAACAGAGCAGTGGGGTGTTGTTGGCCAAGTGGTCCAAGGCGTGCTTACGGATCACAATGTCTCTCGCGATCACCGCCTTTATATAGGTTCGAATCCCACTCAGGGCAGATCCAAGTGTAAAAAAGCTTGTCATTTCGCTTGCAGAGGGTCGGTAGTTTTATGTGGGCACTCCGGTTTACCCTCCTTTCCTGAACTGATCACGTTGATATATGAAAAACTCTTGACTGTGGACGGTCCTAGTGTGATAAAGTTTGTCAATTCGCTTGTCTAAAGTCTGTGGTTTTCTGCGGGTACTCTGTTTTTCCCCACCACCATGAGTTGACGGCGAAAATCTTGACTGGGACGTACTCCATTCAAATTGTGGAAAATGGATGTACAAAGGGAGATAATTGCGCCTGTAACCCGTAGTAATGGTTTGTTTCAGGACTTGCCGCTGGTAAACTTTTAAAGGAAGCGGATATTGATGTAATAGTAGTAGAGGCACAGGACAGAGTCGGTGGACGTCTATACACTATAAAGGTACTTATCGGCATTTTTCGCCGTCGTTCGTAAGAGATGACGGAAATTGCCGAACGATGATTTTCATTGATGAGCTCAGGAAAACATATAAGTATATCCATAAAACTGTCAGTCACAACTTGTAGACGGATTTTCACGAAAACATAATTGCAATAAAAATGTTCCATTTGATTATTGAGATTCACTGTGCGTCTGAATGAACCTCTGAACTACCGTCATATTTTTTAACGCTTTAACAATGACGAATCGTACATTTTGGTCACGGGTGTCCGCTGCCAAACTATTGATATACGTAAAGTTGCGGTTAATGATGAAGTACATGTATACAGCTTTTTGAACTGCTAGTATATGTTGTGACATTTTAGCGAGGTAACATGGTTTTATGACTCGCACTCGCAAATAGCCTGAGTTTTTCACCCGTGAGAGAACAACTAGCTTTTGAAGCGAGTATTGTACCAACCCTGTTTACTGAAAACGTAAACAATAATATGTTCTCTAAAAATTGAAGCGAGTATTGTTGTTCCCATCCTACTTGCTGAAGCGCCATGTCCTCTAGATGAACAAAATATGTTATCTAAATTTTGAAGCGAACATTGTACCAATCTCACTTACTGAAAAAGTCTTATCGTCGAGATGAACAATTAATTGTTTATAAAATTTTAAGCAAGCGCTGTACCAATCCCACTTACTGAAGCGTCTTATCATTGAGATGAACAAAAAATGTAATCTAGCGAGCGTTTTACCAACCCCACTTACAGAAGCGCCTTATCATTGAGATGAAAAAAAAAGTAATCTAGCGAGCGTTTTACCAACCGACTTACCGAAGCGTCTTATCATTGAGTTGAACAAAAAATATGTAATCTAGCGAGTGTTTTACCAACCCACTTACAGAAGCGTCTTATCATTGAATTGAATAAAAAAAGGTAATTTAGCGAGTGTTTTACCAACCCACTTACAGAAGCGTCTTATCGTTGAGTTGAACAAAAATATGTAATCTAGCGAGTGTTTTACTAACCCGTTTATTGAAGCGTCTTATCATTGAATTGAACAAAAATATGTACTCTAGCGAGTGTTTTACTAACCTACTTACTGAAGCGTCTTATCGTCGAGATGAACGAAAATTGTTTACTCTAAATTTTGAAGCGAGCGTTGTATCAACCCCACTTGCTGAAGCGTCTTATCATTGAGTTGAACAAAAATATGTAACCTAGCGAGCGTTTTACCAACCCACTTACAGAAGCGCATCTTATCGTCGGGATGAACAAAATTAATTACTCTGAATTTTGAAGCGAGCGTTGTATCAAGTCAATTTGCTGAAGCGTCTTATCATCGAGATGAACAAAAGTATATACTCTGTGAAACCATTAAATTAGTTTTTGTGCTGTCCCAAATTTCGTTGTTTTCGTGGGCACATTGACCCACGGATTTACATAACAGTGAAATAGTATATGTTACAAATGTATCTTAAAGTGTAATCACATGCAACAAATTTACCACCCCACGAAACCGTATTTTGTCTTAGAACCAACAAAATTGGACATTACGAAAAAAGTATTTCACAGTGTTTAACAATATGTTGACGGAGGGATATTGTAAGCCTATGCTTATCAGGGCTCTCAAAAAATTTAATGGCCGTCATCTCGGTATTGTAGATAAGTTTGATGTCCCTCTGTCCAGAATTGCCCTGGATATATTTGACGCCTCATAGTTCCATGTTCTTTTCACACAATTTTGATTACACACGTGGCGGGTGTACCTAGCTGAACAGGAGGTGCTTACCTGCATCACTTCCCTAGAAGTTCATGTGTTTAACCTAACATATCAGTTCCAAAGTTTTTACTTTGCTTCTGGATTGTGATTCGGACATGGATAAGTATGTTTGTTTTTGATTGATATATACTTTGCAGAATGATGAAGTGGGATACGTCGATTTGGGCGGAGCTTACGTCGGACCATCACAAAATCGAATACTACGCATGTGCAGAGAGTTAGGAATAAAGACGCAGCTTATTGACGAGTCTGGAGAGGCAGTATTTTATACAGAGGTAAAGTACAGACCTGTCGAAAGTTTAACACGAAATTAGTTATCGAATGCAGTCGAAGCTCGACTGTTGAGTTGCGAAGATATGGATAGCTTTTGATCGTAAAACTGCTGAGAGCTTGATAACAGCTGCCTGAAATCTGTCGGGGGTTTACAGTACAGACTTGCTTAACACGGAGCTAACGAAAAGGATTTGAAACTCGGTTGTCGAGTGACCGAGATATGGACAGTTATTGGTCGAAAACCTGAGTTAGATGGTAGCTGTCGAAAATCTGTCCAGATATAGTAATCGAGGGACAGAGATGAGATTCTAATTCGATAGGTTAGTGTTAAACTTTAGACAAGTCAGACCAAATATATCCATTAGTATAATTGTTCATAAAAACTACTTGAACCACACCACTGGATATCACTTTGACAATATATCCATTGTCTGTCCAAGGTCGAGGGTTTTGCAAAAACTTTCATACGATTATGAAATATTATGAAAGTAGATTTCCAACCTGCCTTAAAGACCACCTCTATATAAGGACCACCTTCTTCTAAAGGCCAGTAGAATTGTATCCCAAACGCATCAAAGACGTTAAAACATCCATTTTTAGCTCAACTGGCTTTAGCCAGATGAGCTATTGGCATGATGCGGGTGTGCGTGCGTGCGTGCGTGCGTCCGTGCGTCCGTTAACAGCAAAAACTCTGAAACTACCAGGCCTTTTGAAACCTAATTTGCTGTGCAAGGTCCTTACTAGAGTCTGACTGAAGATTGTACAAATCATGGCGATTAGATATCCAAGATGGCTGCCGTTACTAAAAATAGAAAAAAACCTAAAAAAATCTTCTTCTCCAGAACCAGTCATTGGAGGCAAAATCTGATTTGATATTTGGCTTCTAGATGGTCTTAACCTCTAAGTTTGTACATTTCGTGGAATTCTGACAAAAAAGGTTACGCGTTTTTGCGTTTAATTTTGCAAAAATCGTAAAATAGCTTTAAATTGTTTTAAATTGTTATAACTTGACTATTAGATCAGATAATGACATGGGGTTTTCAGTTTTGATATATTCTTGTAATTACCTTCAAAATGGGGTCAAGGTCAATTGTGAAGGTCATGACCTAATTTTTTGACTTTCTGATTTTATTTATTATCTCAAAAACTATAAACTTTTTGTATAGGCATTTATATTGGAATATTGTTGGTATTGATGCAACGGTCATTTTGATGTATAGATTAAGGTCATGGGTTCAAAGGTCAAGGTCACAGATGCGAAATAATACTGAAAAGGTTCATTATCTTGAAAACTATAAACTTTTTGTATAGGCATGTATGTTAGAATGTTGTAGGTATTAATACAACGATCATTTTGATGTATAGAAAAAGGTCATGGGTCCATAGGTCAAGGTCACAGAAGCAAAACAATACCGAAATGGTTCATTATCTTGAAAACTATAAACTTTTTGTATAGGCATGTATATTGAAATATTGTTGGTATTGATGCAACGGTCATTTTGATGTATAGATTAAGGTCATGGGTTCAAAGGTCAAGGTCACAGATGCGAAAGAATACTGTAAAGGTTCATTATCTTGAAAACTATAAACTTTTTGTATAGGGATGTATATTAAAATGTTGTAGGTATTGATAAAACGATCATTTTGGTGTATAGAAAAAGGTCATGGGTCTAAAGGTCAAGGTCACAGAAGCAAAATAATACCGAAATGGTTCATTATCTTGAAAACTATAAACTTTTTGTATATGCATGTATATTGGAATATTGTTGGTATTGATGCAACGGTCATTTTGATGTATAGATTAAGGTCATGGGTTCAAAGGTCAAGGTCACAGATGCGAAAGAATACTGTAAAGGTTCATTATCTTGAAAACTATAAACTTTTTGTATAGGGATGTATATTAGAATGTTGTAGGTATTGATACAACGATCATTTTGGTGTATAGAAAAAGGTCATGGGTTCAAAGGTCAAGGTCACAGAAGCAAAACAATACCGAAATGGTTCATTATCTCGAAAATTATAAACTTTTTGTATAGGCATGTATATTGGAATATTGTTGGTATTGATGCAACAGTCATTTTGATGTTTAGATTAAGGTCATTGGTTTAAAAGTCAAGGTCACAGACACGAAATAATACTGAAACGGTTCATTATCTTGAAAACTATAAACTTTTTGTATAGGCATGTACATTAGAATGTTGTAGGTATTAATACAACGATCATTTTGATGTATAGAAAAAGGTCATGGGTTCAAAGGTCAAGGTCACAGATGCAAAACAAAATCAAAAACATTAATTAACACGAAAACTGTAATTTTTTTGTATAGGCATGTATATTAGAATATTGTTGGTATTGATGTAACGATATATATTGTGATATATAGATTAAGGTCAGGGGTTCAAAGGTCAAGGTCACAGATACCAAATAATACTGAAATGCTTAATTATCTTGAAAACTATTAACATTTTCTATAGGCATATATATTAGAATGTTGTAGATATTAATTCAACTACTTTTTTTATGTATAGAAAAAGGTTATGGGTTCAAAGTTCAAGGTCCCTGATGCAGAAAATTGCTGAAATTGTTATATCTTCACTATTTGATCACATAATGACATGGGGTTTTCAGTTTTGAAATATTCTTGTAATTACCTTCAAAATGAGGTCAAGGTCAATTGTGAAGGTTGTGACCTAATGTTTTACCTTTCCTGAAAAAAAAAATGTTGACCCAATTTTTAGGCAGTGTACAAATAAGATGTTTGTTTCAATCAAATGATTGAAAATTTTCTCCTGAATTGGCAAATTCTAACCCAATACAGCATGAAAAGTCCTTTAGTAACAGTAATCCAAAAGGTGTGTCTGGCATATCAGCCAAAATCCAAGCTGGCTTCTGTTCCTATACATAGCAATAACATGAAAAACCAATGTCGATTTGGTTTCCAACCACTTTGGTTCCAGTTGCAATTGTAAAAAGGAGGGGGAATGCCATTTCACAAGATTTGCATGTTATTTATCAAAAATTAGCTGCCAGTTGAGCATCACAGGCCCTATTGGGCCTCTTGTTTTTTACCAGATCAGATGATTAATGAGGGATTTTTTTAATCTTCTAGATACGGGTGTAGATGGGTGGGTGGCCTGATGATATATAGCGCACGGTTACGTATCACATCCCTTGCCTCCTAAGTTTGAATCCTGGTCCTTTCCTTTCCGAAGGTTAGTGGTTTTCGTTGGACACTCCAGCTTCTCCACCATTCTAGACCTGTCCGTCTCGATAAGTGAAAGCATGTTGACTGGTGTGTTAAACACATTTACTTCACTCCACGCTTCTAACCAAGCACTGTTAAAGCGGGGCTTTAACGAAACAAATATATTGCTCCCAGTCAATAATATTTCGCTTATATCGAGACGTCACCAGGTATAAGGTGAAGCGGCAAAATATTTTTACCAGTGAAATGCAAAGGGTAGTTTATTTTGTGTGTTATGCCTACGGTGACATGGTGCACAAGTTTTAAGGCATTTTCTCAAGGACCCCGTGACTTTCATTTCTAATTTCGGGTGTTTGACAAATATATAATAAGTATCTTAATGTGAGTTATAATTTTTCAGGGAAGACGGCGGCCATTTACAGGAACATGCCATCCAATGAGTAATCTTCTTAGTTATCTTGATCTCAACAACATGTATCGTGAACTAGACAAATTAGCCAATCAGGTAAGGGTATTTTTCCTGATCTTGACCTTTAACATGATAAACCTTTACATTTTGGCCTCAACGATTGGACGACTGATTAGCCAATCAATTTAGTACATTGTTTTTGACCTTTGATCCTTTTCTTTATTTGAAAGTTTATTGAATCAGCATAAAGTACATGCTATAGCATACAAAACCATATAATGTTACAGCAATGGCAGAGAACAACATCAAATATAGCCAATAATAATAATAATGATAATAATAATAATGTTATTAAAGTAGTTCTTATTTTCCATGCCTCTTTCAGATATTTACACTGTTTTAAAGTTAGTGTTTCAGAAACTGCTTTAAATATATAAATATATTTGTTCGGAAAAGAATAAATATAACGCGGTAAAAGGCTTGTTCTCTAAGACCGGAACGCTGGACACACCAGAACAAAATGATATTCTGTTTTAACACGGTTCATGTTACAACATCTACACAAACGTTGACCTTTTGAAATTCCTTCGAAACGTTTAATAAAAGAGTCACACTACGTATTTTTGTGTCTTCTTGTGACTATGTTTATGGTAAAATTTGAAACGTCAATAAATATATAAAATGAATAAATAAATAGCCTTCCTTTATTAAGTATGGCTGCATTCAATATGTAACATATAAAACTTCAATAAACAGAAAAATATAAATAAATAAATAAATAAATAAATAAATAAATGCATGTAAAATAAATAAATAAAACCATACACAAGTTTTTGACTTTATTTTCAGGTACCAGTAGATGCGCCCTGGAAAGCAAAGAAAGCTGATGAATGGGATAAAACCACAATGCAGCAATATTTTGACAAGATTATTTGGACAAAGTTTGTATAATAATACTATAGGCAAACAACCTTGACCTGTCCGTTTGACCTTTCATTCGGAAAATTCATAAAGAAGTATACATCCAACACATGTATAGTGTTAGGATTCACAATTAATGTATAAACATTTTATGTTTGCCATGACGGAGACGAAACTAAATACCTTTGTTCCCTATGTCTATAATAAAAGGTTAATCGAACAGGTCAATGGTGTAAGCCTATAAAATTATACCACAGGGTGTTCAATGTTGTTAATTAATACTCTGCGTCTTATCCAGTATCAAGTAAATTAGAAATAAAACAAAATATGTTTTAAGACGAGAAGCGACTTAAAATTTGTAAAAGATAAATTGAGTTTAGTCTGTATATTGTTTCCAGAGATATTTTGGCCTTTGATAAATGAACATTGTGTGAATCATCACGCTTTCTCAAATTTTACAACTGTTTTAGTAAAACATCGGAGATAAGTCTTATGCGTCTTATACGAAAGACTAAGGCAATCCATTGTAGGTGTTACTCTTTCTGTGTTTATCATTTCAGGGAAGCCATGTTTTGTGCCAGAGACATAGTTCAGTTAAATACCACCTCGGAACCGTATGAAGTTTCTATGTTGTGGTTCTTGTGGTATCTAAAGAGCGCTGGTGGTGTACTTAGAATTAATGGTATAGAAAATGGAGCACAGGTGAGCATGACTAAATTATACAGCAACCCAATTCATTATGAAAAAAAATCTTCTTTTGATAATCAAATACATGTATTTTTTAAACAAATCATGCAAATAATGTTTATGTTAATGACCTTGATATTGGACTTGTCGAAAGAATTTTGGAAAACAGGAAAACTGCGATAGTTCATGGAAATGACCCATTACCTTTTCTTCCCTATACAGTGCTCGGCATCCTTCATGAGCGGTAACGAAACACATTTTACATTTTTGGCTAGTAAGATAACATGCAAGTAATCAGAACAGCATTAAAATCGAAAATTTAACACAAAGATAACGAAATGGTACAAAAACGGTAGCTCCTCTCGACCCCTCGTTACCTCGAAAGCTTTTCGTCAGTTGATAGCTAAATCTCTTCGAATATCTTTCCTTAACTCAGGGTTACAGATTCAATTGAAACAGGAGCGATAGTTGTTTCACTCCTTCGCCTTCTAAACTTTGCTTCATCGCCATAGCATCTCTGTTACTTCGATCCTTAGTATTTCTGTTGTTCGACTTATAAGCGAAAAAAGGGCACCTAAAAGACAAAACAAAACTTGGTTCGATAGTTTTCGTCGGCGTACATTTCAAACGTGACGGAAAAAGCCGAACTATATTCCATATTCCGAGTGCCTAAGCACAAAGATTTTTTTAAGATCTAGATAGTTTTGAAATAAAAAAGTGGTAAATATTGATATCAAGTATGAAAAAGGAAAATATATTTCACTACATGGGTTCCAAACTTCAATTATTTTACTTCAATATAAAAATGGTAAAATGTATACTTTTTTAACTCTGGAATAGGAACGAAAGCTGATTGGAGGATCGCAACAAGTGTGTGAGAAAATAGCAGAAAAGTATTTAAAAGGTAATAAAATGTTGTTATTATTTAAAAATTCTGGGGTTCGAACCTGGAAACTGCAGTACAGAACTGTCAAAAGTTTAACACTAAACTAACGAGTTAGTGTCGAATCGGCAGCTCATCTCGACCTCTCGTTAACTTAAGATTTTCTAAAGTTCCTACCTATCTCTTGTAACTCGCGGCAATCTTTTGGTCACTAGATATCTCTATTTTTGTTTACTAGACAGTCGAATTTCTATTTCTTTTCTTTAGCTCAACCTTAAATTTTCGACATGCCTTTGCTACACATATTAGTGTAACTTATGAAGCTTAGTAAAACTGGTTGTTTATTACACAGCGGAATTTAGAAAAGCTTTAGGTCTTTAAGGGGTCGTCTATTATCCGAATCGCTGTTTGTGACAATGAATAACGCCTTTATCCATAGATAATCCAATAAACTTGAATAATGTTTGCTATTGTTCTAGTGGTAACTGAAAATCTGTATGCGCATTCGTGATTTTCATAAAGTAATTCTGTAGAAAGGGAAATGTTGGCAATATTGGGATTATAAATGGCGAAAATAGCGGTGTTTACAACAGAAGACGTTTTCCGTCATGTGCGCAACAGGAACATGTTAAATCCCCAAAGCGGCAATGTTTTACTCTGTGCAGAAATACTCTACGCTAATCACGAATGCGCATACAGATTTCCTGTTACCACTAGGTAGAAGTAATTGTAAAATATCTTTTTTTTCAAGCTTATTTGATTTTCTATTAAAACAAGCATAATTCACTGTCTCAAACACAGTGATCAACAGTAGTTGATGTTGTGCATTGAATGTTTTGATGACCTTTCAAACCTGAGATTGTAACCTATTTGGATTATATTATTACAGTCCGGCCTGTCGAAAGTTTTGCAATGAACTAAACTGTACTAAAGCTTATTACTTTTTTCAGACAGGGTTATCTTGAAGAGTCCAGTTTACAAAATAACCTGTGGCCAAAATGACCTATTGGTTCAGTTATCAGATGGCCGACTGTACAAGGTAAAGTCAAGCCTTTATGTATAACATACACACTGCTAACATAAATTATTATACAAGTGTCATATACCATTTTTTGAATGTATTATATGATTAAATTCAAAAAATAGTATTTGATACATGTTTAAAGTTGGTCATGACCTTATGGGCAGACATGGTCGAGAAGTACAGTCACTGGATTTCGAAGTCAAAGGTTGTGGGTTCAGATCTCACTCATTCTGAGAGAGATGATTTTTATCTCCTGTCCATACTAGAGCCGTACAAAGCTCATAACCAGAATAGTCTTTCGGATGAGACTCAAAACCGAAGTTCTGTGTCTCAGCGCACGCTAAAAGACTCCTCTGTTGAAGTTCGAAAAGTGTAGGCCACCTGTGGCCGCTACTGAAGACGCTTACAGAAACAGACTGATCAAATCAAAAACAAACATACCTATTCATGTCCGAATCACAATCCAGAAGCAAAGTAAAAAACTTTGGAACTGACAAGTTAGGTTAGACACGTGAACTTCCACCAGGGAAGTGAGGCCGGATGCTCCGGAAGGGTAAGCACATCCTGTTTAGTTAGCTACACCCGCCACGTGTGTAATCAAAATTGTGTGAAAGGAACATGGAACTATGAGACGTCAAATATATCCAGGGCAATCCTGGACACAGAGACTTCAAAGTAAGAAATATCATTATAGACTGAAACTCGTCACGCACGATTGAATATTCTGCTAATTGATATATATAAATTGGAGCCTGTTATGAACTCGCACGTTCATAAAGAAAGAATAAGATAACTCAAGTCTCGAGGTACAACCATTTACGTCGGAGGCTGCAGACGAACTGCTGCTAAAAAGCACATGCTACAGAAATCAATGAATGACATGCATAGAACACAGCGCCCTCTGGTTACAAGGTCAGAGGTCATACTCATACAATTGTCTATTGAGGGATCATCATGCGTGTTGTTTTTATCCTCTGTAGCAGAATGTTTTTAACCTTGCGATTGGTCAGATCTTTTCATGTTTGCATGAAATGATGGTCTTTCAATGACGTGATGTTATTTCGAACGATGCAAAGAAAAATGTGGATTTCTAAGGCATAACTATTATAATTTTTATTTTCTTTGGCTGTATATTTAATTTTAAATTTGTTGTTTAAAAATTGAATTATAAGAATGAAAACAATTTTTGTTACGTAAGTGTGCAAAATGCCCAATTTGATTTTTCCATAATAAAAAATAATTTTATTTCTATAATAAAGGCACAATACGTCATACTAGCTGTACCGCCTCCTATGATGTCACGGATTGTATTTGACCCTCCACTGCCACCTAGAAGGAACCAGTTGATGCAGAGGGTCCCGATGGGGAAAGTTATCAAAACGCACATCTTTTATAAAACGCCATTTTGGAGGGATAAAGGTAAAAAAGACAAAAAAAGAATTTTGTGTTTTAAACAATTCGCTATTAGAAACAGAGGGCAGTAAATTAATGATTTAAGTCAAGTTTCTTTCACTTATATCGAGGTTTCATCTACATGTACAATTTTTTAATGTATTTTATGATTAAATTTAAAAAAAAAGATATATGACAGAGGCAGCCAGTCCTGCACATTACATTGAGGACACTGCAAAGATCAAAACTACCTTTATTTAATCAATCAATCAATCAATCAATCAATCAATCAATCAATCAAACAAACAATCATTCAATGAATCAATACTCGATCAACTTTGTGAAATTACGAATGAACTGTTGCGAAGATACATGTAGTACTATTTCTCACAATTCGATTTCGGAAACCATATAGCGGCGGAAATGATCTAAATAATGACTACAGTCTATCTCAAAAGTTTATTATTAAGCTAACGAATTAGTTTCATTTCAAGATTAGTGATTTATCTTTCGAGACTCTCTCTGTTGCCTTCATAATCGGTTTATTTGTGTTATTTTATTTTAGGATATAACGGATTTACGTCAATAGATGATAAAGAAGGTCTTATTGGAGCTACCATGGAGGATGTTAAGGTTGATGGAAATCATCCGGCCATTATGGGGTAATAATTCAATTTTCTTGTTTCAAATATTTCATTGGTCAGATTTGTGTTGTTATTTTCGCATGAATGGATTGGCGAGGTACAGAGACAGTTGGATTCCTACGCCATAGCGATGTTATCATTATACCCCCGCTTAAAAAGTGGGGGGTATATAGTGATAGGGGTGTCCGTCCGTCCTTCCGTTACACCTTAGGGTACCTATCTCTTATACGCAACTCCTTCTAAACCCTTCAATGGATTTTCATGAAACTTTCACACAATCTTTGTGATATAATTTAGATGTGCACCTCGTATTTAAAAATTTGATACGATGGATTTTTATGTTGGGGGAGCGAGGGGTATTTTTTGTGAGCTTGTAGCTCACAGTTTTTCTAGTTTTACTTACTATGGCTGTTTTCATTTTAATTTGTTGATTTGTAATGAATTGCTATGCGAATTTTGAACGTGCAAATGTCTTTTTCTTAAATTTTCCATAAGGAAAAGAAAAATATTAATCTATTATTTACCTCTCCCGAGGGAATTGTATTCCTGCTATAGTGTTGTCTGGAGAGATATAGTGCCCGAGTCGATAGGCACATGCCACCTCTGATATTTATGCCGCACCTGCAAGCGAAGTTTTTTGGGGGATATAAGAAATTACTCTGTCCGTCCAAATATCGTGTCTGCTCTTTATCTCTCATGTTTATGGGTGAATTTTGATCAAACATGACTCAAATTTATGCCAAGATATTTCGCATACCATCCATCCGTCTGGGTCTCTGGAGAGGGTATGTCAAGATTATATGTTTGCATTCCCTTCTGAATGATTGTGTTTGTACGTTTATACTGGTTTAATGTTAATTTGTATTTGCCTAAAGAAATGTTAAATATATCGACATTGTACAATAAAAATTATTATTATTATTATTATTAATATTATTATTATTATTATTATTATTATTATTATTATTATAGGTTTGTATTAGGAGACAAAGCTGTACAATATTCGTCCCTCACAAAGATGGAAAGAAAAGAAAGAATTGCTGAACAATACTGCAAAGTGTTTGGGAGTGAGGAAGCTCTCAAGGCATTTATTATAAAAATATATTTTTAGTTAATGTAGTGTTTTTATACATTTATTAAATTTATTCATTTCTATGTTTATATATTATATATTAAATCTCTTTTATTCTTTATTAATGAATTAATTGATTTATTTAGGTTTTTATTTATTTATTTATTTATTTATTTATTTATTTATTTATTTATTTATTATTCATCAAGCATTTTGATTGGCCATGGACAGACCTCTATTATTGTTACATGAAGGAATTGGCTCTTGACGGTTACACACACGAACACTTTTTTCATGTTTTCCCTCATTGACGTTGTAAAAGTATTAAATGCGCTGATTTATTATTTAAGGATTTTTATAAAGTTATAAAAATGAAATTTTAATTTATTTATTTTGTTATGTCATTTTGCACATATAACCAACACTACAGGTCTGTCGAAAGATTAACTGTAAGCTAACAAATAAGTACCGGATAGGCAGTTCATTCAATTGCAAGTCCTTTGTTACCTTCGGAAACTGCTATCTTTCTTTCGACAATCAAGTGTTAAACTTTTGACAGGTCTGTACAGTCCAACCTGCTTTAAAGGCCACCTCTATATAAGGGCCACCTGCTTATTAAGGCCAGTAGAATTGTATCACAGTTGTTCTTCAGTGGCGGATTTAGGGGAGGGGTTGCGGGGGTTGCAACCCCCCCCCCTTTGAAAAATTTAAAGAGAGAGAGAGAGAGTGAGATATTAACTGATTAAAATTATTTTCTTGGCCCCCATCGGGGTTCTGCCCTAGACCCATCGTCTCTGGAAGCTCGCGCCTTTGGCGCTCGCATCTAGCATTGATATAATTCTTGCCCCTCCCTTTAAAAAATCCTGTATAGATCTCAACCCCCCTTTCAAAAAATCCTGGATAGTTCTCAACCCCCCCCCCCCTTTCAAAAAATCCTGTATCCGCCCCTGTTCTTTATTCATATTATTTGAACTTGTATATAAAGGTCACCTGCTTATAAAGGCCAGTTATACTGGTTCCCTTGGGTGGCCTTTATAGACAGGTTTGACGGTACAGTAATTGATGTAATAATGTCTATTTTTCTCTATATCAAAGAAAAATATATTTCATTTCTATAATTAAATTTTTAGCTTTTCCCTTGTTTTTACAGCCGATTCACTACGAAGAAAAGAATTGGTTGGATGACCAGTGGTCTGGCGGCTGTTATACAGTGATGATGCCACCAGGATTTCTTACGACTTATGGAAAGTAAGTTAAAAAAATCCATAAAGGATTATTGCCTACAACAAGGTTCGCCGCTGTATCATGTGATACCGCCTACGTTTGTGCAGAACAATAATTGCCATTGCATATGGAATCATATCAGTTCACATTTTCTCGTAAAAAAGGCGTTATTCCGGAAATTAGCGATGTAATTATTTTCTAAAACGTCCCGCACATCTGGTAATTATAAAGCGACGAACCCCATTGCATAGATGTATTGATTAAGCTGAAAATCGTTTTTAATTGCACACATTTTTTAAAAAAAAATAAGAAAACATAAACTTTCTTTAGCTGTTGTTTGCAGTTTGTTGGTTTTTCCTTTTAACTCTTGTGCTGCCAAATTGAATTTTAAAATAGCGTTAACAGTGCTGAATTGAATTTCAAGTATTGGGTGCAGTGAAAAATTGTAGTTAACAGTATAAGTTATATACCGCAAGCAAAGGATACACTTTAATCTTTCACAGGGTGTAATGGGCCTTATGTATACATAACGTTTTTCTCACCCTTAAAACCGACCGCAAGTTTTTGAATTCTGTGTAACTTGCATCATACATTCTCGTCATGACTAAACGAGTTACTTCCCATATATCTCTGAACGCCACATGCCGTGGTTATTAACTGTACCCCGGTAATTTGCAAAGAAATTTTCTTGGCACTAGTTCAGCCTTTCTAACTTCAACGTCGCATTCTGTGTAACTTGCGTAACTTGTCGCTATACTATTTGCTTACTGTAACTAGACTTCCGTGATGTACGAGTTACTCCCCTTTTACCACTCAACCTTTCCGAGCAAGTGCCCAAGCACTTGAAAAATTAGTATAATGCAGATCATCAATACTTTCACGAAACTTATGTATTACGTGGACTTGTATTCAGAATAAAATCTCTGGGTTAAAATGAAAGATTGTTTACTCCCAACTAGCTGAACAATTGCTGATGCGACGTAAAACATCATTCGTGAATTTGAAACTACTGCGGTAGCTCAGTTGGTAGCGTGCTCGCTCCGTAAGTGGGAGGTCGTGGGATCGATCCCCGGCCGGGTCTGACCCAAGACTTGAAAGTGGGTAGTGACTGTTCTTTCGCCAAGCACTCGGTATTACGAAATGAAAGTCGCGGTTCTCTCGGATGGGAACTTAAAATAAAAGAGGTCCCGTGTCACGGTGGGCTTGGCACGCTAAAGAACCCCGCTGTATAATGTCATCAACACTATACGCACAGACAAAATTCCTGCACATTCATTCACCTATAGCTGGCGACATCTCGATATACGTGAAATATTCTTGAAATATTCCATAACTCAACTCATTCGTGAATTTCTACTATTTCTAACACTGAATATTATTCGGGAGCAAGCCACGGACTTACAATACATTTTAAAAACACTATGTTAACAGGTCCCGGTTTCACAATTATTACCAAACTAAAATTTTTCTTAAGTTCAATTTAGCAAATTTTGGCAAGCTCTGTTTGGAACTACGAATAAATATTTTTGTCAAAACAAAATGCAGTTGTAATAAACTTGAAATGATCTTTAAAATGGCACCTTTAAATTCCCTAATATCTTAACGATTAACAAAATTATAAAGGTTTTACTTTGGTAATTTGCCTGATTTAAGTTAAGGAAAATCTGAAGTTAAGAAATGATTGTAAAACTGGGACCTGGCCCCAGTTTCACAATCATTCCTCAGCTAAGATTTTCCTTAACTGAAATCTTCAAAAATTTCAATCATTTTCAATTTTGTTAATTTTCAAGATATTCATTAATTAATGGTGTCATTTTTAAGATTACTTCTAGATTAAACTATTCGCATATAATTTTGACAAAAATATTTATCAGTAGCTTCAAAAAGCAATCGCCAAATTTTGCTAAAATTAAGTCAAGGAAAATCTGAAGTTAAGAAATGATTGTAAAACTGGGACCTGCTGTGAAAATTATTTCATTACAGAGAGTTGAGGGTACCGGTGGACAGGTTACACTTTGCTTCCACTGAAACAGCCACTCAGTGGTCTGGTTATATGGACGGTGCAATCGAGGCAGGAGAAAGGGCTACAAGGGAGGTAATTATTTTTGAATATATGCAAGTACATATACTCGAACTCAGCATAGGTATTTGTTACCTTGTCTTATTTAAATATATTTGTAATAGATAATCCTTTCAAATAATTAAATGGATTTTATCGTCACCATTTCGCGGTTTTCTCTGGATATTCTGTTTCCTTCATTATCCAAGAACTGGCCGTCTCGATATAACCGGGAAAATTTTACTGGGGCCTGAAACACTATTACTTCCCTCCACTTCTTATTATAAATCCAACAGTGAATGGACCACAACATAGGACTTCCGCTTCTCAAAGCAAATACAATTTCGTCCTGACAGGTATTTCATGACGCAGTGGGTGAAGCACGACATAGGACTTTCGCTTCTCTCATAGGACTTTCGCTTCTCTCATCAAATACAATTTTGTACTGCGGAACCATTAGTAATCGTGATGTCCTAATTTTCGTTCTTTTCGTGGTTAACCTGACCCACGAATTTCGTCAACAAAATTGTGCTTATTACAAAATTACTTTTGATTAAAATTATAAACCCCGAAAAATGGTATAATTTCATATAACTACGAAAATTAGACACCGCGAATTTAAAGAATTTTGAAATGTTAATGAAAAACATTTTGAAAAAATAACTTAAAACAGTGATGCAATCAAAATAAAACAGTTTTGTGTCAATCTCGCTAGATCTTGTAATATCGTTTTTGATATGAAAAATAATTAGTTTAGGTAATACTAGTTATTTGTTGTTTAGATTTTGGTACATCTGGGAAAATTAGCTGAAAATGAAATACACGTAACGGAAGTAGAAGACCCGGTAAGTTTTATTAAAGAATATACCTCGCAACTGTCAAACTTGTATGTAAATTTTCATTTAGTCGATCACTAAATCTAAATCATTAAATCATAAGAAATATGTGAACATATCTTGCCATTTAAAAGGAAACGCAAATATACTGCCACTAAGCTTGTTTTGAAATATTTTTTAGTGTAGACTACATGCTTTAATACTGATGTCGTATACAATTTTTTTTTAATTTAATCATAAAATACATTCAAAAACATTATGCCATTTCTTTAAATGTTCTTTACGATTATATTAAAAAAAATTCTATATGACACTGAGCTAACGAAAAGGAGCAGAAGTTGGGCTGCTGTGTCATGTGCTGATTTTGAATTTCTGTCATGTCGTTGGGTCGAACCCCGGCCGGGTCTGACCCAAGACTTGAAAGTGGGTAGTGACTGTTCTTTTGCCAAGCACTCGGCATTACGAACTAAAAGTCACGGTTCTTTCGGATGGGAACTCAAAATAAACGAGGTCCCGTGTCACGGTGGGCTTGGCACGCTAAAGAACCCTGCTGTATAATGCCATCAGCGCAACGCACAGTCAAAATCTCTGCACCTTCGCCTATAGCTGGCAACGTTTCGATATAAGTGAAATATTCTCGACTGGGACGTTAAACACCTAACTCCACTCAACTCTTTCGATATCACTAACGAGGGATAAAAATGAATTGCCGATTCGGCACTAATTCTTTAGTTTAGTATTAAACTTTCGACAGGCCTGTAAATTATCTAATAAATTTAAATTGTATAAAATTGATTTCTTTCAGGAAATAAAATCTATTCCTATAGTGTATACGTTTACAGAGAGATGGTTGCCATCGGTGCCGCAGTTCTTTATGGTGTGTGGTGGGGCAGCATGTTTGATGGTTACAATCACATATATTGCTACTTCCAAAAATACACGATTTTCGGGAATTTGGATAAAGAAACTGTTTACGCCGTAATCAGATTATTATATATTCCGCGGATTTTTTTTAAAAAGACCTAACAACCATTTTTTCGCGAGTCCTCCAAAATACAAAATTTTCTGGAATGATGATAAAGAAACGGTCTACACCATGATCAGATTCTTATAAAATTGGTGGATATTTTGGAAAAAAGACCTAACTTTAATTTCGCAAGTTTTTATTTTCGTGGTTTTGATAAATTAATAGATAACATGTAAAAGTACATGATGGATTAAAATCGTTAATTAATTTTTCTTTTGTTGAAATTTCGCGAAAGAGGTTTCACAAAATCAAAATTAAAAAAAAAAAAATAAAATTAAAGAATGTTTATTACAATATCTTCCAATATTATGATTTTTGTATCTTGCTCTCTTGTTTCTTATTTGTGTGTGTGTTCGTTTTATTGTATTGTATCTTCAAGACACATACTATGACCACTGATATCTTTTTACTTGGTATGAAGGATAAAATATTAAAAACTTTAAAACCGAGGCAGTTTTTGTCATATTTTATTTAAATTACAAATAAAACAACAAATAAACTAACAACATAATCTATTATTAACTTGAACAAGTCATGAAAATACGTTACAGGCACCAATGCACAAAATGCGCATGCTCGTACCACCAGTCACTTCCGCCTTATCTTTGAAATGAACACGTGACTATCACATGGTTACAGATCTTTGGTATCATAAACTATACGTAAATGCTTACATATATTCTTTTGAGCTTTCTAGGAAAACTAATTTTTTCCCTTTCAGGCTAATTTCTGAAGCTGATTTTTGATTTGTTTGCTTTCTGAAGTTTTTCTTTCCCTTCAACTGACTTTCTTTGGTTTTTTTCTGTAGTATAATACTTGTGTCATAAGTATTGTGTTGGCGGCACTTATGAAAATAAATGTTAGTATCATGATGAAGTCTTTAAGTAGCACTATTGAAGTGGTCAATCGTCCGAAACTCTGGAATATGTATAGGAAAGATGAGGTAGCTGATAGCTGACCAGTACCGTGGTTTTTATGATTTACAAATATCTGGATCATCTGAAATAAATAAATAAATAAATAAATAAATATTAATCCAAATCAAAATCACCATCCCAAAGCAAAGTAAAAACTTTGAAACTGACAAATTAGTGAATTTCCACTAGAGAGGTGAGGCCGGGTGCTCCGGAAGAGTAAGCTCTTCCTGTTTAGCTACCTACATTCACCACTCGTGTATAATCAAAATTGTGTGAAAGGAACATGGAACTATGGGACTCAAATACATCCAGGGTAATCCCAGGCACAGAGAGAGACATCATACTTATTGTCAAGTGCTGTTTTTGAATTTCTATTAAAATAATGCATTCAAAAACAGCATGTGCTGTTTTTGAATGCATTATTTTAATAGAAATTCAAAAACAGCACATGACAGTATCAACGATATTGTGATAACAAATAACTAGAAATGAAATTCCAACCAGAAATTGCGTGTTTAACGGAATTAAAGCAATTTGTAAATACTTTAATAGATGCTTACCTTACTTATGCTTATGGCTGGCATGCTGAGAATGTACAGGAAGTAGAGAAAATTTGTTGGAAGTATGGGTAATATTAATACAAGCATCACGATGACGTAGAGGAACATGAAGATAACTGCAGCGATTGGTCGATCATTGTAACACAGCAGCAGACAAACCAAAACGAGGTTCTCAACCATAACTATCAGGTTTTCACCCCATGTGCTGCAAATATTAAAAAAAACTTTATTTAAAAAAATGTTGAAATGTATCAAAAATGTATTAATGTTTTTGTATTTTGTACCTTTAAAAATGGTGACTCAACCACATTAGGTTTTTGGCAATTCAATCTTTCACTCCATATGCTAAAATGTGATACTGAATAGATTATTTCTGTTGCTGTGATTTTAAAATGGAAGTAGACTTGGTCGAGTGGTACTGCCACTGGCTTTCAAAGCCAAGGGTTGTGAGTTCGAACCTCATTCTGAACTTGAAAATTTCCTGAGATGATTTTCATCTCCTGCCCATACTAGAGCTGTAAAAGCTCGTTACTATGTAGTCTCTCGGATGAGACTTAAAACCGAGGTACCGTGGTCTCGGTGCACGCTAAAGACACACCTGTAGAGTTAAAAAAAGAGTAGGCCACCTGTGACAGCTACAGAAGACGCTTACAACTAGAAGCGATTGAAACAGACTGAGCATCATAACAAAACGAAAGGAGTCGCCATGATACCACGTGAACGGTGCATGGTATAATATAATGTACAGTAAAACCTGCCTTAAAGGACAGTAATTTTTTTTATCCCAATCCCTTTTTATTCATGTTATTTGAACATGTATATACGGGTCACCTGTCCATAAAGGCCACTTTTATAGGTTCTATTAGGTGGCCTTTATAGACAGGTTTGACTGTACAATGTGAAACAAGAAGATCAAAGGTTTACTCACTTCACTGGGTATTGCTTCAAAACTGCAAAAGCTACTATAGACGAGGAAGCTTGAAGCATAAGAAGCATGCTGAATAAACTGACCCCTGACGCATTCCTTGTTCGGAGTATTTTAACAATTTGTGGAATTTGACCTGAAACACAAGAGTTAGCAATTAACAATCGTATTTAATCATTACAACACTTCGCGTCTTGCCAGCAAAAGGGCCCCGAATGATCCTAAGCACGTTCTTATGAGAGGCCGCGGTGGCCAAATGGATAAGACGTCAGTCTTGAAATCCAAGGTCTCTCACCGCTGTGAGTTCGAGTCCCGCTCAGACCACGTATAGGAAAGTGCATTTTCCTTACTGGTTCACCTGGTATCAGTAAAATGGACTAGGGGAGTGGTACGTTTGTCTCCGGTGTACTGATTCTTTGCGCTAGCACGTTAAAGTCGCACTGAGTGTGCGCTAGTACAAGGCAGACCATACAACACACTCGCACTTCACATGCATACACGAAATTGTTCATTGCTTATTTTTAAATATATTTATATTATCTACTAAGCTAACCGGTTATTGTACTTAATATAATATTATTATATAGTCAAGCAACATTGACCTGTCCATTTGACCTTTCATTAGGAATATTCATATATAGGACCCAATCCATAGGTTACGTTAGGATTCGCAGTTAATACATATACACATTACCAATGACTAGTGTCCGCATCATTTAGACGAAATATACACGCGTGATCCCTATTACTTAAATTTACCTGTCCATAATGAATATTTAAATTAAAGGTCAAGCGGACAGGTCATTGTTGTATGCCTATACTTACTGATAGTCTGTGTTCCGATGATAACGTATCCCAGTATCTTACTAAATATTGCCAACATGCAAGGACCTGTAAACATATAAAATGAAACATTAAGGTCAGTCGAAATATTTGAACATTCGTAACTTCTATAATTGAAAAGTTTCACAATTGTTACAACTTTTATTTTTCGTTTCGTCTTTTTGTTTGTGTGCTTTTTTATGTATCTGTAGTTTTATATGTTTTTCTTTTCGTTTACAGAGGCCGCGGTGGCCTAATGGATAAGACATCAGTCTTCAAATCCAGGGTCTCTCACCGCTGTGAGTTCGAGTCCCGCTCGGACCACATGTAGGAAAGTGAATTTTCCTTGCCGTTGGCCTTTACTGGTTCACCTGGTATCAGTATAATGGACTGGGAGTTGGTACGCTTGTCTGAAGCGTACTGACTTTGTGAGCTAGCATGTTAAAGTCGCTCTGAGTGCGCGCATTTCACATGCATACACAAAATTGTTCATAGATTAATATACAGAGATTAATAAAATAGTTCTCGTTGCGAATAGCTGAAAATTTCTGATCCGACGTAAAGCAACATTCAGCCAAGCAACCAACCTTTCGTTTACTGTATTGCAATCTGTAAAATGTACATCATATCCTTTGGCTTGACTATAGCTACGCGATGCACTTACAAGTGTGTTTAGTTTGTTGGTCTCTTGCTCTTGTTACTATTTAGATGTTTTGTTTTGTGATTCTCTTTATGTTTCTTTAGTTTGTGGTTTTGTTGTTTGGTGTTTTTTGTTTGATTCTTATATTGTTTGTTTTGTTTATTTGTCTGTTGTTTGTTTCTTTATTTGCTTTTTCGTACATATGTTATTGTGATTTTCTTTATATATCTTTAGTTTGTTCTTTATTTGTTGCCTGGTGTTCGCAAGGTTTGTTGCATAAAATTTTATCCAACGCCTTTAATAAATCCAATGTTAAATAATCACCCATGAAAGCTCCTCGTGTAAAAGACGCCCCTCACAACACTTGTAAATGTAACTTAAGTCTTTACTCCTAGTGTCACTTATGTGATATTGTTTTAGGCGATACGATTTCCCGAAACCTTTACAAAAGGTTTTGAACGAGGAATGTATAAACCACGTGTATGCAAGGGAAGCGTCTTTTTTGTGCCAATTACATGTTTTAGAGGTATCATTTCCACCACTTATTTATGGTGATCAAATATGATTAATAAGGAGGAAGGTCAAAATTATCGTTCAAATTGAATATCTCCATCGCACTCTCAATAAAGTGGGACAGTTGGGTACCATATTGGCGCAAAAGGACTAAATTAAAAAAAATGGTGGCGGAAATGATCATGTATACTGGCGCAAATAGGTTGTGGCGAAAAAGGACGCTAATATTGCACAGACGGCTTTCACTCGTATGCAATACACACAAAGCAGATCTGCCAAAAAATTAACGCTAAGCTTACGAAATAATACTAAATCGACAGCGCATTTGTTTTTTTTTTACTTTGGCAGCTGTTATTTACTTCTCGGCAGCTATTATGGCCACTAATAATCCACATCTAGATCTAAGCTGCTCGGCTGTTCAGATAAAGACATAGGTAGGCAAGCAGCTGCCATGAAACAGTTAAACAGTGGCCGATCGAGATGAACCACCGCTAATCCGTTAGCTTAGTGTCAAACTTTCGACAGGTATATATTGCATGTGGTTTTCTCCAGATACAGAGGGTTTCTTTCGCCACTGCAAAGAATGACCAACAAAAAAGTGAAAGAGTCTTGACTTGGGCGTAACACATCATTATTATTCCGACTTGATTGAACAGAAAATTCGCCTTTTCCAATCATTAAAAACAAACATACTTATCCACGGTCAACCCAAAAGAACCGCGACTTTAAATTCGTTATGTCGAGTGATGGTCTCCACCCACTTTCAAATCTTGGGTTAGAACCGGTCGGGGTTCGAACCAATGATTGATCTCTCGAGCGAGTGCTCTACCAACTGAATTACTGCAGTGGTATTAGATAAAAAGGAAATAGTTATATAGTTACCATGGAGTTTCCTGTTGGAGAGTAGAAATTCTGTATAGCAATGGTCATCTGTCAGCAAACGTTCAAACGGCTGAGCCGTAGTGGGCGTGTCCCACATCATTACCATGGCGATTGTGTAATTAAATCCTTAAAAAAGCTAGTAACTTGACTGATCAATGGCTTTACCTTTAATGAATGAAAAATCGCCTAAAATTATCAGTATATATACACATGTGATGTAAACAAATATGGGACGTCTGAACTTACACGTCATAGTTTGACCTCATTTTGAACATTTATGCATATTAATTAGGACTATTCCATTATGTAACCATACCCAGGAAAGATGTTCTAATCAATTTCACGCCGATTTGAAATAGTACTTTTTTATTATATGCCGATACTGAAATAAAAACGCCTTTTCTCAATATATTAAGCGATTGCATATTCAAATTTCGGGTCAAATAGCCAAGTTAAATAAGTTTGCCCGATGATTTACGTGGATGGTGTGTGTTATCACGGATTGGTGATGGTATGATCAATCGGTGGTGAGACGGTCGTTATCAATATGTTGTTATCACATGCACCTTAGGTCAAACATGACTCATATGCACTTCACGTGCCGTGTAAAATAATTAAAAAAAAGACAAAAAGAAAAACAACGAACATAATTGCCATGGTGTACTGCTTCACTTGTGACGTACACTAAAAAAAACCAACAAAATCTATGGCATAAAATCCACCCCTATGACAATTTCCACCCTCCCTAACCCCGCCCACCTGGGGGTGGTGGCTACAAATGACGTTATTGTAATTGGTAAACAGGTTTGAATGTACATTATAAAACACATCAAAATCTACGACAGTGAAATCCGCCCCTACTAGTTTCGCCCCAACCCCCGCCGCTAACTCTACACATGAATTAAAATAACACTATTGTAATTGGTGTACAACTTTGTATGTACAGTCCAACCTGCCTTAAAGGCCACCTCTATATAGAAGCCAACTACTTATAAAACCCAGTAGAATTGTATCCAAATTGTTTTTTATTCATATTATCTGAACCTGTATATAATGGTCACCTGCCCATAAAGGCCACTTTTACTGGTTCCCTTGCTTGAGTGACCTTTATAGACTGGTTTGACTGTACATTAAAACACATCTTTATCTTCGACATAAAAACTGCCCCATAGACAAGTCGTCCCCATTCCTTTTTCAACTGCTTTTGAATCAAATTCACTAAGTGCATAGTTTTCAGTATACATGCATCTTATGAATAAACCGAAAGTCGTTAAAACAACCCGATTGTAAAAAAAATCTACACCTGCTTTACTTAGAAGTAGAGGCATGGTGCAACAATGATGTTTTACGTCATATGTTTATTTTACCACTATTTCTTGAATGACTGAGGAAACCGGAGTGCTAAAAAGCACCCTTCTTCGGCATTTGGACTGAAAATTTTCTTACATTATTTAAACAAGGACACTTATTTCGAGGAAGTTTGTTTTTAGACGGTGGAGGAAACTAGATTAGCAAGAGAAAACCACCGACAAGAGCATTGACAAACTTTCTCACACTAGGATTTTCCATGTGAGGGGGGCTGTGAACCGTAAGTGCGCCATCGAGACCTTTTAATGAAACTAGAATTATCAGTAAAGGTGACGTATACCCCCCCAGCCCCCGTACATGTTTTGTCATTTGGTAATGTCTCTTGATCTTTGCCTCTAAATTTTGATTGTTGCATATCCTTTAATGGTTTTTTACATTTATGCAAGATTAATTAAAATCCATCCATTGACACGGGAAATATGTAGCGAACATAATATTTGGACAGACGGCCATAACAGACAGATGGACACTGAATTTGGTATGAGACACATTGTCTGATGTTGGCATACCATGGTTACATTTGTGTCCAATTTGATCAAAATCCATCCATAAACATAGAGGATATATAGTGGACATATTATTGGGATTGACAGACGGGCAGTACCCCCCCCCCCGGTCGAATTATCTGCTCTAACGATGGCAATGCATTTTTTTTATTGCCATCATTTACGATGTTTTATCATCGTAAGGGCAGATAACTCGATCCTACCCCCTCCTCCTAAACTTCGTAAAAGGATTTATTGTTGTCATTTATTCAGGGAGGCATGTAGCTGATTAAAATATTTTAAATGGTCGTCAGACAAAAACAAAACATATATAAACACACAAACATGTACCTAAAGATAAAATACCCAAGGTCAACCGTCTAGAAATGATAATGTTCCGTTAAAAAGGTGTGTCTTTAATACACAAATATACAGTCACACCTGTTATATATTATAGGAAACAGCTGCCAGATAGCTGTCGAGATATAGCTAACGAGAAGCCGAGTTCAGCTGGCGATTCAGCACTTCTTTGTGTGTTAAACTTTCTACGGGTCTGTAGTCTTAACGACTTGTTCACCGAACAAAAAAAAAAAAAAATAAATAAATAAATAAAAATATTTGTTTTACATTGTTATTTTAAGCTGCAATGCAAAAACAATTTGCTATATCCGAACAGGTTTAAGTACAATATTCAAGTTGTACGCTTGTCTGTGGCGTACTGACTCTGTGAGCTAGCACGTTAAAGTCGCCATGAGTGCGCGCTGGTACAAGGCAGACCGTATGACATACTTGCACTTGCACAAAATTGTTCCTACATTAATCCATAGAGATTTATAAAAAAATTATTTCTCGTCGCAAATAGCTGAAAAATTGCTGATGCGACGTTAAGCAACATTTAACCAACCAACCAATCAATAGATGTCCATATATCGGCAGCCGAGCTTCGAATCCATTTCGATAGCTAAGTGTTAAACTGACAGGTCTGCATGTACGACAACCGAGCTTTTGACTCGTTCTCATTAAGTTCAGTGTTTAACTTTGGACAGGTCTATACTGTATTTGTATAATTCAATTTTTTGTGCTCTAATAAACAGTCACGGGGTTTTATATATCCATATTTATTGGTATTTGCAATATTAATAATTTCAAAGTGAAATTTGAAACTACAGTTCATACTACAGTACAGGCCTGTCGAAAGTTTAACGTTAAGCTAACGAATTGGCGCCGAACCGAAAGCTCATGATCATCTCGGCGCCTCGTTGGCTTTAAATCGACAGCTTTTTGGCAGCTGCTATCTATCTCTCGGTAGCATTTCTGCTATCCATATCCCGGAAGCCGAGCTTTGATTTTTTTTTAGTTAGCTTATTGTTAAACTTTCGACAGGTCTGTACTGTAGGGGAAGCTGGAACCACTCCGTGACAATGAAAAACTCTTTATATCCATGGAAAGTCAAATAAAATTGAATAAAGATTGATATTTTTCACTTACTTGTACCTAGTCATAATAGGAACATCCTCGATTGTCATGAAGTATGTCTGTAGAAAGAAAAATATTGGCTTTATGCGGGTTTTACATGGCGAAAATGGCGAATTTTACACCGCTAGTGATGTCTTTGGTGACGTTTTACGTCATATGCGCAACAGAATCCGTCATTTGTCTGGTTTTTCAACATGTTAAATCCCCAATTCCTCAACATTTTACCATGTGCAGATATATTCTGGGCTAATCGCAGATGCGCATACAGATTTCTTGTTACGACTAGGTACAAGTAAGTAAAAAATATCAAACTTTATTCAAATTCATTTGATTTTCTATGGATATAAAGAGTATTTCACTGTCACAAACAGTGGTTTCTGCAGCAATTTGTTAGCTTTCTCTACAGTACAGACCTGGTGGTTCCTACAGTAGTGCCAAATCGACCCTTTGTTAGCTATATCTCCAGCTTTTTAGCACCTGTTATTTCGCGGTAGTTTTTCGGCTACTAGTCACCATATCTCGGTCATTTGGCATACCACTGCGGTGTTGTATATAATGAAAACCGGATATTGTTCAGGTCCGTTGCGTTTTTCTTTGAATTATTATGTTAACGGATATTGCTTCCGTGATGCTGGAAAGACGAATAAATGGTGATGTTGATGCCGATTTTCTTCTTATTTATAAAGACACAAATATGATCAATCAAGTGATCAGTACATGGTGGAGAATCTAAACGGTCTAAATGAGTTTGTAAACATGAACACTGGCAATATTTTGCTCGATTCGATTACTTCAGCTGGTCCATCCCATGACCCTGAAAACACGTGTGTCAAAGGCGCGGCAACATAGGGCCAACAAACGTCACCTTCGCCTACTATATTTGATTGCCAAAAGCAATTATTTTCAAGCACACCAAAATTTCTTCACACTAACTTCAGTCCAATTTCAAATGTACAAACAAACTATGTGCCGTTTATACCAATAAATAATATGAATTCACTGGCAATGATCAAGAAATTCCATGGATATGCCCATGAAGATGCATCCAAATTTTTGTCAGACTTTTTAGCTACCATGACTTTTCAAGGCCTTGATTGCAATAGCATACATAATGATTCTCGCATTGTTGCTGCATTTATGCTCCATCTAGATGGACCAGCCCATGTGTGGATGCAATCTCTTGCACCTAATGTTAAGGCATCTTGGTCTACACTTCACAGTCGATTTAAGAAAACCTATGTGCACCCAGATAGTCCTGGTGGAGCAAATTTATTCGTTGAATCGGAAGATTTTCAGAAATTGTGCTTGCTACCATCACAAACTTTAGAAGACTACCATGCCGCTGTAATGAGACTGGGTACCAAGTTGAGAAAGTCTCCGCTTGACTTACTTATAAAGTTTATCAGTGGCTTACCAACTCAGTTACAATTTTTTGTCAAAGCTGGCCGTCCCAAAGACATTAACGACGCTTTTGAATCAGCAAAAATGGGACAATCTCTAGTTGTGAAAGAAACCCCTACAGTGTCGGCTATTTCTTCAGAGCAGCAGATTATGCATGTGGTCCAAGCCGTTAACAATTTATCTGCTCAGGTTGATTCTTTAACTATGACTTCTGTGAATGCGATAAATGACCGTTCTGTAAATGCGAAAAATGACCGTGTGACTGTCTGTTATAACTGTGGTTGTAGAGGACATTTTGTCAGAAATTGTCAGTGGTCAGGTATGGAGAACATTGACTCTTCTGTTACATGCCAATTATATAGTGTTACTCAATAGACAGCAAAACGCACCAGGCATTAATGACCCATATACTCAACGCATGTCGGGAAACCTGATAGCCCCGGACGCCAGCCGACGCGGACGTCACTTTCAACGGGGAAACAACCACAACAACTTCCAACAGGGAAACAACAACAACAACTTTCAACGGGGCAACAACAGCAGGAGCTACAATCCATGACACAGCGTCGACGGAATGATTCTGACAGTGTAGTAGACAATGTTACATTATCTTCCAATTTTGCCAATGTTAATTCAGAATCATTTAATTTCAATCATAATGACAATGTTGTTGATATTGATAATGAATGTGTAGATAACTCTAGTTTTGATTTTTCAGATAGTGACACTGACACAAGTTCATTTGAGGGAGAAAATCCAGTTTGTTCAAACTTTATTTATTTACCAGTGACAATTTCTAGGAGTAAGGAGAAAATATTAGGTTTACTAGATTCTGGAAGTAGTATTAATATCATGTCTGCTCAGTTATACCACAGTATACCCCAAGTTAGCAAATCTAACTTAAAACCCAGTGGTCTTACAGACAACAAAGTTATAGTTGCTAGTAATCAATATGTTGAGGTACTGGGCATAGCATTTGTACGCGTCAAAATATTTGGCTCTAAGCAATCTGTCAGAGTTTTTGTTTTACCGCAGTGTTCCCACCCTTTTATTCTGGGTATTGAATATTTGAAGGCCAAGGGTATCATCCTTGACTTTTCACATAATTCAGTTTATGCAAAACCATGCTCAGTGCGTAGTACTTCAAACATTGATATACCAGCTAACTCAGAGGTCATTATCATGTGTAAAGTACCAAATAGTACTCTGATAGGTACTCAAGGATTATCTCAAACTACTAAGCAGCTTGCAAAGCTGGGTTTAATGGCGATTAAAGCACTAGTCACTGTACCTGTCACTCGTTTAGTCCAGTGCGACTGTTAAATGTAACAATTTTCAGTTAGAGTAAATAGAGGTATAGTTTGTGCCAAGATTACTTCATTAGATGAGACCTTTAGCATTCAGCCCACCTCAGTCATATTCCCAAAGTACAGGCTTTAACTGCAGAAAGTACACAAAGTGTACACGGTGTAATTCAAGGAGATATGTCACATGAACAGGGTACTTGTAATTCAAATGTTCATCATTTTCACATGAACAGGGTACTTGTAATTCAAATGTTCATTCATTTCACATGAACAGGGTACTTGTAATCAAATGTTCATACATTTTCACATGAACAGGGTACTTGTAATTCAAATGTTCATTCATTGTCACATGAACAGGGTACTTGTAAATCAAATGTTCATACATTTTCACATGAACAGGGTACTTGTAATTCAAATGTTCATACTTTGTTACATGAACAGGGTGCTTGCAATTGTTTAGTCAAGCAACATGATGTTTTACCACAATCTGATAATTTTTTGTCTACATCTGGCAATTTTAACAAGCACAATCAGGTCGGTTGTGTTAGTTGTAATTGTGATGTATCGTCGCCCATTAATACTCACACAGGTAATGATGTCAAGGGAGTAGCACAAGTGAATTCTATCTTGGACAAAAGTACAGAAGGTGTTCAAGGAACTGATATTGATAGGCATAGATTTATGTCAAACTTTAATGTTGATTCAAATGTTCTCATCTATCTTCAGATGACCAGTTAAAACTGTGTAATCTTTTATATGAAAACAAAGACATTTTTGTTACTTCAGATAACCCATCACTTGGCTATACAGATAATATTCAACATCATATTCATGTCAAACCAGACTTTCAGTCAAAGCACCAGAGACCTTATAAGTTGTCACCTGACAGGAAGGAAGTCCTGAGATATCAACTGCAAGATCTCATTGACAAAGGAGTTATAGTACCGGTTAGTGTTGCAGAGGACGTCCCTATCACAAGCCCTATAGTGCTAGTTTCTAAACGCAATAAACTAAACCAGGAGTTGAACTAGGTAGTCGCCAAGCTTCTTTGTCACAATATCGCTTTTGTGTGGACTTTCGGTACTTGAACTCGCAAACCCAAGATTTCCGATATATGATACCAGATCTTCAGGATTTGACAGAATCTTTCACTCATCGAGAACCCAATTTTATTACTACTATAGATTTAAGCTCCGGATTCTTTCAGATGGCCATTTCACCAGAATCATCTAAGTACACTGCCTTCAACACCTGCTTTGGTACATATAAATTTCTTCGTATGCCCATGGGTTTGAAAACAGCCCCAAATTCGTTTCAGTTATTAATGGACAGGATATTGCATGGACTTACTTACAATATTGTACTGTGTTATTTAGACGATTGCCTGATCGTGTCACCGACATTTACGGAACATTTATCAGATATTCAGACTGTGTTCAATAGGTTTCGTGATGCCGGCCTCAAACTTGGACCAAATAAATGTCAGTTCCCACAGGAGAGATGTTTATTTCTCGGACACATGGTTTCGAAAGACGGACTTGCACCTCCTCCAGATCGAGTTGAGGCTATACAAGAATATTGTACACCTACAAATGTTAAGTCTTTGCGTAGATTTTTAGGTATGATAGGATGGTTCCGAAAGTATATACCTCAGTTTTCGAGTGTTGCTGATCCATCTTTTCTCTGAAGAAAGGCGTTCAGTTTAGATGGACAGTTGAACACCAGGATGCTTTTCAACAATTGAAGGAACTTTTAATTAGGTCACCTATATTGGCATACCCTCGATTTGATTTACAATTTCACTTAGCGGTTGACACATCTTCTAGAGGTATTGGGTACCAACTTCACGATTCACAGGATTGTTCTGGAAAAGTATTACGTGTTATACGATTTGGGTCAAAGAGACTTAGTAAATGGCAACGTTCGTACGGCCCTACGAAGTTAGAACTACTTGGATTAACTACTGCTGTATTAGAATGTTCCGATTACCTTCGCGGCGTACATTTTCAAGTGGAGTGCGATCACCAAGCGCTCAAGCCATTATTTCAAAAGCGGTTAAAAGGTGCAATTTTTGACAGATGGCTTGCAATTCTACAAGAATTTAACTTTGATATTGTTTATAAACCTGCTGCCAAAATGTGTGTTGCAGACGCACTCTCACGTCATCATCATTCAACGCAGGAAGAACCAGAATTTTGTAGTCCCGATGAGACTGATCCAAATTTCCCATATGTACAGGACCAGTTAACACAGCATAGCGCTAACCCTCATGGACAACAACTGTTTAATTTGTTACCTCAGGATCAAGTCAATAACGTTGTTATTGAACCAATCCGTGTAAATAGACATTTTAATGATGACAACGATAACAGCGATCCAGGTTACGATGCGGACACTGATGAAAATGTGTTACCATTAAAACATAAACAAGGGCGTAAGACAAGGCAAACATCTTTGAGAAATGTTTTTCATACAAACTGTAACAAAAGTGATGTCGTGTTGACGCAACCAAAATTACCCTATGTTGACAAAGTCGAACAATTTCATGGTAGACTAGATGAAACAGTGAACAATTTGCCTCTCGGGCAAGATAACTTCATTGATTGTTCTACAGTGACAGATACAAGCTGTGATAATGTGTGTGCAAAGTATGACGTGTCTACAGTAAATGATCCCGATAGTGACAATGCCGTTTTTCACAAGTCTACAGCACTAGATACTGATAGCAGTATTGTTCAGCAAGACGATACAAGTCTTGTTGATGTTTTACCGGATGTTCATTTAGATAGTTCACCAACTCTGTTGTCGGATAAAAACTTCAGTACAGGACAGGCAGGTCAAACGTCTAATGAAAGTATAAGTACCGAACAGGAAACGTGTCATGAAAGTACAGAACAGGGCAATAATGCCAATGACAATTTTCTTAGAGACGAACAACACATACACGATTTGTTAGAGGAAACCTCGTTGTCCCTCAAGGACATTGCAGAGCTTCAATTCTCTGATCCTCGATTTAACCCAATTATATTGTATTTACAAAATGGTGTTCTCCCAAAGTCGCAGAAAGTTTCACGTCGTTTGTTGTTGGAGATAGGCGATTATTTTATAATTGAAGACGTTCTATTTCATAGTCGTGTTGCTAAGAGTAAACGGACTACGAATCACCATCATTCTCAATTAGTGATTCCAGAGAGACTAATACTCGGTGTCATGAAATTATTTCATGACTCGCCTATGGGAGCTCATGGCGGCATACAAGATACGCTTGATAGAGTTAAACAGCATTACTTTTTCCCAAGAATGGCACAAATTATTCAAGACTATATCAGATCGTGTCATCAGTGTCAAAGCCGCAAGATTACGCGTCAACAGGTCCAGTCATCAGTGAAATCATTTCCTACTCCATCTGCTCCCTTTGAGGTTTGGGAAATCGATCTTTATGGACCCTTGCCAACGTCATACCATGGCAATAACTACATCTTTACAGCACTGGACATGTTTAGTAAATTCCTGTATGCTGTGCCCATTCCCAGTAAAGATGCTATTTCTGTCTCCGCAGTCTTAGTCAAGTTATTTACAACATATGGAGTATGTCATACTCTTGTAAGTGATCAAGGTCAAGAGTTCATGGCTCAGGTTACAAGGACTATTTGTACGACGCTCGGTATATTACAACAATACACACCAGCATTTGTTCATCATTGTCTAGGTGCATGCGAAAGGACGCATAAAACTTTAGCAGAAAGAATAACGCCCTATGTGAAATCCAATATTAGAATCTGGGATGATGTGCTGCAATTTGTCTTGTTTGCCATGAACTCCTCTGTGAATAACTCACTAGGATATTCTCCCTTTGAAGTGATATATGGACATAGACTTCAGTTTCCGTTGACTCCGTTTTCTCGGGACATAAATTTCAACAGCATTCCAAAGGATTGTCATTCGTACATGGAAAGGCATTTGCGTGATCTTGATATTATCCGCCAAGAGATTAGAACTAATAGTTCACATGCCAAGTTTAATATGGAAACTCGGTCTACTCAAGAACCTCATGGTCTAAAGTCAGGAGACTATGTTTATATGTCTAAGGAACCTACAGGCGTTGGCAAGAAACTACAAGATCAGTTTGCGGGACCTTTAGTTGTTCACAAGATTCACTCTGATCATATGTTAATTTTGAGAAATCCAGAGAAAGACATTATATACCAACAACCAGTTCATATTAGTCGTGTAAAGGCTGCATACGTACGTGAACCTACTCCGTCACCCTATTTTATACCATCTGTTACTACTAAGATATCACAGGACATAGCATGTGAAGATAAGGGAATACAAACGGAAATTATTAAACATACCGGTACACAGGATAATGTTCTACCTACAGCTGAGTCAGTTCGTCCTTCAGTATCTAATCAGAGAAATCCTTCGGCTAGGACTATTCGAAAACCAGTGCGTTACATGGATACACAGGTTTCTGGAAGTGAATCAAGTTTTTCAGACTCTAAGTACTTTAAGGTAAAGAAAGTATTGGCTCAGAGGACTGTGAATGATCAAACACAATACTTAGTGCATTTTAGCGGCGAACCTGCTCAGAATGCTATGTGGTTAGATTTTGACGATTTGAATTCTACAACCAAACAGTTAGTTTTGAGTAACCCGCCACCACCAAGTGTATAATTACCAGTAATAGTGTAAACATCTGTGTGTATTGGTGACTTAATGATACAATACATTTATTACTTGTTTTTGTAGGTTTTTTTTCATATCTACTTCTTAGTTGGAAGTAATTTTACATATTTTAGCAAGTTCATGTTGGGTTCATGTTCATACTTTCTCGTGTTCATTTTCGTTTTTATAATAACCCTTAATCCAGTTTATTTACTGCATACAAATATATATTCCATGATTTGCAAATGTCGACCCAAATGGTAGGCTTAGTAGTCCTATACCTCGTATTCATATGTTATTGTGATACCAATTTGAAATGTTATGATTATTGTACCAGAAATATTTATCACACATAGAGGTTATTGTGTACCTATATTTTCAATATAATCATCTTTGTTAGTGATATAATTAGTTTTCAAGGGTCAAGTCTCTGCTGGTACTATAAATATACCCCATAACACAGGCCATGAACCTAACTAGTGGTATTTTACAGACATATATCGTGGTATTATACCAACATATTTTGCATATGAATATTCATGCATGGTTACTGGAAGGTTGTTTTTCATTATTGTTATAAAATTGAACTGGTTTATTTGTTTAAAATTGGGGACCAATTTTTGTTTGTAGGGGGGGATGTTGTATATAATGAAAACCGGATATTGTTCAGGTCCGTTGCGTTTTTCTTTGTAATTATTATGTTAACGGATATTGCTTCCGTGATGCTGGAAAGACGAATAAATGGTGATGTTGTGCCGATTTTCTTATTATTTATAGAGACACAAATATGATCAATCAAGTGATCAGTACAGCGGTAACTTGTTTGGTAGGGTGCTCGCTCCATAAGTGGGATGTCGTGTGTTTGATTCCAAACCGGGTCTGACCCAAGACTTGAAAGTGGGTAGTAGCTGTTCTGTCGCCAAGCACTCGGCATTACGAAATGAAAGTCACAGTTCTTTCGGATGGGAACCTAAAGTAAACGGGGTCTCGTGTCACGGTTGGCTTGGCACGATAAAGAACCCTGCTGTATAATGCCATCAACGCAACGCACAGGCAAACTTTCTGCACTGTGACCTTTGCCTATAGCTGGCGACGTCTCGATATAAGTGAAATATTCTTGACTGGGATGTTAAACACCATTACTCAACTCAACTCAACTCGGTCATTTGGCAGCCAAGCTTCGACTCTACTACCCCTTTTCGTTATTTCTGTGTTAAACTTTCGACAGGTCTGTACTGTACGCACAACACAATGGAATGCACTTATTACAATATTAAAACCGAGTATCATTTTATTACTTTTTCAAGTACAGTGGATTAAACACTGAACCTCTGACATTTCCTCAAGAGGCAAACGGTTTCAGCGATTTACAGTACAGGCCTGTCGAAAGTTTAACACAAAACCCACGAAAAAGGCGTAGAAAAGCCCTGTTGTCGAAAGGCCGAGATATGGATAGCAACTGACAAAAAAGATGTCGAGAGCTTACGAGGGATCGATATGAGCTGTCGACTCGACACTAGGTTGTTAGTTTGGTGTTAAATTTTCGACCAGTCTGTATTGTAATTCAAGATACAATAAAACAGGTTTTATTTCAGAATGAAAGAGAAAAATAGGTTCTGAAAATTGAGCTAGATAGGTCGTACCAGAAAAAATCTATAAAAATTATCATCTCCCGTTTGATTGGAAATGTCCTTCTAGTAAGTCATCAGTCATGTTGAAGTTTTTAATAAGGCTCAAAAAGTCCTTTAACATTAATAATCAAAACCAAACATACTAATCCATGTCCGAATCACAATCCAGAAGCAAAGTAAAAACTTTTGAACTGGCAAGTTAGGTTAGACACGTAACCTTCCATCAGGGAAGTGATACCGGGTGTTCCAGAAGGGTAAGCACCTCCTGTTAAGCTAGCTACACCCGCCAAGTATGTAATGAAAATTGTGTGAAAGGATCATGGAACTATGGGACGTCAAATATATCCAGGACAATAGAGAGAGAACTAATCACAGTTTTATGTATATTTCAAAATTTAACAACGGTGATCATCAAATCAAATAATATATTTCATCTATATAGAGACATCACCAGCTAAAGGTGAAGTGGCAGAATTTTTTACTTTAGCAATGCGCTTAGGGTTTGCCACGTCTGTTGTGACACGTCCCATCGGTTTTAAGGTCTTTTTCGAAAGACGGACCCCGTGTCGTGACTTTGATTTCTTTATTCCGAGTGCTTGGAGAAAAAAAGACCCCGGTCGAGATTAGAATCCACGACATCCTGCGAACACTCTACCAACTGAGCTTCCAGAGAGAGAGAGAGAGAGAGAGAGAGAGAGAGAGAGATTTAGCTTTGGGTTTGAAGTACATGTAATTGCAATTTTGATACAAAGTGTTTGCTTTGAACTAATTACAATTTTATGCAAAAAACATTAACGGTTTTTAAATAATCTATTAACATTAATGTTTATTTTCAATATTTAACAATGGTAATAGACAAGGATTGATTTATCATCAACACGAAATCTGACACCTTTGAAACAAAAAATGCCTGATACACTACACTGTCGTTTATTTAATATAGAATCTGCTGGAGCAATTCAATACCAAACCGTATCATCATTAATGCATATAGGCAAACAGCATTGACATGTCCGCTTGACCTTAAATTGTAATATTTATTACAGCCCAACCTGCCTTAAAAGCCACCTCTATATAAGGGCCAGCTGCTTATAAAGACATTAAATTACATTGAATTTTATTCAAATTGTTCTTTATTCATATTATTTGAACATGTATATAAAGGTCATCTGCCCATAAAGGCCACTTTTACTGGTTCCCTTGGGTGGTATTTATAGACAGGTTTGACTGTATAAGATATTTTGGAATTTAAAGTGTCATTTTAAAGATTATATCAAGCAAATGCCAACTGCATTTAGTTTTGGCAAAAATGTTTATTCGTAATTTCAAAAAAGCTTGCCAAAATTTGCTAAATTTAAGTTAAGGAAAATCTTAGTTAAGGAATGCATGGTTGTGAAACCGGGACCTACGTTTACAGGAAACTGGTGTTAATTGCGAATATCATGAAATGCATATGGGCAGGTGGTCTTTGTATACAGGTTCAAATTATTTGAATAAAGAATAATTGGGATACAATTCTACTGGCTTTTACAAGCAGATGACCCTTATATAGAGGTGGCCTTTCAGGCAGGTTGGACTGTATATGCAATGATGCTATATATATATGATATTGAAAACACGTTTTTTATATAGTGACCGAAACACATATTTTCTATCCGTTTTCCACGTGCATTTTCCAAATGGTACCCAGAACACTTATGTCATTTTCAACATGGGTTTAAATGCATTTTCCGCATAGTTCCCTCGTAACACATGTTTACCCATGCATTTTTAACATGGTTTTTCTATTCATTTTCACTCGGGGCTCATATTCCAATGTGTTTTCGCATGTATTCCGAAAAACATAAATTCCATATACAACTGTATTGAAATTATGTTGGTGGGCGTACCTAGTTATTCAGGAGGTACTTTTCCTTTTGGAGCACCTTTCTGGTACAAGTTCACGTGTGATATTTAATTGGCCAATTTCAAATGTTTTACTTTGCTTTGAGATAGTGGTTTGGACATGGATTCCCAGAATAAGTATTCCCCGTGCATTTTACACATGTTGCCCGGAACACATTCCCATGCATTTTCTATATGGGTACACTAATATTTCCCATGCGTTTTCGCGTGTTGCCCGGAAACATATTTTCCATATACTACAATTACATTTAATTAACTCTTAATTTATAAATACTAGATTTGACAGGTGTAAATTTTAGTGCATGATTTATAAATACTAGATTTGACAGGTGTAAATTTTAGTGCAACTTTTATTATCAGCTTTTAGCTGGCCTGACGTGTACAAAGTCCAGGGTTGAGGAGTTAACAAGTTCAAGTGGGGAAATTCAGACAATTTGTAAATATTAAACGGGATGTTTTGATATAGGACGGATACAAGTACTTTGTTACAGTGAAGTATATTTTATTAATATCAAGACGTCGTCAGCTATAGGCAAAGGTGCAGAAATGTTGCCCGTGCATTGCTGATGACATTATACACCAGGGTTGTTTAGCGTACCACGCCTACCATGACATGGGACCTCGTTTATTTTAAATTTATATCCGAAAGAACCGTGACTTCCATTTCGTAATGCCGAGTGCTAGGCGAAAGAACATTAAAATATTGGGTCGGGTTCGAATCCACGATCTCCCACTTACAGAGCGAACACTCTACCAACTGAGCTACCGCAGTGGTTACCAAGTATTTTGATTACACGTTAACTTTACAACACTAGACAGCCGTTTCGGATTTCAATTCCTCAGCAGTGGTACTTTTTTTTTTCAAGGCGTTCAAAAGATATAGTAAATTTATAAATAAGAAGAAAAAAGAAAAAAAAAAAGAAAAAAAAGATACATTGCAATCCCACAAATAACTAAACAACAAATTTTTATTATCAATACATATAGTTTTCATGTCAAAGTTTATCCACAGAGTTGAAATACTAGTACAAGAGTTTTTTGCAGTATTTTGAGGTTTTTTATTTTTATTTTATTTATTTTTTTTTTTTTATTAAATCGATTTTCATGGACTTATCTTAAATTTTGGAAATAAATTATAAAAACGTTGGAAAATATATTTGTTTTAAAATACAAACACTATTTTAGCTGAAAAACAGTTTTACCAACACGATTTTCCCTACAATATAATTAGGCAGTAATGATATGACCGGTCCTGGACATAAGGGACAACTTGATCTTAACGTTTTTATTTTTCCGATGTACCAGTTTTCGCTTATTTTGCGGTCGTTTGTTTATATGCTTATTGTGACATAGTTCATTTCTCAAAAACCGCGAAAATGTAACTACGCGGATATGTCTATTAGAAATTTCTTATACCGCGAATCGAAAATACATACACGCGAAATGAAAAACGTTTACAGCATTATATTAAATAGAAAACATACTGCTCCATGTCGAAATTACAATCGCAAAAGCGTAGTAAAAACTGGCAAATTATACAGCACAGACCAACAAAAAGTGTAGCACTAAGCTAAAGAAATTGTTTCGCAATCGGCAGATCATCTCGACCCCTTTATTAGCTTATTCTCGACAGCTTTTCTGTAACTGCCATCTGTCTATCTCTTGGCAGCTTTTCTGTAATTGCCATCTGTCTATCTCTTGGTAGCTTTTCTGCAACTGCCATCTGTCTATCTCTTGGCAGCTTTTCTGCAACTGCCATCTGTCTATCTCTTGGCAGCTTTTCTGCAACTGACATCTGTCTATCTCTTGGCAGCTTTTCTGCAACTGCCATCTGTCTATCTCTTGGCAGCTTCTCTGCAACTGCCATCTGTCTATCTCTTGGCAGCTTTTCTGCAACTGTCATCTGTCTATCTCTTGGCAGCTTTTCTGCAACCGCCATCTGTCTATCTCTTGGCAGCTTCTCTGCAACCGCCATCTGTCTATCTCTTGGCAGCTTCTCTCCAACCGCCATCTGTCTATCTCTTGGCAGCTTCTCTGCAACCGCCATCTGTCTATCTCTTGGCAACTTCTCTGCAACCGCCATCTGTCTATCTCTTGGCAGCTTCTCTGCAACTGCCATCTGTCTATCTCTTGGCAGCTTTTCTGCAACTGTCATCTGTGTATCTCTTGGCAGATTTTCTGCAACCGCCATCTGTCTATCTCTTGGCAGCTTCTCTGCAACCGCCATCTGTCTATCTCTTGGCAGCTTCTCTGCAACTGCCATCTGTCTATCTCTTGGCAGCTTTTCTGCAACTGTCATCTGTCTATCTCTTGGCAGCTTTTCTGCAACTGTCATCTGTCTATTTCTTTGCATCTTTTCGGCCACAAGCTATCCATATCTCGGTCACTCGACAACGGAGCTTCGATTCCGCTTCCGTTAGCTCTTAAAATAAGTCTTACATTTTCGAAAGGCTTTATTGTTTATTTTTTTGCAAAGAAAAGTAAAAGAAGTAGAATACATTAAAAAATAAAAAAGAAAAAAATGTATTTTAAAGAATAAAATTTTTTATTTGAAAGCCGTCTTCCCGATACATTATACAGACGCGTTAATAAATAAATAATACGAATTTGTCGACGGATGCACGGAAGTCACGAACGACAAAAGATACAAAGGTTTCCATCCATTAAAATTGTATTGGTAAATAAAGCCAAAATCGATAGCTCTAATAGTTTTTACTAGAAGCGCTAAATTTGACTCAAAATGTCAATCTCCAAACAAACCCTCATTGTCTCACAAATTATAGGTTTATCCGTAATATTCAAGAGTCTGTTTGTTTGTCAGTTTACCTTGCTGTAATGGAAGACCGCCTCTGATTAAACAGTAATTGTCTAAAATACGGACCGCGGTATTCGGATTTTATTTCTTTAATACACCTTTGATCTTTTTCTTCATGTATTGAATTCTGTGTGTTTGTTGGTTTATGATGCTATTGTCTCAAATATAAGTAATGAAATCCATATAATTACTGTTGTTAGGTTTGGTTGGTTGAATGTGCGTCGCATCAGCAATTTTTTAGTTATTCGCGACGAGAACTATTTTATTAATCTCTATGGATTAATCTATGAACAGTTTCGTGTATGCATATGAAGTGCGAGTGTGTTGTATGGTCTGTCATGTACTAGCGCGCAATTAGGGCGACTTTAAAGTGCTAGCTCACAGAGTCAGTACGCCGCAGACAAGCGTCTCCCAGTCCATTATACTGATACCAGGTGAACCAGTAACGGCCTACAGCAAGGAAAATTTACTTTCCCACATGTGGTTTGAGCGGGACTCGAACTCACAGCGGTGAGAGACTCTGGATTGGCAGACTGACGTCTTATTGTTGTTAGATTGTCCTGTTTGGAACTAGGTGGCCGCGTGGCATAAAATGCTAGCCACCTCATATAATATAGACTAGAATTTGTGTCCGAGCAGATAGGAGTATGAGTTTAGATTGAAGGGAATTTTAAATCCCCGTCAAGATTCTTTTACTTACATTGTAGATCGAGGCAGCAAGTTCTGGGATGATGGACGAAATTAAGTGCCTTGAAAAAAACATACCGACCTTCGACCAAAATTCAAGTCTAGATTGGTCGAGGTTGCTAGCATCTTATGTCACAAGGCCACCTAATTGGAGACAGGACACTCGGCTAACGACGCAACTCATCTCAGTCCCTCAATAGCTATATCTCGACTTTTTCGGCAGTTGCTATCTATCTCTCGACAGTATTTTTACCACTGCGGTAGCTCAATTAGTAGAGTGTTCGCTCCGTAATTGAAAGGTCGTAGGTTCGAATCCCGATCGGGTCTGACGCAGGACTTTGAAAGTGGGTAGTGACTGTTCTTTGGCCAAACACTAGTTAAATTAAAAGCGATCTGACACATTTTTTCACACTAGGATCTGCCCCGAGTGGGATTCTAACCTAGGCTGTTTTGAGAGGCATTGTGATCTGTAGGTGCGGACTTTAGACCACTCGGACACCGATGACCTCTGACCTCTGGACCAATAAGTGTATTGGTGTTATCCTTAATAAAATTAAATTGGGAATGGCTAGGGACCACCTCGAAAAGTAAACAACGAAATATTTAAAAATATAAAACATTGATAAATAGCCAGGACCACCACGAACAGTAAACAACAAAAATATTTAAAAGTACAAAGATTTACTCAATGAATCTCGCGTTTTTAAAAAACTTAAATACACATTAAAAGATCGAATTTTTCCCGAAAAAGAATTTTGTTTATTTTTCACATTTTTAAATACGTTATATGGATTCCTGTTTTATTAACGCACCACAAGGTGCAGTACAGACCTGTCTGAAGTTTAACACTCAGCTAACGGGCGTTGAGTTGAGAAATGGTGTTTAACATTCCAGTCAAGAATATTTCACTTATATCGAGACGTCACAAGCTTTAGGCGAAGGTGCAGAAGTTTTGCCTGTGCGTTGCGCTGATGGCATTATACAGTAGGGTCCTTTAGCGTGCCAAGCCCATCGTGACACGGGACCTCGTTTATATATGTTTTAAGTTCCCATCCGAAAGAACCGTGACTTTCATTTCGTAATGCCGAGTGCTTAGCGAAAGAACAGTCATTACCCACTGTTAAGTCTTGTGTCAGACCCGGCCGGAGTTCGAACCCACGACCTCCCATTCATAGAGCGAGCACTGTACCAACTGAGCTACCGCAGTGGTTACTCAGCTATCGGATTAAGTACCGGATTGACAGCTCATCTTGGCTACACATGAGCTACAGTACAGACCTGTCAGCCAACGGATTTTGTACCGGATCAGCAGCCATCTTGGCTACACTTTGGCTATTTCTTGGCTCCTTTTCGGTACATGTATCTGCCCTCTATCTTTCTGAAACTTGTCAGCTACTAGCTGTCTATATGTTTCTTTGGTAGCTTTTCTATCACTTACTATCCATATCTAGCTGATCATGAGATTCGACTCCTTTTTTTTTTTTTTTAGCTCAGAGTTAAATTATGGATACTAGTAAGTCGTCAGTCTTAAAATCCAGTGTCTCTCCCCTCTGTGAGTTCCATTCCCACTAAGACCACATGTGGGAAAGTGACTTTTCCTTGCCTTTGACCTTTACTGGTTCACCTGGTATCAGTATAATAGACGGGATGAGTGGTACGCTTCTCTGTGGCGTACTGACTCTGTGAGCTAGCACGTTAAAGTCGCTCTGAGTGCGCGCTAGTACAAGACAGACCATACAACACACTCGTACTTCACAAGCATACACGAAATTGTTCATAGATTAATCCATAGAGAGTAATAAAATAGTTCTCGTCGCGAATAGCTGAAAAATTGCTGATGCGACGTTAAGTAACATTCAACCAACCAAGCAATCAGAGTTAAATTTTGGACAGATCTGTATAGGTTTTATTCGTTTTGATTGGGAACACATAATAAGCAGTTCCCGGAATCTCAATTGTTTTTGCACAACACTCGGAATTTCTTTAAATAGACAATATTACCTACAGCAATTGTGTTTATAAGAGTAAAGAATAAAAATTGATTAGGCTGTGTATGTACAGTACAGACCTGTCGAAAGTTTAACACTAAGCTAACGAAAAGGAGTGGATCCCTGGTTGTCGATCGAGTGACCGAGACATTTATTACTAAGGAAGAAAAGCTACCGAGAGATTCAGTCCAACCCGCCTTAAAGACCACCTCTATATAAGAGCCACTTGCTTATAAAGATCAGAGGCATTATATCCCAATTGTTCTTTTTCATATTATTTGAACCTGTATATAAAGGCGACCTGCTCATCAAAGTCACTTTTATTGGTTTCCTTGGGTGGTCTTTATAGACAGGTTTGACTGTGAATAGTAGGTGTCGAAAAGTTTACAGTTAACGAGAAACCGAGATGTATTGTCGATTCGAAATTTATTCGTTTTCTTAGTGTTAAATTTTCGTCAGATCTGCAATTTACTTGAGTATTTTATTTTTACAGTACAGGCCTGTCGGAAGTTTGAATCTGAGCTAACGAAAAGGAGTTTAAGATCGGCTACCGAGTCGCCCAGATATGGAAAGCTTCTTGTGGCAAAATAATACTGTCGAGTTGGAAGTTGAGTAATGGTGTTAAATGTCACAGCCACGATTTCACTTATATCGTGACGTCGCCAGCTATAGGCAAAGATACAGAATTTTTGTCTATGTGTTGCACTGAAGGCATTATACATCAGGGTTCTTTATCGCACAACGCCTACCATGCCACGAGAACTCGTTTAATTTAAGTTCCCATCCGAAAGAACTGTGGCTTTCATTTCGTAACGCCGAGTGTTTGGCCAAAGAACAGTCACTACCCACTTTCAAGTCTTAGGTCAGACCCGGTCGGGGTTCGAACCTACGACCTTTCAATTACTGAGTGCGCAATCTACTAACTGAGCTACCAGAGTGGTAGAGATAGATAGCAACTGCCGGAAAAAGTCGGAATATACAGTCAAACCTGTCTATAAAGGTCACCCAAAAAAATCATTAAAAATAACCTTTATGAGCAGGTGAATTGAATTGAATTGAATTGAATTGGTTCAAATAATATGAAAAAAGAACAATTGGGATACAATGCCACTGGTCTTTATAAGCAGGTGGCCCTTATATAGAGGTAGCCTTAAGGCAGGTTGAACTGTAGCTTATGAGGGATCGGAATGAGCTGCGATTCTGCATTAATTCGTTAGCCGAGTATCAAAATTTCGACGGGTCTGTACTTTCTTTGAAAACCTTGTAAAACATTTATAGCTTAAGATAGACTACACAAAAAATTTAAATCGCATGTCGATTCCTTTTATGGTAACTATATATAGAAATGTACATAAAGTGCGATTAGAAGAAATTGATTTGTAATTAATAATGTAGTAACAACATAAAATAGTTAGTTAAACACACACACACACACACACACGCACACACACACACACACACACACACACACACACACACACACACACGAACAAATCAAATGTAGATTGATCGATTAATTGAATGGGTTTTAATTTCAAGACATAAATAGTTCAGTCATATCGAGACGTCACCAGCTTTAGGTGAAGTGAGGGAATTGTTTTTACCTTTTTCAGTGTGCATAGGGCAATAGGCAGAGAGGGTTCTTTAACGTGGCCCACCTGTCGTGAAATGGGAATCGGTTTTAAATGTCTCTGTCGAAAGACCCCATGACTTTTATTTCTAAATGTTGATCATGAGTGCTTGACGAAAGAACAGTCACTATGTATTTTCAAGTCCCGGTCAGACCCTAGCCACGGTTCAAACCCACAGCGTCCATCATACGAAGCGAGCACTCTACGACTTAATTAGGTCCATAAAACATTGATGTCAAGATTTACGAGATCCATCAAACACTGAAAACAATATTTACGTGGCCCATAAAACAATGATGTCAACATTTACGTGGTCAATCAAACTTTGATGTCAACATTTACGAGGTCCATTAAAGACTGAAAACAATATTTACGTGGTCCATCAGACATAGATGTCAACATTTACGAGGTCAATCAAACATTCATGTCAATATTTACGAGGTCCATCAAGCATTGAAAACAATATTTATGTGGTCCATCAAACATTGATGTCAACATTTACGAGGTCCATAAAACATTGATGCTAACATTTACGTGGTCCATCAAACATTGATGTCACATTTACGTGGTCCATCAAACATTGATGTCAACATTTACAAGGTCAATCAAACATTGATGTCAACATTTACGTTGTCTATCAAACATTGATGTCAACATTTACGACGTCCATCAAACATTGATGTCAACATTTACGAGGTCCATCAAACATTGATGTTAACATTTACGAGCTTCATCAAACATTGATATCAACATTTACGTGGTCCATCAAACATTGATGTCAACATTTACAAGAGGCATCAAACATTGATGTCAACATTTACGTGGTCTATCAAGCATTGATGTCAACATTTACGAGGTCCATCAAATATTGATGTCAACATTTACGAGGCCCAAACATTGATGTCAACATTTACGAGGTCCATCAAATATTGATGTCAACATTTACGAGGCCCAAACATTGATGTCAACATTTACGAGGTTCATCAAACATTGATGTCAACAATAACAATATTGATGTCAATTTTGACGAGTTGCGTGGTTTCTTTAGTTCGAATGAGTAAGGAAAAGATTTCAAAGGCACAGAAGTTGATGAATTACCATTGCCATGGTTACCGCGTCCTTAGATCCCTGACCCAGGATTCATTCATTTCTGTATACATCAAATATAAGTTAATCAATACCAATATATACATAATGGTGCATGGAAACGATTGTTTTTATTGTTCATTCATGTTAAGTAATAGTTTAATAAATATTTAATATTTAAATAAAATTATGTGACGCAAATACAGACATGTATTTGATCTCGGCATTGGAAGAATGCGTATTGATAACCCGAATACCCCACGCAGCTTTTAACCTGGAGTATACACACGTCTATTCAAACTGAAATGTACATTTGGAGATGTTCCCGACCGGATATAAAACACACCTTCAAATTCGGAGATGTCCCCGACCGGATACCTCATGCAGATGCACATTGTGACATGTCTCCGACGGTCATTAAACTCGAAAATGTACATTTGGAGATGTTCCCGACCGGATATAAAACACACCTTCAAATTCGGAGATGTCCCCGACCGGATACCTCATGCAGCTTCAAACTCGAAGATGCACATTGCGAGATGTCTCCGACGGTCGTAAATCTCGAAAATGTGCATTTCGATATGTTCCCGACCGGATATCCCACACAGCTTTAAAAGCTTTTAGAAGCAAGTCAAAGTATATCAATGGATTTGCACATATTAAAAGGAGTAATGATGTGAAGTAGTCTGGGTACGCCAGTGGTAGAACAATCGCCTATAGTGCGGGAGGTCCCGGGTTCTATCCCCGGTCTGACCCTGTATTTTCCCCCTTCCTTTTGCAGTTTGGTGGCAAGTGTGGCCGTTGAAAGATTTGGGCTGGCAATTATGATCCAAAAATGTCCTTCCGAAGGGAATTAATGTGTGCTTGGGAGCGTGGGAAACTCAAAAATAACAGGGGAGCATTTTAGGGTCTGGGTAGCTCAGTGTTAGAGCACTCTCGCCAATAGTGAAGGAGGTCCCCCGATGCGACCCTGCATTTTTTCTCCTTCTTCTTACATATGTTTTATGCCCCAGTCAAAATTCTTCAGCTTATATCAAGGAGGTCAGTTCTGGGATGGTGGAGGAAACCATATAATCAAAAGTAGCCGTCGACCTTGGCAAGCAAAATGACAATCGTTCTCACAATAGGACCTTAATAATCAAATCAAACATACTAAACCATGTCCAAATCACAATCTAGAAGCAAAGTAAAAACTTTTAAACTGACAAATTGGGTTAGACACGTGAACTACCACCAAGACAGTTAGGCGGTTGCTCGGGAAGGGTAAGCACCTCCTGTTAAGCAAGCTACGATCGCCAACTGTGTAATCAAAATTGAGTCAAAGAAACATGGAACTATGGAATATTGAGATATTAAGTGGTACATTAGCAAAGTCTGCTGCTGCAATAAAAAGCAAAATACGTGTAAAACACACACACACACACTCACCCACACATACACACACACACACGTCTGCATTTTGTTGTGCTATCAGATACCAGATTGTACTGGCTTGTACCAGAATATGTTTTTTATGAGATGCAAGCAATGTTCTGTTTTTCAGACATAAATAATTTAATCATGTCGTCTGTTAAAGATTTCAAGGCCAAGCTAGGTCAACCAAGGTCAATTATCGTCTGTGAAACATTAATATTTCAAGGTCAACCAAGGCCAGACAAACATAGTCAATGCTGTAAAAGTTATTTTTCCTTGTCTGTCAACCTCGTCCCTGTACTTCAGTCCGTCGTGCGATAATCTCACTAGAGATAAAAGAGGTAAAATGTACTAATAATTTAATATGCATAACAGACCTGTCCAAAGTTAAACACTTAGCTACTATAAAAGATTGGATTGGATTTGGTTCAACACGGTATTAACGAAAAGGAGCCGAAACTCTGTTGACGAGAGAGGACCACTGCGGTAGCTCAGTTGGTAGAGTGCTCGCTCCGTAAGTGGAAGGTCGTGGGTTCGATCCCCAGCCGGGTCTGACCCAAGACTTGAAAGTTGGTAGTGACTGTTCTTTCGCCAAGTACTTGGTATTACGAAATAATAGTCACGGTTCTTTCGGATGGGAACTTAAAATTAAAGAGGTCCCGTGTCACGGTGTGCTTGGCACGCTAAAGAACCCTGCTGTATAATGCCATCATCGCAACGCACAGGCAAAATTTCTGCACCTTCGCCTATAGCTGGCGACGTCTCGATATAAGTGAAATATTCTTGACTGGGAAATTAAACACCATTACTGAACTCAACTCTCAACTCGGTTGTCGAGGGGTCAAGATATACAGTCAAACCTATCTATAAAGGCAACCCTTTATGGGCAGGTGGCCTTTATACACAGGTTCAAACAATATGAAAAAAGAACAATTGGGATACAATTCTACTGGCCTTTATAAGCAGGTGGTTTTTATATAGAGGTGGTCTTTAAGGCAGGTTGGACCGTAGTTAAGTTGTGACCGAAAATCTGTTGAGACTAACGTAGGTACGAGGTAAGTTGAGGTATGGCGTTTAGCGTCCCAGTCAAGAATATTTTACTTATATCGAGACGTCGCCAGCAAATAGGCGACGATGCAGCAATTTTGCCTGTGCGTTGCGCTGATGGCATTATACAGCAGGTCTCTTTATTGTGTCACGTCTACCGTGACACGGGACCTCGTTTATTCCCATCCGAAAGAACCGTGATTTTCGTAATATGAATGCCGAGTGCTTGGCGAAAGAACAGTCATTGCCTACTTTCAAGTCTTGGATAAAACCGGTCGGTGTTCGAACCTACGTCCTCCCACTTACGAAGCGAGTACTCTACCAAACGAGCCACCGCAATACGAGATAAGCCGAAGATTGAGTAATAATTCGTTAGCTCAGTATTAAACTTTTGACAGGCCGGTACTGTAGATACGTATGAAGTAGCTAACGAAAGGTAGATAATTCAATTTGTACTTTAATAACTTTGTAGATTGGCTGGTTGGTTGTAATGTTGTTTAACGTCGCATCAGCATCATGATTATTTAACCATTAAACTGTCTAGAAATGGCGTTTATAGTGCTATAACTTCCATTGTCGTGCAAAGCAAACCGAATAACGCGCGCGTTATGACTAGTTTGCTTTGCACGGCAGTGGAAGTTATAGCACTATAAACGCCATTTCTAGACAGTTCAATGGTTATATTTACATTTCGCATTTTTTGAAAATCTTATTTTTGTTTTTGAATCCTGAAATAAATTTGAAACACTATCGTGTACGACATGCAATTCCAATTCCTGGAACAGCCTATCAATGACGAGCATAGGTGTCAGCAAGAAATGAGTGACGTCACATTAGCAAATGTAATTATAATGCTCCTATTGAAGGTTCAATCGCCATTCATTAAAATTAACCTATTGTCATTAAAGGTTTGAGAAGAATGTACAAATAGACATTGGACCACTTATTAGAAAACTCCCGACTTTGGACGGGCAATGGATCAAATTTAAAATCAATATGTGGTAATACTACTGCTGAAGGACCCATAAGTATTTTAACGTTTCATTCAATTGTGATTTAAAACAAGACAAAAAGCCTAACACACATATTGACCACTGATTATGAATCTCCCGACTTTGGACAGGCACCGGAGCAAATGTCAAAGGATGTGGTTATAGGTATATTTAAGTGGACCATTTAAATTTTTACCCATTAAAATTAACCTATCGTAATTTCAAGAAAGAAATACCAAACACACATTTTGACCACTGGTTATGAAACTCCCTACTTTGGACAGACACTTGAGAAAATGTTCCGTGATGTGTTTATAATACAATCGAAGGTCTCAAAGACCATTTAAATTTTCATTCATTAAAACTTACCAATTGTAAACATGGCAAAATAAGAGATGTTAAACATATATTTGGACCACTGATTATAAAACTCCCGACTTTGGACAGACACCAGAGCAAAGGTACTGTGATGTGGTCATAATACCTCTATTGAAGGTCCCATGGATAATTTAAATATTCATTCATTCATTCATTAAATTTAACCTATTGTGATTTGAGGCAAGGTAATAAAGACCAACCACATATTTTAACCATTTATTATAAAACTGCAGACTTTTGAGGGGCACTTAAGCAAATATCTGGTACCGGTGGTGTGGTTATTAAAGGGCCTGGTCCCGGTTTCACAATCACTCCTTAGCTAAGATTTTCCTTAACTTAAATCTTGCAAATTTCCAAATCTTTATAATTTTGTTAATTTTCAAAATATTAAGGAATTAAAGGTGACATTTTCAAGATCACCTCTAGATTAAAACATTTGCATTTAATTTTAACAAAAATATTCATCAGTAGTTTCAACAAGTGCTTAACAAAATTTGCTAAATTTAAGTTAAGGAAAATATTAGCTAAGGAATGATTGTGAAACCGGGGCCTGATCTGAGTTTCACAATGATTCTTTAACTAATAATAATATTTTCATTAACTTAAATTTAGCAAATTCTTTTGGCGAGCACATATTGGAATTAAAAATAAATATTTTTGTTAATTTTTAATCCAAATGACATAAACTTGATCAAATCGTTAAAATGACACCTTAAATTCCAGAATATCTTAAAAATTTAACACAATTATAAAGGTTTTAAATTTTTAAGATTTTACCTAAGAAAAATCTAAGTTGAGATATAATTATGAAAACAAGAGCTGAAAATTTTATTTGACTTAACCGATTGCGATCTAAAACAAAGATTATGTTGTTATGATTGATTGTAAAATTGCCCTGTTGTTGCCCGGCAAGTGAACCCAGTGGCCCAGACCCTGGAGCCGTTGGCCTTTACTGGTTCGCCTGGTATCAGTATAATGGACTGGGGGAGTGGTACGCTTGTCTGCGACATACTGACTCTGTTAGCTAGCACCTTAAAGTCGCCCCGAGTGCGCTCTAGTACAAGGCAGACCATACAACACACTCACATTTCACATGCATACACAAAATTGTTCATAGATTAATCCATAGACATTAATAAAATAGTTATCGTCGCGAATAGCTGAAAAATTGCTGATGCGACGTTAAGCAACATTCAACCAACTCACGAACCCAAACCCTGGCACTTACCTTCTCATATTAATGTCTGCTGGGTCAATAAAAATATAAAAACCATTGATTACATGTTGATAAAACAAACTTAATTTCAGAAAAAAATAAAAATAAAAATTTAAAATAAAATAAAAAGGGAAGAAAATAAACAAATAAATATGTAAAAAAAATTCTTGGATACTACCGGTGATTTCACCTGATATTACAATCCATGTTCACATTGTCATTGTCACAAAAATGCGTGATGGAATTAATTCAATTATTTATAAATCAAAAGAAAAAACGATAAAAAATTCATGTAAAATTGTTCAATACGTTTGCGTCAATGTTAATTGTAAACCTCTGATTGATTCGAGACCGTTCCATAAATTCAATGTCTACAGTACAGGCATGTCGAAAGTTTAACACAAAGCTAACGCGTTGGTGCTGCATCTCGGCCACTCGATACTTAATTTATTTCGAAAGCTTTTCGATATTGACAATATAACATATCTTTCGACAATTTTTCGATCACTAGCTATCCATATCTCGTCCACTCGACACCTGAGTTTCGATTTCTTTTTCGTTAGGTCAGTGTTAAACTTTCGACTGGCCGGTTATATATCTGTCCGTTAACACAAGCTTGAATTTACCAATACGGTTTCATTTAAAATGATAAAAGACCTGGAATCATTACATTCATGAGAGATGATAAAACCAACTGCAAGCAAACAGTTCCTGCAAAGTGTGAGCTTTAGGGAAATTTAAAAATCCATTTTTTAAAGGTATGTGAAATTTTCATGTTCTTAAATCTTAATTCTGTTTCAGAATTTTTAAAAATATTTATAATTAGCAAATATTACTGATTTTGAAATCTGAATTCTAAAACGACCGTCTTTTAATGTAAAATTAACACTTGTGTAATATTTGATTGTAGATTTTGAAAATTTGAAATCAAAAACATACATACTAATCCATGGCCAAATCACAATCTAGAAACAAAGTAAAAACTTTGAAACTGACAAGTTAGGTTAAATACGCGAACTTCCTCCAGGGAACTGCGGCCGGGTGCCCAGGAAGGATAGGCACCCCTGTTTAGCTAGCCACACCCGCCGCGTGTGTAATCAAAATTGAGTGAAATCCACTTTATAAGGTATGTTCATTTTTAGAATTTTGAATATTTTTTGCAAATACGTGTATATGTATTACTTATTTTCAACTATGAATTTTAGATTTGAAAAATTAAATTTTGAAAGTAATGTGCAATTTGAACATGTTTTTAATCTATTACAAAATTTTGAATATTTTTAAGCAAAAATATTTTACGTATTTTTAACATTGACTTTTAAATATGTTTTTATTTATAATAATTGTTTTTGCAAACCTGAATTCCAGACACTCAAAATACCAATGTCTCCTTTTTAAAATTTGAAAACTTTTTTTCAAGTTAAATGTTTGTGGCAAGTTGAATTTAAATACTTATATATAATTGTTTTACGCTTATTTAAATTTTAGATAATTAATATACCCATGCCTCATTTTTAATTTTTTTTTTGATGATCAATTTGGATTTAAGAAATTTGGTTTTACAAATCTGACTTTCGGATGGTCTGTTTTTATGCTGTTTTTATATCATTTGCCATGGAAGATATTGCCGACAATTAAGGCACGCAAATAATACAATTTTATGGAAGAATGACAATACACGAAAACAGATACAAGTATATCGAACACTGGTTGTAAATCTGATATTTAAATTTTTAATTGCTTTTGAAAATTGAATTTTAAATGCTTCAGATTGATTTTTTCATTTTGTCATTGTATTCTTGCCTTTCATGCGAAAAATTCGTCAAACACGTACTTTTCTTATTTGATCTCGACTGTCATTCGGCAAACCTCGACAAAACTAGTAATTCTCTTTCAAAAACAAACATACTAATCCATTTCCGAATCATTATCCAGAAGCAAAGTAAAAACTTTGTGGAACTGACAAGTTAGGTTAGACGCGTGAACTTCCACCAGGGAAATGAGACCGGGTGCTCCCGAGGGGTAAGTACTTCCTATTAAGCTAGAGACACCTATCACGCATGTAATCGTCCACTTGCTATTTGAAATCCGAACTTGCTATTGATATTATGGCCACTCAATAACCGAGCTTTAAATTTTTTTGGTTAGTTCTGTGTTCAAAATTCGACATGTCTGTACTGTATGTCAAAATTGTCAAGAATGAACAGTTTATTATTTAACGTATATTTTAATTTCTATAAAAGTTTATGTTGCTATGGTAATGAATTCGAAAAAATAATTTCTCTCATTTCTAAGAAAACATTTCAGAAAATATTTTGGTAACTTATTCGCAACAGATTTCTAAATTATGAGAATAATCGCCACTCCTAATATGACGTCATTCATCTCACTTGTTTGTGCCTATACGCGTGACGTCATTGAGTGGCTGTTCCAGCAATTGGAAATTCATGCCGCAAATGACAGTGTTTTAAGGATTAAAAACACCAAAATTAAGATTTCAAAAAAGAGAAATGAAAATATAATTATTGGGCTGTCTATACCAGACAACAGTGTAAAGCAATGCCTCGATGTGAAACCATATTGGATACGGAACTAAATATTTTGTTGAAAAAAAACTGATAATCAAAAACATACAAATCCCGGTCCAAATCACAATCCCAAAACAAAGCATGACATAACGTTTGAAACTGGCAAAATAAGAAAAACACGGGAACTTCCACCAGGATAATGAGGTCGGGTGTTTCGGAAGGGGAAGTTTAGGCACTTCCTGTTTAGCTAGCTACACTCGCCACGTGTGAAATCGAAATGAAGAAATGGAAGGAACTGATCAGGTTATATTGTATATTTTAGATGAAAATATGCATATTATTAGGTAATTATGAAAGCCCCATCCAGCCCGTGCCCGTCCCAGTCCCGCTTCATACTCCAGTCCTTAGAGCCAATCATTTTAACGCCTAGGTCAACAGTTCTACAAGTCATCCCTGATACCTTGGGACATTGGTCTTGCATGTTTTGTCATATCAGTGCTGCAGCTATATGCCACATCAGCATTTTTCAGAACATTAACTTTTCTATAAGTAAAAGTCTGATATATTACACATTTATTTCCATGATCGTTTTCGTTGTGTATCAGATCCATCTTGTTTGCGAAATGCGACTAATCAACTACCTGGTCAATAGGTAATTGACGTATCGCCGGCCACGCCCACAATGTTCCGACACTGGCTGCCATCACGGTACCAAAGCAGCGTCACGGCAACAAATGACGTATTAGTGTCTGTGACGTCATTAAACCGCACAATTTAGTTTTATTCTTTTTGCGTGTCATTCAAGCATGTCGACCCTTTGTCGGAACATAATGGACGTGGCTGGCGATTCGTCAATTCGCGGAGATGAAGTATAACAATTTTTATTCGTGGTGATAAAATGCAGCCGTTTGACTGTCCTCAAACAGCCAATTAATTTATTGGATTCATGGTGCTTCGCCGGCAACATCCTCAGGCGAGGCCAATTTTGATTTAAGCAATAAGGTAACTTTCCAATGTCTTTTTAAACTTGCAAAGTATAATGGACTGTCTCAAATTGTATAAAAGGCGAAGCCCATTATACATGTACTTTGCAAGTTCATAAAGACATTAGAAATTTACCTTATTTCTTATATTTACAATATTTATAAAAATAATTTTGTTGCCGTCTCACATTTTCTATGTTAATTTGGAAACAATTTCGAAATGCGCTGTTGTTGCACCTTCTCATAAAATGGGTTGTCTCCTGTCAGTCAACAAGAGCATTTGACATCTGACGTCATTACGTCAGCGCGTGGAGCAATGTCTCTATGAAGTTGCAAAGTATAGTCAATTCTTATATTCAAAATATTTTTCCTAGTATTTTTTTTTACAAACTTCTCGATTGCATCATATAATTAAGAAAAAAACCCGATAAATATCGAATCTGTCGGCAATGTAAATACATGTATTCTGGGAACAGCCAATATGTCAATCAAGATAATTCCCGCCTATTCATTGGTGATATGACGTAATAGGCGGCTTAAAAAATAGTACGCTTAAAACAAAAGAACATTTCATAAAATTTTATTAGAATTGACAAACAAAGTTACAAATTCATATTGAATGTCAAATTACAACTATTAAATGTTTAATTTGTTAAAAATCCCGATTGTATAGATGACAGGTCATTAGAAACATCAATGCGCGATTTTTGTTGGACTGGGTAGTGCATAGGTGTATTAATACGCACAATGTATGTGAAAAAGCGTGGGTCATTGCCGAATGTCCCAAATGTTCTACAATGAGTTCATCATAGACATTCAATAGGTATTGTAAATATTGTCAAATGCCTTATTGAAGCAAATATATTGCAATTGTAAATACTGTGTGTTTTGTCCCCTTTCTACTTATTTGTATATTGCCAGACGTTGTAATAGGGGCAAGTTGAGTGGAATATTTCCTGACTTAAAAGTCAAGGGTTATGTGTTTGAAACCAGAGCTGAGCTGTGAGGTATTTCCTTTAGCTAGGCACATACTGCCTTCTGTCAGCCTAGTCAACCAAGCTTAATTGATGAAGATGTTGAGTTGTGTTTAAGCAATAGACGAGGGATCTGTTGCGGGACTGGGATGGGCTAGGGAGTGGTTGAAGCTAGGGGCTGGTATTGTATAGTTAGTTGCTTCAAATGTTTGTTAAATTGTTGCCTTTGTCAAATGGTACAAAGTGAATTATTAATTAAACCATAAAAAGCAAATCAATTGGCGCAGTGATAATGGTTTTATTAATTAAGTGTTTTAGCAGCTGGGTCCCAGGTCAGAAGGAAATTCATTAAATTTCACATTCTTATTTAATCCAAATGTTACAACTGAATGGCAAAAAAAATACAGTACAGACCTGTCGAAACACTGAGCTAACATAAAGAAGACGAATCTCCGGTACCAAGTGGCCGATATATGGATAGAAAGTGATAGAAAAGCTGTCACTCAGACCAGAAATGTGGACCTACGCGATAACAAATAACAACAAAATACATTTTCTTTTTTGACATTTATTGGTCAGAATTATATTTTTATAACTAATAAAGATAAAATAGAATTAAAAATTATAGAAATCAGTTGTTAGGAAAATAGCTCTAATATGCGATGATATCCCTCGTATCATGAATTACGTCCCTTGCTTTTTTTGAAAAAGTAGTCCCCGTTGTATTGAGATACCCCACACGCGCTTACGCGGGATGCGATATGGAAAAAATATCGTACCACCTGTCACATATGCGAGAAATAGGCATCCATGAGCCGAGATGAGATGCCGATTCGGTTGTAATTCGCTAGCTCAATGTTAAACTTTTTGACAGGTCTGTATCGTAAAATATGTGTAAAACGTATGAAATAAACAAGTTACATGCATAAACAATAAAATATTCTCATGGGAGGACTTACATCAATACATATTGCATGATACAGTGCTTAGTATCATATGCCATGTACAAATGTTGTAATGTTAAAAAAAATTAACCATTAAATTGTCTAAAAATGGCGTTAACAGTGCTATAACTTTTATTGCCGTACAAACTAATCATAATGCTCTGAAATTTAATTTTAGTTTTTCATTCCTAACTAAATTTTTAACACCGATACTTACGGGTTATAATTACTTACAAGTTCAGTCGCTGGAACAGGACTTCAATAAATGACGTCACACATATATGCATAAACAAAATAGGTGACGTCAATTTGTCGAGGTACATTGTAATTATAGCTCCAGGGAATGCTTACATTTGGTGTAAAAAAATTATTTATAGAACAAAATCATTAAAATATAAATTAATATTTAATTTTAAACTCTGTTTGAGACTTAATGGCAATTATAGGAGGAGTTTAAATGCAATTGACGTATCGCCGACCATACCCACAATGTTACGACAAAGGCCCGGTGTGGTTGAAATGGACATAAAAACTGAATGCACATAATGCATGATTGGTTGGTTGGTTGAATGTTGTTTAACGTCGCATCAGCAATTTTTCAGCTATTCGCGACGAGAACTATTTAATTAATCTCTATGGATTAATCTATGAACAATTTTTGTGTATGCATGTGAAGTGCGAGTGTGTTGTATGGTCTGCCTTGTACTAGCGCGCACTCAGGGCGACTTTACCGTGCTAGCTCACAGAGTCAGTACGCCGCAGACAAACGTACCACTCCCCCAGTCCATTATACTGATACCAGGTGAATCAGTAAAGGCCAACGGTAAGGAAAATTCACTTTCCCACATGTGGTCCGAGTGGGACTCGAACTCACAGCGGTGAGAGACCCTGGATTTGAAGACTGACGTCTTATCCATTAGGCCACCGCGCCCTCTCACCATAATGCATGAAGTGTGCTATTTAATGACGTCACTCTCTTTGTGACCTTCTTAAACTTATTTCAGGATAAAAAAAAAATAAGATTTAAAAAAAAGCCAAATGTAAATATAACCATTGAACTGTCTAGAAATGACGTTTATAGTGCTATATAACTTTTTTCATTGCCAACTAGTTTGCGTTAACTCAGTTAACTTTACATGGCAAGCAATGGCAGTTATAGCACCGTTAACGCCATTTTTTATTTCTAGACAGTTCGATGGTTAAATAAATACATGACATATTTTTTTCTCCGCTTCTAATAAATATTAAGCTAATTTTTTATTTGTGAATTATTCAAATTAAATGCACGTTAAACAAAAATAACAAGCAGTTCATCAGTGAGTTGAGTAATGGCGTTTAACGTCCCAGTCAAGAATATTTCACTTAAATCGAGACGTCACCAGCTATAGGCGAAGGTAAAGAAATTTTGCCTGTGCGTTGCGCTGATGACATTATACAGCAGAGTTCTTTAGCGTGCCAAGCCCACCATGACACGGGACCTCGTTTATTTTAAGTTCCCATCCGAAAGAACCGTGACTTTCATTTTTTAATGCCGAGTGCTTGGCGAAAGAACAATCACTACCCACTTTCAAGTCTTGAGTCAGACTCGGCCGGGGATCGAACCCACGACCTCCCACTTACGGCGCGAACACTCTACCAACTGAGCTACCGCAGTGGTTAGTTGATCAGTGAATTAGGACCCCTGCCAACATGTACTTTTTGTGATTTGCACTGATGTTCAAAGGGCTATAACTCCCAGGAAAATGAGCAAAACAACTCGGGTAAATAATATGTGTTCATGCTTTGCACCAAGTTTCGTTAAATAGTGCTTTAGTTTCGGAGAATTTGGTTCACCAGTGTACCACGTGACATTTCGCTAATGTGGAAAAACATTTCCATTGGCGATGGAAAAGTTTCAGTTCACGTTTTCCCGTAAAAATGACGTTACGTTCCTCCAGGAAATTTCGACGTAAAACGTTTTCCCAAAACGTCCCGTACAAACGGTAAGGGGGTATTAATCACTTGGTACGCTGGCAAACTCCATTACTGCGGACAAAAATGTCTGTACGGACAGAATGACGGAATATCATTAAACATTCCCTTCTTACTTCGAAAAGCAGAGATGAAAATAGGCAATGGGAAGTTTTAGTCATAAAACCAGTTTATGTTTAATTCAAGGTCAGATTGTTTTAACTGAATCAGATATTCAGGTCAAATTTAAATATCGATAATAAAAATCAACACTGAAGCTGTTGTATGTATTGTTTCAAAAAGACAATAGCATAATAACTAAATCAATTCAAAATTACAACGGAGTTCATGAAGATGACAATGGGCATTTTATTGTACAGACCTGTCGAAAGTTTAACAATACCTAACGAAAAGAAGTCGAAACTCGGTTATCGAATGGTCGAAGTGACGAGAAAACTGCCGTCAGATAGATAACAGCTGCCGAAAAGGCTGTCAAGATACACCAATGCAGTTAAGGAAAGACCTTGATGAGTTGGTCCTAATTTCGCAATCATTCCTTAAGTAAGATTTTACTTAATTTAAATTTAGCAAATCTTGGTAATTTTTTTTTGGAACTACGAACAAATATTTTCGTCAAAACTAAATGCAGATGTCATAAGCTTGGTATAGTCTTTAAATGCCACCTTGAATTTCCCCATAACTTAACAATTATCAAAATTATAAAGGGTTTTAATATAAAAGATTTTAGTTAAATAAGGAAAATCTTAGTTAAGAAATGATTGTGAAACCAGGCCCCGGTTTCACAATCATTCCTTAGCTAAGATTTTCCTTAACTTAAATTTATCACATTTTGGTATTCTTTTTCGGAACTAATGATGAGTATTTTTGCCAAAACAAAATGCAAATGTTTGAATCTAGAAGAGATCTTAAAAATTGACACCTTAAATTTCTAAATATATCTTGGTAATCGATAGAATTATAAAGATTTGAAATTTGCCAGATTTAGGTTAAGGGAAATCTTAGCCAAGGAATGATTGTTAAACCGGGGGTGGAGGTGGGGGTTAGGGCTGCACTTACTCGCTAGCTTAGTGTTAAACTTTCGACAGGTCTTTACCTGAACATGATCTGAATAGCGTGGTTGTCACCTTTCACTCCTTGATTATAATGGACATAGTTTAATTACTATAATTAATGGAATTTGTCACAAAATACAGTTTCAAAGGAAAAAAATATTGCTGATGACGTCATAAAATGACTGACCTACATTTAGCGATTCCTAATACAAACAATTACATTATGCCTTTGAACAAAAACATACTTTGTAATTCAAATAATTTTAAAATTGTGTTAATAGTTGAAAAATCAGTATATTTGTTTAATTAACCCTTGCAAAACAAATACACAAAATCCATGCATAGATTAATACGGGATTTCTGAGTTCGAAAATTTCCTCGGTTGACGGCGAAAATATCTTCATCACGTGACTATATATACAATCGAACCTGCCATAAAGGCCAACTGTATATAAGAGCCAACTCCTTATAAAGGCCAGTAAAATTTTATCCCAATTGCTCTTAATTCATATCATTTGAACTTGTATATAAAGGCCACCTGTCCATACAGGCCACTTTTACTGGTTCCCTTGGGTGGCCTTTATAGACAGGTTTGGCTGTATTTTGTGGTAGGATTTAGGGATGGTAAGAATAATTTTAAAGGGTCACAATTCGAAGAAATTTGCATAGAGTTACGGTTTCAGAAGGTAGTTTACAAAACCGGCAGCACATTTGGCCTCTTTCGTTAATTATATCTTGACATTTTTTCGGCAGCTTCCCTTATCTCTCGGTAGCTTTTTGTCAATTTACGAGTATTTGCCATCCGAGCTTCGACTCCTATTCGCGCGCTCATGATCGACAAGTCTGTACAATATATTTTTACTCCTTATTGCAAGTTTAAATTAGTTTAATTGCTAATTGACGTACCTTGTGAGATGAAATAGTTTCTTTGTAAAAAAAATCACTGTTGATTACACAAAAAGCGACTTTAAGTTAAAAACACTAAAAATTTAAATAATTGAAAACGTCTTCCTGTTCTTCCGTTAATCGATGAAGAAAATTAATTGAATCAATACATTGATGATCAAGTTAGAAGATTCTGGAAGCTGTTCGTTAGACCGTGGCGGAGGTAAAAACGTAAATCAAACAGCCTGTCATCCTTTGTTCGATGGACCGTGGCAGCTCATCTGGACCTCCGTTAGCTACACAGTCAAACGTGTCTATAAAGGCCACCCAAGGGAACCAGTGAAAGTTGCCTTTATGGGCAGGCGTCCCTTACATAGAGGTTCAAATTATATGAAAAAAAAAAAAAAACAATTGGGATACAATTGTACTGGCCTTTATAAGCGGTGGCCTTTAAGGCAGGTTGGACTGTATCTCGGCAGTATTTCAAGTTGTCATAGCTATCAGGAATTTTCGGCCCTAATGACGTAACTTTGATTTATAAAATCGTTTATTTCAATGGGGGTAATCTTAAAAACCGAATTGTTTCAGTGAAACGTTTTTGCAAATAAATTGTCAAAAGTACTTTTTGAGTAAAAAGAATTAGTGGTGTTCGTTTCAATGTTGAATTAAGTCTTGTTAGAATTTAAAAAAATCAACATTTACCCATGGTATATCGTATAATAATAATGATAATACAAGTCCCGGAATTTATATACGGAAGAATATATCACGAGGTATCGAAGCGAAATTAATCTTTATTAATTAAAGTACGTGCTTCTAAATCCATTTGTATAGCGTTAGGTAGATTAAACTTGTGTCTTTGCGTGTTGATTTGAACTAAGAGTTTGCATCTTGCATGTTGGAAAATCCTCGCTTTACCGCTTACTTCCGGACGATATCCTGTTGTGTTTTTCAGATAAAGGAATTCCGTATGAATATCCATAGATTTTATTTTCTGAGTGATAATCCTTGTTTTCTTGATTATGAATAATTCAGATACAGTACAGACCTGTCGAAAATTTAACACTGAGAAAACGAAAAAAGTCAAAGTTCAGCTACCAATTGACGTATCGCCGGCCACGCCTTTTATGTTGCGACACTAGCCGCCATCACGGTACCAAAGCAGCGTCACGGCAACTAATGACGTTATAGTGTCAGTGATGTCATTAAAATTCACAATCCAGGCCGATTTTTCATTCTTTTTGCGCGTAATTAAAGCTGCTAGGCCTTTGTCGGAACATTGTGGGCATGGCCGGCGATCCGTCAATTGACCGAGATACTGATAGCTAGGGGTCTAACAGTTGCAGAGCACAAGCATGGATGACAATTTTGGAGATATATAGCCAATGACAAGTCATTTCTGCACTAATTCGTTAGTAGTTTATTGTTAAATTTTCGACAGGCCTGTACGGTAGGTTAATTGAAGATTCTGAAGATTATGCACAATTTGATATACGGTACAGACCTGTCCAAAGTTTAACACCGAGCTTACGAAATTGAGTCGAGTGACCGAGATATGGATATGAAACCAAAATTGATTACTCAGAATCGCTATTTTTGAATGAATTAAAGCGACGGAAATTGACATCGGTCATAAATAACGGAAGTTGACAAACATTACATACAGGCCTACCGAAAGTTTGACACTTAGCTTACGGAAAAAAGTAAAAATTCGGCTCCCGAGTGCATGGCCAATGTATGAACAGCCAGTGGCTAAACAACTGCTGAGAGATTTTAAATAAAGATAGGAGCGGTCGAAATGATGTGGAGATATAGATAACGGGGTGGGTGGGTGGGTGGCGTTGTTGGGTGGGGTGGGGGTGGGGGTGGCATTAGCTGTCTATTCGGCACTGATATGATTCCTTGGCTTAGTGTTAAACATTCGACAGTTCTGTACTGTATTTAAAAAAATAGAGCAGAAACAGTACAGACCTGTCGAAAGTTTAACACTGCGAACGTTAGCGGACAAAACCCAAAGCTCGACTATTGAGTGACTGATATACGGATAGCTAAAAAAAGCGATGGGTAGCAGTTGTCGAAACATAGTTAACAAGGAGCCAAAAGAGTACTAATTCGTTCGGTTAGTGGTAAACTTTCGACAGGTATTTGTTGTACTTTAATCACTTATTTCTGATATTAAAAATAACACACTATACTTAAACATATAACACAAGGTATCCATCACATGCTATCCAAATGTTGACCCGCCCATTGTTTTTTCTTTTGTTTTTGACGTAAAGCTTGGGAATTTAAAAAAAACACAACATATACCATTCTTTGCGAATTCGACGTATATTCTGCTAAAGAATGATGTATAAAATGTCCATCATTGTCGTCTCTAAACCATGTCACGGGATCTAAACGTTATTTAGCCATTGCACTTTCTGACATTTCCACAGTCAACTGAATTTCGATAAACGTTCTGATTGGCTAAATCAATCTTCTTTTGGTTGTTCGAATCTTTTATGTACTTTCACTTTTAGCCAATCAGAACTTTTACCGTATTCGGTACGGGATCAACATTAACAAAATCCTTCATGGTCAAAAGGTGTGTGTCATGACCTTAAACCAAGGTCATATCAGAAAGGTCAAGGTCGGAGGAAAACATGAAAACCTTCTACATGTTTAAGCCGGGGTATTTGGCTTTCAAGAGACAGTTCTATTTTTTCTAAATCTTATCATTCAATACAAATGGCACATGTGCAACTTCAACAAACAGAAAATATTGTTGTTGTTTAAAATGCTTTTAAAACAATCTTTCCACAGAATCTTGATAAAAACGTTTTACATATACACAATATTCAAGATAGTGTCAGTCTTTATCATGTTTAATGTATTTCAACTTCCGTCGCCTATAACGGATGTTAACTTCCGTCGCTTTACTGATTCATTCAAAAATATCGATTCCGAGTAATCTATTTTGGTTTTCAGTACTTTAGAGTCACGTGATCATTTAAAAAGCCAATCGGTACAGTGAACTTTTCCAACTTATAACATCACTAGCCCTTACAATTAGCGGGGACAGCGGACTTTGGGCTTCGGTGGCCGGGTGGTCTAAAGCGGTCACTTACGAACCATAGCGTTTTTCATCGACTAGGATCGAATTCCACTTGGGACATATCCTAGTGTGAGAAAGTTTGTATGTGTCGCTTGTCGAAGGACTGTAGTCTGTGGTTTTTCTCCAGGTACTCCGGCTTCCCCAACCATCCTAGAATTGTCTGGTCATATATTAGTGAAGAAATCTTGAATATGTCATAAAACATCATTACTTCACTTCTCAATAAAATGGTGCAACTAGACAAAATATTTTACTTTTTGTTTAATGTGGCTACAATCTCTGAAAAAAGTTTCTTTTATAAAATTAATAATTGATTTAAAATAAGATTTTGAAAAGAGGCTGACAATGTACATTAGGTCACTTGGTAATAAAATAATGCCACAGGAGAAATTTATAGATTTTTTGAAAAAAATGAAATGTGGCTACAATCCCTGAAAAATGTTTTTTATTAATGAATTTTACAGAGTGCACAAGACTTTTTTTTTTAAAAAAACGTGGCCGTGGCTACAATCTCTGAAAAAAAGGTTTTGTTTATTAATAATGAGTTTTATGGTGTGTACAAGACTTTTTTAAAAGAGAATTTTGATGAGAGACTTGCAATGCACATTTTGTTCACTTCGTAATAAAATGATGCCACTAAAATAAATTTAAAATAAAATGTGGCTACGATCTCTAAAAAGTTTTTTAAAGTTAATTTAAATTAATTTTACGGTGTAAACAAGGTTTTGTAAAATAAGATTTTGAGAAGAGACTGACAGTGTACATTGTCACTTCGTAAAAAATGATGCCATTGGAAAAAAATTGTAAAACAAAATGTGGCTACAATTTCTGAAAAAAAAAAGTTTTTTATTAATGAATTCTACGGTTTTGAAATAAGATTTTAAGCAGAGACTGGCAATGCACATTAAGCCACTACGAAATAAAATCATGCCACTAGAATTTTTTAACAACAAAATGTGGCTACAATCTCTGCAAAAGTTTTTTATTAATGAATTCTACGGTTTTGAAATAAGATTTTTAGCAGAAAGTGGCAATGCACAATAGGCCACTTAGCAATAAAATGGTGGCACTAGAATCGCAATAAAATGATGCCACTAGAAAAAAAAAATATTTTTTTAGAAAATGTGGTTACAATCTCTGAAAAAGGGTTTTTATTAATGAATTCTACGGTTTTGAAATAAGATATTGAGCAGAAACTGACAATGGGCCACTTAGTAAGAAAACGGTGGAACTAGAATCATCAAAAACTGATGCCACTAGAATTTTTTGTTTTTGTTTTTAGAAAATGTGGCTACAATCTCTGAAAAAGATTATTTATTAATGAATTCTACGGTTTTGAAATAAAATTTTGAGCAGAAAATGACAATGGGCCACTTAGTAAGAAAATGATGGCACTAGAATCATCAAAAACTGATGCCACTAGAATTTGTTTCTAGAAAATGTGGCTACAATCGAGTTTTACTTATATTGGATAAAATTTAATATATTTCTAATCTGAGAGATAAAAGTTCTTCGATTTTTATAATCACTAAAAGTGTATTTTATAGATATTTTGTTGAATAAACAAAGAAATTCAAGTATTCAAGTTCAATTTACAGTAAAGACCTATCGAAAGTTTAACACTAAATTCACCAAACCCAGTCAAAATGACTGAGTATTGAATAGCTAATGGCTGGAAAGCTGTCACGATATAGATAGTGGCTGCCGAAAAGCTGCCTTGAAATAGTTAACAAGGGGCCTACATGGGCTGCTGATTCGGTATAACATGTAATTCGTTGGCTCAGTGTTAAACTTTGGACAGGTCGGTACTGTGTTTTGTAATGCTTGCCATAAACATAGATTTTAACCATCAAAAGGTTGAGCTGAGATAGGTAAATATTATCTATATTGGCCTGCGTTACCATGAGTCGTTAATACAATGGGATAAAATAGCCAATTTGTTTAAAACCATATTCTCTAGATTTTAAAATCAAACGCTATTAGTGTCAACAAAAATGAAAAATCAAAATCAATTTTTACTCATATTTATATACACAGTACAGACCTGTCGAAAGTTTAACTTCGAGATATAACAAAAACAGTAGAAGTTAGGCTGCTGAGTGGTAGATGTTGAGTTAAGTAATGGTGTTTTACGTCCCAGTCAAGAATATTTCAATTATATTGAAACGTCGCAAGCTATAGGCGAAGGTGCAGAAATTTTGCCTGTGCGTTGCGCTGATGGCATTATACAACCATTGAATTGTTGTTGATTGTTGCTTAAGGTATCATCAGCAATTTTTCAGCTATTAGCGAAGAAAACTATTTTATTAATCTCTATGGATCAATCTATGGACAAGTATGTGTATGCATGTAAAGTGAGAATGTGTTTTATGGTTTGCCTTGTACCAGCGCACACTCAGAGCGACTTTAAGATGCTAGCTCACCGAGTCAGTATGCCGCAGACAATCGTACCACTACCCAAATCAAATTATACTGACACCAAATGAACCAGTAAAGGCCAACGGCAAGAAAAGTTCACTTTCTTACATGTGGTCTGAGTAGGACTCGAACTCACAGCGGTGAGAGACCCTGGATTAGTATGTAGACTAACGTCTTGTCCGTTAGGCCATCACGGCCTCCACTGAGAGGTAGAGATATGAAACGTAAGAAGCCCAAACCTGCGTTGGACATTTGAGTGAAAGTATAGGACAAAAGAGCGAAAATCAACGAACGTCTGAGCGACAAAATTTTAACCGATTTGAGCGAAATTCCAAATATATGGTAGACATTTGAGCGACATTTTTTTAACCTCTTCGTTAGCCAGACTGGAGTCTGTTGCCCCCTGCTCATCGCGGGGATGTGGAAGTGGGATTGTGAGCAGAATAAAGTTTTAAGAATCTATAAAATGCACTACAGTTTTTATTTTATAAAACTCTGATGAAATTCTCTCAAATATTCAGCCTTTTCTCTCTCTATCCTTCATACTGGAGCAGTGAGAAGATTAAAACTGTCGCTCCAATGTTCCTCGTAAAATACATGTAACATTTAAAATCTGCTCAAATGTCCACTAAAGTCGTTGCTCAAATGTTCACTATAAGTTTAGTACCGACTTAGAGCTAACGAGAGGCTGAGATAAGCCGCCAAGTACCGACTTAGAGCTAATAAGAGGATGGAATGAGTCGCCGAGTACCGACTTAGAGCTAACAAGGGGCTGAGATCAGCCGCCGAATACCAAATTAGAGCTAACAAGGGGCTGAGATCAGCCGCCGAATACCGAATTAGAGCTAACAAGGGGCGGAGATCAGCCTACGAATACCGACTTAGAGGTGACGAAGTACTAAGATCAGCCGCCGAGTACCGACTTAGAGCTAACGAGAGGCTGATATCAGCCGCCGAGTATCGATTTAGAGCTAACGAGAGGTTGATATCAGCCGCCGAGTACCGACTTAGAGCTAACGAGAGGATTACTATTAGATCAGCCGCCGAGTACCGAGTAACTTAAGCTAACGAGAGGTTGATTAGCCGCGAGTACCGACTTAGAGAACGAGAGGCTGATATCAGCCGCCGAGTACCGACTTAGAGCTAACGAGAGGTTGATATCAGCCACCGAGTATCGACTTAGAGCGAACGAGAGGCTGAGATCAGCCGCCGAGTACCGACTTAGAGCTAACGAGAGGCTGAGATCAGCCGCCGAGTACCGACTTAGAGCTAACGAGAGGTTGATATCAGCCACCGAGTATCGATTTAGAGCTAACGAGAGGATGATATCAACCGCCGAGTACCGACTTTGAGCTAACGAGGGGCTGAGATCAGCCACCGAGTATCGATTTAGAGCTAACGAGAGGCTTATATCAGCCGCCGAGTACCGACTTTGAGCTAACGAGGGGCTGAGATCAGCCACCGAGTATCGATTTAGAGCTAACGAGAGGCTGAGATCAGCCACCGAGTATCGATTTAGAACTAACGAGAGGATGATATCAGCCGCCGAGTACCGACTTTGAGCTAACGAGGGGCTGAGATCAGCCACCGAGTATCGATTTAGAGCTAACGAGGGGCTAAGATCAGCCACCGAGTATCTATTTAGAGCTAACGAGGGGCTGAGATCAGCCACCGAGTATCGATTTAGAGCTAACGAGAGGCTGAGATCAGCCGCCGTGTACCGACTTAGAGCTAGCGAAAGACTGAGATCAGCCACCGAGTATCGATTTAGAGCTAACGAGAGGCTTATATCAGCCGCCGAGTACCGACTTTGAGCTAACGAGGGGCTGAGATCAGCCACCGAGTATCGATTTAGAGCTAACGAGAGGCTTATATCAGCCGCCGAGTACCGACTTTGAGCTAACGAGGGGCTGAGATCAGCCGCCGAGTACCGATTTAGTGCTAACGAGTGGCTTAGATCAGCCGCCGTGTACCGACTTAGAGCTAGCGAGAGACTGAGATCAGCCACCGATTTATTACTCATTCGTTACTTTACTGTTAACTTTTCGACTGGTCTGTACTGTTCATTAAAATCAAACATATATATATTAAATAAATTTTGTCCCGTTATTTTAAAATAATCTATATACATCCCAATAAAATATATCACCACATATTGAACGACTCGGAAACGATCAGGCGGGTGTGTATGTAAGTACCTTGTTTTTCAATGTCAGGTGTTAACTTGTGAAATCTATGATATGAACGTAATTTAGAGGATGAACATAATTTTAAGAGATTGTATGCACGTTTTGTTTAGATTTGCGTTTTGATCTTTTTTAAACAAGCCTGCGATTATAATAATAGTTTTCACGTTTTTAATACAACAGAAAAATTTATTTTTATTATAAAACAACAATTTTTTATTGGAGATGCTAAGTAAAGTGTTGTTTTAATAATTATGTTTAAACTCTAGACAGAAAAATTTATTTTTATTATGAAACAACCATTTTTAATGGGGATGCTAAGTAAAGTGTTGTTTTAATAATTATGTTTAAACTCTAGACAGTAAAAGTTTAACAAATTTTAATTGATTTTTTTTTTGGTTTTTAGTGTCTCGTAAGCCACAGAGGCTGGACATTTAGTTTTATATGTGTTAGTTGTTATCTGAATGTGTGACACTCTAATAAAATATTTTAGTAATAGTAGTAGTAGTATTGACTAATACGGTAGCTAAGTTGGTAGAGTACTAGTGCTCGCTTCGTATGTGCAAGGTCGTAGTTTCGAACGATACCGGAGCTAACCGGGGCTTATGGTAGGTAGCGATTAGTGACTGTTCTTTCGCCAAACACTCTGCATTTAGAAATGAAAGTCACTGTGTGGCCCGTGTCATGATAGGCGAGGCATGTTAAACATTACCCTGAGAAAAGCTAAAAATTTCCGCAACTTTATCTATAGCTGGTGGTGTCTCGATATTATTAAAATATTTTATGACTAGACTGTTCTTTAATCAATTAATTAATCGATAGCTCATTTTCATGTGTTGTTTTCTGAAATGTCATCATTAGCGTCCTTAGAACAACACCAGACTAAGACTAATGAGCTTATTATGATTCCCCACCACCGAAGGTGGGGAATCATATTGTTTTCGTTCTGTTTCTTCTTATTATTATTCTTATTCCTTTTATTCCTATTATTCTGCCTTTCTCAAAACCTACTGTCATAGTATATGCTGGATCAGATCTCGAAAACGGCTTGATGGATTTAGATGAAATTTGGTACCAATAATCTGTTATCTGTGTAGATATGCAAGACGTGTTCATTTTTGTTAGCTTGAAGGTGGGTGGGTGTAAATTGCGTAATTAAATACGACGTTGAATACACAGGAAACCAATTCTAAATGGACATAAGCTTGTTAATACACTTTAATTATACCAAGCCAATGCTTTCACCTTTGAGTTCATCCAATTAGTGACCGTCAAAAAAGTCCACTCGAGCATGAATTCTTATAACTGAACAATGTAATTGAGTAATAGATCTGTACGACCGCAGGACAAAACGTACCCATACCATAACGTACCCTACCAGAACGTACCCATTTTTGGACGAAACGAGTGTGCTGAAATAGATTGGTTTATAGAGATTATTAAAGTAGCTCGTCGCGAATACATATAGCTAAAGTATTTCTAAGTATTGCTAATGCGACATTAAGCAACATTCAACAACAACACAACAACAGCAACACATCAAAATATTGTGACGAAAAAAAAGTTGGCAAAGATATTCAAAGACATTATTTTGAGGTTTTATTGTACTTAAATTTGAATTTATTTTTTTTTGAAATAAGTAAAAAATGGAAGTCGAATGATTTTGAAATACTTAAAAATTTGAAGTTGAATATTTTTTAAATAATTTGAATGTTGATTGTTTTTTGAAATACTTAGTTGGAAGTCAAATGATATTGAAATACTTAAAAAAATGGAAATTGAATATTTTTTTTAAATAATTTGAATGTTGATTGTTTTTTGAAATACTTGGTTGGAAGTCGAATGTTTTTGAAATACTTAAGTTTAAAAGTTGAACGCTTTTGAAAAAAAACTTACATTTGAACAGTGAATGTTATTGAAAAAAACTTAAATGTGAATATTGATTTTTTCAAATACTAGTACTCTGGGTTTGACGGTTGAATGTTTCAACTGATTGGGTTTGAATAAAAGATTTTAAATAATACAATTATTTTCCATTATTTTTTCAGACACAACCGGAAGTTTTAGATGATGATTATTAGCACTATGATTCACCCAAGGAAGGCCGTATAAATGAGACATGGCACTCGGAGATAAACCGACGTTCCTTACGACTTTAGGTGAGTTTTTAGTAATCGGGGATGAGGTGTTTGAAGTTAAGTTGGTTTAATCAATTGTTTATTCAAAATTAGAATTTTGTAAAATTTCATTGGATGGTTTGTTGGTTGAATGTTGCTTAACGTCGCATCAGCGATTTTTTCAGCTATTCGCGAGAGAACTATTTTATTAATCTCTATGGATTAATCTATAAACAATTTCGTGAATGCATGTGAAGTGCGAGTGTTGTATGGTCTGCCTTGTACTAGCGCGCACTCAGGACGATTTAACGTGCTAGCTCACGGAGTCATGTCAGTACGCCGCAGACAAGCGTACCACTCCCCCAGTCCATTATACGGATACCAGGTGAACCAGTGAAGGCCAACGGCAAGAAAATATTCACTTTCCCACATGTTAAATTTAACATATAATGTGAAATTAATGTTGAAATTGTGGAAAATAATTAAAATTCCATCAAACTAATAAACATTGTTATAAATTTATCGATTTTATAATAATATGTTAATTTTTATTCATGTTTTTATATTTTGTTAATCTTTGATAAAACTAATCAAGCTTCGAACAACTAGCTAGGTAAAGGCCCCGGTTTCACAATCATTCCTCAGCCAAGATTTTTCTTATCTTAAAATTAGCAAATTTTAGTTATCTATTTTTGGAACTACTGATGAATATTTATTTTTAAAACTAATGGAAATGTTTTAATCTGGATGTGATCTTTAAAATGACACCTTAAATTTCTGAATATCTTGAAAATTAACAAAATTATAAAGATTTGTAATTTTACAAAATTTAAGTTAAGGAAAATCTTAGTTAAGAAATGATTGTGAAACCGGGGCAAGTTTCACAATTATTCCTTAACTAAGATTTCCCTTAACTGACAAATTTGAAATCTGAACAATTTTGTTAATTTTTACGATATTGATGTATTTAAGACATCAATGTGAAGATCTTTACAATCTTTTGTATTTGTATAACATTTGTATTCAGCTTTTGTCAAAAATATTAACACACTATATAGGTAAACAACATTGACCTGTCCGCTTGACCTTTGATTTAAATATTCATTATGGACGAGTAAATTTAAGTTTTAGGTATCACGCGCGTATTTTCCGTCTACCTGATGTGAACACTAATCAAGGGGAATGTGTATATGTATTAACTGCGAATCCTAATGCTACCCATGTATCGGGTGGACCCTCCTATATGAATATTCCTAATGAAAGGTCAAACGGACAGGTCAATGTTGTTTTACCTATACCAACAGAGATACCGTAATGCATGGTTAAAACGTCTGTAGAGATTGAACTTAAATTCTGCATGTTCATCATGTACAGTCAAACCTGTCTATAACAGAAACCCAAAGGGAGTGAGTGAGTAATGGCGTTTAACGTCCCAGTCAAGAATATTTCACTTATATCGAGACGTCGCCAGCTATAGGCGAAGGTGCAGAAATTTTGCCTGTGCGTTGAGCTGATGGCATTATACAGCAGGGTTCTTTAGCGTGCCAAGCCCATCGTACACGGGACATCGTTTATTTTAAGTTCCCATCCGAAAGAACCGTGACTTTCATCTCGTAATGCCTAGTGCTTGGCGAAAGAACAGTCACTACCCACTTTCAAGTCTTGGGTCAGACCCGGCCGGGGTTCGAACCCACAACCTTCCACTTACGGAGCGAGCACTCTAGCAACTGAGCTTCCGCAACCCAAAAGGAACCAATTAAAGTAACCTTTTTGGCCAGATGGCCTTTATATAAAGGTTCAAATTACATGAATAAAGAGCAATGATGGGATAAAATTTTAATGACTTTTAAAAGCAGTTGGTCTTTATAGGAAGGTTCAAATAACATTAAAGAACAATTGATATAAATTTGTTTTGGCTTTTTGAAGCAGTTGGTCTTCATATGAAGATTCAAATAACATTAATAAAGAGCAATTGCAATTGAATTTTTTTACTGGCTTTTAAAAGCATTTGACTTTAATATAGAGGTGGTCCTTAAGCAAGGGCCTAGCTGAGCATACGCACATACGACCGTGCATAAGTTACTTTTGTCAAATATCATATTTAAAAAATGTTAAAAAATAATTATATGACAGCTATATTTTAAAACATGAAATCAATACAAAATTTAACCCTCGAAACTGAAACTATCATAATGAACAAGACGATTTATGCATATGAATCAATGTACAATTAAGTGGTCGTTTGAATTTCGTTTTGAAGTTTAGTCGAAAAATTTTGCAGATAAGGGTCGAAATTCACGGAAAACGCACCACTTTTGTTGTATTTTTTTCAAAATTTCCTGGGGGAGCATGCCCCCATACCCCTAGAGAAAGGCGCATTTTTCACGTTTACAGTGCGTATTTTACCAACATGATAAGCTACACCCCTGTCCTTAAGGCAAACTTGGTTGTACCTAATTTAGAACATCTTTTATTCTCCGCCTTTTGAAGAACGAGGGGATATTAAATTCTAGTTTCCGTCCGCCCTTTCTTCCACCTTTCCCAAATTGTTGTCCGCGCTAATTCTCCAAACTATGAAACACTATTAACACTGTTTCACGAAACTTGGTGCAAAGTATCAACATAGATAGGAGATGCGCATATCGTTAACCCGAGTTTGTTTGGTAATTTTCCTTGCAGTTATGGGCCTTTGAACATAAGTGCAAATTGAAAAAAAACTTGCTGGCGGGTGATAATTATTTATTGAACTTGCTTGTTATTTGAGATAACATTTTTATGTGTTTCTACTTGCAGCGTTTCCATTATTAATATACTGTTTTAACGGCATTTGTGGCGAGGATGAATTCGAGGGGAATATTTTACGTCGACACCGGAGAGATACAAACTCCACCGGAAGTGGCGCATTTTTCGATGACCCAAATAACGCTGCTATGTATCTTGTTTTACCCATCATGGTTTTGGTGTATGGAGGATGCGCGTGCATCTATTGTTGCCATAGATGCAGAGAATATTAGAAGAAAAGCAGCCACTTACAGTTATCAAACTGAAAATGCAAGGAAAATCATTTGAAGAAATAAAAAAGATAAGGGAAAGAGAAAAACAAAAAGAGACCACAGAACCAATACCGCAAGATATATTTCCGGAATCTGAAGAACGGCCCCATTCTGTGAAAAGTGTACCTGAACCCATACGTTCGTGTGACTATTTAAATGTTTCAGACGGACAACGGTCTGTACTTTCTTCTCCAGGAATAGGTTATAGAGGCCGCCCTGTCACTTCTCCCGCCAAAAATGAAAGTATAGCTTTAACAAAAGCAGACGACAAAAGTCATCCGTTTACAATACAATCTGAAGATGACATGCGGATATCGAGTCAAATTTCGTCTGTTGACACAGACAGACGAGATTCTGGTATCCAAGACGACCGTGACGGCGATATTGATAGACAGTATGCTTCTACTCTGTCACGTGGACATAGTTCGAGAAGTTTTGGTTCAGTAAGTTTACGATCAGAGCTGCTAACGGCCACTTATACGCACAAGAAAGAGGAGGACGGAGGTAGTATGTATCCGAACTGGTCAGAACTAAATGAAGTTTCTATACATAATACACCGCCTCCGGCAGCTCAATACGAAACCGAAAGCTATAGCGCACCGGAAAACGGTAGTTCGTCCATCACAGCAAAAGCACTTCCGCCGGAAATAAACAACGCGTCAGTTACTGCCAAGGAAACGGGTAACAATGATGTTAATGCAAAGACACTTCCATCAGAAACAAGTAATATGCTCGTTTTTGAGGAAAATAAAACTTCCGAACATTTGGTATATCCTGATATCATTAGAAGCACGGAGCAATCAGACAGTTATTTACGGCGCCAGTCTTCAGACCATCGTGTCTTGAATCAATCCACAAAGAACAAAATCCAAGCAGTAAACAATTTCAAAAACAGAAGAAATTCAAAAAGGAGGGAAAATTCCTCGATATCAAAAGACAAAAATGATCTCTTTTCCTCTACATCGAAAGACAAAAATGATCTTTTTTCAGACATAAGCGAAGTTGATGGAAACAGTTATCAGAATAAAAACAAATTGAGATCTGATAAAGACTCTCAGAGAAGAATAGACTATCTTGACGAGACGCCACAAATAAATGGTCGATTTCGAATGTATTACCAAAACAGACGTTTGAGACAAAATGTCGAAAATGGAAATTTGTCGTCTGTTCCTACTGTATCAGGCAGTATTAAAGAGGCGAAAATTAATCCCATACATATTAGCATGACGTCTGATGGGGATGTTAAAATTACCGAACCGAAAAAACGACCAAGAGTCACCAATGTTAGACAATTTTACCCTACCTCTGACTAAAATCTATGAAAGTGATTGGTTAAATCGAATCACATGACCAACCCAGTATCATTCCGTACATAGGCGCACGTGCAAAAATACTGGGTCAGTGAGGCTCATACCGGGTGGGTTAGAGTTACGTCCCCTGTCTCTAACGTAAACGTCAACAAAAATGGCGACCGTAAAAAAGGTTTGCAGATCTTCTGCTGAAGATAGTGATTTAAAACTCATGAAAGTACCATTTTGAGACATTGAAAGCCAACGAAAAACTTATAGACTTCGTTAGTATGCTTAACTTTAGTATCCGTTTTATTTTTGCTGTAGTATTTTATTGCAGTCAGATAACTATTTTGTACTCATTTCACTGCACCGACGTCGGCAACTTTTTTTAAAAACTTTTTTTAAAATAGCGCCGGGTCATCGGTAGGGTAAAAAAGTTACATGGTTTGTAAGTGTCCGGTACATAATGATACAGGGTCAGTAGGAAACATACCAGGTTCGGCTGACGCCTCACCCGGTATGTTTTCTACTGACCCTGTATCATTCCGTACCGGACACTTACAGACCATGTAACTTATAATACTATCCTTATTGGAATTGACACATCTGTAAACGACCAATCAAGTGTGACCAATAAATGACAATTTTGAAATCCAAATAGAAATGTGGTAAATAAAGTTCGACCAACGTCAGACAATTGTGCTATCCTTATAGAAATTGACACACCTGAATATGGTGAATTAAGTTTGACTAATAAAAGAAAATTGTGCTATCCTAATGAACACCGTAAGTTTGATTAATAAATGAAAATTGTGTTTTCCTTATAGAAATTGACATTCCTGAATATGGTGAATCAAGTTTGACCAACAAATGACATTTGCGCTATCCTAATGGAAATTGGCATACCTGAATATGGTGAATCAAGTTTGACCAACAAATGACATTTGTGCTATCCTAATGGAAATTGGCATACCTGAATATGGTGAATCAAGTTTGACCAACAAATGACATTTGCGATATCCTAATGGAAATTGACACAACTAAATATGGTAAATAAAGTTTGACCAACGTCAGACAATTGTGCTATCCTTATAAAAATTGACACACCTGAATATGGTGAATTAAGTTTTGACTAATAAATGAAAATAGTGTTATCCTTGTAGAAATAGACACAACTGAATATGGTGAATCAAGTTTGACCAACAAATGACATTTGCGATATCCTTATAGAAATTGACACACCTGAATATGGTGAATCAAGTTTGACCAACAAATGACAATTGTGCTATCCTAATGGAAATTAACACACGAATATATGGTGAATCAAGTTTGACCAACGTTAGACAATTGTGCTATCCTAATGGAAATTGACACACCTGAATATGGTGAATTAAGTTTGACTAATAAATGAAAATTGTGCTATCCTTATAGAAATAGACACAGCTGAATATGGTAAGTTAAGTTTGACCAATGTTAGACAATTATACTACCCTTATTGGAACTGACACACCTGAATATGGTAAATCAAGTTTGACCAATAAAAGAAAATTGTTCTATCCTAATGGAAATTGAACACCTTTAGTTTCATTAATAAATGAAAATTGTGCTTTCCTTATAGAAATTGACACACCTGAATATGGTGAATCAAGTTTGACCAACAAATGACAATTGTGCTATCCTAATGGAAATTGACATACCTGAATATGGTGAATCAAGTTTGACCAACAAATGACAATTGTGCTTTCCTATAGAAATTGACACACCTGAATATGAAATATCAAGTGTGACCAATGTTAGACAATTATACTATCCTTATTGGAATTGACACATCTATATATGGCCAATCAAGTTTGACCAACGTTAGACAATTGTGCTATCCTTATAGAAATAGACACACCTGAATATGATAAATCAAGTGTGACCAACGTAAGAAAATTGTGCTATCCTTATTGGAATTGACACATCTATATATGGTCAATCAAGTTTGGCCAATGTTAGACAATTGTGCTATCCTAAATGCCATTTTCCTTATTGGAACTGAGTATTTATATATGGCCAAACTCACCAACGTTAGACAATTGACGTATCGCCGACCACGCCCACAATATTCCGACACTGGCCACCATCACGGTACCAAAGCAGCGTCAAGGCAACTAATGAGGTACTTGTGTCAGTGACGTCACTAAACGGCACAATTCAGGCCGAGGTTTCATTTTCTTGCGTCTAATTTAAGCAATTCGGGGCTTTGTCGGAACATTGTGGGCGTGGACGGCGATCCGTCAATTGACACAAATAAATATGGTAAAAATCAAGATTGACCAATGTTAGAGAACTTTACTATTCTTATAGGAATTGACACACGTAAATGTGGTGTCCTTCACGCAACAAAAGTACACGTGACTCAAACAGGACACATTATTGGATGTTACAGAAAAAGAATTCCCGCCATTCTATCGAAACGAGAGGGTATTTTATGAATTATCTTACAGTGGTAGAGTAACGAAAAGGGGGATAACTCTTGAAATATAATTAGTATGTTTTGAAGCATATTTCACTGAGAACGCGGGAAGTTCTTATTGAATAGTTTTCAATTTTGAGACATAGACAAATATAACACTGACCTGTTCGCTTGACTTTTCATAAGGAATATTTATAAACGGTGGTCAGCCCAATACATGGGTAATGTTAGAACAAAATGCATGTTTTCCCATAAAGCAGGTGTGTTTCCTCAACATAAATCTATAATATTTTACTTAAAGGTCAAATGGACAGGTCAATGTTGTTTGCGTGTATACATGTATTTACTTAATAGTATTCACTTTTCCAGAAATTGACGAACTGAACATTGACCTGTCCGCTTGAACTTTCATAAGAATTATTATTCATAAACGATGATCTTACATACTCAAAATTGAATCAAAGAAAGACAAGAAACTTCGGTCAATAACATTTTTTCAATCAACTTTTTTTGCACGTGCCAGGTCATTACATTGTTTAATTTGATCACGTGACGACTTTTAGCCCACTAATATCATTTATATGGACCGCACGTGTTTACTTCGTTTACGTAATGAGTTGAATTAGGTAATGGCGTTTAACGTCCGAGTCATGAATATTTCACTTATATCAAGCCGTCGCCAGCTATAAGCGAAAGTGCAAAACGTTTGCATCTGCGGTGCGCTGATACAACGTGGTTCTTTATCGTACCACGCCTACCGTGGCATGGGACTTCGTATTTTAAATTGTCATCCGGAAGAATCGTGACTTTCATTTCGTAATGCCGGGTGCTTGGCGAAAGAACAGTCACTTGTCCACTTTCAAGTCTTGGGTCAGTCAGACAGGGTCGGGATTCGAACCCACGACCTCTGTCTACATAATGGGTAACACTAATACGCGCGAACACGGTTCATATAATGTGTAAACTTCTAATTTTAATTCTAACTACGTAATGGGTTGATTTTTTTTACATATCGACATTCCCACTGAAAGGTTAAAGGATAAGCGGACAGGTCAATTTTGTTTGCCTATATTTTAGAGTACAGGCAAACAACATTGACCTGTCCGGTTGACCTTTAATTTAACCAGTGCATTTATGTATAGGTGACACGGGTGTTTAAATTATCTACATCATAGAAAAGTGTATTGTTCAAGCAATAATCGCACAACCAAATACGCCCATCTACTACCCATGTATTGGATGTACTCCCTCATGAAAAGTATTTCCTTAGCTAATTTTGGTAAAATATATTTTGGTCCTTTGGGTTTCTTTTCAACATCTTCTGGTTTCATAATTTTGGTCCAAGCACTACTGATGAGGAATTGTATCCTGAAACGCTCGTCTAGTGCTGTAAAATTAACACTGGTATAATATGTAATGGGTAATCGTTTGTGAATATTTCGAATGAAAGGTCAAGTTGACAGGTCAAACTTGACGCACTATAAAAATGTTGTTCGTTAATATTACTACCATTAAATCTCTCTTTTTGTGTTTTGTTATGTAAATAAATGGTTATGTATTTAATTGATTAATTTATTTATTTTTATCATTTTATTTTATTTTTTATTTTATTTTATCAACGTCCCAGTCTGGAATATTTCACTTATATCGAGACGTCGCCATCCATAGGCGAAGGTTCAGAAGTTTTCCCTGTTTTGTTGCGCTGTTAGCATTACACAGCAAGATTCTTTAATGTGCCACACATACCGTGACATCGTTTATTTTAAGTTCCCATCTAAAAAACAGTGACTATAATTACGTATGCTCGGTGCTTTGCAAAAGAGTATGTCCTTCCATCTTTCAAGTCTTGGGTCAGACCCGGCCGGGGATCGAACCCCACAACCGACCACTTACGGAGCACACTACTAACTGAACTACCGCAGTGGTTTCTTTTTATTCAGAGAAAGTTTGTCAATTTGCTTGTAGATTCTTTCTGTCAGGTACTCCGGTTTTCTCAAGCATCTCAAAACTGACTGGTTCCATATAAATTAGTTCACAAGAACGCAAAACACTATAAATGTTCTCTTCTGTTCGAAATAGTTGAATCAAAAACAAACATACTTATCAATGTCCGAATCACAATCCAGAAGCAAAGTAAAAACTTTGGAACTGACAAGTTAGGTTAGACACGTGAGCTTCTACCAGGGATGTCAGGCAGGGTGCACCGGAAGGGTAAGCACCTCCTCTCCTGTTTAGCTAGCTACACCCGCCACGTGTGTATTTAAATAAGATACCATTTTATCATTATTATATCGAGTGCCTGTTAAAAATCTGGTATATTAAAAGTACACAACTACGTACATATCATCTATAAAATAATAGCGTTGCGGTCTGGGTAGTTCAGTGGTAGAGGATTCGCCTAAAGTGTGGGAGGTCCCGTGATCAATCCCCGGTCCGACTCTGCATTTATCTTTTTTGACTGGTTCCTCACATTCAAGCTTAATTCTCAAATTCTCACCGACTTTGATGAAAATCGGCTCTAATGATTTACATTTGGTACTTTAAAAAAAAAAAAAAAAAAAAAAAACCTACGAATTTTATTTACACGCATAAGCCTTGTTGGCTATATATATATATATATATATATATATATATATATATATAATATATATATATATATATATATAGATCTATCCGGTAAGCTGACTTTACATTTAAATATAGCTCGCTCAATGACCTAGTTACATATAATTAAGGCATTTTCTGAAATACTGCATACTTTTGACCTTTTTAATGAAAACGAATTTTGAAGCACACTCGGCTGTAAAGTGACTAGCGGTGGAGAGAAAGCTGCTGAAACGCTTTTGAGGTATGGGTAAGAATATAAGCTGCCAGTTCGGAACCGTTCCGTTAGCAAAGTGTAAAACTTTGGACAGGTTTGTACTGTTTATCAACACAGGGATGAAGATAAGCAGGGGCCCAGAAGCCAATGGCTACTAAAAATCAGGGTCCCTGATTTTTTTTTTTTTTTTTTTTTTTTTTTTACCTATTTATTACTATTATAACCTCTTTTCTGAAGTGAACTGGGCCGTAACTCAAAATAGTTAAGCTTCTAATCTATCAACACAAATTTAAATATAGGTCACTCAATGACTAAATTACATGCAATTAAGATATTTTTAGAATTCTTTATTGATGATACAGACATGTCGAAAGTTTAACGCTGAGCTAACGGAAACGAACGTCGAAGCTCACTTGGCTGTCAAGTGACCAAGATATGAATAGGTAGCTACCAAAATGCGGCTGAGAGATAGATAGAGTACAGCCCTGTCGAAAGTTTAACGCTGAGCTAACGGAAACGAACGTCGAAGCTCACACGGCTGTTAAGTGACCAAGATATGGATAGGTAGCTACCAATTGCAAAATGCTGCTGAGAGATAGATAGAGTACAGCCCTGTCGAAAGTTTAACGCTGAGCTAACGGAAACGAACGTCGAAGCTCACTTGGCTGTCAAGTGACCAAGATATGGATATGTAGCTACCAAAATGCTGCTGAGAGATAGAGTTCAGACCTTTCGAAAGTTTAACGCTGAGCTAACGGAAACGAACGTCAAAGCTCACTTGGCTGTCAAGTGACCAAGATATGGATATGTAGCTACCAAAATGCTGCTGAGAGATAGAGTTCAGACCTTTCGAAAGTTTAACGCTGAGCTAACGGAAACGAACGTCAAAGCTCACTTGGCTGTCAAGTGACTAGGATATAGATAAGTAGCTACCAAAATGCTGCTGAGAGATAGATAGAGTACAACCTTGTCGAAAGTTTAACGCTGAGCTAACGGAAACGAACGTCGAAGCTCACTTGGCTGTCAAGTGACCAAGATATGGATATGTAGCTACCAAAATGCTGCTGAGAGATAGAGTTCAGACCTTTCGAAAGTTTAACGCTGAGCTAACGGAAACGGACGTTGAAGCTCACACGGCTGTCAAGTGACCAAGATATGGATATGTAGCTACCAAAATGCGGCTGAGAGATAGATAGAGTACAGCCTTGTCGAAAGTTTAACGCTGAGCTAACGGAAACGAACGTCGAAGCTCACTTGGCTGTCAAGTGACCAAGATATGGATAGGTAGCTACCAAAATGCTGCTGAGAGATAGATAGAGTACAACCTTTTCGAAAGTTTAACGCTGAGCTAACGGAAACGAACGTCGAAGCTCACTTGGCTGTCAAGTGACCAAGATATGGATATGTAGCTACCAAAATGCTGCTGAGAGATAGAGTTCAGACCTTTCGAAAGTTTAACGCTGAGCTAACGGAAACGAACGTCGAAGCTCACTTGGCTGTCAAGTGACCAAGATATGGATATGTAGCTACCAAAATGCTGCTGAGAGATAGAGTTCAGACCTTTCGAAAGTTTAACGCTGAGCTAACGGAAACGAACGTTGAAGCTCACACGGCTGTCAAGTGACCAAGATATGGATAGGTAGCTACCAAAATGCTGCTGAGAGATAGATAGAGTACAGCCTTGTCGAAAGTTTAACGCTGAGCTAACGGAAACGAACGTCGAAGCTCACACGGCTGTCAAGTGACCAAGATATGGATATGTAGCTACCAAAATGCTGCTGAGAGATAGATAGAGTACAGCCTTGTCGAAAGTTTAACGCTGAGCTAACGGAAACGAACGTTGAAGCTCACACGGCTGTCAAGTGACCAAGATATGGATATGTAGCTACCAAAATGCTGCTGAGAGATAGATAGAGTACAGCCTTGTCGAAAGTTTAACGCTGAGCTAACGGAAACGAACGTCGAAGCTCACTTGGCTGTCAAGTGACCAAGATATGGATAGGTAGCTACCAAAATGCGGCTGAGAGATAGATAGAGTACAGCCTTGTCGAAAGTTTAACGCTGAGCTAACGGGGGGTGGGGAGCTGAAGCTCAACTGTTTAGTGGCAGAGATAGTGATAGCAAGCTAGTAGCCGATAAACTGGCGAGGTAGATATCAGCTGCCATAAATATATAGGTAACGAGGGGTCTCGAGAGTTAAGCTGCTTATTCAATACCAATTCGTAAGCTTAAGACCAAGTGGTACAAATGAATGCTGATGTTACGCACGTCGTGTACAAATCTATGTTCTTTAATGGTAGTATTCTAAGTCCTAACTTTAAGTAACTGTATAATAATAATAAATAATTTGCAAGGAATTAAATACATAATTAAAATGTCAATTAAAATATTAATGAAATTATACATGTATATTTTCACATCAGATTACGTCTTTGAAGTTTTATACCGAAAAATCAAGCAAGGCGACATAATTATGAATTTCTTAACATTTTCAGAAAATTTTAATTCAGAACTACATTATGTTGTTTTTATTCGCGAATGATCTTGATCATTCTCGAATTTAGCTGTTACATGCAGATTTCTCAACCCGAATATTCTTCCGTTACAGATAATCAACTCTCTCTCGTATGTAGGTTCAAAGTTGAAATAAAGGTAGATAACTCAAATTTTGAATGCGGGTTATGGACGTTTCGCCCCAATATTAATATTTTCCGCCCCAACTATATTCTCCGCTTTATCATACCTGCCAACCCTCCCGATCAGGGATTGAGATTAACGGGCGCCCAGTTTTTCGCTCTGGGCGATAAATGTATCATACACAGGTCGCCCAGGGCTGCCAGGTGGCGATTAGAATTTTCAGTTCAGGTGTATTTGACATTCCGATCCGTTTACCGATTTCCTGTTTATATTTCTGACTGGCGACAATAATAGTAAAATTGAAAAATGGGTATCATATAGTTAACAAGTGTAAATGGACCGGTGTTCCGACCGGAATTCAAATACGGTGCCATTTCGTTTCCTTTTCTGATATTTATGTATAAAATGATACTTCCGGCTTTCTGCCATGTGGAAATTTTTAGGAGCATCGACTCCAAAGGCTAAACAAGGACCTGCGGAAAAACGAAAGTACTATCAAGAGTATGATAAGTCCAAACGCATCGGAGCATATAAAAAGCCATGGGAAGATGGCAGGCCTTGGTTGTATGATACGCAGGACGGAATGAAGTGTGCCGATTGTGTAGAGTTCGACAGGAAAAAAATCTGTATTTACCGAGGGTTGCACTAGTTATAAACTTGACAGTGTAAATAAACATGACATTTCTGAATCTCACAAACAGGCCCAAGCCTTTAGTAATGCAAAACAAGTTCCTGCTAATAAATCAAAATCTGCCAAAATTATACAGTCATTGACATTGGCAGTACCTATAGATCAACATTTTCTGCAAAACCATTCGTCAATGTAATTGCAGATGTTGAATATCGAAAAGTAAAGCAAGGGATAGAATAATCCAAATGTATATGCCTGATATATTCAGATCAACCATCACTCTTGACAGTTCATTGTATGGCTCATCGAAAAGTTAAGCTCAATCCCTGCTGATGTGAGGAGTCTCCCCATATTAAGACAAAAAATTTGGAATTTTGTGCTATCATACTGCTTTTCCCGTTTTTCAAAGCATTCCGTGAAGTCATCCTTAAAAAATTATAAATTGATTAGAGTGAAATCTGGGATAGCGATCACTTTGTAGAGTGGTCATCTGTCAACTACGTTTTTATCATGTACAGAACCTTTGTAGAGGGGTCACCTGTCAAACCCAGTCAGCGGGGATCCTAACGGTCACCCGATTTAAAAAATTGTTGTTTACAAGATTTACTAAAATTATGCTGGTCTCGGGAATAAAAAGTCTTCCAAAAATTATCTAATTCTTAAAACACAACTCTGGTGATATAAATAATAATAAAATAATAATTAATTTTTTCAAGTTATTAATTTATTTAAAAAATATCCTCAATTATGACATGAAAGATATCAGAAGCTTATTAGCTCACCTGAGCCAAAGGCTCAGATGAACAATTGTCATCTGTCTTCATCCGTCTTGTATCTTGTATCGTCTTATAACGTTTTAGCTCACCTGAGCCAAAGGCTCAGATGTGCAATTGCCATCTATCTTCGTCCGATGTGCGTCATGTATAAACTTTTCACATTTTTTATCAATTCCTCCAAAACTACAGAGCCAAATTGGATGATATTTGACAGTAATGGTCAAGTAAGGGGTTTTCAGATTTGCACAAATGCAAGGATTATGTCCCCTTGGGGCCCCATAAAGGGGAAATTTGTGAAAATCTTTAAAAATCATCTGCTCTGAACCTACAAGAGATATAACTTAGATATTTCATGTAAAATACTATGGGCACCTAGTTTTAGATTTGCACATACTGTAGCTTTAGGGGCCAAAATGAGATAATGGCAAGGTACTTGAGGGGGAAATTGCAAAATTAATGTATTTGTCAATATATTTGAAAACTATAAGCTTTTTGTATGGGCATCATCATCATGTGTATTGGAATACTGTAGGCATTTGCACAACGGTCATTTTGATATATGAATAGAGGTCATAAGTTCAAAGGTCAAGGTCATAGATGTAAACGAATACTGAAATGGTTAATTATCTCAAAAACTTTGAACTCTTTGTGTAGGCATGTATATTAGAATATTGTAGGCATTTGCCTTACGGTCATTTCCATATATGAACGAAGGTCATAGGTTCAAAGGTCAAGGTCATAGATGCAAACAGATACTGAAATGGTGAATTATCTCAAAAATGATAAACTTTCTCTATAGGCATGTATATCAGAATGTTATAGGCATTTACACAATGTTCATTTTGATATATGAATGTAGGTCATAGGTCTAATGGTCAAGGTTATAGATGCAAATGAATACTGAAATGATTAATTGTCTTAAAAACTATTAACTTTTTGTATAGGCATACATGTTAAAATATTGTAGGTATTGGCCTAACGATCATTTTGATATATGAATGAAGGACATGAGTTTAAAAGTCAAGGTCACTGATGCAAACAAACACTGACATGGTTAATTATCTCAAAAACTATAAACTTTTTGTATAGGCTTCTAAATTGTAGGTATTGACCTAATATTCATTGCGATATTTAGATTAAGGTCATGGGTTCAAATTTTTCTTTACCTTTTTAGTTGTTATAAACAATATATTGTAGCTAGATTTCAGATATATTATATGTAGCACTCTTATGACTAGTTATGTTATAATACATTTGCAAAAATTCCTTACATATAATTGGCCCTTACTGCTGAAAATTTATTTGGACATTCTCTTTAATTAATGTCAATGACCATTGAACCTCTGCATGAGATATGTACTCAGCTGCATGTGAGCATTAAGGCTCATGGACCTCTTGTTTAATATTAGGGTCTCCATGACGATGGAAGTAACTTTGACCATCCTTGATGGTTCCATACATGCATTTATTCGGATTGAACTATTTCCTACACGAATCCTTAATATTGGTCCAATGTGTGAATATTAAAACAGCCCCATGCTCATAGTCTGCACATTGCACACTACATGAACCCGCTATGTTGTGTTGGGAGCAATGCAAGGTGAACATAACAACCTCCTTTCAGTTACCTGACAACTTCATATACCTGACACTACATTGATGGAGACACTGAACTCCCTGTCTTTCTAATCTTTCGCGAATTTTAGTACTTTCAGTACTTTGATTAAAAAACTTGTAGAACAAACTGTTATTTTTCTACACTTTTCCCTATTTTTCAGAGCCTGAAAATTTCGATTTCCTATTAATCCTATGTTAAAATCCCGACATTTTTTTTTTTTACATTTTTGACGCTTTATAGCTAAAAAGTATAAAGGGGACCCCTATATTTTTTTTACATTTTCAGATACGCCTCAAAAATTTTTACAAGTATGGAAAAAATCAGTAACTTGTAGAATAGTGCCCATTTGTACCACTTGACTTAATGTTCAACTTTCGACTGGCATGTACTGTAGCAGCTGATAAAAATGTCGAGATACAGTACAGACCTGTCGAAAGATTAACACTGAGCTAACGAAAAGGAGTCGAGTTGGGTTGCCGAATGGCTATAAGATATGAATAGGAAGTAGCCAGTTGAAAGGTGGCAGCTGTCAAAATGCTGTCTATATATAGGAAGCGAGGGATCGAGATTAGCTGCCAATTTGGCACTAATTCGCTAGCTTAGTGTTAAACTTCTAACAGGCCGGTACCGTACAATATATAGCTAATATAACGAGGAACCAATCAAAACTTAGTTTAGAATGTGAGAAAATAAATTTTTTTGTCGTTGGCCTTAACTGGTTCACCCGTTGGCATTAATCTTAGCCTCTACTGTATTTCCACAAATTCAGTGCACATGGTAAATGCAAGAATAAAGTCGTATTTTCCAACAAACTCATAAAAAATTGTCAAAACGTAATACAATATATACATGAAAAAGTGAACTTAATTCTGTACATAGAGCAATTTTTTAACTCTTTAACAAAACAACAATTATGACTATGTCAAAATTATCCCTTCTGTACCTTTTTGCTTGGAACAACTATTTATATAAACGTTATGTCATAATTGGAATATACCACTGAGGTAGCTCAGTTGGTAGAGTGCTCGCTCCGTAAGTGGGAGGTCGTGGGTTCGATCCCCGGCCGGGTTTGACCCAAGGCTTGAAAGTGGGTAGTGACTGTTCTTTCTCCAAGCACTCGGCATTGCGAAATGAAAGTCACGGTTCTTTTGGATGGGAACTTAGAATAAACGAGGTGGGCTTTGCACGCTAAAGAACCCTGCTGTATAATGCCATCGCAACGCACAGGCAAAATTTCTGCACCTTCGCCTATAGCTGGCGACGTCTCGATATAAGTAAAATATTCTTGACTGTGACGTTAAACACCATTACTCACTCACTCACTCACTCATAATTGGAATATTCATGATGATCATACCTGGAAAAAACCCGAACAACAATGACCTACCTGACCCTAAATGCCCTATTGTAACTTTGAATGAGGCCCAATTGGTGTATAAACATGATCAAATTTCCAAACTTTTCGAAAAAATGTCTCTATGTACAAGAGAACTGAACAATAATGTTTTTAATTTGGTTAGGTCAGTGCATTTTAAATACATATTTATTGAAAGTTTAAGAAAACATTTTCAATTAAAAGAAATATATAATACAAACCATGTGCACTCAATTTATGGAAATACAGTAGTCAGCTATATTGTGATGTCCAGCATTTCGACAGCTGATACATGTATCAATTCAGCTTCTAGATATCGATATATATATATGGGCCATGACTCGGAGTCCGAGTTTCAAACCCCTTTTCATTAGTTTAGCGTTTAACTTTTGACCGGCCTGTACGGTATGCATCTATATATATATCACACCCGTTTAAATGACCTATTTATTTGGAATCGAAATTCCCATGTCTATATATAGAATGTATTTCGCAGAAACTCAAAACGACGCCATACTGGATAAATAATATATCGTGAACGTATACGTAAGTAAAAACTATAATAATAATAATATTATTAATAATAATTTTGACAAAACATAAATGTTCAACATTAGGATCATATAAAACATTTTTTGAAAATACGATTCGCTTCAAAATTTGAACAGATTCAGTAATTATTACAATCACTTGGTTGGTATCCCTGCTGGTGTAATAAACACCCCCCTCCCCGAGAATAATACCGTTAACCCAGGAGGCAATACTAAATATTGGTTATGAAATTTTCTGCTTCCTGAATTTTTTAACGAAGTGGTTATTGCCCCGTACAAATGTGTTTTATATTATACTCGTATTTTATAGTATACTTCGACTGTATTTCACAAAAACAGGAGAAAAGGGAAATCTAGTGAACGAATTCGTTTTAGTTTCATTTTCATTGCCTTATTTCGTATCATTTCTAAATCACTTTCACATTTTTTCACAATTAAGATATTTCAAGGAGTTAGTATTTTCTGCTTAAATCTAAGTTTTTGACTCCACCTCTTATGACAAACCTAACCATTATTACTATGGGCTCCATTCAAAGTTTAAAAGGTGTTACAGATGATTGACTTAAAGACTGGACAGCAGTTTGATGACAACATAATTAGGCCAAGGGAAAATAAACACTTGTGTATATGGTTATAGAGAGATTACAAATGATCCCACAATTGTCAAGTAAATTGCAAAATTACTTGCATTTGAAGTGAATACAATTTATACATGTTTCTTATGTAACTAAAAATCCGAAAGCACGCACTGTCGCCATTAACATAAATAATTCGACAATATTCAAATTAAGTGGCGAACCCAAAACACCCCGAACAGCACGAACGCGTGGGTCTATAGTATCTTTTGGAATGGAGGAGAATTTTGGATCAAAAGATGCCGTTAACACAAAGAAATCAACAGATTTAGAGCAGTTAAACGACAAAAAATATTTAAAAGAGATCGAAAGCTTTACCGACTTGATGAATGTTTCCATTTTAGATCATTTAACACTTAAATTGGAATTTAAAGTGTTACAATTTCAGTGGATATGGGATTATACGGACCTGACCAAAGTAATTTTAATATTTTGCCCAGGACCCGGTTTCACAAACATTTCTTAGCTAAGATTTTCCTTAACTTAAATCTTGCAAAATTTGAATCCTTAAAATTTTGTTAATTTTGAAAATATTCACGATTTTTAGGTATCGACCTTAAGATATTTTCTAGATTAAAACATTTGCATTTAGTTTTGACAAAAATGTTCATTAGTAGTTCTAAAAATGATTAGCAAAATTTGCTAAATTTAAGTGTAGGAAAATCTTAGCTAAGGAATGTTTGTGAAACCGGGGCCTGTGATGCTATTGTCAGAATGGTCAAACTAATGTACGCCCATGTAACCATGGGTGGTAGTGTGTATTATGCGTATGTCTGCTTTGTAACAGCTTGCACTCAAGACGACTATTAGGTCCTTAGTTAACCGAACAGCAGTTGCAGACATTGCAAACCCATAATCCGGGTATTCAGCCTCAATGTAAAATGTGACAAGCTCCGACCAGGAATCGATCCCACGACCTTCAGATCTGCAGCCTCTACGAACTGGGCTACGTATTTCCACTATCATTTATGTTTGTTGAAAATATTTATTATTTTTCAGATTTTATTGCTATTGTTAGTGCGAGCATTTTAGACGACAATGCCAAGTAAGTATTGATAATAAGATTTTACCATTTCCGCGTATTCTGATTGGCTTAAAAGTTACGGTTATTTCCTCATAGACCTGTTTTTTTACGAAGACCCGCCCACGACACTTTCACGCATTCTGATTGGCTTAAGTTAGAGTTATTTCCTAATACACTTGTTTTATTTTACCACGACCCACCCACGTCATTTTTTACGCATTCGGATCGGCTTAATAGATAGTTTATTTAATCAAAGGTCTATTTTTACCAAGACCCGCCCACTACATTTTCACACATTCTGAGTGGCAAGAAAGTTACGGTTATTTCTCCATAAACCATGATTTTGTGCAATATGGCTGCCTGATATTAAATTCATGCGCACAATTCAATCTTGTTAACATTGAGGCAATTTGTTTGATAAACATTTAATATTTGCACAATATCTTGTACGTTGGTCTCTTTATTATGCTATTATACCTCCGCAAACGAAGTTTTTAGGGGGTATATAGGAATCGCACTGTCTGTCCGTCTGGTTGTCCGCCCCAATACCGTGTCCGCTCCATATGTTCCATGTCTATAGATGGATTTTGCTCAATCTTGACACAAATGTAAATCAACATAGACAATGTATCGCATACCAAATGTATGTGTATAGGTCAAAGGTCAAGGTCAGGAGGTCAATGTTGGGTCAGAAGGCATTTGATTCCAAAGAGACAGCTCTAGTTTTATCATATGTATTGCGTTTAAGTTTTGTTTGGTCTATTGAGATATAACTTAAACGAGGACTGTGTAATTTTTTACATAAGCCCGCTACGCTACGCAGGGTTTATACAAAATGCAGAATCTTCATTCAAGGTATTTCTCAAGAGACAGTTCCAGTTTAATCATATGTATTGCGTTTAAGTTTTGTTTGGTCTATTGAGATATAACTTAAACGAGGACTGTGTAATTTTTTACATAAGCCCGCTACGCTACGCAGGGTTTATACAAAATGCAGAATCTTCATTCAAGGTATTTCTCAATAGACTGAGGCAATGCTTAAATGTCATCTGTTAATTATTGTGTTTTCCACACTTGGCGTAAGTCATCTACTTCAGATATGGCACGGAAACACAGATTAACTTATCATTATCTCGAGAAAATGATATACTATCCTGAGGGAACGAGATAGTATCTTGAGGGAACAAGTTACTATCTTGAAGGAACGAGATACTAACTTGAGAGAACGAGATACTAACTTGAGAGAACGAGATGACTATCTTGAGGGAACAAGTTACTATCTTGAGGGAACAAGTTACTATCTTGAGGGAACGAGATACTTACTTGAGGGAACGGAATACTATCTTGAGGGAACGAGATAGCTATCTTGAGGGAACGAGATACTAACTTGAGAGAACGAGATAACAAAATTCACATTACCTTATTCAGCCTTATTAGGATTGTTATGTTCGAGCAATTGACTTTATGTAGGTTGGTTGGTTTTAGAATTTGTACATACGTTATCTAGGGTTAAAGAAAAAAGTTGTGCTTTTTATAAAGTGTTAAATGTTGCATATTATATCCGTTTTACACAAAGGTATCGAAGGCAAACTATTGGAACAAGACATGGTACAAAGAATATGCGGACAATTTGACCCAGCAATACCAGCGACTTGGCGTCAATTTTGCATATTGATAACACCATACATTGAAAGAGAAACCATGAAAAAGTTGAAAAGTTTCAGGACCGTATTCGAGAATTTTAGGGACAACAATTTGATAACTTTAGGCTATTATGAGCGATTGACCAAAATAGTTGGAGATATTCATGCCCCTTGTGGAAGACTCATGACAAGTATGCAGGAACAAATAGAACAAAAATTGGACGAAACGGGTATGTTAAAAATTTTCTTTTTATCTAACTGTCCTGTTACACTATGGTAACTAAGTTTGTAGAGTGTACTCTAAAGGAAAAAAAATGTCGTGTATGAAAGAACAATAGAATCTACCTCTGCCTTGTAGTGGAGACAATTCCAAAAGGAAATATCAACGTTAGAGATTATATTTTATATTATAAGCCTCAGCCAAAAAAAGGCTCTAATCAATTGAGATTCATTGGTCATAACAATTTGTGACGTCATTTATCGCGAGTACAAAGTCCAAAGTAACGATAAAAAGCTTTAAAAAGAAATATACTGGATATGGAAGACTAAGTCTGGAAAAATAAAGAACCTCTTTCCTTAAGTTAAGATTGCTATGTTTCCACTACAAAGCAGGGGATGTTTATACATATTCCCATCCTAGGGTTGGATCCCTTTTCCCACTTCTGATGTTACAATCATATATTTACAACATGACTGTATCTCTCTTCGATGAAACATACAGAAGCAATTGTATTTCAATTCCCGTTGAAAGACAATAGGGGTTATGACCCTTAATGTGTATCAATTTTCCCGCAATATTACGTCATGTCCCGCACAGGGGGTCACGTGATCACATGAGATACGCCGATCTCACATGGCTAAAAACTCTATCTCACACGAGCAAATATGGAAAAAATAGCGCCAAGGTAAAAAATATTTATTAAAAAAAAAGAATTGTAAATATAAGAAATGCATTTCTGCTCAATGTATTTTAAGGGGTAATGACAGGTAGTGTGGCGCATGGCAAATTCAAAGCCCTTCATCGAATTTGGCAAGCGCCACACTATCTTTCATTACCCCTTGAAATATCATGATTAGAATATCACCTGTGGCCGTTACAGAGGACGCTTACAACTAGAAGCGAATGAAACAGACTGAGCAAGAAGAAAAGATATTCTTCCATCTTTCTATGTTTGAGATTAATAGAATCTTACACCAGTACCAGGGTAAGATAGAGATTTCTTGCACCCCAGATAGAAAAATCCATAAAATGAGAGGTTCAAGATATCTCCATCTTGTACCCCCCTGTGCAAGATAGCCTACACGCCGTTTTTTCCGCAAAAATTTTAGGTGTATCAAAGGTTGAAAATGGTTTTAAATTGAAAAATTGTACTTTTTGACGCAAGAAATAGAATCAATCACAACTTGTAGTGCCAGATAAGGAAATCTCAACCCTCGGCAAGCCTCGTTCTGGACCAAATATATTAGAACTCGGGTTGTAATTTCCCTATCTGGCACCACAAGTTGTGATAGATTCGATTAATCTCAAACAAGGATGAATATTTTACTGTCCAGAACAAGCTTTAGCGAGTTCTGGACATTGAAAATATTCATCCGAGTTTGAGATATCTCATTCTTACTCTGTCACTGGTGTAGGATTCTTTTTCTCACACATTTTCTGAAACATTATTTGTAAAATCAAATGTTCAGTTTTCATGTCACCATCCATGCCTGCTGGAAATGACGTAAACAATTATTGTTGACATTCTCACGTAAAATGATTATGACGTCATCAATTAAGCGTGTGTAAGTGATTGTGACGTTGAAAATATTGTTGGTTGACTTCGGAACTTTTCTCATGTTATTAAGTCCGCAAAACGATAAATCTAGAGCAGGTATACCTACGTGGGAAATTCAGCGTGTAGCCTGTCTCAATCCTAGGGTGGGACAAGGAAATCCCACATGGGTAAAAACGTAGGATATCCATGACACAGGTTTTGCCATCGTCTGAGATATCTTCATTAATTTTCATTACTAAGCCACAGTCACAGAAAAGCTTTGGCTTTCGTCCAACATAGGACCATTGCGGTAGCTCAGTAAGTAGAGTGCTCGCTCCGTAAGTGGGAGGTAGTGGATTTGATCCCCGACCGGGTCTCACTCTAGACTTGAAAGTGGGTAGTGACTGTTCTTTTGCCAAGCACTCGGCATTACGAAATGAAAGTCACTGTTCTTTCGGATGGTAACTTAAAATAAATGATGCCCGGTGTCAGAGCGGCCTGGCACTCTAAAGAACCCTGTTGTATAATGCCATCAGCGCAACGCAAAATTTCTGCAACTTCGCCTATAGCTGGCGACGTCTCGATATAAGTGAAATATTTTGACTGGGACGTTAAACATCGTTACTCAACTCAACTCAATTCGTCCGACATAGGTTTTATAATATAAGGACCGGCTGTGACTATTAATACTTTAGATATAATTGTCTAAATTTCCTGCAAGTTAAAATTTGAAATTTATCAAAAACTAAGGTATACTCCCTCATGCAAAGCATTTCCTTAGCTTAATTTGGTAAAATATATTTTGGTCCTTGGGTAGATTTTCAACATCTTCAAAATAATTTTGGTTTCATAATTTTGATCCAAGCACTACTGATGAGGAATTGTATTCCGAAACGGCCGTATAGTGCTGTAAAATTAAAACTGGTATAAAATGTAATTAGTTTGGTATTAAATTTCAGACAAAGAGGATATTCGAAAGTGCAAAGAGAACGCACCACAGGGTAAGTGTTATCGACAAACACCACTTTAATTAATTTTGAAGTCAAGGAAATATAGCCTAACAAACTGTATTTGATATTACAAGCCCATAAAATTAACTATTAATTAACAACATGTCTTATTCATACAATACGTAAAAATCTGCTTCGCCAATAATTTCACAAAAATGGTTGATCACATAGCGCTTCTGAAAATCCACTAGGCGGAATGCAAATAAATTTTTTTTTTCGATTACAAAATATGTTTTTTTGTATGGAAAAGTTGCTTTTGTGTGATAAAAATATTGTCAATAAAAGTATCTCACAAAATATACAAAAGCTACACATTTTTATTCGCCCGTTTCTCGTCTTGTAAGCTTAAGCTTTTCTTTGACGTGGTATGTTTACAAACAATCGGACGATAATGTCTAACGTGATGCAGCGAATGTCAGACAGACATGCTTGAGGTTTTATCGCATGACCTAACTCGCTATGAAATGATAACAGAAATTTAAGATTCTGACTTAGATACCGTTCTCTGATACCAATCAACACTTGTCACAAAATAGTTTTGTTGAGGTAACAATCGACGATACTGATAAATTTATTGAAAGTATGAAATGTTAATTCATAAAATTATCATTAATCTGTTTTTTAATATTGACCCAGTTATTTAGCCTCGGTGTTCTATATTAGCTCGAGGCCGAATATGACACACCTTGGCCAAATAACTGGGCCTGATCAATAATATGATAGTATTGACACGCCCTCAATTTTCCGAGAAAGGCCCGGCATGCTTGAATTACACGCAGAAAGAATGAAAACTCGGCATGAATTGTGGCGTTTAATGACGTCACTGACACTAGTAGTCATAAGTTGCTGTGACGCTGTTTTGGTACCACCGTGATCGCGGTCATTGGCGGAACAATAAAGGCATGGCCGGCGTTACGTCAATTTTAATTCAGATGAGTAGTAAGATAATGATGTCAAAAGAAAATTGATGGTTAAAGATTCATACAATTGGCAAGAATGCGTATAAATGCGTAGTTGAGGCTTAAAGGGGTTAACAAGATAATATAAATAAATTGTATTTGATTTATTTGTATTGCAGGAACTCTTTTGAGTAGTAAATCCGCTGCAGATTTAGAAGCTGTTATGGTCAAAAAATTGTCAGGAGAAATAGGACCGTCACACAAACATTGGGGAGATTTCATTGAATATGTAAATGTGTATGTAGGGAATGCTGTAGCAGTTAAGAGCTGTAAAGGTGTGGATGATGTTTTCAACGTGCTCATTGACAATGATGTTATACAGCAAGGAAATTATGGAAAATTGGTTGAGATTTTAGGAAGGATTCCAGCTGCTCCCGCTAAAAGAATTGCTGAGGATTTTCAACAGCAGATCACCCAAACACTGAAAGGTAATCATAGGTAGTCTGAATAATTTCATTTTCTGAGCACCCGGCCTCGCTTTCGTTAGAAATGTTCAACTTTTTTTGACATGTGCCACATTTTGCGTTTGGGATTAGGACATTGGATTGGTATCTTTATTTTTGATTCTACAAAGTAATTAAAAAGGGTTTTGATAAAGCATACATGTATGTAAACAAAATAGTTTCCAACTAAATTCAGGATTTTTATAAATTATGGTTTTTATGTTTGCCCTTTCCGTCTTGTTTCGCTTTTTGTATTTTTTGTATTTTTTATGCTCTTGCATATTTCCTTATAATTAACATTTTCCTGCTCATAGTTATTTGTTTCACGATTAATACGCCCATGGTAGAACTGGTTCCCACTACAAGAACTTTTTCCAACGAATATAGCAAGCATAGCCTAGGCTTATCAACTCTGTAAAAACTTTTTAAAGTTCCATGTTCCTTTCACACAATTTTAATTACAGACATGGCGGATGTAGGTAGCTAAACAGGAGGTGCTTATTTGTCTGGAACATCCGGTTTCGCTTTCCCTAGTGGAAGTTGAATTATTTTTCACTTTCAATGTTTTACTTTGCTAATGGATTGTGGTTTGGACATAGATTCTTGTATTATTTTTTATTTCTCGAAGGGTGTGCGAAGGACAAAACTTACAAATTGGGTAGCGTCATAGATACCTCGCTGTACATATTCCTAAATATCTCTACTGCAAATTATAATTATTAGTCTGATGATTTACGGGTTTTCTTTTTATTGATACAGCGAACGAAACTACAACTGCAGGACAGAGAGAAACAAAAAGAAAAAGCGATGAACCGCGTAAGTATTCAGTTTATTATCAATGCTTATAGAATACAAAATTAAAGAATGCTTTATTATTGTCAGAAATATACTATAATTGTCTAAATTTCCTGCAAGTTAAAATTTGAAATTTCTCATGCAAAGTATTTCCTTAGCTTAATTTGGTAAAATATATTTTGGTCTTTTTGTGTAGCTTTTCAACATCTTCAAAATAAGTTTGGTTTCATAAATTTGGTCCAAGCACTACTGATGAGGAATTGTATTCCGAAACGGCCGTCTAGTGCTGTAAAATTAAAACTGGTAAAATATGTAATTACGATAATTTTTTTGTTAAAAATGGATAAGTGGGAGTCCAACATTTTTATTGCCACACCACTTGCATACAGACTAAAGCCCTTGGCCGACAGTTAAACAGAAATAAAAACTGTCCAGTCTTCGAGGGAAAAAACAATAGAGGCAATTTGATTAAATTATTGGCATACAAGTTATGACTGGGTTATGTTAGTAGAAAGCAAATGATCATTAAACATCATTTGCACCGAACCCATATAAATTTACAATTTTAAGAGATATGAAAAATACATTTATTCGTTTTTTTAATTCTGCTTTTTCCTTTTTTTAAATTCGGTAGGTTTTGGATACTGCTAGGAATATAAGAATGACTATTGGTTTTTTTAAATTCATTTTATAAGCTATCGCGTGTCTTTTCGTAACTATTGACATAATTGCTTTGATTGCTTGGTTTCTTTTTTAATAAATCAATTTGTTATGATAATTTGTTATCGTGTTTGTCTTTTTAAGCCATTGACATGAACGTCTTTAATTACAGCAATATGCGATAATGATGGTGGTGCAAAATTCAGAAAAAAGATTGATGATACAAGAAGTGCTCAAAACACCGATGCTCTTTCAGACGCTAATAAATCAGTCGGAAAAATCATTGGTCGTGAGACACATGGTACAGGATTTCGAGTTGGAAGCAAATATATTCTTACCTGTTGGCACGTAGTGAGTGACCTTATAAAAGGTAATGTTTGATATTTATTTTGCCTCAATACAACTGCTGGACCACTGCGGTAGCGTAGTTGGTAAAGTACACGCTAAGTGGGAGGTCGTGGGTTCAACCCCGACCGGGTCTGACCCTAGACTTGAAAATGGGTAGTGACTGTTCTTTCGCCAAGCACTACGAAATGAAAGTCACGGTTCTTTCGGGTGGGAATTTTAAATAGACAAGGTCTCGTGTCACGATGGGGTTGGCACGATAAAGAACACTGCTGTATACTAGTAATACCATCAGCACAACGCCAAGCAAAATTTCTGCACCTTCGTCAAAAGGTGGCGACGTCTTGATATATAGGAAATATTCTTGACTGGGACGTTAAACACCATTACTCAACTCAACTCAATAAACTGCTTCTCCCTGCTTATGGTGTAATTGTTCACAATTAATACGCTATAGTAGAACTTGTTCCCACTACAGAAACTTTGTACAACGATGCAAAATGGTTACAAATAAATTGTTGACTGAGGGATATTGCAAGACCAGGTTTATAAAACCTTCAATGACCATTATCACAATATTGTTGATAAGTATGATGTCTCTGTATCTAAATTGCTCTGCATATACCGTAAAACCTCGTTATAATGCCCCTCAATAACTTTGCCACCTCGCTTATCGCCACACTATTTTAAAGTCCCAAAATCCATTTTGTTTCTGTTTTTCTTTATGAGCCTCCCTCGATTTATTGCCAAACCCCTTTAAAACGCCAAAATATGACTGAACAAATGGTGGCGATGAATCGAGGTTTTACTGTATTTGACGTGTCAAAGCCCCATTTTCTTTCCATTACAAATTTTAACATAGGTGGCGGTTGTAGTTCACTTCAGGAGCACTCGGTCACACTTCTCCGGTGAAAGCGTCTAAGCACTACTGATGAATTGTATTTCGAAACGACCGTTTTGTGTTGTAAAATTAACACTAGTATAATATGTTGTTAGGACCTTTTAAAAGATGACATCTTATTGTAATGCTCTGAATTATATTGAGATCAACTAATTAACTGTCAAGTTGCTCCATAAATATAGGGAATGGAAAGAGGGAGATAGTTCCTTAGTATATGTTTGTTCATAAATATCATGAATGAGTTTATTGTAGGAGAAAGCGGCGAGTTATAAGCAAGAACTAAAATTTCACGTTAGGCATAATAAATCGCAACAATTACACGAATAGCACCCGGTCTCATTTCTCTGATGGAAGTTAACGTGTTTAACCTAATTTGCCGGCTTTCAAGTTTTTACTTTGCTTTTGGGATATTGATGTGTTTTGTTTCTATTGATTACAGGTAATTTTGGTAACAAGGAAGAAAAAAACCTTGATAATGATTCTGTTAGTATCCAGTTCAATTATAAAAGTGGAGGACATAATCCATGCCAAAGGGGATTCCATTTTGAAGGTAAAGTTTTGTGTTACAATGAGGATTTGGATTATGCTGTATTAGAACTTAAAGATGAAGGCACTGCTTTTCCGCCACCTATTAAATATTTCGAGGAACCAACAAGCAGGCATGATATTTATTTTATTGGACATCCTGAAGGATCACCTATGAAAGAAGATCCAGGTATTCGAATTTTAGACCGCACTGATCAACTCAAAGACACAATATATCACTTAAATGCTCAATGCAAAAGCAGATACAACACGGATGATTATCTTTTCCTGTTAGAAAAAGATAAAATTTTGTTCCATTGTTCCTTTCAATTTGGAGCGTCGGGATCGCCAGGGATCGTAGTGGCAAACGGCATTGCCACGGCAGTATTGATGCTTCAAGGAGGAGCTCCGCAAAGGTGGCATAAAATGACAGATGAAGAAAGAGCCAAATATGATATCTCAAATTTGGATTTGATAGAATATGGCGTTGGAATGAAAACCATTTGTGACGACATGGTGGCTAAAAATACATGCCAAGAACTGAGGAAAGATATATTTGGCTCTTAAAATACTTATTTTTTACATGTTTTTTAACAATTGTCATTGTTACTCCTTCTGTAACACATTTTGAGCAATTGCATGTTATAGTGTTATAGATAATAATTGACGCCATCATGTAAATACGTCATTTACTTGTTACGTCAAGACATGGCGTTTGAATACACTCCTCCTAACTTTTTTACGGTTAAATACAATGAGAAACGTTTTCATGTGCAAAAGTAAATCAATGTAGACGTGGTTTTATCATGAAATTTTGATTTTCTCGAAGTTGTATAAATAAAACTCGTGGTGAGTGGAAGATCTATTTTAGTTATCGTTTGTAATGCTTCTGGATTGTGATTCGGACATGGCTGTGGGCGCTGCCATTTTTCTGACGGTGGGTGGTGGGTATCGTAGCAAAATAATAATTAAACACACACAAAGTATTACGTATTTAGCATTTTTAAATTGAAGATTGATATAAGAAATGACTTTTTTTTCGTTATCGATGAAAGTATGAATAACAATGCCCAGTCCAAATTATACATGAACGGCTTCGCGGTCATGTAATTTGGACTGGTCATTGTTATTCATACTTGCATCGATAAAAAAAAATTATTCCTTAAATAATGTTTCAAAGCATTTTATAACTTTTAGTCTTACAAATGTCGAACTTTCAGTGTGTAACACACATACACACATGCAAGATGCCAAACTTTCAGTTTGTAACCCAAGACTTGAAAGTGGGCAAAGCACTCGGCATTACGAAATGAAAGCAACGGTTCTTTCGAATGGGAACTTGAAATAAACGAGGTTTCGTGCCACGGTGGGCTTGGCACGCTAACGAACCCTGCTGTATAATGCCATCAGCGCAACGCACAGGCAAAATTTCTTCACCTTCGCCTATAGCTGGCGACGTCTCGATATAAGTGAAATATTCTTGACTGGGACGTTAAACACCATTACTCGAACTCAAATCAACTCTTCTGGTAGACTAAGCATTCCAAAAAAGATATCTTTATTTCATCAGTCTATATAATGTCAGATAAACATACATTTTTTTAATTTCCTCAAAAAAAAGCTATGCCTTAGGTGGATTTGGTAAAATAAATTTTGGTAATTTTTTAATATTTTATCCGAAATATATTGATTTTTTTTTCTGAAAATGGCAGTCTAGTGCTGCAACATTAAAACACCTTTAAAAATTATGAGGTAGTAAGGATTCTCAAAAAAAAAAAAAAAAAAAAAACAAACCTACATGATGCCCAGTAGTTATGTAGTCCAGGAAAGAAATTTCATAAGTAATAGATTTGGTGCATTGGATATTCTTTCTACATTTTGAAAAAAACATGGTTTCACAATTCTGGTCCAAGCACTACTGATGAGGAATTGTATTCCTAAACGGCCATCTGGTGCTGTAAAATTGAAACTGGTATAATATGTAATTTGACCGTATTCGACACGATAAACCTGGCCTCTTGATGTCTTCTAAAGGATGCTTTTGCCTCATTAACACTAAAAAGTGACATTGAGCCCGGAAAAGTAACTGTGTAGCTAGCTTAACGGGGAGGGGGGGGGTGTACCCCTAATAGTTCACCCGGTCTCATTTCCAAGTGGAAGTTCAAGTGCCAGTTTTTATTATGCTTTTGAGATTGTAATTTGGCCAACGACTTGTATATGTGTTTGATTAGGCTGGATCAAGAGCATAGATATTAATGTAAAACAAAAAGCTCACCATCTCTGGTTTGATTGGATAAACAATGAAATAAGAAAGTTATCCATTGGAACAATCTTGAACGCCGTTTGTGAATAGAAGACTTAAGTTTGCATTCGAATCAAAGCAAATGGACATTTAATCAAAAGTAATTAGCATTAACCTGCCCGCTTGACATTTAATTTAAATATTTATTACGGACCATTGTATTTATGTATGAAGAACATACGTGTTCATTTCGTATAGATAATAGGAACACCTATCAAGTGCTTTGTGTATATTCTAGTTTTATAACTATCAACTAATCCTTAAATTACCCTCGTACTGAGTGAATCTTCCTATATGGAGCTTGTCAATACAATGATTTTGTTCAACGAAGCAGCTGCTTGCAAATAAATTGTTGACCCAGGGGTGTTGCAAGCCTAGACTTGACGTCCCATAGTTCCATATTCTTTCAAACAATTTTGATTACACACATGGTTGGTGTAGCTAGCTAAACAGAAGGTGCTTACCCTGCCGGAGCACCCGACTTCACTCCCCTAGTGGAAGTTCACGTGTCTAACCTAACTTGTCAGTTCCAATTTTATACTTTGCTTCTGGATTGTAATTCGAAAATGGATTAGTATATTTGTTTTTGATATGAATATTGATAATAAAAGGTCAAAAGGTTGGGTAGTGTGTGTGCCATGTTTTATTACCTGTAGAATGAGTACGCATTCCGTCTAATGTCGGAATACATAATGGGAATTCTTGTGATTCGTCGTCACTATCAGTGATCAGTTATTTTCTGAGGGGGGTGTGAAAACCACTGGCGATTTTGGTTCATGTTGAACCAGATTACGATATACACAGCTCAGATGTATACGTATTCCGCTCCTTTGTCTAGAGTAAATAGAGAACGACCAAAAATGAAGTAAGATTTGCAATGAATCTTCACATCCTTTTTTGAGATTTTTACAAAAATGTCGAATATTTTCTTCAATAAAATACACGTGTCAATATCAAGTACATATTACGAACCCGTTAGAAAAATATCAGTGAATAGCACATTGTTCGTGATCATTGGTTTTATAATCACAATATTTACCTTGGGATAATATTACACCAATTTATACATCAATATTAACGTTCAGATTTGATAAAAAGCCGTAAAGATTAATTTCAAATATTAGTATATTTGGTTTTGGTATTTCCTGATATTTAAAATTCCCTCTTCTAGGGCAAAGGAGCATCAAACTGTCAGAATATGGTAATATTGGTATTGTTCCAGGGAACTTGGATAGTCACTTTTTTGTCAATTAAGTTTTTATGTTTAATGATTTATATTCAATGCCATACATATTGAATCTAAAATATAAAAGCCCAATTAAGTGTTCTACAGTCATCTGGTTTTGCTCTACATACCGAAAATTAGTTGTTTTTCTAACACTGCACATATGCCATGTCGTTATCCGTGCCTCGTATGCAAATCTAGAGCATTGCATGAAGGGTAATTATTATACATGTACATGGGTATGAGTAAAACCCGAACCGCACACCTGAAAGACGGCCTTATTTTTACCCGTGTGATAATAATGAGTATGCAGGTCAACTACGTATGATTTACACCTATCTGAGGTACATTTAGGTATATATACAACACATTGGTTTTTATCTGTTATGCTGAACAGGGATTCTGGTTATTTTGTCTAGCATCATGCGGATTCCAAGATTTTGATAGGTAAGATATTTGTTTTGTTTGGTAATATAGTTTTTCAGGAAACAATCTGTATACCAATGGTACAAACTGTGCACCATTAATTGCTGATTTGTTTCTTTATTCTTATGAAGCAGAATTTATGCAGGACTTTGTTAGACTGTTGTTGCCAAATCATTCAACTGTCTCTTAACAATCCTAAATTTGGAGACTATGTAAACGTCATCTATCCTAGTGAGCCTAAAATAAAAGACACGACTGATTCTTCAAGTTCTGCTTCATATTGAGACTTATACCTGAATTATGACGCATATAAAACTTTATGACAAACGTGATGACTTCAATTTTTCTATTGTCAACTTTCCTTTTTTATGCAGCAATATACCTGCTTCTCCTGCTTATTATGTACATATGTATATGTTTCTCAATTGATACGCTATGGTAGAGCTTGTTCTCACTACGAGGACTTTGTACAACGAAGTAGGCTGCTTGCAAATAAATTCAGGGATATTGCAATCCTAGGCTTATCAAGGCCCTCAAAAAGTTTTATGGCCGTCATCAGAGTATTGTTGACAAGTTTGATGTCTCTGTGTCCAGAATTGCCCTGGATAATTTTGACGTCTCATAGTTCCATGTTTCTTTCACATAACTTTGATTACACACGTGGCGGGTGTAGCTAGCTAAACAGGAGGTGATCTGATTTTATTTATAGAATATCAAAATTACTACCAATATTACAATACATGTACTTGATTCTATATTAAAGATAAATCGACTATATAAGTTACCTGGAACAATAGAAGTGCCTTGTATATCGTAATAGGATTTTTTTCTTACTTACTTTGCTCAGTCTGTTTCAATCGCGTTTTTGTTGTAAGTGTCCTATGTAGCAGCCACATGGGCCTACTCTTTTTCGAACTCTACAGAGGTGTCTTAAGTGTGCACTGAGATACGGGACCTCCGTTTTGAGTCTCATCCGAAAACTATACTAGTATTTCAGTTTTTTACAGCTGTCGTATGGACAGGAGATGAAATCATCTCAGAACATTTGCAAATCTTGAGTAAGGTTCGAACCCACAATCCTTGACTTCGAAAGCCAAGTCCGCCCATTGTCAAAAGCCATTAGAGTTTAAATAACTCTTAGCCATGTCAATGTCGGTACTGTTAGAACCACTCTGTTTGTGACAGTGATTTTTTTTATTTCCATAGAAAATCAAATAAACTTGAATAAATATTGATTTTTTTCCCAATTACTTGTACCTAGTCTTAATAGGTAATCCGTATGCGCATCTGCGATTAGCCTAGAATATCTGCATTAGTACTGGGCAAAAAGTTGAATAACAGGCAAATGGTGGATTCTGTTGCGCATAAGTAAAACATCACCAAGGACATCACTTCCGGTGTAAACATCGTTTTCGCCATTTAAATTCCCCAAATCGTCAAAACTTTCTTTTCTACAGAAATATTTTAAAAACAATCGGGGATGCGCTCACAGATTTTCAGTTACGACTAGGTACAAGCAAGTGAAAAATTTCAATATCTATTGAAATTTATAACACACAGAATTTTAAATTACATTTCTAATATTTACAATTTTCTAAAAATACGAAAATGTTTTAGCGTTTTTCGGTCAGGATGACATTCAAATTACTTGCTAAATTTTAACTAGCAGTTCAGGAAATCACTTTGTTGGAACAGATTTTGACAAACATGTGGCAGACGCGAAATTCCGCCTACATCCATTAAATACGTCGAAAAAGCTTGTTTGTGACGTCAAACTCGGCCACGTGAGCATCGCTATGAAGTTATAGGAATTAAAGGATCGCAAGGACACCCTCACAATGTTCCGACAAAAGTCCAGCATGCATTACACGTAAAAATGCCATTTAATGACGTCACTAACACTTGCACGTCATTAATTGTCGTGAGGCTGCTTTGGTACTGTCATGGCGGCCATTGTCGGAACATAATAGGCATGGTCGGTGATACGTCAATTGTTTTGATATTGTGTTTCATGTAAGGAAAATAATAGAATTGTAAACAGTTGGAAATAAAGAGTTTATTTCACTGACACAACAGAGTGGTTCTAACAGAAGAAAATTCGTGTGAATAAACAGTGAAAAACAATGCTTTCAGCAGTAATGCAATCAATCCTAAAATAATTTTTAATCACTAAATATAGCAGAGTATATATGTTTTACATTTGCAATTATTCTTTTGCTTTTATGTTCAACTCAATGTCTCTTCCGAAATTATATTTTGATGATTTTGAGCAAGGACATATATTCTCAATTCCTTTGAAATTTGGAAAGAATGGAATATATTTTGTCCAGTTCCATTTTCTAATGTATTTCATTCCAAACGGAAAATCATATGTTCTTAAAGTTAGTTTTCCTGATTTCAATGTATCTTCATTTTCGTCTGCAGCCTCATCCTCAGACAGACGCCACGCCCTGATCCCTCTTTCCTCTAGCGTCCCTATGTGATAACGAAGAAAACGATTAAAACATGGACGGATATATTTGTGTCTGATTCTAAATAAAACCATGTTTGATAAATCAGAGCAGTAAGAGTGGTTTTTATTTGATTAAGAAGAATAAGGAAGCCAATGGCGATTTTGGCGTGATTTTTACCGACCAAGGCTTCAAAATGGGTAGTGACTGTTTTTTCGCCAAGCACTTGGCATTAGGAAATGAATGTCACGGTTATTATGGATGGGAACTTAAAATTACCAAGGTCCTCTGTCACAATAAAGAACCCTGTTGTATAATGGCTTCATTGCAACGCCGCTCAGGCAACATTTCTACAACTTCTCCTATATATAGCTATAGCTGACGGCGTCTCGAGATAAGTAAAATTTGCTTGACGGGAACGTTAAACACCATTACTGAACTGAACTCCAGTGGCTAAGCACAAAAATTAGTATCCAATAGCAATCTCTTGTTTAAATTGCACCAGCCGTTTGGAGAGACTAAAGTAATGAAGATTAGAACAGACTATCGGAAAGATGACCGAAGACCTTTACCAAATTGAAATTACTCAACAACTCTACTCACTACTAATATCATTACCTGGCAATATGTTATCCAGAACTAACGAGACGAAACAGGCAATAAACATATTATTTGCTAGTAGTGCTGTTACCACCTGATTACCTATTGGGTCGCCTAAAAATAATTTTAAAAAACAACAAAAGTTTAATAAATATCATCAAAGCACTGAAGGTGCTGAAAGACGATTTAATTAGAAGCAATGAACTTAATAATACAGTCAAACCTGTCTATAAAGGCCACCAAAGGGAACCAGCAAAAGTGGCCTTTATGGGCAGGTGGCCTTTATATACAGGTTTAAAAAATATGAATAAAGAACAATTGGGATATAATTTTACTGTCCTTTATAAGCAGGTAGCCCTTATATAGAGGTGGCCTTAAAGCAGGTTGGACTGTATTTATTAAGAAAATGGCTATGGGGGTACTACGTGTGGTAATAAAAGAAACAACAAACCATTATTGAATACAATCCCAATTGAAAACTTTACAAACTGACAAATTAGATTAAACACGTGAACGTCCACCAGGGAATTGTTCCGGAATTTCATTGAATCAAAAGAAGTCGCATATGAATCATTTCATTGCATTATACATAGAATTATATCAACTAAACACTGATAAATTACGCTACTATATTATATACCTGTAGGAAATTTTAGGCGTGAATGGGCGCATTTTGATATTTGAACTTTGGAGCTATTGTGAACCAGATCACATTAGACTACCACGATGTGACCATGACCGACAGTGTGTAATATGCGTATGTCTGTTTTGTACAAGCGCACACTCATCTCACTTTGAGATGCTAGTTCATTACGACAACAGTTACAGAGGTTGCTGCACCACCGGTCCATTATCCTGACACCGGTTAAGCAATGTGGAACGAAGTTTATTCTCACAATAACCATCGTTCGGGTTCGAACCCACAAGCCTTACATCTGGAGTCCGGCACTCTATGAGCTATATCCTACCATAAAATTCACTTATAAAACGCACAGGAAAAACATTATGCAAATATAAGGTTGAATAATAATCTTAAAATTAATCAGAACATTGCCTTCCAACAGAAAAAAAAACAATAATTTTTTTTAGAAGCGCTTATCTTAAAACCGCGGTTGCCTAATGGCGTCGGTCTACCATATCAGGGTGTCTCACCGAGCCCCGCTCACACCACGTGTGGGAAAGTGAATTTTCCTTGCCGTTGAATCTTCACTGGTTTATCCGGTTTCAGTATTATGTGACTTTGGTAGTGACACGCTTGTCTATGGGGTACTGACTAAGTGAGTCAGTACCTGAGAGTCGCACGGAGTGCGCGCTGAAACAAGACAGACCATAAAACAAACTAGCGCTTCACAAGCATACACGAACGTGTTCATAGATTAATTTACAGAGATTAAAAAACTAGTTATCGTCGCAAATAGCTGAAAATATTCTGATGTGACGTTAAACAACACCAAACGCTTATATAAAATATTAAAATAAATACTGATGAATGTAATTATGTCTGAAATAAATAAAGAAACTTGTTGTATAATGTCAACAGCGCGACGCACAGGCAAATTTCGCACCTTTGCCTAATGCTAAATAAAAAAAGCATGTTAATTGAAACCACTGAAATTTTAAAACACATTCATATATAATTATCCCCGACTCTCAATGAAAGACAGGGGTTTTAAGTTAACATTCTTTATCGTGTCACGTGACCTCATTTATGCAAGTTACCATCTGAAAGAATACTTAATATTTACAATATGACTGTATCTCTCTTCGATGAAACATGCAAAAGCAATTGTATTGCAATTCCATAAAAGACAATTGGAGTCATGACCCTTGGTTTGTATCAATTTGACCGCAATATCACGACATGTCCCACACAGGGGGGTCACGTGGTCGTGTGAGATACACCGAACTCGCATGACTAAAAACCCTATCTCACACGAGCAGATATTGAAGAAATAGCCCCAAGTTACAAACTAGTTATTAAAAGAAAGAATCGTAAATACAGGTACAAGCAATGACATTCTGATCATGGTATTTCAAGGGGTAATTCAAGATAGTGTGGCGCGTGCCAAATTCCAATTGAAGGGCTTCGGCCTTCATCGAATGTGGCACGCGCCACACTATCTTGCATGTACCTTTGAAATACTGTAAAACATAAAATTTTCGCGTGCATGTTATTTTCGCGTAATTCGCGAGTTCATAAAAAATCGCGAAAATTATATGCGCGAAAATAAATTTGATCGAATAAATATGAATGGACTTATTTGGGTGTTTCAGCAAGGGGCTCACGATGGGATCGGGCTCACCAACGGGATATCGCGAAAATTTCATGCCGCGAAATGACTTTGATACAAATATCGCAAAAATATCATGCCGCCAAAATAAAATGTTTTACAGTACCATAATCCGAATGTAATTTCTTAAATACTGAGAACTTGGCGAAAGAACAAGAATAGTGTTTGTCAATTTTGTTTGCCTAGACATATAAAGCTTACCTGAGGTAAAAAGTGCTTCGTTGTTTTTAACCCAACCTGGAGCAGCTAACCCACAGAAAAGTCCCATACCAAATACTATCATATTCCTGGAAGAATTTAAATCCACATATTGAAGATTCGATGCACCAACTGCAGCCAAAACTCCTAAAATAAAATCAAAACCAAACATACAAATCTAGTTTCAAATCACTATCTAAATACAAAGTAAAATTTCTGAAACTAGCGAACATGTTAAATACCTGAAAATCCACCAGGTGTTCTGGAAGGGTAATCACCTACTGTTTAACTAGTACATCCGCCACCTTCGTTGTAAAAAGTTCCCATAGTTGGAATAAGCCTACGATAGCTTTGAGGTGACAGAGATGGGGATAGCAAGTTCTTGGAAAGCTCCGGAAAATAGATAACATCTGCCGAAAAACTGTCACTATATGGCTAATATGTTAGCTCACTGTTAAACATTCAATATATATTTTTGGAAATAAAAAAAAACATACAAGTACATACACCCTGTGGTCCATATATATTTTTTTCCTTGTTTTTTATTTTGTTTTTTTACAAGAAGGGAATTTACAAGCTAAAGACATATGCATGTACTTAGAACATACCGAGGAAACAAAGAATTCGAGATAATACAAATTAATAATAACAAGAACTGTTTCGTGAGAGCCAAATACCCCCTTTATCTAACATCTACAAAAGTATTATGTTTTCCTGCGACCTTGAGCTTTCCGATATGACATTTGGGTTAAGGTCATACCCCACACACCTTTGGTTGGTTGGTAGGTTGAATGTTGCTTAACGTCGCATCAGCAATTTTTCAGCTATTCGCGACGAGAACTATTTAATTAATCTCTTTGGATTAATCAATGAACAATTTTGTGTATGCATGTGAAGTGCGAGTGTGTTGTATGGTCTGCCTTGTACTAGCGCGCACTCAGGGCGACTTTACCGTGCTAGCTCACAGAGTCAGTACGTCACAGACAAGCGTACCACTCCCCCAGTCCATTATACTGATACCAGGTGAATCAGTAAAGGCCAACGGTAAGGAAAATCCACACACCTTTGGACAATGAAGGTTATTCATGTAAAGTTTTATGACAGCGGTCCAAACCAATTGTTAGATATGATTTGGACACGAATTTACACAGATGGATGAACAGATAGACATGGTGATCCCTTTAATAAAACAGCCAAACACAAGTATACAAAGAAAAAGCAAATGCGTTTTTTGATAATAATTATTAAATCTGATTTAATTTGCAGAACTAGACGGCCCTCTCGAAATTAAATTTCTCATTAATATAATGCTCGAACCAAAATTGTGAAATTCCAAATACCTTTATTTCAAGATGTTGAATTGAGAATGTAAGAAGGACCAAAATTTTATTTTATAAAATACAGTCAAACCTGTCTATAAAGGCCACCCAAGGGATCCAGTAAGAGTGGTTTGTATGGGCAGGTGGCCTTTATATACAAGTTCAAATAATATGAATAAAGAACAATTGGGATAAATTTATCTGGCCCTTATAAGCAACTGACCCCTTTATATAGGCGTGGCCTTTAAGGCAGGTTGGACTGTACATCTTATTTTTTACCAAACATATTTTTTATCAATGATTTTAATACTCGTGACCTTGGACGGACACTTGAGGGATATAATGCTTACCAAATAAAACTATAAATGATGCGCCAATGATAGGATCGGGTATCGTGACAATAAAGGCACTCATTTTGCTGAAACACCCAAATATCATCATTATAACACCAGCCGTAAAAACAACACGTCTACTGCCAACCTAAAATAAATAAATACCGTTACCACGACAACAGAAGAACTAATTTTATTGAAACACCCAAACAGCATCATTATAACACCAGCCGTAAAAACAACACGTCTACTGCCAACCTAAAATAAATTAATACAATTAAAGTCCGATCATATTTTCAGTGATGAAAAAAAAGGTTTTGAATGGGTGGAGTGATTCAAACTTAGATATCTTACTTGATATAACTTCAATAGAATTGAAATTGCGCATGTGTTATTAGAACATATTTTTTCATATTTTGGATATTTTTTGCAAATATTCTCAGCTTTTCATTTTTTCTGGCTTTTAATTTATATGAATAAATTTTAATAAACTTTATCGATAAAAGTTTGATGAGAAATTATTACTTGTTCGTGTGCAGTCTTGTTTAGAATATAGGTATTTAAAAAAGTATTTCTCTATCTTCATGGTTAAATTATTAATATCCGCTGTAGTTTTGGAGTTTTTGGGAGTCTAAATTTAGCAATTACTTGAAAGGAAGCTGTTGTCCCTCTCATATGTTGATATGGCATATTCGACAGTTTCATTCATATAAGTCATTCAGAACTTAGTTTTAATTGGCTAATACGTACTCACGCGATACGGCTTTATACGTGTATTTTTTCCTAACCAGTATATGTCATGGACTAACCCATTGCACTTGTTTATGAATGGACACCAGGTAAAACAACACAAACATAAAAATAATGAATAATATTTATTACACATGTTTGACCTTGAACGACATTTTTTAATTAATATTTTAAAACTGCAAAACCTTCAAGCTCATCTAACAAGCCGCGATTTTTATCTCAAAAGATGCAGTTATTGACGATTTACGTAATATGCATTGTCTGAGTTCAGATGTGCGTCTGATAAAAACGGAGTTTATTTGATTTTTAGACTTAATATAAGAAATTTAATCAAATTTTTAAAATTTTTTATAAAAATTACAGAGCTTCATAAAGCATTTATGAAAGTTGAGGTAAGTACTCCACGATCTTTTTTTCATCACTAATTAAGTGATCAGACTATGTATACTATGACTACAGAGGTACTCATTGTACTGAAACACCAAAATGACATAATTATAACACCTGCTGTAAGAACAACACGTCTACTGTCAATCTAAAATAAATAAATACCGTTACCATGACAACAGAGGTACTGATTTTACTGAAACATCCTGCCAACCTAAAATAAATAAATACAGTAACCATTGCAACAACATTTTACTGAAACACCTAAATAACATCATAATGACATCAGCATTCTACTGCCATCCTAAAATAAATACATACCGTTACCATGACAAAAAAGGTACTCATTCTGCTGAAACAACCAAATAACACAATTATATCACAACGCCGTAAGAACAACAATTCTACTGCAAACCTAAAATAAAAGAATACAGTTACCATGACAACAGAGGTACTTCTTTTTCTGAAACACCAAAACAACATCATTATAACACTAGCCGTAAAAACATCAAGTCTACTGCCAACCTGAAATAAATAAATACATTTACCATGACAACAGAGACACTAGTTTCACTGAAACGCCCAAATAACATCATTAAGAACAACACTTCTACTGCCAACCTAAAATATAAAAAAATGACAACAGAGGTACTCATTTTGCTGAAACACCCAAACAACACCATTATAACACCAGGTCCTAGTTTCACAATCATTTCTTAGCTAAGAATTTCCTTAACTTGATTTTAGCAAAATTTGGTAATCTTTTTTTAAACTACTGATGGATATTTTTGTCAAAAGTATATGCGAATGTTTTAATCTGGAAGTAATCTTAAAAATGACACCTTAAATCTTCGAATATCTTGAAAATTAACAAAATTATAAAGATTTGAAATTTTTCAAGATTTGAGTTAAGTAAAATTTTAGCTAAGGAATGATTGTGAAACCGGGGCCAGCCGTAAGAACATCAAGTCTACTGCCAACCTAAAATAAATAAATAGTTACCATGATAACAGAGGCACTAGTTTCACTGAAACACCCAAACAACATCAAATCACAATCCCAAATATAAGTAAATAATTTGAAACTGGCTTCTAACAGGGAAATAGAATAAGGCCGGGTGCTCCGGAAGGGTAAACACATATTTAGCTGGCTATATTTGTCAGGTGTGAAAACTTTATTGGATAATATTCCATTTGTGTACGAGTCGTTATCTCATTTTGACCATACTTGAAAATGCAGTCCAACCTGCGTTAGAGGTCATCTCTATTTAAGGGCCACTTGCTTATAAAGGCCAGTAGAATTTTATCCCAATTGTTCTTTATTCATATTATTTAAACCTGTATATAAAGCCCACCTTCCCGTTAAGGACCCTATTACTGGTTACCTTGAGTGACCTTTATAGACAGGTTTGACTGTTAGTAATTGCTGTTCGTCAAGCACTGGACATTTAGAAATGAAAATCACAAGGTCCTCTGGAAGAGACCTTCTGGAAAAACAGATGTTCCGTGTTCACAAAAAGCGTATCATGTTAAAGAAACATTTCTTGCAAATGTCAAATGTCTACCGGTTCAATCATAGTGGGAGACATCTCGATATAAGTGAAATAATCTTAAATAAGACGTAAAACTCCATTTATTTAATCAATCAATCAATTTGGTCATTGATTAGGTTCTTTTCAATCACAATTTTTATATGTAATCATACATACCTTTGTGAGACTAATAACGCCAATATTTTGACTGCAAGATGTTACCCCGAACCCAGATCCAACAGCCACAGCCAGTATACAGTCGATACCTTCAATGAGTATGCCTATATTAACAAAAAATAGTAAACCTATTATTAAAAAATAAATTATTACCCCCCCCCCCCTCCGCAAACGAAGTTTAGGGGGTATAAATGAACTATTCTGTCTGCACATTTGGTGGTTGTCCATCCCAATATTGTGTCCGCACTTTATCTTTTATGTCTATAGATGGATTTTGAAACTTGGCACAAACGTAAACCAACATGAGACGATGTGTTGCGTATCACATTTATCTGTATATGTCAAAGGTTAAGGTCAGGAGGTCAATGTTTGGAGGAAGAGGTATTAGGCTCTCAAGAGACAGTTCTAGTTTTTTCTTTTTCTTTTTTTCATATTAAATGCTAAAACCCCTCTGTAAGTGTAAAAGCCCGCGAAGCAAAATAATATCAGTTATTCCTTATAATTTAATTTAATTATACCTTTGCAATAATACAATGTATTTACAATTTCAATGACAAATGTTTTAAAAACTTTACAGTTAAATAAAAAACAAACATACTAATCCATGTCCGAATCACAATCCAGAAGCAAAAAAAAAAAAAAAAACAAAACTTTGAAACAGACACGTAAACATTCACCAGGGAAGTGAGAAAGATCTTGACTAGGGAGAGCATATTTAATCTAATCTTAATCTTCGGGCTTTTAGTAAACAAACGTTGGCGATGGATTGAGGCTTTACTGTTACTTTTATATAAAAACAAAAGCTTTCAGTGAAAGCAAGATCCCCCGCCGATAGGTGTTTTTAAGATGAACGACAGGGCCACACTTGACATTTTTATCTTAAAATTAAGAATGTCAAGTGTTGGCTATTTTCTTCCCGTCCATCCAATGTGTGTATCAGTCTCTGTTTATGTCAAGTGTTGGCTATTTTCTTCCTGTCCATCCAATGTGTGTATCAGTCTCTATCTATCTATGAAGTGTGATCAAGTGATACATAACTGGATTTTTAATGATGTTTATTATGGTATTAATATGCGCCAATATAGCACTTTGTTGTTGACTATCCATCGGTGTAATATGTACTATATATGTTAGAAGTTTGAACATTAACTGTCAGACGAAAATAAACTAAAAAGGGCCATAACTCCTAGAAAAGTTAATGGACCAGAACTGGTTTACAATATGCAAAACTATACTTCACACTGACCATTGCTGTAAAGTTTCACATATATTGGATGGACAGTTTAGGAGAACTAGCGCGGACAAACTTTGTAACTGGCGAAAATAAACTACAAAAGAACATAACTCCTGGAAAAAATCAATGAACAAGAACTGGTTCAAGATATGCACAACTACACTTCCCACTGATCATTACTGTAAAGTTTAATGAATATCGGATGGATGGTTTAGGAGAACTAGCACGGACAAACTTTGTGACACGAAAGGGCCATAACTCCTGGAAAAATCAATGAACCGAAACTGGTTCAAGATATGCACAACTACACTTCCCACTGATCATTACTGTAAAGTTTAATGAATATCGGATGGATGGTTTAGGAGAACTAGTACGGACAACCTTTGTGACACAAAAGGGCTATAACTCCAGAAAAAAAATCAATGAACCGGAACTGGTTCAAGATATGCACAACTACACTTCCAACTGATCATTACTCTACAGTTTCATGAATATCGGATGGATGGTAAAAAATGATTCAAAGTGACTAAGAATGCAATACTATTCCTTCATGTATTGGAAAACGAAAAGAAATATGGACGATAAAATTATAAGCAATCAGCAAGATTTCTTATCATTTCATATTAAACTCATACACGTCAACACAACATACTGGTAAGAGCCTAAATTACAATCCTAAAACTGGCAAATTGATTTCAACACCCGAACGTCCACTAGAGAAATGAGGCCGCGTGTTCTGGAAGGGTAAACACCTCCATCTAGCTACACCCGCCATGTGTGTAATTAAAATTGAGAATGAAAGTAACGTGCAACAATAGGAGGTCAAATATATCCAGGAAAATTATGTATACGGAGATATCATACTTGTCAACAATATTGTGATGACGGCTATTTAACTTTGGTAAGGTTCGGTTTTCAATGACCCCATGTCCCAACAGCTCTACCATAGCCCATTAGCATATAAATAATGCATTCAAAACAACTTATAACTAGAAAAACTGTGAGCCCCAAGCTCACAAAAAATACCCACCGCTCCCAAAAATACATCGGATAAAATTTTTAAATAGGAGGTGCACATCTACATTATATCACAAAGATTGTGTGAAAGTTTCATGGAAATCCATAGAAGGGTTTAGGAGGAGTTGCGGATAAGAGATAGGTACCCTAAGAAGTAACGGAAGGACGTAAGGACGGACACACGGACGGACAACCCTATCAATATATACCCCCCCCCCCACTTTTTAAGCGGGGGGTGTAATAAAGGAAGGCAAATATAGTAATAATTCAAAATGCTGTTATTTTAGCGAATCAAGTGTTAATTCGCGAGAAGATGAAATTGCGTTTCAGTCATCGGTTATTGACTAGCAAAATTATTTAAAGATAGATACCTTCAATTCCAAGAAGATATGGAATTCGGGAATTAATTAGAACGCAAATTAACGCAAAAATTATGTTCATGCGAAGAAAACCCACTTACAGCAAACTAAAGCATTGTTTTATATTTTACTCAACTCACAGCATAATAAAATGTATAATTTCAAAATTGATTTCCATACCTCTATTTACTGCTGAGGATGGTGGCGGAAGTGCTCCAGCAATTCTTGCGCATGTGTAATAGTCTCCAATTGACTCTATCACCGATGTCACAACTCCAGCAATCATAGTAAGAAATATTGCAGAATTAAAAGTAGGTCTGCCATATTTTCCTAAAAACGAATAATAAAAGTGTAAAGCCATTAAAGTTCGATATTTAGTCGAGTTGTTACGATGGTGAACTAGACTATGAATTTGATGATGCGACGAGCAGGCGGAAGGAATTAGTGTTGTGGACTTTTTTTCTAAACGCCAATAGATCGAGCATGAGTTCCGTTCAAGTCAACTGATTTTTGTCGAGTTATTGGCCTTGGACTAACATAGTAAAATGATGGATTTTGCCGCCCGAACTTGTATTAAAAACCCTTGCAGGCATTAAACTACGATTTTGCATGTCAATCAAAAACAAACATACTAATCCATTTCCAAATCACAATCCAGAAGCAAAGTAAAAACTTTGGAACTGACAAGTTAGGTTAGACACGTGAACTTCCACCAGGGAAGTGAGGCCGGGTGCTCCGGAAGGATACACCCTACCATATAGAATGTGAAATTACAATTTGATTTGTGCCTCCTGCTTACAGGAATTTATCTTATTTTTATATTGGTGATTTATGACATTGACAAATCAATTGATGATTTATTATTTTGATCATTGACATAAGCAAAATGTAATTTTTGAAGAATGATGTAAGCGACACGTTGAACTCGCGTTTTATTGCGTTGGTAGGGAACCATGCATTGGTTGGAAGTATAGTGGATAAACAAGACTGTGATTACAGGGACACAAAGCAGAAAAGAAGAAAGTTCAGATTCATACAGTCAGAAAAATTATCCATTGATGCTGCAAATGAGCTGGTATTGAATTATTATCGATGATGACATACCTGGGTAAGAAAATGTCACCGTATGACTTACCTGGGTACGAAAATGTCGCCTAATGACTTACCTTGGTACGAAATGTCACCTAATGACTTACCTGGGTACTGAAATGTCCTCTAATGACTTACCTGGGTACGGAAATGTCGCCTAATGACTTACCTTGGTACGAAAATGTCGCCTAATGACTTACCTGGGTACGGAAATGTCGCCTAATGACTTACCTGGGTACGGAAATGTCGCCTAATGACTTACCAGGGTACGGAAATGTCGCCCATGGAGTTTGTTGTATGACGTGTGTCCGTATGTCCGTTCTTGCTTCATATCCATAGTTGCCTTTCCTTTCAGGGAATACGTCCGTGATAGTGAAAACGTAACATAGCAACCACACAAAACACACCGATATGATAACCTGTAAGTATTAAATAAAGCATGAGTTTGATTGACAGTAAAGGGCGGAGCATAAGTCATTACATGAGTTTGATTGAAGGTAAAGGGTTGAGCATAAGTCATTACATGAGTTTGAGTCAAGGTAGAGGGTTGGGCATAAGTCATTACATTGGTTGGAGTGACGGTAGAGGGTTGGGCATAAGTCATTACATTGGTTTGAGTCACGGTAGAGGGTTGGGCATTAATCATTACATGAGTTTAAGAGACGGAAGAGGGTTGAGCATAAGTCATTACATTGGTTTAAGTGACGGTAGAAGGTTGGGTATAAGGCATTACATTGGTTTGAGTGACGTAGAGGGTTAAGCATAAGTCATCACATTGGATTAAGTGACGGTAGAGGGTTGGGCATAAGTCATTACATGACGGTAGAGGGTTGTGCATAAGTCATTACATTGGTTTGAGTGACGGACGAGGGTTGAGCATAAGTCATTACATTGGTTTAAGTGACGGTAGAAGGTTGGGTATAAGGCATTACATTGGTTTGAGTGACGTAGAGGGTTAAGCATAAGTCATTACATTGGATTAAGTGACGGTAGAGGGTTGGGCATAAGTCATTACATGACGGTAGAGGGTTGTGCATAAGTCATTACATGAGTTCGAGTGACGGTTGATGGCAGATCATAAGTCATTACATGAGTTTGAGTAACGGTAGAGGGCGAAGCATAAGCCATTACATTGGTTTGAGTGACGGTAGAGGGTTGAGCATAAGTCATAACATGAGTTTTAGTGACGGTAGAGGGTTGGGCATAAGTTATTACATTGGTTTGAGTGACGGTAGAGGGTTGAGCATAAGTCATTACATTGGTTTGAGTGACGGTAGAGGGTTGGGTATAAGTCATTACATTGGTTTGAGTGACGGTAGAGGGTTGGGCATAAGTCATTACATGAGTTTGAGTGACGGTAGAGGGTTGGGCATAAGTCATTACATTGGTTTGACTGACGGTAGTGGGTTGAGCATAAGTCATTACATTGGTTTGAGTGACGGTAGAGGGTTGGGTATAAGTCATTACATTGGTTTGAGTCACGGTAGAGGGTTGGGCATAAGTCATTACATTGGTTTGAGTGACGGTAGAGGGTTGGGTATAAGTCATTACATTGGTTTGAGTCACGGTAGAGGGTTGGGCATAAGTCATTACATTGGTTTGAGTCACGGTAGAGGGTTGGGCATAAGTCATTACATTGGTTTGAGTCACGGTAGAGGGTTGGGCATAAGTCATTACATTGGTTTGAGTGGCGGCAGAGGGAGGAGCATAAGTCATTACATGAGTTTCAGTGACGGTAGAGGGTTGGGCATAAGTCATTACATGAGTTTGAGTGACGGTAGAGGGAGGAGCATAAATCATTACATGGGTTTGAGTGACGGAAGAGGGTTGAGCATAAGTCATTACATGGGTTTAAGTGACAGTAAAGGGTGGAGCATTAGTGATTACATGGTTTGAACGACGGTAAAAGGTGGCATTATATATCACATTGGGCATAAGTCATTACATTGGTTTGAGTGACGGTAGAGGGTTGGGTATAAGTCATTACATTGGTTTGAGTCACGGTAGAGGGAGGAGCATAAGTCATTACATTGGTTTGACTGACGGTAGTGGGTTGAGCATAAGTCATTACATTGGTTTGAGTGACGGTAGAGGGTTGGGTATAAGTCATTACATTGGTTTGAGTCACGGTAGAGGGTTGGGCATAAGTCATTACATTGGTTTGAGTGACGGTAGAGGGTTGGGTATAAGTCATTACATTGGTTTGAGTCACGGTAGAGGGTTGGGCATAAGTCATTACATTGGTTTGAGTGACGGTAGAGGGTTGGGCATAAGTCATTACATTGGTTTGAGTCACGGTAGAGGGTTGGGCATAAGTCATTACATTGGTTTGAGTGGCGGCAGAGGGAGGAGCATAAGTCATTACATGAGTTTGAGTGACGGTAGAGGGTTGGGCATAAGTCATTACATGAGTTTGAGTGACGGTAGAGGGAGGAGCATAAATCATTACATGGGTTTGAGTGACGGAAGAGGGTTGAGCATAAGTCATTACATGGGTTTAAGTGACAGTAAAGGGTGGAGCATTAGTGATTACATGGTTTGAACGACGGTAAAAGGTGGCATTATATATCACATTGGGCATAAGTCATTACATTGGTTTGAGTGACGGTAGAGGGTTGGGTATAAGTCATTACATTGGTTTGAGTCACGGTAGATGGTTGGGCATAAGTCATTACATTGGTTTGAGTGACGGTAGAGGGTTGGGCATAAGTCATTACATTGGTTTGAGTCACGGTAGAGGGTTGGGCATAAGTCATTACATGAGTTTGAGTCACGGTAGAGGGTTGAGCATAAGCCATTACATTGGTTTGAGTGGCGGCAGAGGGAGGAACATAAGTCATTACATGAGTTTGAGTGACGGTAGAGGGTTGGGCATAAGTCATTACATGAGTTTGAGTGACGGCAGAGGGAGGAACATAAGTCATTACATGAGTTTGAGTGACGGTAGAGGGTTGGGCATAAGTCATTACATGAGTTTGAGTGACGGTAGAGGGAGGAGCATAAATCATTACATTGGTTTGAGTGACGGAAGAGGGTTGAGCATAAGTCATTACATGAGTTTGAGTGACGGTAGAGGGTTGGGCATAAGTCATTACATGAGTTTGAGTGACGGAAGAGGGTTGAGCATAAGTCATTACATGGGTTTAAGTGACAGTAAAGGGTGGAGCATTAGTGATTACATGGTTTGAACGACGGTAAAAGGTGGCATTATATATCACATTGGTTTGAGCGACGGTAGAGGGCGAGGTATTGGACATCACATGGGTTTGAGTGATGGTAGAGGGCGGAGCATAAGTCAATACATGTGTTTAAATGACAGGAGAGGGCGGAACATAAGTTATTACATGGGTTTAAATGACGTTAGAGAGAGGGGAAGTAGTTATTACATGACATGCATTTGAGTGGCGGTAAAAGGCAGGTTATTAGACGGGCGAGGTTATGGCCCTATGAATTTGGGATCTGCCTAGACACAGTTATCCATAAACCTACTCTATAGACCACTTGGACGATGAAGTTCCTTCATAAGTGTACGAGTTTGGAATCTGCGAGACGCAGTGATTCATTAACTTGCACTATTAGACTAGGCACATTTTCAGAAAAGACGTCGTTTTAAGGAGGAAGAGGCATTTTTTAGTAAAAGCAAACCATATATGATTCTTACCTAATTTGGGTGTGCTGAGTCCGAAAATGGCGGATACCAAGCTGAAAAATTGCTCTAAGTAGGTCAAAATTTTAAATACAAAATGGCCGCCAATATCAAAATGCATTTTTGCATGAAAGTTGATATAGAAGTTGTTTTGGTAGCAACAAACAGCTATTAATCAAAGATTGTGATATTTCAAGGCTTACTTGGGTGTTAATAAACAGAAAATTTAAACAAAATACCTATGGACCTTATTGCTCACCTGAAAACATTTAAAGATACTGAAATCTTAGGGGCAACAACACCTTCGTTTATTATCATACACAAAATTTGCTACGAAGTTAGATCTTGGCATGTTGATTATTTTTGCAACTTGGTGTTGTTATCTTTTTATAATACTCTTTGAAAATATATGGTCAAAAACACAAACTCGCAAAAAATTATACTCCAGGGGTAACAACTCCTCTATGGATCATCGTATTCTTACAAACATTGCTACTTAGCTTGGCATGTTCATTATTTTTTAATGTCTACTTTATATAACACCAATAGTTTTCTAGTAAATAGCCTCAAAACAAGCACAATTTGTGAAAAAATTAAGTATTTTTCAGGGGCAATAACTCTGTAAAAGGGGTTTAATATTTATGAAATCAAAAGATCTGGCATGCCGGTCAGCGTCTCAGGTGGCCTGGCGACAAAGGTCATTATGAAAAAATGTTTATATTTGACTCATGAAAGAAGTTCACATGTTTAATTTAAGCCAGTTTTAAAGGTTTTCGCTTTTATTTTTGTATTGTAATTTGAACATAGGACTGTATGTTTCCGTTTAATTCAATGAATCAAGTATGGCACATAACATGCTGAAACACTGATATATGTAGTCTAGGGTGTGAATGAAATAGCTTACAAAATTGAAGCCTGTGTTTGCACCAAATGCTTTAGAATTTTTCTTTTTTGCAGTCGAAGAGCAAAGTAAATGTAACTACACTAGCCTTCCTAATCTATTTAGGGGTGCTAAGTCATCACCGAGCAACTCTAAGCTGACTATTTGCTAAAAAGGTGAACTTGCACTACAAAATGTTGATGTGAAGTTTGATATTCAACTATAGCAAAAGTAATACTACATTTTGTTTTATTAAAACTGGTAAGAAGTAAGAGGGCTGAAAGATATACCGTAAGCCTTCTGTTTAAGGAGATTAGCGCCGATGTCCCATTTCAACCTTCTATCCCCTAACTATTTAAATCCGTGTATCTGAAGACCAGTGTAATTTTGTAAGTTAATATCAACAAGGTATTACTCTTAGTAGACTTGGCAAATGTAAAAAATGGTGAAAGAGCAGGATCCAATATTTGCACAAAAACGGTTAGGCACCTAAGGCTATCCATACTGATACGATAGCAACACTAGGGAAATATGTCCCTTCATAAGCAAGAGTAAAAAGGTGGGTGGCGGATTATGAACAGGAACAGGACAAGCAGAACATTAATGATGACCCCAGTCATAGAAGGTATGCCACTGTTGCAACCCAGAAATGGTCAATAGAGCTTTGTTTTCATTCCATTCATGGTAGTCGAAATCACCATTGGTTGCTCATTTTTGAGAAATCCTTTTCTTTCAAAAAGAAAAAAATGTTTTTGCAAATCTGTAAAAACAAAAATACTCTAAACATTTTCACAAATTTTGAAAGTCATTTAACAAATCATTTTAAAATTGTGGAAACGTAGATAAAAACCATTGTATTGTTATGACTGACGGGTGAGTTACAGAAAATATAAGGGCAGTGAGTTGGCATTTCACAGAGAAGAGTACATTCTATTCTGACATCCTGCAATAAGAAAGCTTTTGGGTCTGTTGGGCTTCTGGCAATTAATCAGAAGCACACACAAGATGCACTTTGTCGCGTTTTAATCTAAACATTTTAGTGGTAGATTCTGCTAGCTCCCATAAGAGCTTTGTTTCTATGGAGGCAAAGTGGGACATTATTTCATCCCTGAGCCCAAATAACAGTCTAAACAATGGAATCACCTGGCTCATCTCCGCCAAAAAAGGCAGAGAAAGACTGTTCCATCACCACAGTTAACTTAGATACTGATGGTATTCTGATGGTACATGTAGATTATTTCCAAAAGGGACAAAAAATAAATGGCACATAATTTGTATTACTTTTGAGGCTGTTTCGGAAAAATATTCAACTCAAGTGTTGTGGAAAACTCAGTAAAGGTGTCTTGGTCCACTGACACAATTCTACCATTGCTTGACTGCAATTAACGATTGTGGCTTTAAATTTTAAATTGAGTGGCCAACTTTTTGCTTAAGCTTGCACATCAGTCTTGCTATTTACAATACCCAGTTTTATATTTAGACGATGATGTTATATATTCATTGGAGGACTTTCTGAATTTTCAAGAATATGAATTATTTAAAAGTTGCATTGAGCTCCTTAAACATCGCTAGCAAAACTGTATAGAGACCAATACTATGTTGTAAAATAATGCAATATTACCGTCGAAATTCAAACCACTACATATGAGGTTCACAACTTATCAATCGATATATGTTTTTAAGTAATGGTTGTGATTCTACCTATTAAAGCAATATCATTCTTAAAAGTTTGACGCATGATGACACGCACGATAATTTGGTATTTTGACATTGACAACCACGGGTTCTACATACTATTTTGCTAGAACATGTGGCAAACTCTGTATAAAAGAGTGTTCTTGAATATGCTCTTTTTGCATTTCAAACACAAGTTTCGATTTTGACTGTTAATTCCACACCATGAGCAGTATTTCAGTATGATTTTGGTTATGAACTCAATTTATTAGTCATGTAGATTTATCAGTGCACTATGCAAAAGGCACACATAATGAACAAACACTTAACTATAGCCACCTTTTTTTTTTAGAAATTGTTTTAAATTTGGTTTAAACATTTATACTTCAGTTTAGCCTTTTTCATTTTAATGTTACAACCCCAAGTCTGCAAATTATGCTGAAATGTTACAAAGTACCATCTTTTGCTAAAACATGCAACTTAAATATAAACAGTCGCCATTTTGTTTCGGAATTATGGGTTCAAAAGCTCAAAATTTTACTTGGTATCCTTCATTTTTTAACTCGAAGTATGTCAAATTAAGCATGCTTCTAACTTTTACTAAAGTTTGAAACCCCAAGTAACATTTTTGCGATGGTACACTATAAGTCGCCATTTTGATTTTGGAATTATGGGTTCAAAAACTCAATATTGAGCTTGGTATCTGCCATTTGTGAATTCGGGATCCTTCAATTGTGTTAAATAAATCATGTTACCAACTTTTACTAAAATTTGAAACCCCAACTGACATTTTTGCATTTGGTACACCATTAATTTTAGCCGCCATTTTTAATTATGGATTAAAAAATTCAAAACTGATCTTGGTATTCACCATTTTTGGAATCGGCATCGTCGAATTGTGTTAAATAAATCATGTTACAAACTTTTACCAAAATTTCTCAACCCAAGTAACATTTTTTGCATTGTAACCATTAATTTAGCCGCCATTTTGTTTTTGGAATTATGGGTTCAAAAACTCAAAATTGAGCTTGGTATCCGCCATTTTTGAATTCAGCACCCTCGAATTATGCTAAATAAATCATGTTACCAACTTTTACTAAAATTTGTCAACCCAAGTTACATTTTTTTGCATTGGTACACCATTAATTTTAGCCGCCATTTTGTTTTTGGAATTATGGGTTCAAAAACTCAAAATTTAGCTTGGTATCCTCTATTTTTGAATTCGGCATCCTCGAATTATGTTAAATAAATCATTTTACCATTTTTTACCACAATTTGTCAACCCAAGTAACATTTTTTGCATTGGTACACCATTATTTTTAGCCGCCATTTTGTTTTTGGAATTATGGGTTCAAAAACTCAAAATTCAGCTTGGTATCCGTCATTTTTGAAATCAAACTCTCCAATTATGTTAAATAAATCATGTTACCAACTTTTACTAAAATTTGCCACCCCAAGTAACATTTTTGCAGTGATACACTATAAATTTAAGTCGCCATTTTGTTTTTGGAATTATGGGTTCAAAAACTCAAAATTCAGTTTGGTATCCGCCATTTTTGAATTCAGCACCCTCAAATTATGTTAGAAAAGTATGTTACCAACTTTTACTAAAAAATGCCGCTTCAAGTCACATTTTCTGAATTTGTTCCTAGTCTATATAGACTACTCAGCCTCTAAAGCCCCTTTTTATGATCGTATGAATTTGGGATCTGATCCAGACACAGTTATACACATAAACTGCGCTATAGACAACTCGGCCCCTAAAACCTTTTTATGATCTATGAGTTTGGATCTGGCCCAGACTCAGTTAAACATAAACCTGTGTTATAGATAATTCGGTCTCTGAAGCCTTTTTATGATCGTATGAGTTTGGGATCTGACCCAGACACAGTTATACATAAACCTGTGTTATAGACAATTCGGTCTCTGGAGACGTTTTATGATCGTATGAGTTTTGGATTAGTCCAGATGCATTCATACATAAACCTGAGCTATAGACTACCCGGGTCCTGAAAAAATATTATGATCGTAAGAGTTTGGGATCAGGTCCAGACACAGTTATACATAAACATGCGCTATAAACAACCCGGTCTCTGAAGCCTTTTTTACGATCGTATGAGTTTGGGATCAGGCCGAAACGCAGTTATCCATAAGCCTGTCTTATGGACAACGCGGCCTCTGAAGCCCCTTCATGATCGTGCGAGTTTTGGATCTGGCCGAATCGCAGTAGTCAATAAGCAAGCGCTATAGACAATTCGGTCGCTGAACCCCTCTAAGATAGTATGGGTTTATGAATCTGGCCCAGACGCAAATAATCCATAAATCTGCGACATAGTCTTCTCGGACTCTGATAAGCCCTTCATGACTTTGGGTTTGGGATCTGTCTAAGACGCAGTGATTCATAGGCCTGTGTTATAGACAACTCGGCCGCTAAAGCCCCTTACGGATTTTGTTTACTTACAGAAAACATTTTGTGGAAAACTACTTTGATCCGTTCTTCGGACTGTTCCGTCTTTTCCTTTGAACGTATACATGGATTTTTCACATACACAGGCGGGATGACCTCACTGAGAATCATGATGAGGCATATTGTGCTGAAAGTAAAATACACAGTATGACATATATGTATAGGCAAACAACATTGACCTGTCCGCTTGACCTTTGATTTAAATAATAATTTTGGACGAGTGCATTTATGAATAGGGATCACGCGTGCTTATTTCGTCTACGTAATGCGAACATTAATCATGTTCCTCGGCTATACATGACTGTGAATCCTAACACTACCCATGCATTTGGTGGACCCTTCTATATGAATATTCCTCATGAAAGGTCAAGAGGGCGTGTCAATGTTGTTTATCTATACGTATCAATTACATTATGTACATATTATACCAGTTTTAATTTTACAGCACTAGACGGCCGTTTCGGAATACAATGCCTCATTAGAAGGGCTTTAACCAACATTAGGAAAACAAAACTTTGTTACAAGATGTTAAAAAGAAACCCGAATTACCAAAATATATTTTACCAAATTTAGCTAAGGAAATACTAGAATTTTGCATGTGGCTGTATATCTTAGTTTTTTGGGGAATTTCAAATTTTAACTAGCAGCAAATTTATTCAATAGTATATTTAAAAAAAAAAACACATACCAATCCTTGTCCGAATCACATGAACAATCCTAAAGCAAAGTGAAATCTTAATAAAACTGAAATAATTAATAAGTTAAAAACATGAACTTTCAACAGGAAAGTGAGACCGGATGCTCCGGAATGGTACACATCTCCTATTACGCTGTCTACTTCCGACACGGTTACAACTGAAATGGTAGTTGTTGTTGAATGTTGCTTAACATCGCACAAGCAACTTTTCAGCTATTCGCGACGAGAACTACTTTATTTATCTCTATGGCCCGGGTTAATCTATGAACAAGTTCGCGGATGCATGTGAAGTGAGAGTGTGTTTTATGGTCCGCTTTGTATCAGCGCGCACACAGGACGACTTTAAGGTGCTAGCTTACCAAGTCAGTACGCCACAGACAGGCGTATCACTCCCCCAGACACATTGTGCTGACAACGTATCAACCAGTAAAGGCCAACAACAAGGAAAATTCACTTTCCCACAAGTCGTCTGAGCGGGACTCGAACCCACAGCAGTGAGAGAGTCTAGATTTTAAAATTAACACTTTATCCATTACAATCGGAATTAATGGCGTATGATTGGGATGTCAAATAAATCCGTGGTAATTTTGAGTATAGAAACATCATAAATAATGACAATATTTGTAACAACGGCAATAAAACTTTTAGATTTAGCGGGCTTGATAAGTAAAGGCTTGCAATATTCCTGCGTCAACAATTCATTTGTAAGCAGATTGCTTCGTTGTATAAATTTTCCGCAGTAAGAGCGAGCTCTACCATAGATTTATAGTTGTGAAACATAATACACCATTAGCAGGAGAAGCAGATATATTGCCGCTGTTTTTCTTGTTAACAAAACATAACAAAAGTGGAAACTAGGCAAGCAACATCGATCTGTCATCTTGACCTTTTATTAGGAATATCCATAAATTGTTGTTCACCCAATACAGGTCATGGGTAATTTTAGGATTCGCGGCACAACATACACAATGAAAGTGTTTCCACATTATGTACACAAAATAAATCTTCGCCAGTAAGGAAATATATCACAACGCAAGTACATATTGCAGAAACACTTTATCCAACAAGAGGCCCATGGGCCTGATACGCTCACCTGATAACTAATGACTAGCTGATAGATTTAAAGGAAACATAGATACTGAACCCCCAATGACTTTTATTTTTTTACATCATAATGACCATTGTATCAATACCTACAACATTCTAATATGCATGCCTATACAAAAAGTTAATAGTTTTCGAGATAATTAAACATTTCAGTATTGTTTCACATCTGTGACCTTGACCTTTGAACCCATGACCTTTTTCTATACATCAAAATGATTGTTGTATCAATACCTACAATATTCTAATATACATGCCTATACAAAAAGTTTATGGCTTTCCAAATAATAATTATAATCAGAGGTAAAAAAATTTAGGTCACGAACTTCACAATTCACCTTGACCTCATTTTGAAGATACTAACAAGAAGATGTCAAAACTGAAAACTCCATGTCATTATCTGGTCAAATAGTCAAGTTATAACAATTTGAAGCTGTTTTACGATTTTTTTTTCAAAATTAAACGCAAAAACGCGTAACCTATTTTTTGTCCGAATTTCAAAATGAACAAACTATAGGCTTAAGACCCTAGAGAAGCCAAATATCACATCAGATTTTTTCTCCAATCAATACTTTCGGAGAAGAAGATTTTTTAAGATTTTTGCACCCCTAGGTCACCTTGACCTAGTTATAGTAGCCATGGCAACGCCACGAACAAATCTGAATTGCACCGGCCCATATATACTTCTGACCAAGTTTCATTGAAATCTATCCAGTAGTTTTAGAGGATAAGTCGAAAATAGGTGTTAACGACGCACGCACGCATGCACGCACACACACACGCACGCACATACACACGCTGCGCTATGCCATAAGCTCACATGACCTTTCGGTCAGGTGAGCTAATGAACGAGTCAATGCACATAACGCACACACACACAGATACGCCACATCCGCAAGGAAGATAAAACACAAGGTCCTAGGTGGAGTTGATACAACATAATCTACAATATATATTGGCGCTTTTTACAATTTCATCTTAAGTTGATTTTAGGCTTGACAAATATAAAAATCCAAACATTGCAGGATATAAGTTTCATACAATACATTACCCAAATGAAATCCCCCAGTGTTTGCCAGCCATCTCAAACCCAGTATCAATAACACCAAGACCCATCATCATTATCGTAGGGGCCACAGTCAAAGGTCCGATAAATCGTAGAAGAATACTGATACACCCGCTGGCCCCGACAAATATCTCCAGTCCTGCCGCAGCCATTAATGTACCACTAACCTAGGAATATAACATACATGTTAATTAATATTGTGTTTGGGCAAAAATACATTATCGCTCCTTTCGAAGTTGCGAAGGAGCGAAGATATGATGGCGAAGGGGCGCAGGTACGATGGCGAAGGAGTGACGATACGATGCCGAAGCAGCCAAGATACAGTTCCGAAGCAGTGAAGGTTCTATTGCTCGTTCACAATCGCGACTTCTCTTCTTCGCAACTTCGCGTTCAGATTGAAGGAGTGATGACACGATTCAGAGCGATAATATGAATTTGGTCCTAACAAGAACCCTCTTTTTTTTTTTGTGTTGATGGCGGTATATGGCGGCGGATACAATTCTTACTTAAATTTCAGTGATTGAATGCTTGAATGGGGTTTTATTTTTCAGTCAAGAATATTTCACTTATATCGAGACGTCGCCAGTTATATGTAAAGCGACATTCGGATCTTTGCCATGCGCTCAGGACAGTATGGATGGAGTGTTCTCTAACATGCCACACTTATATTGTGACGCACATCGGTTTCTAAAGTCTCTACAAAAACTCTGCTATCAGCCATAAGCCATTCACGATCTAATGGCAGAGTAGAATTTATATAACGTATAGGTAAACAACATTGATGCGTCCACTTGGCCTTTTATTTCATTAGGAATATTCATATAGAAGGATCCACCCAATACATGGGCAGTGTTAGAACTCGTAGTTGATTATAATATTACACACGACACTTCGTTAGTGTTTTGTCATGAGGACTGTGATTCCTATGTATAGTGCGTCAAGTTTGACCTGACCGTTTGACCTTTAATTTGAGTATTAGATTAGGCTAATAAACTGACAGTTTAGGTGAGACAGCGTGTTGCTTTACAACTAATACCAGGTACCCAGTATTACTATCATCTTTCATTATATATCAACTATACAGCCCCTTTTTTACACAATGGATATGCGTGTTTGAATATAAAAATTAAAGGTCAAACGGCCAGGTCAAACTTGACACAATATACATAAATGCACATGTCAATCATAAATATTCAAATTAAAGGTCAAGCGGACAGGTCAAAGTTGTTTGCCTTTAAAGAGGTATTACTAGGTTTCGTCGTATGTGGGTAATCACGCCGGCTTACGCTTTTTTCGTTACATCTACCCTAATAATGAAATGGACTCGCTGTAAACTTCGCCATCAGATCGTGAATGACCTATTCATTACATTGGATTATACTGTGGAAATAACCGGATTAGCAATATGGAAAAAGGAACATGTGCCCACTACCGTTAATTCCCGGAAATACAGTTCTGTAGATTATAATTTTATAAGGTAAGTTACCTTACATTATTTCATATGTCTACCTCTGACCTGTCCGCTTGACCTTTTATTTAAATATTTATCACGGACCAAATACATCTATGTATTGGGAACACAGGTATTTTTTTGTAAACACCGTGAGATATATAGGTAAACAACTTTGACCTGTCCGCTTGACCTTTCATTTAAATATTTATCAGGGACCAAGTATATCTATGTATAGGGAGCACAGGTGTTTATTTTGTATACATCATGAGATATACTCACCTCATAGAGTACACCTGTGCTTTGCGTATGTATTAACTTGGATCTTAACGCTACCCATATATTGGTTGGACCCTCCTATATGAATATTCCTAATGAAAGGCCAAACGGACAGGTCAATGTTGTTTACCTATACTCACCTCATAGAGTACACCTGTACACTGTGTATATATTAACTTGGATCTTAACACTACCCATGTATTGGGTGGACCCTCCTAAATGAATATTCCTAATAAAAGGTCAAACGGACAGGTCAATGTTATTTTCCTATAAGCGTATAGGTCGTCCGTGATCTGATGACAAAGTATACAGCGAGTCTATTTTAATATAAGGGTGATTGTAACTAATAAAGCGTGCGTCGGCGTGATTATACATGAACAGCGATACGCTACTTATATAGGTACACAATATTGACCTGTCCGTTTGACCTTACATTAGGCATATAGGAGGGTCCACATAATATATGGGTAGTGTCTGAATTATCAGTTAATACATATTCACGTTGCCTATGATTAGTGTTCACATCATATAGACGAAATATAAATGTGTGATCCCTATTAATTCAATTTACTCGTCCATAATGAATATTTAAATCAAATGTCAAGCCGACAGGTCAATGTTGTTTGCCTATAGATACATATGTATTATTGAAACCTGTCAGTGTTTTTAAACACTCTGCCATCAGATCGTGGGCGGACTACAACACTTATCTGTTGGCTTGACTTTTTATTTTATTATATGATGTATGCAGATCCATTATACAGTTGTATTTTCCAAGTTTATTTTATATTACCATATTCAACCGTGTCTGCCAAATGGGTTGATCTTCGGTGATATTGATGTTGGTCTCATTTCCAAATGTTACATTGTTTGCTTAAATAAATAAATAAATAAATAAATAAATAAATAAATAAATAAATAAACAGTGGTTTATAGCTAAAATAAATACATGTTTATTGTCATAAATAAATGGATAGATAGATAGCTAGCTATAGATAAATACCACTGCAATAAATAAATAAATAAATAAATAAATAAATAAATATACTTTAAAACTTATATTGAAAATATGGAAACATATATTAATAAAAAGTATCAAATTCTTCCTTTAATGATACTATACATTTATGGCGTCATATGGATCAAATTAAAATGTGGGGCTGTTTCCGAATACCACACTCTCTACTGCAATACCATAACTGACTGCCACTGCATCATCCAAGAACCGACTGTCTCGATATAAGTGGAAGAATCTTGACTGAAGCGTAATAAACCATTACTCTATCTCGTCGTCCAAGAACTGACTGTCTCGAAATAAGTGAAAGAATCTTGTCCTGAGTGTAAAACACCAGTACCGCACTCATGAATTATCGGCCATTGAAATAGAAGGAATTCTACTGTTCGGAATCAAACATGTTGATAAAGAATACGTTGCCGGCAAAGAAAATTTGAAATTTTCATTGGTACAAAATACCTTGCGAACTTGTCCCGTTAATATTTGGGCAGCCCCAGCTATCAAATGACGTCATCGCTAGCATTGGTACTATATATGCATAGGCTGGGCACTGGACAATTGGCAATCTAAAATAGAAACGGTGTATGCACATACATGTCTATTATATACAGTTTAGGTCTGTCGAAAGTTTAGAACTAAGCTAACGATTGGCAGCTCGTGCCGGCTCCTCGTTTCCTAGTTGCATTTAGTCCATCGGCAGCCGAACTGTTGACAGATTAACGACGTCAAATTGTCGAGAAATTAAAAGAGATAGCTATTAGGTCTCTTGAAAATACATAGTGGCTATTCTTTCTCCAAGCACTCAGCATTTAGAAATTGATGTCATGGGGTCCTTCGAAAGAGACATTAAAAACCTTTTTTTACCATGGCCATGTCATGGCAGGCCTTTCACGTTAAAGAAACCTCCCTGTACATTGTCCTGAGCTCATTGAAGAGGTAAAAAAAAATCACTTATAGCTGGTTACGACTCGATATAAATGAAACGTGGGACGTTTGTGTTATGGGGTCTTGAGTGGTCTTGTGCCTCTAAAGCGCCGACAAAAAACCACAGCGCCTATGTTTCGATTTCTACTCTGTGCAGATTCTAGTGAAAAATTCATGTCCGGGCAATTTCAAGTTTATCCTGGATTTGCCTATTCATCGTGGGTACGATCGCGTAACAAGGGGAAACAACTCCTACAATTTGGTTGGTTACAGCTTCTGTTTTTCTTTGGGTAGTCTCCCTTTAGTCAGACGATCTTACCGGTGTGAAAAAATGGAATCGTCGTACATGCGCAGCTCGATTCTTCTGAGCCATATGTTTTATACTTCCTGTCGTCTGTATGGCTCCAATGCATAGTATATCCCCGCAAGGATTTTAAAAAGCTTTGCGTTTTATTTTCTGAATGAGATAGTATGTAGCTTGGTGCTCATTGATTACGACAAAATGCATACTTCACAACGGTATGTGACATGATAGAAAATTTATTGATTTTCATATCTAAAAGCTTGAAAAACATGTGCTCTGCCGGACATGAATTAAACAGTAGGTGTTTTTCTGTGGTTTTTACCAAACACTCTGGATTTCCCCACCACCAGTAAACTGATCGCCACCGTATGGATACCCAGTGACCGAAAAGCTCTGTACAGAACTTTCCAAATTTTGACACTTAGATACAGCCATGTAATAAAAGTGTCCGATCGGCAAAAGATCTCTGCCCGTTTTCTACGGGAACAAATGTGTCTCTATACAGCTTTACAACCACTAGCTATCTATGCCTCATGGTTTCAACTCCTTTTCGTTCAGTGTTAAGCTTTCAACAGGTCTGTACTGTAGAATGATTATGTCATGTGCTTTACCATAGCAACAAGTTTGTTTCATTACCTACATCCAATAAAAGTCTGTATAACTGTACACAGCCCACACGCAAACAGCAAATTACCCAATAATATCGCCTGTACCTCTACGTCATTGCCTGCGCACATTATTCTTGACACAATTATGGGCGTGGCTAAGTTAGAACCAAGTAGCAGAAGGTAATGCTGAAAAAATAATTTCAAAATTGAAAGCGGTTTCAGCAAAATTTCTGCGTATTTTAGATTTTTGTTAAACAACAAAGTTAAAGATCATTGGAGATTTTAAAAACCGTAAAACATCATTTAAGACTTATTTGAAATAACAAATCCAAGTGTCAAATAGTTTGTCAGTTCGCTTTCCTAAGTTCGGTGTTTTCTGCTGACACTCTGGTTTCCTCTACCATTAATGAATTGGCCTCCTCGATGTAAGTGACAAAATTGACTCGGCGTACAACACCATTAAAAAATGAAATGACTTGAAACCTATGCAATGCAGCTATAATCCAAGGTGGGGTTTTCTCCAGCAATCATGAAATGCCCGCCTCGATATAAGTGAAAGATATGACTGTGGCGTAACCCATCATTACTCCAGTCCAGATTTTATTAACTGACCGCCTCGATACAAGTGAGGGGCGTTAAAGACCATTACTCCACACCAACATCTGTGAACTGACTGCATCGGTATAAGTGTAAAAAATCTTGACTGGGGCGTTAAAGACCATTACTCCACACCAACATCTGTGAACTGACTGCATCGGTATCAGTGTAAAAAATCTTGACTGGGGCGTAAAAGACCATTACTCCACACCAACATCTGTGAACTGACTGCATCGGTATAAGTGAAAAAATCTTGACTGGGGCGTAAAAGACCATTACTCCACACCAACATCTGTGAACTGACTGCATCGATATCAGTGTAAAAAATCTTGACTGGGGCGTAAAAGACCATTACTCCACACCAACATCTGTGAACTGACTGCATCGGTATCAGTGTAAAAAATCTTGACTGGGGCGTAAAAGACCATTACTCCACACCAACATCTGTGAACTGACTGCATCGATATCAGTGTAAAAAATCTTGACTGGGGCGTAAAAGACCATTACTCCACACCAACATCTGTGAACTGACTGCATCGATATCAGTGTAAAAAATCTTGACTGGGGCGTAAAAGACCATTACTCCACACCAACATCTGTGAACTGACTGCATCGATATCAGTGTAAAAAATCTTGACTGGGGCGTAAAAGACCATTACTCCACACCAACATCTGTGAACTGACTGCATCGATATCAGTGTAAAAAATCTTGACTGGGGCGTAAAACCATTACTCCACACCAACATTTGTGAACTGACTGCATCGGTATCAGTGTAAAAAATCTTGACTGGGGCGTAAAAGACCATTACTCCACACCAACATCTGTGAACTGACTGCATCGATATCAGTGTAAAAAATCTTGACTGGGGCGTAAAAGACCATTACTCCACACCAACATTTGTGAACTGACTGCATCGGTATCAGTGTAAAAAATCTTGACTGGGGCGTAAAAGACCATTACTCCACACCAACATTTGTGAACTGACTGCATCGGTATCAGTGTAAAAAATCTTGACTGGGGCGTAAAAGACCATTACTCCACACCAACATTTGTGAACTGACTGCATCGGTATCAGTGTAAAAAATCTTGACTGGGGCGTAAAAGACCATTACTCCACACCAACATTTGTGAACTGACTGCATCGGTATAAGTGTAAAAAATCTTGACTGGGGCGTAAAAGACCATTACTCCACACCAACATTTGTGAACTGACTGCATCGGTATCAGTGTAAAAAATCTTGACTGGGCGTAAAAGACCATTACTCCACACCAACATTTGTGAACTGACTGCATCGGTATAAGTGTAAAAAATCTTGACTGGGGCGTAAAAGACCATTACTCCACACCAACATTTGTGAACTGACTGCATCGGTATAAGTGTAAAAAATCTTGACTGGGGCGTAAACACCAACATCTGTGAACTGACTGCATCGGTATAGGTGAAAAAATCTTGACTGGGGCGTAAAAGACCATTACTCCACACCAACATCTGTGAACTGACTGCATCGGTATAAGTGTAAAAATCTTGACTGGGGCGTAAACACCAACATCTGTGAACTGACTGCATCGGTATAGGTGAAAAAATCTTGACTGGGGCGTAAAAGACCATTACTCCACACCAACATCTGTGAACTGACTACATCGGTATAAGTGAAAAAATCTTGACTGGGGCGTAAAAGACCATTACTCCACACCAACATCTGTGAACTGACTGCATCGATATAAGTGAAATAATCTTGACTGGGGCGTAAAAACACACTTACACAACTCCACCATTTATTAATTGACCGCCTCGATATAAGTGAAAAAAGTCTTGACTGGGACGTAAAAAATTATTACTCCATTCCACCATTAATGAACTGACCGCCTCGATATAAGTGAAAAAATCTTGACGGGGAGGGGGGGGTAAAACACCATTTAAAACTAACAACTGCGGCGTAAAATGAAAACAAATACTTATTTAAAGAATAAATTTACTTGAAATCCGAGTAATATAGTTGTTATCCAAGGAGGGTTTTCATCCACTGTGTACTGTATTCCGGACAGAACGGCTGGAGAACTACGGCTCGCATTTTGTATGGTTTCAGTCTGAAATTAAACAATAAATTAAATATTAAATTTTGAAAAAAATCTTGATAACAATTTTGATTTCATAATTTTGGTTCAATTACTACTGATGGGGAATTGTATTCCGAAACGGGCGTCTAGGTGGCTGTCTGTAAAATTAAAACTAGTATAATATGTAATTATATCGATTAGATAATTTAAATGGGCAATCCCGTATTCCGAAAATACCTGTTCCCCTTCCCTCATTACAAAATCAGTGTATATATCATAAAACAAACCTGTAAAGTTTTTAAAACTGAAAATTGTAAAATTCTAGATTAAAAGGGAAGGGTATCACATGTTGCTGTGTGGTCACTGTAATAGGTATGTAGGACCCAAGATGTGATGAGTTGACAATCATCTGGTACAGAGATATAGTCCAATAAATAAAGTGCATCATTTGTTGGCTGTGTTATATAACTTGTTTAATAATTACTTAAGTGTATAAGTGCATGTTTGTTGGATATATAATATATGTTAAAGTCTTCAAGGATAACAATTTACATGTTTAATATTCAGTAGCTTCAATTAAGAAATAAGGTAGTTTTCCAATGTCTTTATGAACTTGCAAATTGCATAAAAGGCGAAGCCTTTTGTGTAGTAATTTGAGACAATTCATTATACTTTGCAAGTTCATAAAGACATTGGAAAATTACCTTATTTCTTTTATAAAAAATAATTTTATTGCCGTCTGACTCTCACATTTTTTCATGTTAATTTAAAAAAACAATTTTGAAATGCGCTGTTGGTACACCTTTTCATAAAAATGGGTCGTCTACTGTCAGTCAACGAGAGCATTTGACATCTGACGTCATCACGTCAGCGCGTGGAGCAATATCTCTATGGAGTTGCAAAGTATAGTCGATGTCAAATACGTTATTGAAGCAAAGATATTGCAATTGTAAATATTACTTGATGAAGTTGAGTTCATAAAACTTATTTCACTCTGTATGTAATTCACTGATGTTGATAGTGTTATCTGAACATATTGTTGACTTTGGGGTAAGACTGTATCGACTACAGAGGTAGCTATTAACTTATTGAAAATCGGCTTAGAGATAGATAGTAACTGCAAATAAGCTGTTGAAATATAGCAAACGAGGGACTGAGATTGTGGCCCCTAAAATAGTGTCATATACCATTTTTGAATTTAATCATAAAATAAAAAAATGGTATATGATATTGTCATAAACCATTTTTGAATGTATTTTATGATTAATTTAAAAAAAAAAAAAATATGGTATATGATAACAGCACTAAAATTACGGTTAGACCTGTCGAAAGTTTACCACTAAAGTAACGGTGAAGAGTCGAAGCTCGACCCCCCCCCCCCCCCAAGCGGCCGAGATATGTATAGCTTAAGATCGAAAAGAAGCCGCGATAAAAAAGCCGCTACAGAAAAGCTGTAGAGATATACTATTAGCTAACTACTGTATTTCCACAAATTCAGTGCACATGGAAAATGCAAGAATTAAGTAGTATTTTCCAACAAACTCACAAGAAATTGTCAAAATTTAATACTAGTACAAAATATACTGACCTAATAGGAAAAAAATATTTTTCATTTCATGAAAAAGTGAACTTAATTCTGTACATAAAGCAATTTTTGAACTTTTTTAACAAAACAACAAGTATGACTATGTCAAAATTATCCCTTCTATACCTTCTTATCTAGAACAACTGTAAACGTTATGTCATAATTTGAATATTCATGATGATCACACCTGGAAAAAAACCCGAAAAGCAATGACCTATCTGGTCCTAAATACCCTGATGTAACCTTGAATGAGGCCCAATTGGTGTATAACTTTTATTAATAATAATTTCCAAACTTTTCGCAAAATTTCTCTATGTACAGAAGAACTGAACATTAATGTTTTTAATTAAAAACATAATTTGGTTAGGTCAGTGCATTTTTAAATGCATTTTATTGATAGTTTAATGGAAACAGAAATAAATAATAAAAACGATGTGCACACAATTTATGGAAATACAGTAGCGGCCTAGTTGAGCTCTCCGACAATTCGGCACCAATTCGTTAGCTAATTAGTGTTAAACTTTCGTTTCGTTTTACACTAAGATCACGAATTATAATACATATATACAGTACAGATCTGTCTAAACTTTAATGTTTAAGTTTAGACATATCTGTACTATATATATGTATTATAATTTATTAAGTAATTACGTATTTACTATCTTATATATTTTTGTATTATAACAATTTTACTCACACATATTGTGTGAAGGATTGTGAATTCTATATAATAAAACACATTACAACTGAAAAAAATATCACGAATTAGTACAGAATCGGCAGCTAGACTTGGCCCCTCTTTATAGTCCTGATTTTGAATTTTTATTAAAATAATGCAATCAATATCAGGACATGGCACAACAGCTAACTATCTCTGGATAGTTTATCGGCTACTGGCAATCTAGTCGAGTTTTGACTCCTATTCGTTAAGCCCAATGCACCTAGCAACAGACGTCAAAAATGTCAAAAGTAATAAATTATAAAACGAATCAGCTGTTCTGAGATGGTAACAAGTCATGGCGTATAGAAAAAATGGACCGACCCTAGACTAGGAACTGGAATACTAAATTTGTCCAATAGCAACGGCGTTTTAATGTGTTCTGAGGTGATAACAAGTCATGCCAGGGCGTATAGACTAGGTAAATGTGGCCCGACCATAGACTAAGAACTGCAATAAGAAATTTGTCTAATAGCAACGGCTTTTTAATTTCTTCCGAGGTGATAACAAGTCATGCCAGGGCGTATAGACTAGGGAAATGTGGCCCGACCAAGAACTAAAAACTGCAATACGAAATTTGTCTAATAGCAACGGCTTTTTAATTTCTTCCGAGGTGATAACAAGTCATGCCAGAGCGTATAGACTAGGGAAATGTGGCCCGACCATGAACTAAGAACTGCAATACGAAATTTGTCTAATAGCAAAGACTCTTGAAATACGCAAAATTGAAAGAATGATAGTAATTATATCAGCAAAATATTAGTAAAAAATAAAACCTTAAAACGACTAAAGAATTTCTTGTCACTTTGATCCGCACAAGCGAAATTCGAGCTTATGCGAGCCGTAAACCACAAATACCATCGAGGCTTTCTGCTAAGTAGAAATATACAGGAAAATTCTTCATTTTCGCATGGATATTCCGAATTTTTGCTAAATGTTTTCAGTGGAAAAATACCTTGTTTGGCCAAAATTTGTGTTTCTAAAATTCTCAATGTTGACAAAATGTTTCACGCAGAAAAATCTCAATTCTTTGTCAAATTTTTCGCGTTGGATTTTTTTTTATTTCTCAATTTTTGCGACTGGGCTTAAATCAAATGACACGGGCCAGTCTAAGTTTTATGGTATGCCATTTATAAACATCATCAAAGAACAACTGGCTCAGGAAACCGATAGACCAAAGTCGTCTAAGGTTACAGGCCTGTCAAAAGGTTAACACACAGTTAACGAATTCGTGCAGAAGCGACAGCTCATCAAGGTCCCTATCTCGAAATCTTTTTGTCACCTGTTAGCTTTCTCTGCTCAGTTTTTCAGCCACTAACTCATGTTAATATTCTGCAGCCGAGCTTCGGTTTCTTTTTGTTATAATTAGCTCGATGTTAAAATTTTGACAGGTCTGTAATGGATATTAAAATGATTTAGATGTATTTTATGGTACAGTAAGAATGTACATATAACAAAATGCCTTTGCAGTATAGGTATGTTGAAACTTTAACACTAAGCTAAGTGATGAGTTCTGAATCGGCAGCTCATCTCAGTTCCTCGGTATCTACACCTATCCCTCGGCAGTTTTTTTGGCAGCCACTGTCTATCCCTCGGCAGTTTTTTGGCAGCTGCTAACCATCGGCAGTTTTGAGGCAGCCACTGTCTATCCCTTAGTGTTTTTGGCAGCCACCGTCTATCCCTCGGCAGCTTTTTAGCAGCCACTATCTATCCCTCGGCAGTTTTTTTGGCGCTGCTGTCTATCCCTCGGCATTTTTGAGGCAGCCACTGTCTATCCCTCGGTGTTTTTGGCAGCCACTGTTTATCCCTCGGCAGTTTTTTGGCAGCTGCAGTCTATTCCTCGGCAGTTTTTTGGCAGCTGCAGTCTATTCCTCGGCAGTTTTTTGGCAGCTGCAGTCTATTCCTCGGCAGTTTTTTGGCAGCTGCAGTCTATTCCTCGGCAGTTTTTTGGCAGCTGCAGTCTATTCCTCGGCAGTTTTTTGGCAGCTACTGTCTATCCCTCGGCAGTTTTTTGGCAGCCGCTATCTATCCTTTGGTAGTTTTTGGCAGGTACTATCTATCCCTCGGCAGTTTTTTGGCACCTGATGTCTATCCCTCGACAGTTTTCGGCAGCTACTGTCTATCCCTCTGTAGTTTTTGGCAGCTACTGTCTATCCCTCGGCAGTTTTTGGCAGCTACTGTCTATCCCTCGGCAGTTTTTTGGCAGCCACTGTCTATCCCTCGGTAGTTTTTTGGCAGCCACTGTCTATCCCTCTGTAGTTTTTGGCAGCTACTGTCTATCCCTCGGCAGTTTTTGGCAGCTACTGTCTATCCCTCGGCAGTTTTTGGCAAGCACTGTCTATCCCTCTGTAGTTTTTGGCAGCTACTGTCTATCCCTCGGCAGTTTTTGGCAGCTACTGTCTATCCCTCTGTAGTTTTTGGCAGCTACTGTCTATCCCTCGGCAGTTTTTGGCAGCTACTGTCTATCCCTCTGTAGTTTTTGGCAGCTACTGTCTATCCCTCGGCAGTTTTTGGCAGCTACTGTCTATCCCTCAGTAGTTTTTGGCAGCCACTGTCTATCCCTCAGTAGTTTTTGGCAGCCACTGTCTATCCCTCGGTAGTTTTTGGCAGCCACTGTCTATCCCTCGGTAGTTTTTGGCAGCTACTATCTATCCCTCGGCAGTTTTTGGCAGCCACTGTCTATCCCTCAGTAGTTTTTGGCAGCCACTGTCTATCCCTCAGTAGTTTTTGGCAGCCACTGTCTATCCCTCGGCATTTTTTGGCAGCTACTGTCTATCCCTCGGCAGTTTTTTGGCAGCCACTGTCTATCCCTCGGCAGTTTTTGGCAGCCACTGTCTATCCCTCTGTAGTTTTGGCAGCCACTGTCTATCCCTCGGCAGTTTTTGGCAGCTACTATCTATCTCTCAGTAGTTTTTGGCAGCCACTGTCTATCCCTCGGCAGTTTTTGGCAGCTACTGTCTATCCCTCGGCAGTTTTTGGCAGCCACTGTCTATCCCTCGGCAGTTTTTGGCAGCTACTATCTATCCCTCGGCAGTTTTTTGGCAGCCGCTGTCTATCCCTCTGTAGTTTTTGGCAGCCACTGTCTATCCCTCTGTAGTTTTTGGCAGCCACTGTCTATCCCTCGGCAGTTTTTGGCAGCTACTATCTATCCCTCGGCAGTTTTTGGCAGCCGCTGTCTATCCCTCTGTAGTTTTTGGCAGCCACTGTCTATCCCTCTGTAGTTTTTGGCAGCCACTGTCTATCCCTCTGTAGTTTTTGGCAGCTACTGTTTATCCCTCGGCAGTTTTTGGCAGCTACTATCTATCCCTCGGCAGTTTTTTGGCAGCCGCTGTCTATCCCTCTGTAGTTTTTGGCAGCTACTGTTTATCCCTCGGTAGTTTTTGGCAGCTACTGTCTATCCCTCTAAAAGTTTTTGGCAGCTACTGTCTATCCCTCGGCAGTTTTTTGGCAGCCGCTGTCTATCCCTCGATAGTTTTTTGGCACCTGATGTCTATCCCTCGGCAGTTTGTGACAGCTGCTGTCTATCCCTCGGCAGTTTTTTTGGCACCTGATGTCTATCCCTCGGCAGTTTTTTGGCACCTGATGTCTATCCCTCGGCAGTTTTTGGCACCTGATGTCTATCCCTCGGTAGTTTTTTGGCAGCCACTATCTATCCCTCGGCAGATTTTTGGCACCTGATGTCTATCCCTCGGCAGTTTTTGGCACCTGATGTCTATCCCTCGGCAGTTTTTTGGCACCTGATGTCTATCCCTCGGCAGTTTTTTGGCACCTGATGTCTATCCCTCGGCAGTTTGTGACAGCTGCTGTCTATCCCTCGGCAGTTTTTTGGCACCTGATGTATATCCCTCGGCAGTTTTTGGCACCTGATGTCTATCCCTCGGCAGTTTTTGGCACCTGATGTCTATCCCTCGGCAGTTTTTTGGTAGTCACTATCTATCCCTCGGCATTTTTTGGCAGTTCCCATCTATACCTCGGTAGTTTTTGGCAGCCACTATCTATCCCTCGGCAGTTTTTTGGCACCTGATGTCTATCCCTCGGCAGTTTTTGGCAGCCACTGTCTATCCCTCGGCAGTTTTTGGCAAGCACTGTCTATCCCTCGGCAGTTTTGGCACCGATAGTTTTTTGGCACCTGATGCTTATCCCTCGGTAGTTTTTTTGGCAGTTACTGTCAATTCCCAGTTATTTTGGTTGCAAGTCATTCATTTTGGCAGCCGAGCCTCGTAGACTTCTTTTGTCGGCTTAGTGTTAAACTTTAGATAGACATGTACTTATATACATTTATATATATATAGGTCATGAAAGTTACAATGATCAGTGTCTTTAACTGCTATCACTAAACAGTGGAATCAAAAATTCAAAACCAAGTATTCTACAGCATTTCCATCATGTTTTGTCAAGTCAAATATGGAAATAAATCCTTATGGTTAATTTTTGGAATAATTACCCAAGCTTTCTCCTAGTCTCAAAAAGGGTAGGCAAGTATGCTTTTATCTTGAATATTATATTTGGGCTTATTATGTATGTCATAACAATATTTATGTATGTATAAGCCATTTTATGTTATATTATACCATACATCATAGGCGTAGGAGCCGGGGGGCCAGCGGGGCCCGGCCCCCCCCCCCCCCCCAATGTCAGAGAAGGGGGGGCCAGGCCCCCGCAATATATTGTGTGAAATTTTGTATCATGCTTAAAAAAAGAAGAAGAAAAACAAGAGCTTTAACAGGAAATGTCCATCTGGTAACCAATCAATTATCAATTTCATCATTATATTTGTAAAAGTGCGTCAAAATTTTCCGGGGTACCCCATATCCAGTGGCGGATTCAGTGGGGGCGTAGGGGGAATACGCACCCCCCTTTATGTCGCTAATAACTCAGATTGCACCAGAATGCAGGATTTTTGTGCCACTTTTTCAAAATTTTCCGGGGGAGCATGCCCCATAACCCCCTAGAATGTTCGAGCCTTCGACTCACATCATACGCCCCCTTTCTAAAATTCTGGATCAGCCTCTGATATCCATCTCCAATGAGAGGGGTGATTATGGAACTTGTGTTATATGGTCATTTTATATAATCTTGCAGTAATAATATCACAGTATTTTAAACCTATCAAAACGATGCACAATACATTGAAAATGCGTCTAGACAGGACTTAGTTTTGGAAATTTTCCGGGGGAGGCCCCCGGACCCCCACATATGCCAGGGGTTTAGCACCCCTCTCATACTCTCCCCGCCTCGTGCCATAGGCACGAGGTCGTCCCTGCGGCACGACATAGACATAGCTTCGGTTTGGCCCCCCCAATATTAAAAACCCTCCTACGCCTATGTACATTTATATGTAACAAGAAGAACTGTACACAACGGTGAAACATGTTTTACAAATAATAAATTCAGTTATGTTTTAGAAAATTTAAGTTTTTAATATATAGATGTACCTCACACAAAGGATAAACTTTATCGATATATTTGGAATATATATATATATATCTTCTAAACGGTTAGGGCTGTTTTCTGCCTAAAAATTTTATTTAAAATATTTTCAGATTGCGTATGGTGTCCTTTAATGGGTATTAACCATGCGTTTAAAATTTATGTAAAAACGTTAAGTTTTATATATTATATCTTATTTGCATTATACCACTTTTACTTACCTGCACTTGTTTTTATCAAACTTGACACAGATAAAAAATTACCATATTAAGTTCAAAATAAAGAGGATTGGTGCCATAGAGGAGAACACCCTAATTTAAAGACATCACTATTAAATGTGTACACTACGCAACGTGACCCCCATCCCAGCCCCACCCTCTATTCACGCTCCATAAACGCCAGGTAATACATTTAGTAGTTTTGCTGCTCTCTTGAAAAAATTATCTTTTTATTATTTTAAATTTTCTTTTTATCCTGCTTTCAATGTGCTGATTTTGAATTCATTTTAAATAAAAATCCCAAATCAGCACATGACACTGATACTGCATGCATTTAATTCTTTTTTTAAAAATAAATAAATAAATATCTAAAGTTAAAAATATTCACCTGATAATTTCGTTTGACGTTGCTAATACCAGCATTTTGTTCCGGTTTTCCTTCAAGATCGTTGGAATCCATCATATCCGATTTCACTGACTTCTTGTGTTAAATGTTAAATGTACACATCTGGTCTAGCATGTAAAGTTTGTTTGAAATTGACTATCTACTCATCCATCATATCAAGTTCCATTTCACTGACATATTGTAAACAGTTACTGTGAGGGGGGATTCAGATTTTTATCAATACGATGGCCCATATCCGTCATTTTACTTTTTAAACTGCACTTAGGGTCATTCAACTACTATCGTATACGATAGTCGAGATCAGCCGTCGACGTTCATCTGTGAACTATGTCACTTCGATGGCCGATATCAGCCGTTGAATTTCATCTCTGGTTGAAGAGATGTGAACTATGTCACTTCGATGGCCGATATAAGCCTTCGAATTTCATATCTGGTAGAAGAGATGTGAACTAAGTCAAATCGAAGGCCGAATTCAGCTGTCTTATATTATCTCTGGTGGAAAAGATGTGAACTATGTCACTTCGATGACCGAATTCAGCCGTCGAATTTCATCTCTGGTGGAAAAGATGTGAACTATGTCTCTTCGATGGCTAATATCAAACTTCGAGTCTCGTATCTGGAGGAAGAGATGTAAACTATGTCACTTCGAAGGCCGATATCAGCCGTCAAATTTCATCTCTGGTGGAAGAGATGTGAACTATGTCACTTCGATGACCGAATTCAGCCGTCGAATTTCATCTCTGGTGGAAAAGATGTGAACTATGTCACTTCGATGGCTAATATCAACCTTTAGTTTCGTGAGTGAGTGAGTGAGTGAGTAATGGTGTTTAAAGTCCCAGTCAAGAATATTTCACTTATATCGAGACGTCGCCAGCTATATGTGAAGGTGCAGAAATTTAACCTGTGCGTTGCGCTCATGGCATTATACAGCAGGGTTCTTTAGCGTGCCAAGCCCACCGTGACACGTAACGGGACCTCGTTTATTTTAAGTTCCCATCCGAAAGAACCGTAACTTTAATTTCGTAATGCCGAGTGCTTAGCGAAAGAACAGTCACTACCCACTTTTAAGTCTTGGGTCAGACCCGGCCGAACCCACGACCTTCCACTTACGGAGCGAGCACTCTACCAACTGAGCTACCGCAGTGACTTTCTAGTTTCGTATCTGGTGGAAGAGATGTGAACTATGTCACTTCGAAGGCCGATACCATCCATCGAGTTTCATCTCTGGTGGAAGAGAAGTGTATTTTTCACTACGATGGTCGATTTTAGCCGTAGTGCGATGGTCGACATCAGCCGTTAATTTTTATATCTTGTGGAAGAGAATTGCGTTTTTTCACTACGATGACCGATTTTAGCCGTAGTGCGATAGTCGACATCAGCCGTTAATTTTTCATATCTGTTGGAAGAGAAGTGTATTTTGTCACTACGATGGCCGATATCAGCCGTAGCTATATAGTACGATGGTCGTTAAGCCGTTAAGATCCATCTGTTGAAAGAAAAGTGTATTTTGTCACTACGATGGTCGATTTTAGCCGTAGTGCGATGGTCAACATCAGCCGTAAATTTTCATATCTGTTAGAAGAGAAGTGTGTTTTGTCACTACGATGGCCGATATCAGCCGCAGTACGATGGTCGGCATCAGCCGTCAAGTAAGTGCATTTCTTTTGGGTGAAAAGTGAAATTATTTGTCACTACTAAGGCCGATATGAGCCGTTGAGTTTCATGTCTTGTGGAAAAAAATTGCGTTTTGTCACTACGATGGCCGATTTTAGCCGTAGTTCGATGTTGACATCAGTCGTTAATTTTTATATCTGTTGGAAGAGAGTGTATTTTGTCACTACGATGGCCTATATCAGCCACAGCAGTCAACTTGCATTTCTGGTGGGAGAAAATGAATATTTTGTCACTACGAAGGCCGATATCAGCCGCCAAGATGCATTTCTGGTAGAAAAGATGTGTACTTTATGCACTCAGATGGTTGATGTCAGCCGTAAAGTTTCGTTTGTTTGGAGAAGAGAAGTGCACTTGTATTTTCTAACTAAGATGGTCGATATCAGCCGTCATGTTTCATTTAAGAAAAGTGACAATTATGTTCTTGATTGTCAACTGTCTTCAAAGGTTGGAATACGGTTAAAGAAAAAAAAAGAAAACTGAGAATAGAAATTTAACTTGACAATGACTAAATACACTTTTGTTACAAAAGAAAAACACCGCGGTAACTCAGTTTAGTTGGTAGAGTGCTCGCTCCGTAAGTGGGAGGTCGTGGGTTCGAATCCCGACCGGGTCTGACCCAAGACTTGAAAGTGGGTAGTGACTATTCATTCACCAAGCACTCGGCATTACGAAATAAAAGTTACGGTTCTTTCCAAAGGGAACTTAAAATAAACGAGGTCCCGTGTTATGGTAGGCTCGGCACGATAAAGAAATTTGCTGTATAATGCCATCAACACAACGCACATGCAAATTTTCTCTACCTTCGCCTATGTTGGCGACGTCTCGATACAAGTGAAATATTCTTGACTGGGACGTTAAACATCATTACCCAATTCTACTCACAAAAGAAATGAAAATTGACTAGTAGTATCGATCGGCCACCTTATATAATAATAATAATAATCATCATCATCATCATCATCATCATCTAGTTTATTTCAGTGTCACGTATAAAATTACTAAAACATTAATACATGGAAATAAAACACAACACGATTTTATTTCTGGCCAAATTTGGCCTATGAGACTTTAAAGTAGCCCTGAGTGCGTGCTGGTACAAGACAAACCATAAAACACACTTGCACTTCACATGCATACACAGACTTGTTCATACATTAATCCATAGAGATTAATAAAATTGTTCTCGTCGCGAATAGCTGAAAAATAGCTGATGCAACATTAAGCAAACATTTCAACAATGCAAGGGAGAAAATATTAATGCGAATGAATTACAAAATGGTTAGATTAAATTACTCAATCCAAAACTGCCTTTTGCCTTAAGCTTAATGCCATTTAAAAGTTAGTTTTATGGTGAAGAGTATGTATGTATAGTAATTCTGTTTTCTGTAAACACTTCTTCTTTATATAGTTTAAGGCCGATATGGGCCATCGTAGTTTAACTTCTGTCTTAAAATAGGTCGAGCATTTTGCTGTTAAGATTGTTCTACTTTTCATTAATAATTTCCAGTTGCCAAGGATTTTACATACATTATAATCTTAATTAAATTCCACACAAAGATTTATTAGGTTAGATAAAGTTAAATGAAAAACACGAGCAGTTAAAACTGACAAAAACAAGCAATAGAATAAAAATAATGATGTACGCACTACAGGCTTGTCGAAAGTTTAACACTAGAATAACGAATTACTGTATTTCCACAAATTCAGTGCACATGGAAAATGCAAGAATAAAGTCGTAATTTTCCAAGAAACTCACTAGAAATTTGTCACAACTTGATACAAAATCTACTGACCTTTGAAAAAAATATTTTTATTGGTCCAAAAGTTAATTTAATTCTGTACATAAAGCAATGTTTGAATTTTAATATAACTGTGTCAAAACTATCCCTTCTGTACCTTCTTACTCTGAACAACTATAAATGTTATTTCATAATTGGAATATACCTGGAAAAAAACCGGACAACAATGACCTACATGACCCTAAATACACCTGTAACTTTGAATGAGACCCAATTGGTGTATAAACTTGATCAAATTTCCAAAATTTTCATAAAATGTCTCTATGTACAAGAGAACTGAACAATGATATTTTTTATTTAAAAATATAATTTGGTTAGGTCAGTGCATTTTGAATGCTTTTTATTGATTGTTGAATGGGAACATTTTCAATTATAAAAACCATTTGCACTCAATTTATGAAAATACAGTAGTGCCGAATCATCTTGGCCCCTCAGTAACAATATCCCTACAACTTTTTCGGCAGCTGCTTTTGAATTGAACAATGATATTTTTATTTAAAAATATAATATGGTTAGGTCAGTGCATTTTAAATTGATAGTTTAATAGAAACATGTTCAAATATAAGAAATAAATAATAATAAAAACCATTAATTTGCACTCAATTTATGAAAATACAGTAGTGCCGAATTATCTTGGCCCCTCAGTAACAATATCCCTACAACTTTTTCGGCAGCTGCTTTTGAATTGAACAATGATATTGTTATTTAAAAATATAATATGGTTAGGTCAGTGCATTTTAAATGCATTTTATTGATAGTTTAATAGAAACATGTTCAATTATAAGAAATAAATAATAAAAAACATTTGCACTCAATTTATGAAAATACAGTAGTGCCGAATCACCTCAGTCCCTCAGTAACAATATCCCTACAACTTTTTTTGGCAGCTGCTGTCTATTTTCGACATTTTTGTCGGTCACTAGATATCCATAACTCGCCATTTGCACTAAATTTATGAAAATACAGTAGTGCCGAATCATCTCGCCCCCACCCCCCACCCTACAACTTTTTCGGCAGCTTGTTTTCTATTTCTCGACAGGTTTTTCGGTCACTAGATATCTATAAATCGGGCTTTCGACAGCAGAGCTTCGACTCGGTTTCGGTAGCTCGTTGTTAAACTTTCGACAAGTCGGTACTGTACGTCGTGATATGTTGGTCGGCTGCTTGACTACTGATTTACTCACCATAGGTTAGGAAGAAATTTTACTGACCCTTGGGTTCTACTTACATGCAGTTTGTTGGCTCGGTACCAGTACAATGAATTGATTGATTAAATAAATGGAGTTTTACGCCCAAGTCAAGAATATTTCACTTATATTAAGACGTCACAAGTTATAGATGAAATGGCAGAAATTTTGACATTTGCAGTGCGCTAAGGGCAACGTGTAGGGAAGGTTCTTTAACGTGCAACGGGACATCAGTTTTTATGGTCTTTTCCGAAGGACTCTCATTTCAAAATGCCGAGTGCTTGACGAAAGAACAGTCACTTCATATTCTTCACATACGAAGCGAGCATTGTGCCAACTAAGGTACTGAAGTGGTAGTACAATGGATTGAGTGGTGACTGCGACTTTGCGGACATGTTTACTAGCACCAGTTGGTGCGACTGAAAACATTATTCAACAAACCATCAACCAACGGACCAACCGACCAACCATCCAACCAACGGACCGATCGACCAACCATCCAACCAACGGACCGACAGACCGACCAACCATCCGACCAACGGACCGACAAACCGACCAACCATCCGACCTACGGACCGACCGACCAACCATCCAACCGACCTACTGACCGACCGACCAACCATCCAACCAACGGACCGACCGACCAACCATCCAACCAACGGACCGACCGACCAATCAACCAACCGACCGACAATCAAGTCAGCCAACGAGCAGGCAAACTAATCGATCGATAGACCAACCAATGTACAAAACAACCCACCGACCTTCCAATCCGACCGACTTGCCAACTAACCAACCTGACTGACCGACAGAGAGACCGATTAACCGACCGACCAACTAACAAACAAACCCGACCGACAGACTGACCGACCGACCTTCCAGCCAGACAACCGACCGATTGACCGACCAACGTACCAAACAACCAACAGACCAATGGACCTACCACATGGCGGGTGTATCAAGCTAATCAGAAGGTGTTTACACCTGGCTGGAAGTACACGTGTTTCTCTTAATTTACAAGTTTTCAATGAAGTTTTTAATTGTGATAAATTCAAATCGACTTCGAGAGTTATCTCCCTTTGTCCATAAACGTCGATGGTTTTCTTATAAAGTGAGTGAACTACTAGTAATTAAACGCAGTGTTTATGACATTGTCAAACGAGTATTTCAACTATATCAAGGTTCAGGAATGGCGGGTGAAAGCAGAGTGCCCGAAAATCAATTAGCAAATTGATAAACAATCCCACACTAGAATCTGTCCGAGTAGGGTTCGAACCTAGACGTTGAGAGGCGTTATTCATCTTCATGGTTGATTCGCAAGATGACGCTATATAGATCACACGGTCACCGAGCCCCCTTCTATTGGGCACTATTTCAACTTTCAATTACCGTATTGCTTGTAAAAAGTTTTGTGGTAAACTTCGAGTATTCCGTAGTTCCCTGCCATCCTACAACCGATCACTGGAGATACATTTCATATTAGAAATAAAATAATTATATTACAGACAACTACGGTAGCTTATTATGTAGAGTGCTCGCTTTTCATGTGGGAAATCTTTGATTCCAAACCCCAGCTGGGGTCTGACCAAGCACTCAGCATTTAGAAATGAAACATAAGGGGGCCTTCGGAAGAGACCTTTAAACCTATGCCCCGTGTCACAGCACATTTCTCTGAGCGCAATGCAAAGTTAAAGATTTCTGCTACTTACCTTTTAGCAGGTTAGGTCTCAATATAAGTGAATTGTTCTTGACTGGGATCTTTAACTCTATCCGTCTATCCATCCATCCATCAATCAATTAATGTAAGTTTTACAATTCAAAATCACATTTACATTAGTAAACATAAAGATCATTTCGCTTTGTGTTGAATGATGTGACAGGAATCACCTCTTTAAAGAACAGTTTCACAATCATTCCTTAGCTAAGATTTTCCTTAACTTAAATTTAGCAAATCAAAACTAATACCAATAATTTAATCTAGAAGTGATCTTAAAAATGACACCTTAAATTCCTCAATATCTTGAAAATTAACAAAATTATAAAGATTTGAAAATTTGCAAGAATTAAGTTAAGGAAAATCTTAGCTAAAGAATGATTGTTGAAACCGGGGCCAGGTATTGAAGTCAAACCCTAGTCAACATTCTTAAATTAATATCGAGGGAACTGGACTAATAAAATAATAATCCCCTCTAGAACAATGGGTTCGAACCTAGACAGACGGACGATGGGAGGAGTTGAGACCTGTCAGCTCGGGATTCAGACCACTTAGCCACCAAGCTCAATGTAAAGGACTTAAAAGTAAAGCAACTACTGGTACAGTCTAACCTGCCTTAAAGGCCACCTCTATATAGGAGCCACCTGCTTGTAAAGGCCAGTAGAATTGTATCCCAATTGTTCTTTATTCATAGTATTTGAACATGTATATAAAGGCCACCTGCCCATAAAAGCCACTTTTACTGCTTCCCTTGGCCGGCCTTAATAGACAGGTTTGACTGTAATTGGAATACGGATTCCTTCAGGTATAGGCAAACAACATTGACCTGTCCATCTGACCTTTCGTTTTATATGAATATTTATGTACATTTGTAGGAAGATCCACCCAAAACATGTGTAGTGTTATGATTCGCAGTTCATACATAGACCGTATATGTTTCCGAATTGTAGACAAAATAAACACACTTATTCCTTATAAATGAATGTAAATATTTATAAAAATTAAATTAAAGGTCAAACGGACAGGTCAATATTGTTAGCCTATACATTAGGTTTTAATAACCAAACTCACTCCAAATTGTAACTATAAAAGGGTGTTTCATGTATTTTGAACGAAAAGGGGAATAATTTAACAGTTATAAATTCTCTCCATATGTGCAGTCAAACCTGCCTTATTTCTAAAGTGCATCTGCACTTACGTACATTTAAAAACCTGTAAAATTTTATCACAATTTCTCTTTATGTGTGTGTGTGTGTGTGTGTGTTTCAATGCCCCAGTCAAGATTTTTTCACTAAGTAAAGGTCGTTAGTCGAAGGACGTCGGTTGAAACCGGACAGAACTCCCTACTTTGGCAGGCGAAATGCCGTCCATCTTTCTCGCACAGGTATGCGATGAGAGGCGTTGTAATTAATGTGTAGGCGCATACTTTATATACCACTCAACCGCCGACCGCCCCATCCCAGACAGAGAGAGAGAGAGAGGGGGGGGGGAGCGGAGAGGGGGGAGGTTAAAAATACATTTTTAAAGTTTACATAAAGTATAAATTATAAAGTTTTAAAACACTTGTCCTTGTTTAACCCCTCCAATGTTGTAGTCACGATAAATCAATCAAAAATTCCTCCTAGCGGGTCGCTTAAGGCCAAGTGGTACAAATGGGCACTATCCTACAAGTTCCTGATTTTTTCCATATATGTAAAACTTTTTAAGGCCCATCTGAAAATGTAAAAAAATATAGGGGTCACCTTTTTACTTTTTTAGCTATAAAGCGTCAAAAATCTAAAAAATGTTGGGATTTTAACATAGGATTAATGGGAAATTGCATTTTTTCAGGCTCTGAAAAATTGGGAAAAAGTGTAGAAAAATAACAGATTGTCCTACAAGTTTTTGAAAAACTAACATAATGTAGTTCTGAATTTACATTTTCTGAAAATGTAAAGAAATACATATCTCACCTTGCTTGATTTCTTGGTATACAACTTTAAAGACGAAATTTGATGCGAAAATATGACCAAAATTAACAATAACGTCATGATTTTTGACGATATTGCTAAAAGATCGGCAAACTTGCAAAATTTCACGTTATCGTGTCGTAAACTAGGAGTGCTGTGTTTGTGCTTCTCGGTGTTATAGTAAATGTATTAATTTTATTTTTTGTATACAAATTACTTCAATTAGATTATTTTATATTCCCAGTCACTATGGAATAATAATTATGATAGAAATAATAATATTCAGAAACATTTATTACTTCGAATAGCAGAAGAACAAGGCCTTATCAACTGAAATAAGAGTCAATGATGATACTTCGAAAATGCAAGAACAATGGCCATTCAGAGTCAAGAAAATATTATCAATGGCTACATTTAAAACATGAGAAAGATATTGAACTATTGAGACAAAATCTGACTAGAGTGAAGAAATCATTATAATTCAAATAATTTTACTTGGCCAAAGTGAGTTACGGTTAAAAAACCACCGAGCTCGAAAATACATCACTCAGAAACTCCGTACGCAATTCTGTAGATACACCCCGTATTTCGGTATAAATTTTCATGACGTCATTGCAAATAGATTTTAAAAGTCATAGTGTATAAAAAATATGAAAATCTTCAATTTTTAAAATCTGAAAGAATTTTGAAAATCGATACAATATTAAAAAAGATATCATCAATTAAATTTTGTGAAAAAACGTCTTTATCAATGGCAAAATCTTCAGTGAATCACTGGTATCTAGATCTGTTGAATTTATCCGTGTATCGTAAATTTATGATACTTTTCTTGTATATTTTCATTAATATTTTTAATCGATAGATATTATGTATTTTATTCCCTGCAAGATATTTATCAAAATTATTACAGTTCCTTTAAGTTAGGACTTAGAATAATACCATCAGAGTGCATAGATTTGTACACGCCGTGTGTAACGTCAGCATCCATTTGTACCACTTGGCCTTAAGACATAATAAATAAAACAAAATTTTTATATAAATGTATAAGTTTTTATAGGGAGGTAGAATAGAGCCGCATCATTTTTATTCCTAAATTGCTTATATTAAATAAGTCATATTTATAATGTAACTGGTACCCGCTGCGAGACCTACCTCAAAGTTCCAAATTCAACAAAACATGATTTTGCCGAACGGCGCCGAGGTTCCGAGGCGTAAAACCGTTCGATAATTTGATACCTAGCCAGTATAACTTTTCTGAATCTTAAAGATTTGATACCAAAAAGAAATATAATATCACCTCTTTTTTATTATATTTGATTGTAATTTCAGATTTTTTAAATGTATTCTCAATATGTTAGTCGTGTCGATTTCAATGGGTTATAAAACCGCCATCATATTACGCGCGCCATTTTGAGCGTGCATTTGTCGTAAATCAGTCTATTACAATGTCGTTAACGAACCTCATCGGCTTCCTGTTAAGAATCCGTGTTTTAAAAGAGTGAATTTAAACCACAAACTTTATAAGAAAGATGGCACATCTACATCTAAACGCTGAGCGGTGTCGACCAGTCGTCTATACGATTGTCGTAAAATCTAATGAATTATGGGAATTAATTTCAAAATCATAAAAATTCTCTTAAATTTTCTGAATTTTATAGTTTTATACGAGTTCACTGGAAATCAAAAATTAGTTATGCGTATAAATGAAGTGTGAGCATACCAAACGGTATAGCTCCAGTTTCACACGCGTTCCTTAACTAAGATTTTCCCTAACTTAAATCTGGCATATTTTGATGAGATCTTTTGGAACTTTGAAACATTTTTAAATGTATGTGTTTTCAAAATGATCTTAAAATGGCACATTAAATTCCTGAATATGTAAACAATAACCAAACATATTTCCAATTCGCAAAATTCAAGTTAACTTAGTTAAAAAATGAATGTGAAACCGGGGAGGACTATACCACAAAGTTGCATGAATTCGTAAATCAGATTGTGTTGTAAGTGTGTTACTGAGCGCCTCGGTGGCCTCAGTGATAGTGTGTCCGCCTCAAGAGCGCGGAAGGTAATGGATTCGAACGTCGGTTGGGTCAGACATAAGATTTTAAAATTAGAGTAACGGCTTCCTCGCCTGGCGTTCGGTAGCCATAATCAGTGATAACTGAGCGTCCGTTTCATGAGTGGGAGGGCGCGGGTTCGAACATCAGCCGAGTCATACCTAGGACTTTAAAAATTTAAATTGCTTCCTCGCGTGGCGTTCGGTATTAAGAGGACAGAGTATCTACTGGTTCAGGATAATGTGACTGAGCAAGTGCTATGTTTGTCTGCGACGTATTGAGCTATAAGCTAGTACCATAAAGTCACTGAGTGCATGCTAGAACAAGACAGATCATAAAACACATCCACACATCTCACGCGCATACACGAACGTATTCTTAGATCAATCTTTAGAGATTAATAAACTTGTTCTTGTCGCGAATAGCTGAAAAATTTCGCATGCGGCGTTTAAAAACATCACAACACAACCACCAAACATGTTACTTGTACATGTACATGTACTCCACCGTCCATTTTATTTATTTATTTATTCATTTATTTATTTATTTATTTATTTATTTATTTATTTATTTATTTATTTATTATTTTATTTAATCAATTAATATTTATTTATTTATTTATTTTATTTTATTTTTTAATTTGTTTATTTTATAAAAAAAAAATTAATTTGCACTTGATCGGCATTACCGTATGAGCTGCCGAGCTGTGGAGACCTCAAAGTGCCAAGTGACCAAATGATTTGCCGGGGACACCTCCAGTTGACTGGGGCCGAGAGATGGAGTCTCGGCTCCTTTTCGTTAGCTCAGTGTTAAACTTTCGACGGACTTGTACAGTCAAACCTGTCTATAAAGGCCGGCCAAGGGAAGCAGTAAAAGTGGCTTTTATGGGCAGGTGGCCTTTATATACAGGTTCAAATACTATGAATAAAGAACAATTGGGATACAATTCTACTGGCCTTTACAAGCAGGTGGCTCCTATATAGAGGTGGCCTTTAAGGCAGGTTAGACTGTATTTTATATTCGTTTCATGTATGTTATTCATTTAAATTGGATATTAAAGATGTAAATGTTTAATCTCTCTCTCTCTCTCTCTCTCTCATGAACAATGTAAAGTGGGGGAAATGTGTAAGTAAAAGTAAGGAACAGGATATACAGTGCAACCTGCCTTAAAGACCACCTCTATATAAGGGCTACCTGCTTATAAAGGCCAGTAGAATTGCATCCCAATTGCTCTTTATTCATATTATTTGAACCTGTATATAAAGGCCACCTGCACATAAAGACCACTTTAACTGGTTCCCTTGGGTGGCCTTTATAGACAGGGTTGACTATATATACAAAACTCTATTTACCTGCAATGTTGGGGCAGTTTTATTTGTATCCATTACTTGAGAAGCCTTTGGGATGAGACTAAAAACCGAGGTCCTGTGTCTCGGTGTACGCTAAAAATACCCTCGTGGCCGCTACAGAGGACACTTACAACACAGATTGAGCAAGATAAGACGTATAAGATAAGCTTTTATAAGTAGGATGGGGAAATCTCACTAAATCTCACAACCCAATAGGTTGCATTGATATGCAAATAAAAAGATTGGTTGGTTGAATGTTGTTTAACGTCGCATCAGCAATTTTTCAGCTATTCGCGACGAGAACTTTTTATTTATCTCTATGGATTAATCTACGAACAATTTTGTGTATGCATGTGAAGTGCGAGTGTGTTGTATGGTCTGCCTTGTACTAGCGAGCACTCAGGGCGACTTTACCGTGCTAGCTCACAGAGTCAGTACGCCACATACAAGCGCACCACTCCCCCAGTCCATAATACTGATACCAGGTGAATCAGTAAAGGCGAACGGCTAGGAAAATAAACTTTCCCAAATGTGGTCTGAGCGGGACACGAACTCACAGCAGTGAAAGACCCTGGGTTTGGACACTGACGTCTTATCCATTAGGCCACCGCGGTCAAACCAAACTGAAAAATGAATGGCCAGTTGTGATTGAGAAAGGATTGGTAAATTGTGTAGAAAAATCAAGCGATTTAAATTTTCTTATTAAAATAAAAAACTTGCCCGGTAGAGAAAGGGTTTATCACGTTTTTTGAAAAATCTAGTGTTTTAAATTTCTTCTAATGCAAACTTAAGTGTCCAGTAGAAAAGGATTTATCGATTTTTTTTTAAAAATTAAGCGTTTTAAAAGTTTCAAATTCAAATAAAAAATGGCCAGTTGAGGAAGGGTTGATAGAAAAACCTGGCGTTTAAATTTTTTCTTATTCAAATCAAAAGAAATGCCTGGTTGAGAAAGAGTTTCATTTTGTAAATCAAAAACTATATTTTTAAAATTTTCTAATTCAAATAAAAAGAAATGTTCAGTAGATAAAGAAATGGTCAAATTTGTAAAACAAAAAACAAGTGTTTTAATCTTTTTCTTATTGAAATCATAAAAAAATGTTTGGTAGAGAAAGGGTTTGTCAAAGTAAAACAAAAACCAGAAAGGAATGATCAAATTTGTAAAGTAAAAACTTTATGTTTTAAAATTCCCTCATTCACCCAGTTGAGTAAGGGTTAATCAAATTTGTTGCGTTTTAAATTTCTCCTATTCAAATGAAAAAATGTCCGGTAGAGAAGGGTTAATTAAATTTGTAATGAAAAAAATAATGCTTTTTAAATGTCTTGTAATTCAAATCATAAAAAAAGCCTGGTAGAGAAAGGGTTTGTCAAAGTAAAACAAAAACCAAGTGTAAAAACCAGGTAAAATAAAAGGAAAAGTCCGGTAGAGAAAGGAATGGTCAAATTTGTAAAACAAAAACCAAATTTTTTAAAATTCTCTCATTCAATTCAAAAGATATACCCAGTTGATCAAATTTGTTGCGTTTTAAATTTCTCTCATTCAAATCAAAGAAATATCCTAATCAAATTTGTAGTAAAATATAATGCGTTTTATTTTATTTATTTTTTTTTTTTTGCAATTCAAATAAAATAATTAAATGTCTGAATAAGAAAAAGGTTAATCACATTTTTAGAAAAATCAAGCGTTTAAAAATTTTCTAATTCAAATCAAAAGATATGCCAAATTGAGTAAAGGATGACCAAATGTTTACGTTTAAAATTTCTCTCTCATTCAAATAAAAAAGAAATGTCCGGTTGAGAAAGGGTTGATCAAATTTGTAGAAAAATCAAGCGTTTTGAATTTTCTAATTAAAAAAAATAAAATTTGTTAAAAATTTGCATTTATTCGCATTTAACCATGATGATGATTATTTACCAGTCATTTAATAATGGTAAAGAAATCATTGGAAAGATCAAACAAGCAAGGAAACTAATGTCTTTTATAATGTTTTATCCTGATCGTAATCTGTGAAATGTTATGTCAACTAGTTTAATCTCGTTTTATAACGGATGTCAACGTGATTTTGAATTCTATAATGATCCGATTACACTCTTTGAGCGTTAAATAAAAATGGCGAAAATATGAACTGAGGTAATCGCCCGTGTTCACTAATGTCACTTAGGGTTTAACTGTAAATATTTAAGAGTTATTGGAAAATATTGGATTTAAAAAAAGATAATCATTTGCCCGTGGTAACATGAAAGAAGATTTCACAATGGGTTAAATTTGTTGCACAATGCATTATGCGAGTCAGTTGTCTGAAATCGGCAACTTACCTAAACGAAGCAATTTAAACGTAAGGAATAGTTTATCAGTATTGTTTTCTAGATTTTATAAAAGCTTTTGTTACAATTTCCTTTGTGTGTAATGATTATGATGACCAAGAAGCGACAACAATTTAAAGGTAGATTAAAATCAAAATGACTCTTTGTACGACAGAAAATTCCCGGATCATGAAGAGATGAAAAGATGGTGATCTTAGATATTTTGTTTAACTTCCGGTTAATGGCTTCCAACACAGAAAATGATGTCCTTTTCACGACTGATTTCATTTCATTAAAAGCTCGCCCTGCATGACAAAAGCAATTATATTTAATGGTTTTCTCGGCCGATAATCACATTTAAACAAATCTGAAAATGTGAAATTTATACAGTGAAATAAAAAGAACGCCACATTATTGAAAAATACGAAAACTAAACCAGATAGACACTCAATTACCTAAATTTGGAGACTATGTAAATATCATCTATCCTAGTGAGCTTGAAATAAAAGACACGACTGATTCCTCAAGTTTTGCTTCATATTTAGACTTATACCTGAATTATGACGCACACGAAAGGCTACATCTGAAACTTTATGACAAACGTGATGACTTCAATTTTTCTATTGTCAACTTTCCTTTTTTATGCAGCAATATACCTGCTTCTCCTGCTTATGATGTGTTTCCCAATTGATATGCTATGGTAGAGCTTGGTCCCACTACGGGGACTTTGTACAACGAAGTAGGCTGCTTGTAAATAAATTGTTGACTCAGGGATATTGCAAGCCTAAGCTTATCAAGGCCCTCAAAAAGTTTTATGGCCGTTATCACAGTATTGTTGATAAGTTTGATGTCTCTGTGTCCAGGATTGCCCTGGATATATTTGGCGTCTCATAGTTCCATGTTCCTTTCACACAATTTTGATTACACACGTGGTGGGTGTAGCTAGCTAAACAGGAGGTGCTTACCCTTCCGGAGCACCCGGCCTCACTTTCCTGGTGGAAGTTCACGTGTCTAACCTAACTTGTCAGTTCCAAAGTTTTTACTTTGCTTCTGGATTGTGATTCGGACATGGATTAGTATGTTTGTCTTTGATTACTATAAAAATTTAATTACAGACCATTGGTTGTTGAATAAGTATGATGACTGAGGGCTCTCTAATAATACTTTAACCACACCACTGGACATATATGTCCATTAAGTGAAGTACCGGTCTATAGTCAGGGATTTTGCAATCAGTAAAAGTTTTGAAAACTGGTAAATTAAGTTAAACACGTGAACTTCAACCAGGGAAGTGAGGCCGGTTGCTCTGGAAGGGTAAGTGGCTCTCGTTTAGCTATAGCTAGCTACACCCGCAACGCGTACATACGCTTGTCCTTCCTTATCACTTTTTTATTGTTTACTTCTGCTGTATTTGGTATTTCTATCATTTACTTGTCTTGTACCGTCTTTTTGGTTTCGTTGACTATTGCCAAGTACATGTTTTCAGTTTCAGTTTTTTAACCACTGCGGTAGCTCAGTTGGTAGAGTGCTCGCTCCGTAAGTGGGAGGTCGTGGGTTTGAACTCCGACCGCGGTCTGACCTAAGACTTGAAAATGGGTAGTGACTGTTTTTTCGCCAAGCTCCCATCCGAAAGAACAGTGACTTTCATTTCATAATGCCGAAAGAAGTCACCTGATCGGGGTTCAAACCCATGGCCTCCCACTTACATTAAGTAAGCACTCTGCCAACTGAGCTACCGCAATGCTCACTTTTTTGCAGAAAACATAGATACTCAGACCAACTGCTGAAGGAGAGATAAATGTTAGGTAAAATGATACAGTACACACCTGTCGAAATTTTAACACTGAGCTAACAAAAAGGAGTCGAAGCTAGACTGACAAATGACCGAGATATGGATAGCTAGCGGTCGAATATCTGCCTGGCCAGAGATATACAGCAGCTGCTGAAAAGCTGTCGAGATATAGCTAACAAGGGGTCGAGCTGGTCATTAGCTTTCGATTCGGAACGAATTCGTAAGCTTAATGTTAAACTTTTGACAGGCCTGTACTGTACATATTTAGATTCTTCAAAGCTTACATATACCGGTTTTTAGAAAACAGGTTGCACTGTATATAGGGTGATTAAGGTTCTTTCGATAGTTCTTAAACCACACCACTGGACAGTAATTCTAATGCTTATAATATGAAAATAGGCATTGCCTATCGCGGGAAATGTCCAAATTTATTATCGGGTTATTGTGCACACATACACACACACCCAAAAAAGGGGTGGCACACATTGTTTTGTCTCACCAAATACTAGTTAAAGTTAAAGTTAAAGTCTGTTCCGAGCCATTAGGCCCATCAGGCCGGAGCTTATCCCGGTTTCGGTGGCGTTAAGTGACTGAGAGTACAAGACTCTCCCCTGAATGGGACGCCGGTCCATCGCAGGGTTAACCCCCAGCATTTTGCTGGTACTCATTTATTTTTCAGCTGAGTGAACTGGAACAACGTGAAATTAAGTGTCTTGCTCAAGGACACAACACATCGCCCGGTCCAGAGATCGAACCCACGACCTTCGAATCATGAGTCCAACGCCTTAACCACTAGGCCACGCGCTTCCACACCAAATACTAGTGGGACTGACTATAGTTAACTACCGCCGAGTTCTTTCAATCATGTTTTGTCACACAGAACTGAGTTTTGGTATGATCTTTCCAGGGACACAAACATGACAAAAGGCTATTCAATTACCCAATATAGTGAATATACTTATCCATACCACGACAACATTCTCACGTTGTAATGTCTTCTCATCTTAAATCACCTTTTACCATACCATGTGAATAATTTAATCTACTGATTTATGATTGCATAAATAACTACTCCTGTTTCTTAAAACAAGATGTGTATCATATCACAGTTCAAGATTGCCCCATTCAATTAATGAAGCAGTTATACCAATGAAAAACAAACATACTTATCCATGTCCAAATCACAATCCGGGAGTAAAGTAAAAAAAACTTTGAAACTGACAAGTTAGGTTAAACACGCGAACTTCCACCAGGGAAGTGAGACCGAGTTTTCTGGAAGGGTTAGCACCTTCTGTTAGCTAGCTACACCGGTATAGCATCCTCTTGGAGAGTGGAAGGTTTTTGGTTCCAACCTGACTTGTGTTATACATGACAATACTTCAAAAGTTGAGTTACTGCTTCCTCATTTTGCAAGCCACATTTGGCTGAAAGGATAGATTATCGACTGGTTATAGAATTATATTAATTGGGAGTGGAATGCTTGTCTGTGACTCTGTTAGGCAGCACCTTTAACCCACAACCCGATATTAATACAGTGGTACGAGGGTAAGCTCCTCTTGCGCCTTCAACATTCACAGGCATATAGTACCATGATGAGAATTTTCTAAAGCACAGACCATTGCAATTGACAAATGATATGATTAAAACTTGACAGGCTTGTACCGAAATAATGTTAATTTTAGCCCAGCCCCTTTAAGTTTCACTGCATGAAGAGCCCCAGCCCCGGAGAGTTGAAAATGCTTTTTCATTTATATCGAGACGGTTAATTCTAGGATGGTGGGTTGGAGGTTTTTTTTTTACCCCAGTCAAGATTATTCATTATTCACCTAAATTGAAATGAAACATTCTGGGATGATATACTACAAAGATGGTGCTTTAAGGTTTATATTGAAATGGTCGCTTATGTGGATGATGGAGTGGAAATTAGCATTTATTCACTTATACCAACTTTTTTTCAAGAACCAAGTCTGGGATATTGAAGAAGGTAATGTTGATTTTACCCTAGTTAAAATTTTTATATTCATTCCGAGAACTAAATTATTGGAATCCCCTGCCAGCATCGGTAGTCCAGTCGCCATCCCTGGAGGTTTTCAAGGATTCAATTCAGACCTTATCCAAGTGCCTTGAACGTGGATCACAACTACAGTCAGCTGCTAAACTCAACATTAATGTTTTATTATTGTTATTTTCATCACAACTTTTTGGGACAGCGGTCAATCTCATTGCACAACATGTACAGTTTCCTCATCAGTTATGTCCAAGTTAGATTTTTGATGAGTGCAGTCATTGTAGTTGAAGTCAGTTCTAGTCAGCACCTGGTCCAGCCCGATCAGCTGATCATGATATCCACGTCACATGTAAACAAACAAGAGGATTTGTCAATATTTACATTAAATTCGGAATAAATTCAATAAATTTTATCTGTATTTTCATAAAAATGATTATTGGGACGAACTGTTAATTAATTCTTTTGAAAAACGCATTTTATTATTTTTCTTAAAAATCGATCGTTTGTGAAAACGTCTTTCCCGTCCTGACGAACGCCATTTTTGTTTACACTGCATTCAGCGAGGGTCACAGATGCACTCAAAATTTTGATTCAATTAAGTAATTATATGTGAAAAAGAGTTACCGTAGAAGTCGTATACTGTGGTTATGCTAACCTCGTAATAGTTTTGTGTCAGGTAACTATGGTTATCGATTTATCTAACTTGAAATCGGCAAATTTTGTATCTTCCCGCATTGTATACTGTGTGATCATGGTTGATGCACGTGGGAAAGTCGGTCGCTGATTGGCTTACAGTGGTTATCGATCTGAATTGAACTTTGACCCGATCAAAAGAAATCACGTCATCGCGAATCTTGAAACGCTACACTTGGAGATCAGCCAGAATAGCGAAAGAACGTAAATATTTGGTATTCGATCAACCTATTTAAATTATTACTTGTTTCAATGAATTATTTTCACGATAATCGTTTCTTGGTTTCATTTCTGATGTACGAGACGGGCGAGATTTCCCCCCATATGGAGCTCACTTCCTGTCGATTTGACCCCTTCAATGGCCTTGAGAAAAGTGAGAAAAGTGGTGCACGCGCGGCGTCAAATGATTTGGACGTACGGTCTATAGAATTTTTCCACAATTTTCTATGACGTCATAATACATACGTGTTACCTATAGACGGGAAATTCCCGGCGCATCGCGCCGGGACATTTCCCGTATAAATTCTGGGATTAATAACGTGTGGTCCAAGTATGTGTCTGTCCTGTTTTGTCTTTTGTACTTTTACTATTGTGTAACTACTGCGAAAGCTCACTTGCTAAAGTGCTCGCTACGTAAGTGTGGGTTGTGGTTCGAACTTCGACCCCGTCTGACTCAAGACTTGAAATGAAAGTCACGGTTCTTACGGATGGGAACTTAAACTAAACGAGGTCCCGTGTCACGGTAGGCGTGTCACGATAGGCGTGTCACGATAAAAGAACCTGTTGAAGAATGCCATCAATAAACGCACAGGCAAAATTCTGCACCTTCGCTTATAGCTGGCTACGTCTCGATATAAGTGAAATATTATTGACTGGGGTGTTAACACCATTACTCAATTCAACTCTTTCTATTGTGCCGTGTTCTTTGTTGCCAAATTCATGCTTTTCAGTTAATTTTCTGTCTCCTTATTTAGAAATGTGTACCTTTTTTAAACTCTATAAGAAAAGTTATTATTGTTGTTGAATGTTGCTTAACGTCGTATCAGCAATTTTTCAGCTATTCGCGACGAGAACAACTTTATTAATCTGTATGGATTAATCTATATGCATGTGAAGTGCAAGTGTGTCTTTATGGTCTTTCTTGTACCAGCGTGTACTCGGTGCTAGCTCACCAAGTCAGTACGCCTCAGACAAGCGTACCACTCCCCAGGTCACATTTGACTGACACCAGGTGAGCCAGTAAATGTCAACGGCAAGGAAAATTCACTTGCCAACGTGTGGTCTGAGTGGGACTCGAACTCACATCGGTGAGAGAGACCTGGATTTTTAGACTGACGTCTTATCCATTAGGATTAGGCCACCACGGCCTCCCTGTAGGAAAGTGACGCTACCTTGACAAAAACAGGAGTGTCCGAGTGGTACTGTCACTGGCTTTCAAGTGGAAGTCAAGGGTTATGGGTCCGAACCATACCCAGGACTTGTAAATTTTCTGAGACGATTTTCATCTTTTGCCCATACTAGAGGTCTAAAAATCTAAATACTAGAAAAGTCTTCCGGGCGAAACTCAAAATCGAGCTCCTGTATCGCAGTGCACGCAAAAGACACCTCTAGAGTTCGAAAAAGAGTAGGCCACACGTACTATGTGGCCGTTACAGAGGACGCTTTCAACTAATGAAAGCCATCGAAACATGCTAAGCAAATTAAAGTGAGAATCTCTAAATCGGAAAATTTTCGAGTCATTTAATTTTCGTTGAAATTTTCATTAGCGTATTTTTATATTTTGCGTCGTCGTATGAAGGTTCTCAAAATTTATTTCTGTGACATGTTACATCCTCGAATTTTCTCAAAAATGAAACTAACGCCAAAATTTCCCGATTTACACTAGAAATATTTGAATGATCATCTCCTCTTAAACCACTGAAGAAAGTCCAACCTGCCTTAAAGGCTACCTCTATATAAAGGCCACCTGCTTATAAAGGCCAATATAATTGTATACCAATTGTTCTTTATTCATATTATTTGAACTTGTATAGAAAGGCTAACTACCCATAAATGCCACTTTTAATGGTTTCCTTGGGTGGCCTTTATGGACAAGGTTGACTGTAATTTTACATTAACTTTGAAAAGAAAAAAAAATCTGAAGTCTTGTGAGTGTTTTCTTTTATTTCTAAAACTGTACGTTATTACATACACATAACAATGATTATATATAACAAATGTGAATATAGAATTTCCGGGTTCCTCTGACAAACGGTTTAGAAATTAGAATACTCCGTCACGTGATTTGTTTGTTTTACTAGGCATGCGTCATGCAAGTTGCGTATAATAAACCAAACGTAACGTAGATAAATTAAAGGAGAATGATTTAAATTAGACATGTTACGATTAGAAAAAGCGAATAAATAAATAAATAAATAAATAAATAAATAAATAAATAAATAAATAATTTATGAATGAGTGGCGGACCCAGAAAGTTTTGAAAGGTAGGATTACATTTTTACGTCGATAGCTAGGGGTCTGCCTGAATGCTCACCCAAAAAACTTGAAATGTAGCATAAAACCCAGGAATTACCTGTGATCTGAGAAAGTGATACACACATGCATAGTACTATTATGGACGTAAATAAAGGGAGGGGGATCCAACCAATGGAACCCCCTCTGATTCCGCCACTGTATGAAGTGACATTTCGTTTTTTTTTTGATGTACAAAATGAGTCAATTAATTATTCAAAAAATTCCTCAAAAACTAAAGTATACTCCCTTATGCAAAATATTTTCTTAGCTAACTTTAGTATAATTTATTTTGGCTTTTGGGTATGTTTTCAACATGTTGTGAAAAAAAATTTCGTTTCACAATTTTTCCAAGCACTACTGATGAGGAATTGTATTGCTAGTAAAATACGTTATATAAACATACAGTTTTTGCTGGTTTCACATTGATTGATCGTTTGATTAACAACTTAAAACTTGATAATCTCTAATAAAAATGATGATTTATCATGAGTTTATATTTTTATTTTGACTATGAACATAAATGGATGGGTATGTATAAACTTTCAAGGTGAAAGGTGATTACAAAATCTATAACGTCATGCTGAAATGATGCCATACACAAAATGTTCAGAACTCGTGTATCAGGTGATAGCAAAATATGTGCATAACTGTTTTTGAAGCCAAATTTAAACACATGACATTGTTATTAATATGTGCAACAGTATTTATGGCGTCATATGAAGTGTGTATGACGTCATATATATGATTGTACAACAACGTTTACGGTGTCCTATGTATATATATACGCACATGCCTGTGCAACAGTGTGTATTGTGCCACATTTTATATGTATAAATTTATCACATTTTATTTTTGTCAGTAATTAAAAAACAATAATTGTTTTATATCAAATATCGGAAAATTATATTGATAAAATAATTAAAATCCTTCCGTGATGATTACAATATCAATCGTTCTGGGTTTTTAGAAATTCATGTTGGAAAATTCTGTTTCCACTTGTTTACATTACTAATGCCATTAGTTATATATATATTAATGTGATTAAAAATTAATACATGCATTTGAATGTGTTTTTCGCAAGCGTAAATTTTCCGCTTTTTCGGTAGATAAAGATCAAGGTTATAGGAAAAAGAAAAGGAACTGATTGATAAATTAAGTGAGAATTGTTTTTAGACGTGTAGACGTGATAAATAAATTAATAAAAAAAATAAATAGGTAAAAAATTAAAGAAATAAAATAAAATAAATAAATAATAAATTAATAATAATAAATAAATAAATAAATAAATAAATAAATAAATAAATAAAAAGGAAATTAAATTTAATAAATAAATTCAAAGAAACAAACACACCGACACTAGCTACCGTCCGCAGTATTTTGTCATGGTAATTAAATTAACATGACTGAAAATTCAAATAATTTTTTTTTAAACCCAGATTTTATTAATCAATATTTCTGACTTATTGAATTTTAATTTGTCATGCTTATCTTTTTTGGAGACAAAATTGGAATTAATTGAATAATAAAATTAATTCTAACCAATTAATCAATTAATACCGGTAAATCAATTACAAAATTCTAAAATTACCATAACAATAAATGATCTTATCTTTCACTATTGAATTATTCCGTATGCAACTATGTATTAAATGAATATAAAATTATGTTTTATGCAAACAGTACAGACATGTCGAAAGTTTAACACTGAGTTAACGAAAAGGAGTCGAAACTCGGGTACCGATATAATCGAGATATTGGTATGCAGTGGTCGAAAAGCTGCCGAGCTAGAGAGCAGGTGAAAAAAGTTTGTAGATATGTAGGTAGCTAGGTAGAATGTTGTTTAACGTCACATCAGAAATTTTTCAGCTATTGGCGACGAGAACAATTTTATTATTCTCAATGGATTAATCTATGAACAATTTTGTGTATGCATGTGAAGTGTGAGTGTGTTGTATGGCATGCCTTGTACTAGCGCGCAGTCCCAGGGCGACGTTAACGTGCTAGCTTACAGAGACAATACGCCGCAGACAAGCGTACCACTCCCTTAGTCCATAATACTGATACCAGGTGAATCAGTAAAGGACAACGGCAAGGAAAAGTTTGTAGAGAGATATCTAATAAGAAGCCTAGATGAGTTGCCGATTCGGCACTGATTCATTAGCTTTTTGTTAAACTTTCGGCAGGCCTGTGGTGCATAGCATCTTGGCTAGCGCTATTATGAACTAAAAAAAAAAAATTTAACTCGCATTATCATGACAATAAGTTATATGCAAAGTATATCCTGAATAAATGCGGAATAATAAAGTCCAGGGTCCAATTTCATGAACATTTAGCCAAATTACAAATATATTTTTTTTGCATTTATAAGTTGAAATATTTGTTTAAATCAATAAATTATTATCTGTATAATAAATAACCTGTATATATATCATAAAATTTAGGATTGGAACAATATGTTTTCAATCGAATAATTATTTATTTGAGAAACTTTTCAAATTGTAGAATTCACAAGAAATATTTGTAGAATAATAATAATCATCATCATAATAAAATGTAAAATTAGAAAAATGCTAGCGATAAGTGTCAAGCTCTCGACCTCGAGAACCTGTATGCTATATATAGCTACTTCAAACAATAATTAAAATTAACCTAAATATACAAAAATCGTTTTGATGAACATTTTCATAAATGACATTGATGACGCCCATTATATATAAACTTTACTGATATAAATATAGTAATCTCATGTTAAAACCGTAGGCGTTATGCGGCTAAATAATATTGATTAACATTTTGTTATTTGTCATTGATGACGCCCAATAATATATCAACACAAGAAATAAAGAAGAAAAAATGTAGCACTATTTCTCATATTAAAACCATAATGCGGCTAAATAAACTTGATGAACAATGATTTTGTTATCTGTCATTGATGACGCCCATTATATATCAACAAATACAATATTATAAATTGCAGTCACTATCATGTTAAAACCGTAATGAAAGCCCTTGCAGCAATGTAAACATCTGGTTCCATTTTGTATCAATATCGATTTTTTCTGTGACATTTTCGGGGGTGATGGGAGTGGGTAAATATCAGCTAAGTTTCACAATACCTGGCTCTTCGGAGGATATTCATACATGATTGTATGTTATACCATTAAAAACGATGGACTCGGTTGCCGGGCTGAATTGTCTAAAGCGCCAGTTTAATGGACCACAGTGCCTCTCATTCCCCAAGGTTCAAACTTTCAGTACTGTTGAAAACTTTTATAAATAAAATGTTAAGAATTTCCGAAAATTGATCTTGATACAACATGGACCAATCTGGTCCGCTGTCGTACCACGTGATACATCTGACGTTTGTGCGGAACAATTGACGCATCGCCGGCCATGTCCATTTATTCCCGACACTGGCCGCCATTACGGTAACAATACTAGTGTCTGTGACGTCATGAAACGGCACAATTCAGGCCAAGTTTTTATTCTTTTTGCGAGTAAATCAAGCATGCCATTCATTTTTTGGAACATTGTTGGCGTGGCCGGCGATTCGTCAATTATTTCCATTGGAAGTTCACGCTTTCCCATAAAAACGATGCTATTCCGGAAAATTGTGGTGTAACGTTTTCCAAAACATCCCACACAAACGTTAAGGGGTGTTGATTACGTGGTACAGCGGTGAACCCCGTTTTACTAAATTCAACATTTCACAAAAATATTCACGGTAAATCGTTATCATCAACATCAGAACACGTGACATTGATTTCCTCGTCAAATTTGTCTATTTCAGCGACGTCATCTTTGATTTCAGTGTCACGTGACATTTCACGTGTTTGAGTCTCATTTCCACAGTTATACAGTGGGTAGACAGCTCCGTCCGAGTTCTGCTCTGTAAGCTGTTCAACATCAATGATAGAGTTACTGTTATCGTCTAGTGTTCGAATCCGGTCATGAATTCGCTTATGCCGCTCCAGATTACTTTTATGACTTGTAGCATAGTCGCAATGAGGACAAGAATAATCCTTCTGGCCACTATGTACCGATAGATGGCGTTTTAACAAAGCCTTCCGGCAGAATCTTCTTCCGCAAAAAGCACAAGAATATCCGTTATGGTGAAAAATCATTATATGCTCCCTGAGAGAGGCTTTTGTTTGGAATGTCACTCCACAACATTCTAGAACTTTGTCACAAGCCTGATGCATGGTTGAGATATGTCTCTTTAAATTGTTGCGTCTATCGGTTACGTATCTGCAATGAGGACACGGAAACAGTTTCCCGCGAAAAGTGTTGCAGACAAGCATGGCAAGTTCAAGGTAGTTTCTATTTATAAATGGAGCTTTCAGTTTTGTCAAATCAGTAGGGAACGCAGAATGGTGGTTAACACTGTGGTACTGTGCCAAAGTCAGGTGTTTAAGCTCATTGGACGCAGGTGCGTTGATTGACGGGTACAACGCTGTCGGATACTGTAGAATAGGGTGATGCAGACTATGATGGGCGGGGACTGGCGTCATAGTTATATTCGGAAATGGCTGGAGAGCTGACGTTGCCGCCGCCATAGTTCTTAGTTGTACGCTGGTCATAGTAGCCCGGATGTCCTGAGGTGATTGGTACGGTTGCAGTGCTCCATCCCTCTGAGAATGTGAATGTGCAGACGGCCGTACGACGGTCGAAGATGAATTGGCCCTTTCAACATTTGATGGTGTTCTTCCTGTAGATGCCTCGCATAAATTAGATGGCCTGAAAATACAGAAGATAGTCAAGATCAAGTTAGTTGAGTAATAAATGGTTGTTTGGTTGAATGAATGTTATTTTGCAGCACTTTAGCGTCTATAGCTGTTCGCGACAAGGTGATTATTTTTATCAATCTCAAGGAAAAGTCTAAACACAAACTCATTTGGTGCGCCAGTTACAAAATGTATTTATGATCTGGACTAATGCTCACTAATTACTATCTTTAGATAGCACTTAACCATTCAGACAAAGCGTCCCTACATAAAATGGAATGTAAAATATAAGTCAAAGTAAGGAACACCAAGTACCAAGGGATAACTAAAGTAACCACAAACAGCCAAAAACAAATTAACAAAATAACAAACTATGACACAGGAACCCGGTCTTCGACTTTAACTTTTAACAAAAGCGGTAGCTCAGTTGGTACAGTGCTCTCTTCGTAAGTGGGAGATCGATGGTTGGAACCCCGACAGGGGTCACGATATGTATCGGGATACACGTTTACTTTTATAAAGCAAACAATTGGCAAAACTGAAAGTGATCTTTAAGTTCAAAATAAGATTTGCTTCATAAGTCTTTTATAGACCCTGTAATAAGCCGAAAAAGGCTTCATATATTTTTTACTTGAATGTTGTTGAGATGCCCCTGAAATTTAACATCTTCCCTTTTAGCCATGTCGTTGGTGTTTCCAACATTACCTAAAATTCGGATACAATTAAAGTTTGTATTTAAAAAACGAATGGTAAATTTTGAATTGACTTCATGTCGTGAACCGAGCCGAGCCTACTGGAGCACCCGGCCTCACTTCCCTGATGAAAGTTCACTTGTCTAACCTAACATGTCAGTTCTAAATATTTTACTTTGCTTCTGGATTGTGATTAGGACATGGATTAGTATGTTTGTTTTTAATTAAACATACCACTGCAGTAGCTCAGTTGGAGAGTTCTCGCTCTGTAAGTAAGAGGTCGTGGGTTAGAACCCCGACAGGGTCTGACTCAAGATTTGACAGTAGGTAGTGACTGTTCTTTTGCCAAGAACTCGGCATTAAGAAATTAAAGTTCTTTCGTATGGGAACTTAAATAAACAAGGTCTCGTGCCACTGTAGGTTTTCCACGATAAAGAATCCTGCTGTATAATGCCATCAGCGCAATTTCTGTACCTTCGCTTATAGCTGATGGTGTCTCAATATAAGTGTGATATTCTTGACCGGACGTCGAACACTATTACTCAGCTTACTCTTTAAACTAACTCCGATATATCGTTGCAGCGTCAAATTTGTGACAATCAATAAAAATAGTTTTATTTGATGAAATAAATAGTCTGACTCCATCAGATTTAAGTAATTGTGCATCTTATAAATCAATTTCAATCATGACAATTTTGTGTTACCTGTGACGTGTAATTGCAGCTTACAAGCAGAATAAAAACACTTAATACAATTCAATTAAAATTTACACTTTATCTCTGCTATTTTAGCCTCAAAAATTATACCAACTTAAGTATCAATTTCAATTTTTATAAAATTCTGATTTTTACATAATGAAAACCTTGTGGTGAAAATAAGCTCATTATGTGTTTAACTTGGCAGTTGGTAGAGAAGTCAAATGAAAATCTAGATGCGATGAGTTTATTCATCCGATTTAACCAATGGGATCACTAAGATTCGTTTCCTCTCTTTTCCCTGTGTAATATTATTGTTTTAGAAACCATTTCCTGCTATTATCCTACGTAAAAGACGTCCAAACACAATTTCGTTTTCCGTTTATAGATTACCATTGCGTATTTTGTACGATCCATCATCATTTCACACCTTCAAATTAGAGAGGCTTCCTGTTCAGTGTGTGATCCCTATTGTATTTAATTTAGATTTTTATGGCGTTGAGATTGATCTCTGCCGTGTATTGATTGCAACACAAGTATGTACGGACGACTTATTTGCTCTGTTGAGTGGTTTATCATGCCAATTATCCGTTATTGAATCTCAATTGCGCCATATAAACACATTACTGTCATGTTTCGTTTCGTTTAATTTCTTGAAGCTTTGGTTCTGTTTTCAGGAGAAATCACTTGGGTAAATCCGTGATGGGTTACATGGTTTTTCTATTCAGTAAATAAACATCATTTTACAGCCGTTTTTTCATTAATTTTAACTTGATGTTTATTTTGATGCCAAGTACTAGACGTTTTTCTGATATTGTAAATTGAAGTTTAAATATACAGCGGAACTGTAAGAAACTTCGCCAAATTCGCGATCAGACCAGAAATGCGCAATCAGAAAACGATTCAGAAACCAAAAATGCGCCATCAGATAACGATAAAGAAACTCGCAATTAGACCCAGACTTCGGCAATTACATCCAGACATTCGCAATCAGATGCAGACACCGCAATTAGGCCCTGAATGCGCGATCAAACCAGAAATGCGCCATCATATAACGATCCAGAAACTCGCAATTAGATCCAGACTTTGGCAATTAGATCCAGACATTCGCGATCAGATGCAGACACTCGCAATTAGGCCCTGAATGCACGATTAGACCCAGACATTCGGAATCAGACCCAGATATTCGCAATTAGGTTAAAATACCCGGAATCAGATCAAGACATTCGAGACATGATCCGGACATGCGCAACTCGCGATAAATTTCAGACATGCACAACCGGATTAGGCCATATCGGTTTTTAGTTTACTTATATATCGAGCTTTGAATCTTTCTTTAGTATTTCTGATTTCTGTAAAGCACATTTTACACCAATTTATTTTATTGTCAGAGTACCACCAAACTGAAAAACAATAACTTGCTGGGCATGGAGCATTTTATATAGCTCTGACCAGCTTGTCAATACTGATGTCTGCCATCTTTATTTTTTAGGTCATGACTAAAAGACAATACGACAGTGTTCCCACAAGGCTACGCCAATGCCCCTAATTGCGATTTTTAAAACTGGAGATAAAATATAATTTGTAAAACAGAATATGTTTGTTCTCAAGAAAGATTTTGAACGAAACGCAAAAGAATAATAAAAAAATTCCAACTGTCTGGTATATTCATCATAAACCATTTTACTACTCGGAATTATAAAGAACTGTGAATGCTCAGCGAATTTAATCAATGCCTGAATCTTCAAGAAAAAAAGGACAAATTTCCAATCTTGAGTTGAAGTCTGGATCATTAAACACATATAGTGAAAAATGCATTCCGCTAAGAAAATGTCAAAAGATGTGACATCTGTCTTTTGCTCCGCCTACTTCCGAAGCCGTTTATAAATAAACATGGAATTTTATACATATGATAGAAAATTTCTTATATATTTGTCAGAAAAAGCAAACATACCGGTCCATGTCCAAATCTAAATGAAAAAATATATAAAATATATAAAAAAAATATATGCTAAATAAAAATTGGTCGATCTATAGGGCGAAAAATATGCAAGAATTTTAAACGTTATATTAAACATCCCAAAATTATTTTATGTTTCTTTTCATCCTCAGTTTTGATTTCATACGAGGCGCTCGAGCTACTACAGATGTGATTAACTTGTCGGAACATCCAGCCTCACTTCCCTAGTAAAAGTTTACATGTTTTACCTATTTTTCCAGTATTCAAAGACGATTTTTCCTTGTTTTTTTTTGGAATTGTGATTTGGACCGATGTGTTTTAGTTTAATATTCAAAACAATATTTTGTCTATTAAATTAAAACTGAATTTTATTGAAACCCCTTTTGTAATAAAAACGTTTAACAACATCATTATATCATTATACGTCCAAACATAACAAGCCCACTAGTACCATCGGGAGGTTTTTGGTCTCTATAAAAGTCTATCTTGTCTTGTCCTGTCCTATATTGTCTTGTCTTACATTATATTGCTAAGTTTTCTGTTGTTTAATTGTTTCACTAGTTTGCTACAAACTGTTTTTGGATCGGTTATGGGAGATGCTTAGCCTTCCAAAGTACCCGCCCTTACTTCCCTGGTTGAAGTTCACATATGTTACCTAACTTGTGAGTTTCAAAGTTTTAACTTTGCTTCTGGATTGTGGATCAGTATGTTTGTTTTTTATTTTGATTATGTTTAAAATAAATATAGTAATATATTGCTATTACGAGTTTATTCAGAAATAGTTAGAAAATATTATAATTATGATTTTGCATATTTCAATGTTTCTACAATACCTAGTAGATAAGAAAATTTTGTTCCCCTTTGAAAGCCCCTGCATTCGTCTTTGTGTTGTTGCATTATGATTGTTTTTGATTATAGCCTTTAACATTTTTGTCAAATAATTCAATAATTCTTTGTTTCAAGCATTTTGAATGGTCAGATATTTTTCTGTAATTTTTTATAAAAAGATTGGCACTCGGTGATTTTATGTTATCATCTAGTGTCTGATATATAAGGTCAGATTGTAGACTATAAGTCTCTAAAATCTATGCAGGTAATTATTGCTAAATTTAACATAGTTCGCCATTTCCGCTCTCGGTTTTGTAACACACTGGCTCAAATCTACAGTCAATATCAAAAAAATGGTTTTTCCTCAATCAACCGGAAGCAAAAGTAACGACGCATAGCCACATTTCAATTCCTACGCTGTTGCGATGCTATTTTTTTACACCCTACGACTGTATTAATGTTTAGATTTTAAAACTCATATAAATAATAAATTATAAAAATGAAATTAAAAAAAAAAAAACAGACAAACCGGTCCATTAAAAATCTGAATTTAAAAGAAAAGAAAAACGCTAATTTAGTCATAAACGTTAGCCTCTTAGTTTTCGTCCAGTAAAGACAATATTAATATGATATAAATGTATAAAAGTTATATTTGTCCGCGACAAAACCAATCCGTCCAGTATTAAGACCCACCGTCATTCCACATGATTCGAGTAGTAAAATATTCATTGTGCAAAATGTCAAATTCTTTCATTTTTCCATACTGACAAAACAAAATAATTGCGATACTTTGACAACGTTATACTGTTGCAAACAATTGTAAAAAAGGTTGTTCTGAAAACTATCATTTGATCAAGAATCGAAGACACTTCACTTTTGTTTTATAGATTTGAAAATGCGCTTCCTATTGCTAATAAATGTTCGATGACACTGATATCTGAATAACTTACTAATATCCGGGTATTTGTAAAACATTAAAATTACTAAAACGTGTTTTGTAGTTTCTAGTCTTGTATTCTGTCAATTCCATGTATTGCGTCATAAACAATGAACAAGCTTTTTTCAGCAACAAATTTCTTTCTTACAATTTAAAGTGAAACTGAATTGCAAATAATTAATACAGTTTATGATATCTGTTTAAAAAAAAGAAAGAAAAAAAAAAAAAAAAAAAAAAAAAAAACAATGTCAATGTTTTTGTGAACATGACTAAATTAAAAACAAAAATTATTTGCCATCGTCCTCGTTCAAATCACAACCCGAAGAACAAAGTAAAAACTGACGATGACGGAAGACTCGTGATTTATTTTATTGAACACATTTAATTGAAATAGTATTATATTGAGTTAGTTGTATTTCCTTTACAACGAATTTGTTCACGACACGAAAATTGGACGAAAAAGAAGAAAATAAATACATGTAATATCAAATCATAGAAGATCACGAGTCTTCCGCAATTGTCCACTTTACCCGTTTCCTTTTTCAGCGAGTTTATCCCACACGAAATAATTTTTGCTCTGATTGTCACAAAAATTTGGCACAACGAAAAGACATGATTTCCCAATATACAAGAACATTGTCCTCCAGTTACCGTCTACCCTACCTGTCTCAAAATGTGCATTTTAGGGTTTTTTTCTAACCGCCTTCCCACTTACTTCCAGAATAGCATGTTTAAACTAAATTCAAATTTATAACAAGATAGAGGGTTTTCTGTCCGCCTTTTTCTTACCTTTGCGGAATCCATCTTACATTCTGCAATTTTTGTACCCTATTAAAATGATAATGTGCTTTAGCAAGATTTTATTGAACACATTTACTTGAAATAGTGATGTTAGTTGCATTTCTTTTACAACGAATTTGTTTGTGACACGAAATTTGAACAATTCGAATATAAATTACATCAAATCATCAGTCTTCCGTAATCGTTAACTTTTTCTTAATACAAGAACATTGTATTGCATTTTCTGACCGCCTTTCTCTTACCTTTGCGGGTTTCATCCTACATTCTGCCATTTTGTACTCTATTAAAATTATATTGTGCTTTAGCAAGATTTTTTTGAACACATTTACTTGAAATAGTGATGTTAGTTGTATTTCTTTTACAACAAATTTGTTTATGACACGAAATTTGAACAACTCGAATATAAATTACATCAAATCATCAGTCTTCCGTAATCGTTAACTTTACTCGTTTGCTTTTACCGCCCCACGAAATATTTTTGCTCCAAGCGTCAAGAAAATTGGAAACCGCGAGAATAAATAATATCACTGTATGCGAGAGCAATAGCCTTCCGTTACCGTCCAACTTACCTGTGTCCAAATAAACAATGTTTTAACAAGATCTGGTTTTTTACCTTTCGCCTTTAGACTTACCTTCAGGGGAACTGCCTTGCATTTCTCCATTTCTGTACTGAATTAAAATTTATTACAATTCTGTCCGCCTTTCTACTTACCTCTGGGGATCCATCTTGCATTCTGCCATTTTTGTACTATATTAAAATGATATCGTGGTCTTGCTAGATTTTATTGAACAAAATTAATTGACATAGTGATGTTAGTTGTGTGTTTCCTTTACAACGAAATGATATAAATCATAACAATGTAAAGTAAAAGGAAAAATCAACTTTGATGTACAAATTTCAGCAATAAATGCAGTCAGTGTAACAAATTTCTAATTATTAAGAGAAAAAACACCAAACAGTAACCCGCTGAAAGAAATCGTTTAACTGCTAGTCACAGATGTTTGGAAGAAAATTGAATTCTCACTTTATGCGTAAATTATGGACTAAAAGGAAAGCTATAGAAGAACTGCTTACTGAATGTCAACCTATAAAGTGAATATAAAAACGAACCGAGGAAGAATCAATGTGCTGTGACGTCATCAATATTGACATCACGTAGAATCCCGCAGTGACGAGGTTTTGTTGAAGATTTAATTCAAACTGTTCTGTTATTGGAGATAAACAGTGATTGTGAATAGGAAGGCGCCAGGTTTTCAACTGTTCAGTTTAAAATGTGGTTTATGCGAGTAATAGCTGCCCAATTATAGTTTTATAAGGCAACAAAATCAATTAATTCTGTGTTATATAGCTTCTTAAAGAGTGCATATCGAGTTTATATAAAACTATTATTAAAATGTGTTAAATATTACCTGGTGATGGGCAAAAATCATGTTTGCTTTAAGGGACCCGTGACTATTTCTTTTAAAATACATGTATGAACTTCTCGTTTGATATGTAAATAATACGATAGTGTGTGAAATCGTCTGGCTTATGATAAATAAAAAAATAAATATATAAACAAAATTTGAATTTGTGTAAAATACATATGTACATTGTAATTAATTATATCCTTATACACCAGTCACAGCTTAAGAATATATAACATGAGTACATAAATAAATAAATATCTTAAAAATAAATCAAAAGAAACAAAAAATGAAAGAATGATTATATATTATACCAGTGTTAATTTTGCAGCACTAGATGGCTGTTAGAAATTGCCATCAGTAGTGGTTGGACTAAAATTGTGAAATAAAAAAATTCAAGGTGATGCAAAAATATGCAAAGGACAAAATATATTTAACTAAATTTAGCTAAGAAAATATTCTGCATCCGGGAGTGGTTTTTTTTCTTCAGATTTTAACTGGCATAAAATTAAGACAGTGTCATATTTCTGACGATACAAAAATAGTTTGAACACCTTTTTATTAGGGATTATTATCAACGGTTTCCAAACTTAAATAAACAAACACGATATATGTAAAAAGTTATATAGATATTTGTTTGACTACAAATATCAAAATATGATAATAAAACTCATTTCAATAAATTTACATTTTTTGAAATTTATGACTGTATATGACGATATAATGCATCAACATTATTAAAAGTCAAAAGCAAAAGCGAAACGAAATTAACTATTTCACTGTATATTAAAGACTTATTAAAATATGTAAAATTATAAAATATTTTCCAACTTTTTCTGAATAATTTCATATTATATTACTATTTTTAATCCAAACAGAATATACACTTTTTCATTGCCCTTAATTATTTAAAATAGTGTCATATTTCCAGTGCGTAGGTAACAAGAAATTGCATCAATCCGCGTATATTTTCATATTTTTATTTTAGAACAATGATTGCCTAAAATTTAAGCGTAGTTTGCTTGACAAATAGAACTTTTTTTAAAATTCAAATTTCACTAGTATAAAAAAATAACGTTTCATTTTTCCCACTACAGGAACTTTATACGAACGAAGCAAGCTGTTTACAAATAAATTATTGATGTACGATAATATTTATGCTTCTGTATTTTCAGACTTTTTCTTTTGTTGTAATTAAAGCCGTCGAATAAACACATATGTTCCTGAGGACATCGTCGTTAGTTTTTATCATAACATACGAGAACCCTGTGTTATATACGAATATTGGGAGCCTTTATGTATCAAATGTTTTATGGCTATCATCACAATACTGTTGATAAGTATGATGTCTCTGTATCCAACATTATCCTGGGTATATTTGATGTTTCCTTGTTCTTTTTTTATTACGCATGTGGCTTTAGTAATAAGCTAGCAAAATAGGGGGTCCTTTGTCTTACGGAACACCCGGCCTCACTTCATAGCAACAGCCACCACATGTGAAATCAAAAATGAAAATGAAAGGAAAATATGTCACATTTCTGTATCATAAAAACTGTATGACATATTCAAACGGTATTTCAATTGCCTCGTCCTTCATGTACAGCACAGACCTGTCGCAAATTTAACTCTCGAGGTAATGGGAAAATTTGCTACCGACGAGCCTAGATATACAGGCCCGTCCAGAAAGTTTTACACCCCCCCCCTTATATAACCTTTGTAAATCAGCAGTTTTGACGATGTTAGTACTTGATGTTTTGTTAACTTATATTTGTCAAAGGACTATTTTTATTACCTAGAATGTTTTTCAAATGGCATAACTGATAAAAGAACTAATCTTAGTTTTAGTGGACTGCGAGTGATAAAACAAATGTAAAGATTTGGGGGAAAATCCAATTTCTTCAAATATGGACACAATTGATAGAAAATCCTAAAAATTGCTATAATACTTAATTTCATATGATTATTAAGCACTTTCAAGGGTAAACATGGATTAATCAATCAATCAATTTACTCCATAAATGAAGAAATTGGATATTTTCCCAAATCTTTACATTTGTTTATCACTCGCAGTCAACTAAAACTAAACGTGATCCTTTTATCAGTTATGCAATTCAAAAAACATTCTAGGTAGTATATAAAAAAGTTCTTCAACAAATATAAGTTAACAACAAAACATCAAGTACTAAAACCGTCAAAACTGCTGTTTTACAAAGGTTATATAAGGGGGGTGCAAAACTTTCTTGACGAACCTGAAGATAGCTAATTGCCAAAAAGCTACCAAAAGATGGACAAAAGCTTGGGGATTCTGTTGAGATTTTAACTTACGATTTGTCGATATGAATAGCTGATTCATATTTAATTTTCGACTGGTCTGTATTGTATGTGATGTACATCTGTGCTATATATTGATCATGAAATGTAAAAAAAGAAATATATATTATGATTGTATATTTACAATCGAATAATTTTCCTTTATAAAACTTTTAATCTTGAGAATAGGTAGACTCTCTATAAATCGATTGACTTATGTATAACTTCAACTTTTCTTACCATGACGTCAAAAAAGTTCAAAATTTCAAAATCACAACAAATGTCAGGTGGTGTTCGAAAACTGGCCTAGTTGCAAACTTTTTGTAACAATTACCCGTTTGTATACAAACCGCAAAAACGCAAAAAGCGTTATGATTTTTTCATAAATATGAAATTATAAATTTAGTCACAAATTAAATACTACATGTATATGGATGAGAAGAATGATGACCGATAAAATTCCATTGTAATAGTAATCAGATTATTAACACGTAATTGTATTAGTTAGCACGCAAATTGTACAATCCTCCGAACTTGTACGTGACCTAATAGCGAAACACGCCAAAAACTGATTACTAAGTTATATCAGCTTAGCTTAAATGTTCTAAATTGTGTCTGGTAGATACAAATCCTATCGCTGTTTCACTATTTCATATTTTTAAGTATTTGTGTTCGGGTTTAAATTTTGTATACATAATATACCAGTTTTAATTCAACAGCACTGGAATACAATTCCTATTGAATCAGTAGTGCTTAAAACCAAAATTGTGAAGATGTTGAAAATATATTTCAGATATTCCAAGGACCAAAATATGTTTTACCATCTTGGACCAAGATTTTGAAACTATTGAAAAAATCTTCAGTTGATTTTCAACGTTTTCTAAAACATAGAGCTTTTTTTAATTATTTTTTTAATTTTGAAAACAAACATATCAAACAAAAATTTAAACAAAATATAACAATATCAATTGGTTGTATAAACTATAAACTATTATAAACTGTAAATCACATAAGTATAAAGTTGCAAAAAAGCATAAACTTTTTTAAGTACTTAGTAGTGAAAGACTAAGTTTTTTGAAATTCAATAAATAAATAAATAAATAAAACAATCGCTAGCTCAAAATCTCAAATTCTTCAAATAAAATATCAAATAGAGCTTGTTGTAAGATCAGCTTCTTGTTTCTTTTCAAAAACATATAAATGTGGAACCAAAAAGCATCGAACGCACCCAAGTTAAAAAGTTAAAAAAGAGTATTAAGAATATTGATTATATAACTTCCATCGAGAAAGGTCAATGGAGTTCTTCCGATGAGATTGCTATTGGAGGCTCCAAGTATCGCAATTGTTTTAACAGGAGATGGTTACCCTTCCGGAGCACATGGCCTCATTGGGTATTTTTATTGATATATACATATGAAAATAAAAATTGTCTTATTTTATCAAATCAAACACAAACATCTCGGTTCATGTCCAAACCACAATTCTAAAAAAACCAAAGTAAAAACTTTAAACGCTGGTATATTAAACATTTGAAATTTCAACATTGGCAACCAATCAACGAAATAACAAGATGTATTTATCCAAATAGAAGTCAGAAAACATTAATATTTTTCTTACTAATTTGAAATTAATTTTTAATCAAAACCAAACATTTCAATCCATATCCAAAATATCAACCCCGAAGCAAAGTAAAAACTGACAAATTAAGTTTAACACGCGAATTTATGGGAAGTGAGGTTGGGTAACATATTGCAAAGAGATTTATATACTGAAAAACATAAAAAAAGTTTTTTTAATACATCAGCCGATATAAAACTTGTACAAAAACTTGACTTTTTCAATGCACATATTATAAGTATTGTTCTTTTTAATTGAGTTTATAGTTGGCGGTATTGGGTTTCTACTAAACGAGGTTTCTTAGATGAGCGCACCTGGAGAAATCATCCCCCACAGCGCCAGTTACAATTGACACTCCCCTTCTTTATAGACAGCGATAACAACTGATATTAGCTTTTCCTTTTATCTTTTAATTTGATATATTTTGTGATTGTGATGAAAGATATAAATATTCAGGAAGAAATTTCATAGTAATTTGTAGCTTAAACATGCACTGCATAAATGCACTTTAGTTTTTACTACATGGTTTACTTTCCGCCGTTTAGATTAAAAAATTAAAAGTTTTATGGCCACCATCACAATATTGTTTATGAGTAGGATATATGTACCCAGATTTATTTTGAATATATTTGACGTTCTATAGTTCTATGTTTCTTTCATACTCAAATTTAATTTTACACCTAACGAGTGTCGCTAGCCACAGGAGATATTTAGCTATCCGGGGCTCCCGCCTTCACGTCCTTATTGGAAATTAATTTGTCTGTTTTCAAATATTTACTTTGCTTTTGGGATTTTGATTCCACAAAAGGAAGTGAGGCCGGGTAACCCGGAAGTTTAAGGATATCCTGTCTGGCTAGCTACATCCGCGTAAGCAATAGCAAAAAGAATAAAAAAAAAACCCACAGAACTCTGTGACGTCAAATATATTAAAAAATATTATCTTTGATGGGGGTTATTTATATAGCATGTACATAGAAAGAGGTAAAAGGATGACCGGACCAAAGAAAAATCTTTCAAATAGAGATGTAGACAATTGACACAACCCTTTATACTAAGCTTTCCAGCTACTTAAAGGTTTTTTTGCTCTTATAATACCACTTTTTTTAAATTTTACAATTTTAACAAACATAAATAAATAAAAAAAGATCTTATACTTTAAAGACTGTGACTTTATAAGAAAAATTCTTATCATTACTTAAAACACCGTGTCCAACTTATTTTAATAATTTCTATTTTGGCATTAGTTTATAATACAGACCTTTCCGAAGCATCTGGTCTTTTTACCTGGTGGAGTTGATGTGTTTAATGGAATTTGCTGGTTTCAAAGTATTACTTTGGTATTGGAAGTGTTATTTGGACATAGACCGGTTTGTTTGTATATGATGTTTTTAATCTTTTGATTCAACTACAGAGAATAATGTTGTTATCATAATCAAAAACAAACATACTAATCCATGTCCGAATCACAATCCAGAAGCAAAGTGAAAACTTTGGAACTGACAAGTTAGGTTAGACACGTAAAATTCCACCAGGGAAGTGAGGCCGGGTGCTCCGGACGGGTAAGCACCTCCTGTTTAGCTAGCTTCACCCGCCACGTGTGTAATCAAAATTGTGTGAAAGGAACATGGAACTATGAGACGTCATATATATCCAGAATAAAATCAGTAAGTTTATGATTTTTACTATATATGGATGTGTAACGTGGGTGAAATGGAACGAATTTACACAATTTCCTTTATATTCAAAATATGTTTTATTAAAACTTTTGAATAAACCAAATGTTATACCTGGATGGTTACAAAATTTTGTCACAATTCAACAACAGCAAGATAAACAGAAATCAGCATTAATTCATGCTTAAAACATTTCTATTTCGATTTGTCAAAATGTGAATTTGAAGATTCGTAAAGCCAATTGTCAAAATTTGCTCACAAGTTGAGGAAAATATATATTAAAGAATGGTTGTTAATCTGGGGCCAGTCTTGGTAAATGAATCTAAATCAGAAAACAAATTAAAAACTTGAAAATTGTAATTTTTCGAATGATGATGAACAGTAATACAATATACTAATATATCAAAGTCTAATAGACATAATAATTCCTTATGTATTCATTTATCTGAAAAGAAAGAAACACAATTATTAATGGCCCTTAGCCTGAAAAATGAAATAAATTTGGCTTAGCATTAAAGTAGGGAAATACCAATGCCTATGACATGAGTTTGTATATATTTCAGCACTATTTATTTGGACCAGTTGTTCAAAGCTTGATTAATCATTCATTGCTTAACAAAAACTTAAACTTCAACAACAGTTAAAGTATCATTTATATCATTTTCATTTATTTCAAAATAAACTTAGAGTGGAACATGAGAGCATATTGTGTTTATAAATCGATACGTTTGAAACAAAACAAAAAAATATATATATACATTGTATACTGATCCATGTCACACACAAAATTCCTTCATTTTCAATATAGATTTCACTCGTGACGATCATAGCAAACAGAAGATATACTTTACCTTCCGGAGCACCCGATCCCATTTCCCTTGTGAAAGTTATTTAACTTAATTTCCCAGTTTTTGCTTTGCTGTTTAGATTTGTGATTCAAGGATAGGTATGATTGTGTTTTATTTAACAAATGTTTATTTTTTACTAAACACGCGGCGGGTGTATAGCTAAGCAGGAGATGATTGCTCTTCAGGAGTGCCCAGCCCAACTTTCCTTTATTTCAAAGTTTCAGTGTTGACTTTGCTTTTGGAGTTCCGATTTGAAATATAGCGATGTGCTGGTTTTTCATTTTATAAGTTAAAACTATGTTCAAATTTTAATTTCATATGCGAAGTGTGTAGCTTATTAAATAACATTCGCTTATCCTTATAGAAACGACACGACTTCCCTGGTAAACTTTCACGTGTTTTACTGAATTTTGCCAGTTTTCAAAGTTATACCGGTACTTTGTTTTTGGGATTGTGATTTGGACATGGGCCGGTATGTTTAATTATCATCTTTATTGAAGTACATAAACCCTGTACTTGAAATCACAAGTGTTGGTTACGAGCTACTCAATATGCAATCGCAAAACTGAAATAAACATAAAAGCTTTACGACTTGCATTTCGAGACAGCTAAATGAGGTTTCTGAGATGAGCGCACCTGGAGAAACCGTCCCCAACTGAGCGACTGACATTCGACACGCCCTTGCCGATAGACGGGGTAATAGCTTATATTAGCTTTTCGTTTTATCTTTGAATTTGATATATTTTTAGATTGTGTTTTTAAACAATATATCACTAAACTAACAAAGACAATTTATAAAGATTTAAAAAATCAAATGGGACGACTTAATAAAAAAATATTGTCATTGTTTAGTAGCTAAAATACGTGAAAATGAATGCTCATGAAAACATAAAAATGGAGTGTGTAATGGCGTTTAATGGCCAAGGCAATACCCAGACACTTAAACCAAAGTGGTCATTTCCTGGGATAGTTTAAAACAGGATAAAGTGGGGAAAAATCGTCCACCTTCGTCAACCGAAGAAGATCTGATTATTGTAAAATTAGATTCGATGAAAGATTGCGTTAAACATGATGATCTGTAAGTGCGCGATAAAGACAACACGGTTACGAAGGACTTAAAATTATAAATAGATCTTATAGTTTATTTCTGTTTGTTGAAAACATTTTCTTGGAGAAATGTGAAAATCCTAATTATTTTATATTCCAAAATTATTTATTATAACAGTTATGATTGGTACAGGCTAAGCGCGCATGCGGTTCATTTTACATTTTTTTCGTAACGCCGTTTGTGCTCACAAGGAGCATGTTATTTATTTATTTATTTATTTATTATTATTTATTTATTTTGCTAAGGAAAATTATTGAAAGGTGCAGGTGAACAACATTTACTATATAAACAGTTACAGTCACTTTAACTAATATACTTTCAAATGTTAAAAGAAATAAAAAAGATGGAAATTTTACTGAAAAAAACATTGATTTCATTATAGCCAATTTAAAATAATAATAATTAATTATTAATAATTAAAACATAAAATCAAAATTAAAATTAAAATTCCTTCACCAAAATATAAGCAACATCCTGTTATTTACAGAATATGTTATAAGAATAAAAAAGAAGCAAATATTAAAATTAGACTGGACAAATTGATCAGGTTGCGATTGATGATCGGGTATTTCTAAAACATATTTTTAACTTTCTTAATTTTATTGAAACTGTTTCGCACTATCTAAATTGAGATATAATTATATGTGTTTATTTACAAACAGCAATGATAGAATGTAATTTTGTGTGATTTTTGGAGATAAATATTTTTTCACAAAATGCATATTATCCCACGGTTTATCTTTTAAAAAGACCAAAAAAGCATTAAAAGTTAAATCTTAATTTTTTTTTACAAAATACAAATAAAATATGATATTAAGAGAAAATTTTAATTTGTCGAATTGATTTATTTAGTTTTATTATTTTAGTTATTGTCATTAAGGCAAATTTAATTATTTTAAAAATGTTTGATAATGAAATCTAACAATACCAATAAAAAATAATAATATTGTGGACATTTAAGCTTGAATTTATTTTTTAAATTATATTATAACTTTGGAATTTATTTTTCATATACATAAGTAAACATATATTTTTTTATCTGAAAACGAAATCTAAAAACTAAATTTACCGGGTCGGTACCTACCGATGGTCTGTTATAGATGCGACAGTTTATTTATTTTAAATATTTTTATTAAATATTTTCCCTTTTTATCTTGTTTTTATTCTTGCGTATTTATTTTAGCAATAGCTAATTTTTTTTTATTTCCAATTATTTTCAAAACAGTTAAAAACTAATTTTCTTTTCAAACTAGTAACTACTTTGTAATAAAAAAAATAATCCATTATAGCAAACTTACCCCACAGGAATGGAGGAAAACATCATTTTCCCAACTTCTCAATCTTTATAAAAACTATTTCTCTTCAATTAACAACCTTCTTAGACAAAGCTTATTAGACGAAGAATAGAATTCTAGTTAGCATTTCGCATATAAAACTTTTTTTTACAATTTTCTCAGACAATCCCCAAGAAACTTATAAAATTCATTATATTTCAAAATGGGCGGATCCACATTATCACGTGACACAATATCCTTCTTTGATTAGGTGTTAAGATGTTAGCTTTTCGGAATACGTGACATCTATGCATATTTTTAGTATAAATGGTGTGATTTAGTGAATTATTTTCTGTAATGTTTTTATTGGAAAATCTGCATTTTTGACAGGTCTTATTGAGCGGAAAATATCGGAGAAAGCAGTACTACATTTGACTTCAATATTAGGAGACAAGGTGAACTCTGACCCGTTTTACGGGTGACAGGTGGAAAACAAACAAAATTAAAAGAGCATCGTTTTTTTAAAGTACTTATATCTCAGCGCCTGTTATCGCCTGTCGGACGATAAACAATAATATCAAAATAAACCGAATGAATATAATAGAGTATCATCCGTCGTTATCGCAGCGGGCGATATAATTGATATTCAATTAAATTAAAGAGATATAATCAAACATCAGTTAGAACTATCTCCGCCTCCGTCCCGTCCTTCCTTGATGAATTTGGCGGAGACGCGCGTAATTTTTATTAGCAAGAACTGATATTGGTTGAGTCGAGTAAATTATAGCAGCCTCACCCCTGTTGTGATAATTGTCCACTTTGCTTGTAAAAGACAGGGCAATATTCTAAGACAACACAAAATCACAGAAAAAGATTTCTTTAAGAAATGGCTAAAGTTTCCTCATGAGGGCAGTGAGCGCCCAGCACTGCGGCACACGAGAGTTTATCGAACTAAATAAAACTTTCAAATTTAAAAGAAAAACCCTAATTATTGTGATTACTCCTGGGGTTTGTTTTATCTTCGAAGATTAATTTCAATCTCAATTTCACTCAGTACTGTCAGTTTTTCCTGATGTCCCGTAATCCGTTTCCCCTCCTTTTCAGAGTGTGTCATGCACACGCGTTGCAATGAATATTTCATTGGGTTTCTTTACACGTGATATAATATAGAATAATGATTTAGTATTTCACATTGGACACACTTCTTGGAGAGATTGTTATTTAGACTAACACTTAAAATCAGCGGGACAGCTAGGTTGTAGACCGCCCACCTACATCTGTCTTCCATACGAAACAATTAGGATTCCTTAAACGCTCTTTTAGAAAAACAAATTCATAAATAAAATATCATGAAAACAAACATATCGGTTTTAATTCAAATTTATTCAACCTTAATTCAAATTTATTGAGCATTAATTTAGAATCATTCAACCCTATTTTAGGTGTATCCAATTCAGACCTATTAAATTTTAATGTAGATTCATCCAACCTTTTTTCAAATTGATTCAGCATTAATTCGGAGCCATTCAGTCTTATTTCAGGTATATTCAGGATTGATTCAGATCTATTCAATTTTCATTCAAATCTAATCAACCTTAATTACACCAAAATATTTTTTTAAAAATACAGAAAAACGGCTTTAAATTGATTATTTTTAAATTAAAATATTCGCTTTGAAATAGTAAATAAATATGAATTTACCAGTATAAGTTTTATATCAAGAATTTAGTTTAAAAGTTTAATAATAACTGAAAAAATAAAAATGGCAGGCAGTCATTAAATTTAGAAAAATTAAATTTAGTCTTTAATAATTTAATAACACGGTTAATTTACGTGTATCGTCTTTATAATATTTTAAAGTTGGTGTTTTAATCTAGGATTTGTCGGTATCCATGTACTTATTTATCAGAGCCCTCAAAAAGTTGGTGTTTTAATGTAAGATTTGTCGGTATCCATGTACTTATTTATCAGGACCATCAAAACGTTTTACATCCGTTCATTCATCCATTCTTTATTTATTTCCTCTATATTGTAGAGATATAAGAATGTTAAGTAACAGTTTACAAATATATGAATTTAACAACAAACACCAAAATAACACATTTACAAGATACAAAATACAGTAGTTAAACAATATTGGGATTCATATATATATATAAATATACAAATGGTGCTTAAGGAGCACTACGCTGTTGTGTTCGAATAAACAAAAAGAAAATAACTTATTTACAGTTATGATTATGATTTACTCGGACCAACATTTAAATGATAGCTAAGCAACACACAAGTGATTGGTACTGTCCCTACCAACAAGAAGTTACATTACTTATCATCAGAATGTGGACCGAGAATTGCAGTATGAGTTATGATACGTTTGGTGCCATTGTCCTGAATATATTTGACGTCCCATAGTTCCTTTCATTCAATTTTAATTTCACACATGGCTGATGTAGCTAGCTTAACAAGAGCTGCTTACCATTCCGGAGCACCGTCTCACTTCCTTGGGCAAGTTCACGTGTTTAACCTAACTTGTCTTGAGTAATGTGTGGTTCATTGTTTGTAATTATATTATTCTTTTGGAAACGGTTTAATAAAATGGAAAATCCATGTCGGAATCACAATCCCAAAACAAACTACAATCATGCATGTTATAGGTGTCATTAAGTTAAACGCGAGAACTTCCAAAGAGAAGCGAGACCGGGTGCTCCGTAAGGGGTAAGCACGTCTTGTTTAACAAACTACAGGCGCCAAGAATAAAATTTTATTAATTTGTAGTTTGTAATTTATTGAATAAAATACTTAACATGTGAAAAATTGTAATGATTTGAATTCTTGCAAAATAACTGTTAGTAGGGAATTAAAGCAAATATTGACTTCAAATTGTTTAACCTTTATTCTAAGAATATTTTGATTCGTTTTCGTTCCTGCATATAAACATGCAAGTATATAAACTTGATAATTTTCAATTTATAAATATTTAATTTTGTTCTCGAAATATTATCTCATAATTAAAATCTTTACGAGCTAATTGCCTTGGGTATATTTGACGTCACATATTCCTTTTATTCTAAATTGACGGATCGCCGGCCACGCCCACAATGTTGCGACAAAAGTCCGACATGTTGAATTAGACGCAAAAGAATGAAAACTCGGCCTGAATTTTGCCGTTTAACGACGTCACTGACACTAGTGCGTCAATAATTGCCTTGACGCTACTTTGGTACCGTGATGGTGGCCAGTTTCGGAACATTGTGGACGTGGTCGTCGAAACTTTGGTTACACACGTGGCGGTTGAAACTGGCTAAACAGGAGGTGCTTACCTTACCGAATCACCTGCCCACACTTCCCTGGTGGAAGTTCACATGTTTAACCAAATTTGCCAGTTTCAAAGTTTTTTTCTGTGCTTTTGGATATGATTTTGACATTGATTCGTATGCGTGTTTTGTTTTTGACTAATGATATTCACATATTATCCTACATATTCTCAAATATTGGTATTGTTGTATTGCCTTTTCTTTGTCCTTTTCTTGCCTTCTTAAAATACTTGCTTATTTATATATGTTATAAAAAGAAACATACCGGTCCATATCCATATCACAATCCCAAAAGTTATGTGAAAACTGAACTGGCAAATTAGGTAAAAACGTGACCTTCAACCATCGAAGTGAGGTCGGGTGCCCATGTGTAGCTACATGTACCTTCATCCTTATCTAATCTTCGGATATATTTTATAATTAAATTTTAATACTACCCAGTGTCGTAAATTTTTTATATTTATGATCCCATAGACAGAATTTTCTGACGTCATATTAGCTGACGTCATATTGTGCAGAAAATGTTCGTACAAGGCTAGCTACCGGCGGCTGCCATTGGCAATCAGCTGTGTTCCGCTTTTAGATTAATGCGCTGATTTTTAGTTTCATGTGTATAATTTAAGGATTACATGAATGTTATGAATATTTTTTTTAATTTAATTATAAGGAATGATTGTAATTTTTTTCTATCTATGTGGTCATAAATAAAATTATTTGGTGCACGCGTATGCATAAACCGAAAAAAATTACAATCATTCCTTAAATATAAAAAAATGCCCAGTCATATTTTTAGTTATGTAAGAAGCAGGCACTCGCTGAAATTGATATTTTAAATATTATTTAATCTAATACAGGCAAATACATGTAATAGTTTAATTATAAATATTTGCAGTATAGGATTCCGGAACAAGAGTGATGTTCTTATATAACCCAGTCTTTCGGAATATTGTTTTAAGTTCCAAATAACCCATTCAATGAATGAATATAAACCGGTTATAACAAGTATATAATCATTTCAAACACAAACATACAAATCCGTATCCAAATTACACTCCCACAGCAAAGAAAAAACGGAATCTGGCAAATTAGTTCCACCAGGGAAGTGAGGTCGGGTGCTCTGGAAAGGTAAGCGCCTACTGTGTAGCTATCTACATCCGCCACTCTTAAAATCAAAATTGAGAGTGAACGGAACAGGAAATTATTGGACATTAAATGTATCCAGGGTAATTTAGGATAAGGAGGCGTTGTACTCATCAAAGATATATTGTGATAACGGCCATAAAAGAAAAAATAAGACATAAATAGTTTTAGTTTAAACAATATTTATTCGATAACATACATCGTACAAATCACAAATATAAACAATGAAGGATTCCGGAACAAGAGTGAAACTCTTATATAAACCAGTACCTTAAATATAACATTATAAGTTATACAGGGCTTTGGCAGGTTACACGGCCCCATGTACCCCGTCAAAGATTTATGTACCCTGAGCCGCAGGCGAAGGGTACATTCATCTTTGACGGGGTACATGGGGCCGTGTAACCTGCCAAAGCCCTGTATAACGTTTTTGTCACCCTTCAAAGCGTTACCAGTTGGATCTTTTAAACTTCCATTTTGTATTTTGTGTGACTTGCGTACGTTGTCGCCATGTTTGTTTACTGTAAATAGACGTCAGCGATGTACGAGTTACTTCCCTTTTACCGCTAAACGTCGCGTGCGTTCATGTACCCCGGCAGATTTCCGAACATAGTTCCATGTACCCCGGCAAGTTAACCAATCGCTATGCGAGAAATTTCTTTGAGGGTGACAAATTACAATATATAAATAAACATGTAGTTACAAATGTCAATTAAATATATAAACATATAATTAACTAATTAATTAATTAAATAAATGAATGAATATATAAATAAATAAATGTAAATTACAAGAAGAAAATAAAAAAAAAGCAAAAAATATAATATAATATAATATAATATAATATAATATAATATAATATAATATAATATAATATAATATAATATAATTTTAAAAACAACCTTAGATAATATTGAAGATGTTTAATGTAAATTACAGCCAAATCTGTCTACAAAGGCCTCCAAAAGGAACCAGTAAAATTGCCTTGATGGGCAAGTGGGGTTTAAATAACTTGAATGAAGAACAACTGGGATAAAATTTAACTGGCCTATACAAGCAGGTGGCCCTTTTTTAGAGATTGCCTTTGAGGCAGGTTCGACTGTAACTGGACTATTAAATTAGTCAAAAGTCAACAATTTATTTGTAAGCAGCTTGTATAAGATTCCCGTAGTTGCATAAACGCGCCCAACATGTCTATGCGGGGAATTTCAACGCATAAAGAGGTTGGCCACGTTTATGCGGCGGCGTTCAACGCATAAAGATGTGTTGCTTATATGCGGCACAAGGGTGCATTTTTGACGCATAAAGAGGACAATTTTAACGAGTTTTAAAAAGAGCTTATTCTGGACAAAAACGGTGATGGTGATATTAATGATGACGATGACAATTGAGAATTGTTGTTGTTGATAATGGTAATTGTAAGGAGGAGGTGGAGGACGGGGACGACGAGAGGGCGATGTCGACGGCGGTGGCGATGTTGACTGTAATGTTGATGGTCATTAAATTGTGATTTTGGCAGAATTTCAACTTATGTTTTTTCGTCCTCTAGTCTGTCTATCGTCATCATCATCATCACGATGATAGTGATGGTAGTGGTGGTTTTAGTGAAGGTGGTAATAATAACGGAAGTGTAGGTGATGATAGTGAAGGATTTTATGGTATCGTGCTTGAAATGTTTTCTTTATGCCGCGGAAGGTAGCCTTTTTGTCGCATTAAAGCGTCCTCTTTATGCGTTGAATTCCCCCGCATAGACGTGTTGGAACACGTTTATACAGCAACACCGTTATGTGGCGTAACAAAGCAGGAGAAGAAGGTATATTTTGCATAGAAATGGAAAGTTGACAATAGAAAAATAAATTAAAAGTCATATAGCTTCAAATGTAGCCGTTCGTTGGTGTTTATTGTAAAATTGGAATATTGATGGTAAAAAATGCAAGTTATATATTAAAAGTGACTGAAATATGGGGCTTTTTAAACAAACAAAAAAACCAATAACACCACAAACGAACTCTTAATTGGACAAAATACAGATAGGCAATAAAATATCTACTCCCTCAATATATTTTTCTATGAAATTTATAAAGTTTTAGGAAAAAATTGTCGGAGAAAACTTTGGTGGTTGAAATTGAGTAAACACGTTATGACCCTCCATTTCGTTTGAGGGACATATTTATAGAATACAAGGGAATTTAATTTGGTAAACTCTAAATCACGCAGAATGCATATCTCAAGTCTAGAGAGAATATGTTTTGTCTATGATGGTTAAAATCAAATGATTGTCATATATATAGTTGTTAGTTTACAGTAGAACATCGGATTCAAACCTGCAACCTCCAACTTTCCAGGCGAACACTGAGCAACCAAAACGGTAGGAATATCAATAGCGAAATAAAACAAAGTCGTTTCCCCGCGAAAATTAATTGACGCGAAAATTTCTCAATTTACTGTATTCAAACGAGTACTGTTTAAAAATGCGGGATGACACTTTTCTATCTATGCTGGTTAAAATCAAATGATTGTCATTATCGTTGTCCATTTACAGCAGGGGTTTGTTTTAACATGTAACTTGTCAAATTATTTTCTATCTGTTCTAGTAAATAGCCTACCTGATACTCGTGGAAAGTAAGAGTTATTTGTGTGGAGTCAGACAAGGTGCGTGTTTTAGCGGGTAGTGTGATACTCGATTTAATTATCGTAGTTTTGATGTCTGTTGTTATTATGTTGTCAATACTAGAATTGTTTTCATATTTACGAGCTAGGTGAATTGTTTCCAACATTATCTATTCGCTTACTTTAAATATTTAATGATCGACGCGACACCTGACTCACGTGCACTAAATTACAACAGATCCATGGATGTCGAGTGGGTAAAGAATTAACTTGTCAAGCAAAGGATTCTCGCCGCTATTGGTTCGACACCGATAATGATAGAGTGAGTAATGGTGTTTAACGTCCGAGTAAAGAATATTTCGCTTATATTGAGACGTCGCCAGCTATAGGCGAATGTGCAAAAGTTCTTTAACCTGCCACGCTTACCGTGAAACCGCGCCTCGTTTACTTTAAGTTTCGTAATGCCGAGTGCTTAACGACAGAATAGTCACTACTTACTTTCAAGTCTTGGGTCAGACCTGGAGCGAGCACTCTACCAACAGAGCTATCGCAGTGGTGTCCTAAGTCATGAACCACATTATTACTACCTATATTCATTGCCCCTCAGAATTGCTTTTAATTATTTATTGATCTTGGATAATATTGTATTTCCAAAGTATAAAAATAAATTTTTATGTTGTTTATGTTAAATATTTATTAAATATATTTTAGATGTATTTATTTATTTTTTTTATTTTAATTGTAAAAATTATTTTATATAATATTTTTTGGTATTTTTCGACTCTTCATTTCTATTTTTTATGCTAATGTTGTACATGTGATTGCATTATATTGCTTAACTTAAAAACCGGCGCATGTATAAACACCTTTTCTTATCTACGAGTGCTCGCCCCGACTCTGTTAGTGAGCGTTCGGGTTTCGAACTCTGACCGAGTCTGAATCAAGACTTGAAAGTGGGTACTGATTGTCCTTCGCCAAACACTCGATATTACGAAATGAAAGTCTTGGTTTTTTCGGATGGGATTTTAAAATAAACGAGGTCCCGTGTCACCGTAATCGTGGAACGATATAGAACCCTGCTGTATAATGCCATCAGTGCAACGCACAGCAAAATTTCTGCACCTTCGCCTTTAGCTGACGTCGTCTCGATATAATTGAATTACACTTGCTTTAGACGTTAAACACCATTACTCAATTCAACTCTTCGTGCCCACTGGCACATACGGCGGCCTCAAGACACCTCCATGGTGTTTTGTCTTTGGCAGCTGCCCTTGCTTACGTCCAGCTCTCCCATCTCAACTGTGTTCTTTCTTTCTCTGTTGTTCTGCCTCATGTTGTTTTTGACTGACCTATTTCCTTATATACAATGTACATTTATAAGGATATCCAGTGGTATTTACAAAAGTAAAGATAAGATTGAACAAGTTTTGATTACATGTTAAAACTAAAACTGAGAGCCCATCATCCACAAGGATTTAATATTTTCCGGCGACCTTGACTTTTCAGATAAGACCTTGGTTCAAGGTCATGGCACACATTTATTTATGTGACGTTTTATGATAGTCGTCCAAAGCATGGATGAGACAGGGCCCGGACACTATTTTACACGGACGGACGGACGGACAGACGGACAAACATGGTGCTTCCTATATACTCCTCTCAAACAAGTTTTTTGTTTTTTGGTTTTTTTTTGGGGGGGGTCATAAAAAGTGGATTAGTCTATTGATACTTTTACGGGATTGGCGTGGGTGAATCAATCAAGGAACAAAATGAAAATAAACGTTTTCGTCGGTTATTATTTTGACACCGTACGGATTTAGGTCCCCGATTGTTTTTACAAGCAAACAAACTTGTACAAAGAGAAACACACTACGAGTAAGAAGAATCACGAAGCTATTACCCGATATTATTTGGTGTCGTTTAAGGTAGATCCATACAATGTTATCTGTCAAAACTGGCCCCAAGTTTACACCGCGTTTATAAAGCCGATACGACACCAATGACGCGAATTTCCGTGAATGGCGATCACGCCTGTCAAATTAAACAAAGCAATGTGTACGTGATTTTGATTGAAGATTATTTTAAGTCGTGATCTGGTAATCACACTTCTAAACACATATTTTTATTATTAGAAAGTTTATTTCTACAATGTTGATGTTTTACGGTCACAAATGTTTTGAAATGGATATTGTGTTTATAATTAAAAATCTGTTTTTAGTCGTTGATGGAAATCACGATTCATATCTGATACTGTAGCGGGAAAATGTCACGATTGCAAGATCATCTCTTCCGAATGAAACCACTGTAGTAGCTCAGTTGCTTCGTAAGTTAGAGGTCTTGGGTTCGGACCCCGACCGGGCCTGACCCAAGGCTTGAAAATAGGTAGTGACTGTTCTTTCGCCAAGCATTCGGCATTACGAAATGAAAGTCACGGTTCTTTCGGATGGGAACTTAAAATAAACGGTAAGAGTTCATTTTTGTATCCCCCCTCACCTATTAAATTGTATGTAAAATATTTGAAAGAAATATTTTTCACAGAAATGTACAAAAAATCTTGATTCTGTCATTTTTATGCTTTTTAGTCGAAATTAAAATTTGGGTGGAGGGTACAAATGGAACTTTTTCTAAAAACATGTAAATGAGGTCGCGTGTCACGGTAGGCGTGGCACGACAAAAATCCCTACTGTACAATTCACTCAGCGCAACACATAGGCAAAATTTCTGCATTTTACCGCCTATAGCTGGCGACGTCTTCATATAAATGAAATATTCGTTACTGGGACGTACTGTAACACCATTACTCAACCCACCTCTTCCGAAGAACCCCTGTGACTTTCATTATAGATACCGAGCGCTTGGCGAAAGAATAGCCACTACCTACTTTCAAGTCTTGGTCAGACTGGAGATTTGAACCCACGACTTCCCGAATGCACTACAAGTTACAACTGAGAAGCCTTAATGGTCTCATGAATAAATAAAACATCCAGAAAATGAAAATCACAATACTATTATACGATACATTTCAATCGGTTACAGTTACTTTTATGTCCCATAAACAAGTTTTATTCAAAAGAAACATACAAGTTAATGTCCAAATCACAATCCCAAAAACAAAGTACAAACTTTTAAAATAACCATTTATGTAAAATGCATGTACGTCCACCAGGTACATATAAGTCAGGCCGGGTGCTTCGGGGGGGGGGGGGGGGGGTAACCTACCTTCCGCCGCCGCGTGCATTACGTTGTTATCAAAATTGAGACGGTAAGGAACGTGGAACTACGGGACGTCAAATATACCCAGGATAATTACGGATACTTCTCAAAAAATATTGTTAAAACGGCCATAGGCCTTTTTGAGGGCTTTGATAAGCCTAGGTTTGCAATGACCATGAATCAGCAAAGTTATTTATTAGCATCTTGTTTCGTTGAATAAAGTTCCAGTAGTTGGAACAAGCTTTCAAATGTTCCTTTTCGTAAGTTCGACAGGGTTTTTTATCTATCTTTAGGCAGCTATTCGGTCACTAGAATCCATATCTTGACCACTCGTGATCAGCAGCCGAGCTTTGACTTTTTTGCCGAGACTTTCGACAGACCTGCTATTAAATATCCTGACCACTGGTAATGCATCCACTTTGGCCATTCGGCAGCCTGACTTCAGCATTTTCGGTAGCTCATTGCTAAACTTTCGAAAGGTCTGTAGTTTTTTCTTCAATATCTTAGTTTGATTTTATTCCCTGTCATGTCCTTTATGTTGTAATCTTCTGATAATATGATTTACAACTTAACACAAAAAACAGAAATGATTAATGACTTTCTAACTTTAAGAATAATTATTAAATAAAACGTCAATTTTGACGCTTCATAATAACACCGTACACTCGTGATGCGCATGTGTGACGCAACCTGCTACCAGATCAGTTTACAAGCGTAATTGTGATTGGTAGAGCGGTATGTGGTTGCTACGACGTTGCCTTCACAACCAGAATTCAATTAAACTCATCAGTGACAAATATTTACAGGTAGGAACGAGGTTAATTCGGCTTCAAGTTCTTACCCATAATGCCTCTTGCACGTGGCTCATCCAAAATGGACGATAATATCGGTAGGTAGTGATGTTGGGAAAAATTAACTTTGAGCAATGATACTACCCCGCTGTTTTCATAATTAAAATTATTTATAATGATTTAATACAACTTTTTATACATGATATCGGGCTTATAATTCATAACAGCGCATAATTTTTTGGCTTAATCCATATTACGACGATGCAGTAAATACTGATTTTGGACCGGTCAATTTATATTTATTTATTTGTTTTTTTTTTGTTTTTCATTTTGTTTTTGCGACATTGACTGATGAAAGGTCTGCTTCCTGTGTAAGCAATGGAAGTGGACATGTTTTCGATATAAAATGATCGTGATAAAAACTTCATATAACAAAACAATTTTTACTGCGATTGAGTCTGTAACGACGCCATGTTATGTAATAAATACTTAGTGATGTAATACCTACCTTGTAGTTCAATAATTTTTCTCCGTGTAATGTAATAACACCTTGTTTTGTAAACAGGTTTATGTAAACAAAGTTTAGCGTAATGTAATAAAATTTCCGTGTAATGTAAAGCTGAAACTGGGTAAATTAAAGGGCAAACAATTTTGTTCCAATCACTGACCTTCAGGTTGACCTTGAACCGACTTTGTCAAGGACAAAGGATTTGTGTAGACTAATCTTGACTCAGTTGAAGTCACTGTCACTTAATATAAGTTTTAATCTAATGAAATTGACCAAAGGGCTCTAGGCATTAAAGACTTCACTTAACAAGAAAAATGTCATTACATCATTACTAACCTAAAATTACATTGGTCTTGAATGCTCCTGTTGAAAATTCAAAATGGAGCTATTGGGCGTCAAATATATCCATGATAATTTTGGAGACATCACACTTATTCACAAAACTGTGATGACGGCCATAAAACCTTTTCATGGCCCTGATAAACCTAGGCTAGCAATAACCCTTAGTCAACCATTTCTTTGTAAGAAACTTGCTTCGTTACATTAAGTCCCGTAGTGGGAACAAGCTCTGCCATGTATAGCGTATTAATCATAAAACAAATACGCCATATGGAAAAGTTGAGTTGGGTAATGGCGTTTAATGTCCCAGTCAAAAATATTTCAATTACATCGAGACCTCGCCAGCTACAGGCGAAGGTGCAGAAATTTTGCCTGTGCGTTGCGCTGATGGCATTATACACCAGGGTTCTTTATCGTGCCAAGCCTACACGGGACCTCGTTTATTTTAAGTTCCCATCTGAAAGAACCGTGACTTTCATTACGTGATGCCGAGTGCTTGGCGAAAGAACAGTCACTACCCACTTTTAAGTCTTGGGTCAGATCCGGCCGGGGTTCGAACCCACGACCTCCCACTTACGGAGCGAGCACTCTACCAACTGAGCTACCGCAGTGGTCCAACTGCATAAGATGATATACATGTAAGTCAAACGTGTATATGATTCATGTGAAAAACATACTCTTGTTTTTTTTCAATACTTTGTCCTTAACCTTAATGCTCTCCTTGCCAGAAGGCGCATAAGGCCGCAACGCTATCCTTCCATTTTTGCCTTTTTTCGCTGCTGCTTTGGCTGTGTTCAAGCTAGTCTAGCCAGCTTCGTTTCTTTAATTATCCATCTTTCCCTTTTTTCTTTTACATTTTAGTTACAATTTATTCTCCTGATCTTGAAAACAGCTTATGTTGTTAAGTCTAGCTGTTGCCAATAATCTTCATTTTCAATAGTTAGTAGTTCTAACAATCTGAATCGAGACAGTTGTGGCTTACAACAGCCATGTTATGTGCAGATTTTGTATTTATTTATTTATTTATTTATTTATTTATTTATTTATTTATTTATTTATTTATTCGGATCCTTAAATTCTAAACAAAATGTATTTGCATATCATTTAAAAATTAGACCATTACCGTCATGTATGTGACAAATCTCCCTTTTTTTAGCAAATTATAAAAATATGCGCATGACATTACTAATTGCTTATTATTGAAAAACAAATCGTGTCGCTAATTTTGACGACATTTAAGATGCAAAAATAGAAATTACCGACACTTCCAACTAGCAGGTGAAAAAACATGAAAAACTATTAGTTTTACCAACTATTAAGATTCCATCTGTATTCCAACTCAAAAGGCAGATTGCATCAAAATATGAAATTAAAATAATTCGACTTCTTTTAGATAACCGCAAAGATGAATATTTATATTTAGCTAATATTTTTTTATTCCATCTCAAAAACTGATTGTATCATAATTTAAAATTGAATTAATTAGCTTTCTTTCAAATAGTCGCAAAAATGAATATTTTACTAATTTTACTAATATTTTAAAATCACAATTTGAAATTTAGGTAATTAGTTTTCTCGGAGATAACCGCAGAAATGAATATTTTAAAATGATATTTTTGTCCCACCACCACCATCCAACCATCCACCCACCTGTCAGCGTTATGCTCCCTGTTATTACCCGCTATAAATTATCAACCCATTAAAGACCTATTACAATACCGACCTGTCCAAAGTTTAACATTGTACTGATGAAATGGAGCCGAGCTCGGCTGCCAGGTGGTCGAACTATAGACAGCAAGAAGCCGAAAAAAGCTGTCGGGACATAGATATCAGCTGCTGAAAAATATAAATTACGAGGGGCCGAAATGAGCTTCCAATTTGGAACTAATTTGTTAAGTTAGTGTTAAACTTTAGACAGGTCTGTACTGTCTTTCTCCAATAATTCCCCACCTTTATCATTGTCCCATTAAGAACAATCTGGGTAGATCCTGGTAACGTTTTATTTAAAATAAATTATACCTTATAATGTCTATTAACGCAGTACCTGTGTGATTTTTTAGAAATAAAAAATCTAAACACACTTTCGACACATTTTTCTAACACTCTTCAAGGACAAAAATCTCAGTGTACCCATATGATTTCGTTTCAGATTCTGTCAAATTCCGAACAATCAGCGTTTCAATCAAAAACTGATGAAATTTAAAAAGAACAACAGGAATACAAATTACTTCACTTTGCACGCGCCCAAGCAGTTAATTGCAAAGATTGTCCCATCAAATATTAATTCACAGCCCATTTTGTGGGTATGTGCGCTCCTACGATCACGCGTGACTTCCAAGCTGTACTCGGATTAATTTACACGTGATAATCTGTGTTGGTGTGACGCTTGTAATACAATTAAATCCGGGACTGTGGTTATCTGGAGGTTTGGATCCATAATTGATGAAGACCTATAGCTTGTACCGTGATAAGGTTTATTAGCCAATAAAGTGCGCTAATAAATTGTAATGTGTACCTGGATTCATGACAAGATCTGGCCATAAAACCATACAAAATTACCTGAGAAAATGTACCTGTAATTAATTTCTTGTAGCACAATATGCCTCTTGTTTTTAAACAATAATATTCTCTCAAAATTAAATTTTAATGAAAACATGCAATAAAACATGTTTATCTCTCCTGTATGGACAAGAATCTCTCTCTCTCTCTCTCTCTCTCCTCTCTCTCTCTCTCTCTCTCTCTCTCTCTGAAAAAAGGTATGGTGCACTATCCCTTTATTTTTAAACAATAGAATTCTCTCAAACTTTTAATGACATGTAATAAAACTTACATTTCTCCTTAATGGACAAGAATCATCTCTCTCTCTCTCTCTCTCTCTCTCTCTCTCTCTCTCTCTCTCTCTCTCTCTCTCTCTCAGAATAGGTATCGTACACCAAGCCTCTTGTTTTTAAACAACAGTATTCTCTCAAAATTTAATGATTACATCTTAATGACAGCATGCAATAAAACATGTTTATCTCACTTGCATTGACAAGAATCTCTCTCTCTCTCTCTCTCTCCTCTCTCTCTCTCTCTCTCTCTCTCTCTCTCAGATTACGTCAGATTGCAGGACTCACGCTCTCTCAGCCTTTTGCGAATAGAGCCAGGTCCTTTTTAATTGTGAAAATTAGCGGTCAAATAGCCAAAATTGTGAAAACGGAAAATACGATTATTGTCAAAAACTCTAAATATAAAATGGAAACATGTTTAATTAACTTATCAAATTACTAATATATGGCAGTATTAATGTATTTGTTTCAAGATTTTTCTATAAACTTATCTTAATTTTTAATTTTTATGGTATATTTTTAAATTGTGAAGACCAGTTTTTTTGTGAAAATAAATAAATAGTTGTAGATGGGATCTACATGTACATGTAATATCGGCCCCAAAAAATGTACAGGACAGCTCTGGATTGTAACCGTTGCTTATATCTAAACGACAAGGTTTGTCTTTAGGAAGTGTTATAAACGTAACCAAACAACGTTACGATTTATATAAAAATATTGACTGTGAGGATAGCTCATTTATAAGAATCTTAGATATATGAGACAAATAAATTTAGGTTTATTTTGTTCAAGTCACAACAAAATTACATGTATTATAGTTTACAATTTTTATTTTGTTTAAGTCACAGTTAAACTTGACTTTTTTACAATTATTTATAGTTTACAATTTTTTATCTATTTTCTTTTTATTCTCTTGATTTGTTTTTGCTTTTTAAGTTTTTAAGTCGCAGTTGTACACAGTAAAAAAAAAAAACGATTTAAGTTTTGTTTGTAACATATATGAATTTTGAGTCATACATATTTGAGGTAAAGGCGACAAGTAGACATTTCATTCAAGATATTATTTAATATCTGAGCAGATCAATATGTATATAAAACAGAACACATCTTCTTTATAAAATCCGATACGGAATAATTCAAGTTCCTAATTCAGTTTTTATTCGTGGCGGGTCTCGGCAGTTATGTATATAAACAGGCTATAATGGATTAAAATGCTGAACAAGATTTCGCAGCCAACCCTCAAGAGTACAAACGGAAACCGATACATGTTACTGTTCGTTTCGTTAATTTAATTCTGCAATATTTATATAACTCATGTCATTCCCTTGGAACTCTTTGGTGACTGGAGATAATAAATTATAATACATTTGTGCGCATGAGTGAGGAAAACCAGAGTCGGATAGAATTGTAAATATGTCGCCTAACGAAATTATAAAATCTTAAATGGAATAAAAGACAATCTAGACTGACACTGATCTAGACTTTCTTATAAAAATCTCGCTGATTGTTGTGCCATCTGTGTTTTTGCATCTCAAACCTTTTTTGACAGATATATATCATAACAAAATTTTATTGGCTGAGGAAGAATTCAGTCTAAAATTAGATCTATATGTCCTTTTATGATAAAAATGATTGGTTATACTTATTAAGGTCCAGTGCATTTGTACTGTCATATACCAATTTTTGAATTAATCATAAAATACATTCAAAAAATGGTAAATGACTATACCATTTTTTGAATGTATTTTATGATTAAATTAAATAAAAACGGTATGACAGTACTGTATACAAAAAGAATTAAACAATACACGTATATCAGCACAGTATTATTTATGAGTCATGATGACGTTTCTGTATCCAAAATTACCCTGGGTATATTTGACGTCCCATACATGTAATTCTATGTTCCTTTCATTCTCAAATTTTGATAACACACGTAATCGCGGTGGGTGTAGTTAGGCAAACAGGAGGTTATTTCCCTTCTTGAGCACCCGGCATCACTTCTTTGGTGGAAGTTCGCGTGTTTAACTTAATTCGACAGTTTAATAGCGTTTACTTTGTTTTGAGATTATGATTTAGATTGAATTAGTATTTTTGTTTTTGATAATTACTAATGTAAGACCCAAACCGTCCCACTTATTTTAGAACCCGGGGTCCATAAATATACATTGGGAGTTATGTTACTTTCAACATAAATCATGCAAATCACAAAAAAGAACCTTCTGACGGGGGATCCTTCTTGGTGTCTAATCTTCGAGGCGATAATAAAAAATGCCAATAGGGGAGTGGTGAATGCGTAGTTTGTGGTTTCCGTTTAATATAAGTTTGTCATATATCCCATTCCTGCTATTACCGGGGACCTGGGCTGGTACCCTGCAAGGATCACGTTCACTCTTAATACGGTAAAACTATGGGGTAGATTTATGGATATGCTAAATTATAGAATTGCTAAAAAGATTTTTAATTGGGACAACAAACTTTCTGCGACATACAAATCTACATAGACAAACAGCGTTAAGGCAGTGATGAATCAATGTGGTCTCGTTGGACTTTGGGTGGCAACTGCAATGGACGCTTTTTACGTCATACATTGTCTACAGTTGAAACATCATTGAAGACAATGCATTCTGAACATTGGAAAACAATGTCAAAACTTCGCCTATACTAAAGATATCAAAATGGTGGAACTCGTCAGGAAATTTTATAATATGGAGGAAGAAGACCTACTACAAAATATACAATTCTGGATATAACAAACTTTAAATCTTTTGCAAATTTTTTAATCCTCTGCTTAGAAAAACGTTCGCATGGATGCGTGTAAAATCAATGACATTATCTCGTTCGAAAAAGTAAATTAATTGTTAGTGCATCATAAGCCTATTATAGGCTGGCCGATTATGTAACTCGCGTTAATTATTTTCTGTACAATGAACTTATCGGGTTGCACTTTAAAATAAAATCAAGTTATTATTATTATTATTATTATTATTATTATTATTATTATTATTATATACTATTTCGTTAACATGTAAATTCCCGGGTCATAATGTCCATGAAATTAACAAAAGTGGGGGTCGACGAAAAGTAATAATTTAAAGTATATCAAAATTATAGGTCTATAACAACGCAAATTTAATAATTAAAAAGCCGATGCTATAACCACGTATTTTTATACCCGTATAACCGTATGCACCATTACATACGTAGATTGAACAGGAAAAAATAATAATATTTAGAATTAAATCCAAATATCTTTTTATATTCTTCCAAAACAGTGCTGTTTAAATAATGGATGACCGATCTTGAATCGTGTCTTGAATTGCAAAAACGATCCAACATAAGGTACTAGTACTAAAAAACAAAATGGCGGATCTAAAACCGTATTTACGTTTTTGATCAAAATGATTCTTTAATTCACCAAAGATGAATCAACAAGTTTTATACCTGTCGAAAGATTAACATCAAACTAACAAAATAGTTCATATTATTCAGTCTGTTTCAATCGTTTCTGATAGAAAGCGTCTTCTGTAGCGGCCATGGGTGGTCTACTCTTTTTCGAACTCTACAGAGGTGTCTTTACCGTGACTTGAGACACGGGACCTCGGTTTTGAGTAACATCCGAAAGACTATTGAGTAGCGAAGTTTTTACAGCTCTAGTATAGACAGGTACTGAAAATCATCTCGGAGAAAATTTCCACGCTCCGAGTATGATTTCAACCTACAACCCTTGACTTCGAAAGCAGTGACAGTACCACTAGGACATTTCCGCTCTCTCAAGCTACTGAAGTGGCGAATAGGCTATTCAAGTTTTACCACTTTGGCAGGATGAGGTTTTCAACATTTTGAAATTGTAAAATTTTTCGTCTGTAATGATATGACCAGTTTTAAACACGTATAAAATTTGTGTTTTTTTTATCTTATTGTCATATTCCACTTTTTGAATGTCTTTTTTAAGATTAAATTTAAAAAGTGGTATATGACATAATGATGAATTAGTTTTACAAGTCACAGAATATCCTCTTGAACATAAAATTTTATATTAACGTACAACATAGTCCTGTCAAAAGTTTAACACTGAACCAAAGCTCGACTGCCGAGAGAGCGAGGTATGGATATGGTGGCCAACATTCTTGATAGAGTTTTTTGCAGACATAACGCTAATGAGGGGGCCGAGACGAGCTACTGACCAATTCGGCACTTATTCGTTAGCTTATATTAGTGTTAAATTTTCGACAAGCCTGTAATTTATTTCATTTTCTTTTCTTTCTTTTTTTCAAAAAAAGAAGAAGAGATATTGCTTTCAGCAAAAAATAATTAGTCGGCTCGTCGTCAATCCCTGAAGCTATCGTTTCTCACTCAAGTTACTTAACTCACCCGGGGTAGACGCAAAATGATACTGAAGTCACGCTGAGTCTTCTACAGAATTTAACTTATAGATATATATAATATTTGTTTATATAAAAAGAGATTATTTCTTTTTCAAATTGCTTTTACTCAGAAGGCATAAATCAAACTCCATTTGACAATTAGTTGAAAGCTGTACCCCAATAAATTGTATAAAGATACCCTGACACGAGGTTTCATGGTGTGCTCTTCATGAGTTGTGAAGAAGTAAGGGTCAAAGGTCACGGAATTTTAATTTTATGTCAAGCTGTGCTCGGGAAAATAAATGTTTACAAAATTAAAATAAAGCTAACTTTATATGTGCGAAACATTAAATAAATTATCACTTTTTCTGTTTTACGTTTTAAAAACAAGACGGGTATTGACTGTTACGTAGATAGACACAGCACAGGCCTGTCGAAAGTTTAACATTGAGCTAACGAATTAGTGCCAAATTGGCGGCTCACCTTGGCCCCTCGGTAACTACAGTACAGACCTGTCGAAAGTTATACAATGAGCTATATAGCTAACTAATAGGTGGCAAATCGGCAGCTCATCCCGTTAGCTTCATCTATTATCTATCTCTTAAGCAGCTTGTGTAGCTTTTAAACATCTCCCGCCAGCTTTTCGGACATAGCTACATGTATGCCATATTCCAGCCACTTTGTAGCCAAGCTTCGACTCTTCTTCCATAGCTCAGTGTTAAACTTTCGATAGATCTGTACTACGACCATGACGACGAATTAAATAAATTATCACTTTTTCTATTTACTGTTTAAAAACAAGACTGGCACGTAGGTATATACAGTACAGGCCTGTCGAAAGTTAAACATTGAGCTTACGAATTAGTTCCAAATTGGCGGCTCATCTCGACATCTCGTTAACTACAGTACAGACCTGTCGAAAGTTATACACTGAGCTAACTCTTAGGTGCCAAATCAGCACATCATCTAGGCTTCTCGTTAGCGTCATCCATTATCTATCTCTTAAGCAGTTTTTAAATATCCCCCGTCCGGTTGTAGGACTTTAGCTATCCATATCCACGCAGCCACTTTGCAGCAGAGCTTGGACCCTTTTTCGTCAGCTCAGCATTAAACTTTCGACAGGTCTGCAATGTATTTAATATATTAAGACATATTATATGAATTACTAGTATCACTACGGCCTCGGTAAATATAATGTGTTTGAGGTTGATAAATCCTTATGTCTACCGAATCGAAAGTCAATAATTGTTTTATTATATGACCAATAATTTTTATCATCATATTATTAAGTTTTATAGTACAATCCGCAAATAATGTCGTTTTCTTTTTTCAATGTTACAAGTCATAATATAACGTCGCGTGGGTTTTTGCGCGGTGAACACTGCCCATTGTTACGTCATAAAACCGTCGCTTGCGTTATTGCGCGGTGATATAACGATTTATCAGGCTCGCCAAACGCATTCTTAACCAATCAGAAAAGGGCAAAATCATTGGCCATATAATAATCTATTTTACTGCTTAAAAAACACGACAAGGTTTTACTCTTATGTAGATGGTATGTGCATAACAGATCCGTTGAAAGTTTAACATTGAACTAGCGAAAATTATTCACTACAAACGTCATTTTAAAATCTTCCGATAACGTTTATGCAAAATTAAGTTCGTGTTTTAAAATAAACGAGTATGATGATATTTTAAACAAACAAATGGCTCGGATCTAAAAGGTTTGTGTTTTTATTACTCAAACACATGAACTTCCATCAGGGAAGTGAGGCTGGGTGCTCCAGAAGGTTAAGCACACAGTGTCTACCTGGCTAGCTAACCACAAATTGTCAAATCAAAATATTACTTTTTGTAAGTGTTGGTAGGACTTAGCTTATGGTATCCATGAGTTAACAATTTATTTGTAAGCAATGTAACTTTCTTTATTTCGTGTATACATGTTTCAAGTTAACATTGTGGAATCAAGTTCATAGATAATGACAGAGAAAATCTAAATGGGAGACCCTGTTCATAGAGATTAAAACATGGCTAAAGCCCTCAATCTGATATTGGTTGATATTGATATGGTGTTACGTCCATCTACATCGTAGCGGTACAACACAGAGAACTTCCGTTAACTGATGAGCAAGAGGATCTGAAAACGGGTGTGACATTAGAGATGTGATATAGGGGTGCGATATTGATTTGTAATATGCATCAATATCGGCTATTAGCAGAAACTATGTATTTTAGTACCAATACATGTATATGATAAATGTCAATAAAGCTCCAAATAGACTCCCATGCAGGAAAGAGAAAATGGGAAGAAACGAGTCATACCACTTAATTCAAAGTGAATAAATAATGTTTTTCACTCGTTCTTTTTGTTACTGTAACAGTGGATAAAACTTTTAAAAGCGCGCGAGCTGATCCAGAACAGACGATAGTACATCACGTGATGTACGGGAAATCAAACGACAGCGCATCACGTGATGTACGGACATCATCAAACGTTAATCATTATAGAAAATTTTGTGTGAAGAATGTTGATTTTTGACAGGTAACACATCTGAAATGTCGTCTGCTGATTAATAAAAGCATTTACGAACAACAAACAGGTAAATCGGTCCGAATTGTTCCCTCGTCAAAATCCGACGGCAGACATGTTACATTTCACATCCTTGTCAATTTCCTTCACTTTCCACGAGTATCAAATGAAAATAAAACAAAAGGATTGTTTAAACGCCGATGTCATCCTTAAATGACTCTTAGTTACTAAGGACATGACTTTTGAAACTTAGATTACTGGATTGACACCTGATGGCTAAATAAGGACATTACTTTTGAAACTTAAAACTACAGAAATGATGATAACTTTCGAATAGGTACACCGATTTTGATGCTCGATTCATTTGGATGTCATTTTATTGGAAAATGAAGACACTGAATATTTCCTTCACATAGATACACCGATTTTAAAACTTTATTCATTTAGATGTCATTTAATTGAAAATGAAAACATTGGATATTCCTTTCAAATAGATACACCGATTTTGAAACTTGATTCATTTGGATGACATTTTATCGGTAAATAAAGACGTTAATTTGAAAAATAAATTGGACATTTGCTGGTAAAGCTATTGAAGCCCTTTGCTTTTGAAAACTTAATCACTGGCAGACGACAGATTATTAATGTTCTTCTGACAAGTCTTGTATCTTGTTGATAAATATCTCTTAAGTCAAAATGCGACAGATTTTATTTTAAATGTATGATCAAAACACTCTTTAGATAGACGATCAAAAATTAAAATGGTCGAGACTTTAATCTTACTAAGAATTGAAAAATTGAATTTATTATTTGAAGTAAAACAGATGTTCGAAATGATACAAATGCAGTTTAGAACTGTCGAAAGTTTTACACTGATCTTACGAAAATTTGTGGCCGAGGTATGGATAGCTCCCGTACAGGCCTGTCGAAAGTTTACACTTAGCTAATGAAAATTAGTAGTGGCCGGGATATGAATAGCTACGGTACAGACCTGTCAAAAGTTTAAGACGTTGCTAACGAAAAGGAATCAAAACTCGGCTGCCGAATGACTGTCATTTAAATACACTGTAGTTATTGGCTAACAAATATTACCTAGAGATAGAGATATACATGTGTGTACCTAACGAGTTACTGAGACCATAATTTTTTTTTATGTCTGTTTGACATTAATTCGTTCGGTTTCGTATCAACCTTTCGACAGGTCTGTACTGTAGTGTCCGAAAAGTTGCTGAGAGATGTAGTCGATGCCGAAAAGCTATCGAGTTATAAATAGCTAACGAGGGACCTTCCTATTTTACACTAATATAATTCGTTAGCTTTTTGATAAACTTTCGACTTTTTTTAGATCTTAAAATAAACTTATGGTATGCCACTTGATTTGTGAGGTTTGAAATTATGGTAACCAATAAAACTGTGTTATGCTACTTTTGAATATTTATAAAACCATAATTAAATTTTACCATTTACATGCATTCTGATTTGCTTAAAAGTTAAAAAGAATTATTTCTTTACAGACATGTTTTACCAAGACTCGATCACTGCATTTTCTTGCATTCTGAATGGCTTCAAAGTTATAATTATTTCCTCCTAGACCTGATTTGAGCAATATTGCTGCCTTCCAGTAAATTCAAGTGTATATTTCATTGTTGTTCACATTGAAGTAATTTGTTTGATCAACTTTTATTTATTTGCATAAATACATGTTTAATACTATCGCTCCTTTGCCATCGTATCTTCGCTCCTTCGCCATCGTATCTTCGCTCCTTCGCCACCATACCTTCGCTTCTTCGCCATCGTATCTTCGCTCCTTCGCCAACGTATCTTCGTTTCTTCGCCATCGTATCTTCTCAACTTTGCTTCATAGCGTTCAAGTCGAAGGGACGAAGGAGAGATAATAATAATAATAATAATGACTTATTTTTCGAGGGTTGCTTATTTGGACTGAGCCAATCTTACATAAGGCCCTCCAATATGAGTGATTATATACTATTAATACAAAATAACATTTCTTTACATGTAGTAATTAAAAATAATTAAAATAATAATCACGCAAAATATAAAACATATGCTAAGTATAAAACTATGTACAAGTGTATAATTATATATATTAAACAACCAAATGTTAAGATAATATAATATTATCGAATTAATATGTAAAAAAAAAGTACTTTGATATAACTTTTTGGCCAATTTGGCCCTAACAGAACGCATATTTTGGTCTTTATTTATGCAATTTAATTATAAGCATTCGCAGCCTGGTCCTTTGAGTAATAATGTGAATGAAGACTGCACTTCGCATTAATCCCGCTAAGGCAATGGTTTTAAATGCATTCAAAATCGGCACATTATAATACCATTCAATTCCATTCAGTATCCCGTAAACAAGTTCTTACAGATAATTTAGTTTTGGTTAAGTACACTATAACAAGCCTGTCGGAAGCTTAACTCTGAACCAACACTAGCAAATTGGCGACTTTTCGGTAGCTCATCTCGACCCATCGCTATCTTTACATCGACAGGTTTTTTTTCGACGACTGCTGTAAATCTCTCGGTAGCCAGCTCAGTATCACTAACTCGACAACCGGCGAACTTTTTTCTCAGCTCATATTGATTTTATTTGCATAAAATTACTACCGAATAAATGCAGTTTCCCCTGGTGAAAAAATTACTAAAATTTCTCCATTTCAACTTTTAAAATTTCCAAAAATAACAGTGATATGCTAGCAAATAAATCTAGTTGTCTTATTCCACAAAATGGTAGATGTTGATCAATATAACATTTTTGCAATAAGGATCCTAGGCTATTGCAAGCATGTCATAAAGCGGTTTGCTGTATTTCAGAACCTCAAATTTTCCCAATTAAAAAGCCAGAAGGTAGTTTTTAAAATGTAACAAAATCACTGGCTTCGACAGGTTTTGTCAGTTTTTATCTCATGAAGAGTTATCTCTCTTTAATCGCAATGCAGTCAGAACTTTCTCATCAATTTTATTAATATCGGACAAGTCCTAATATTGTCAGAACCATAATTTTCTCTTGGTTTCCTTCTTCTTATTCAAAACTAATTGTCTAGTAGAGTTATCTCTCTTTAGTTGCAATTTAATCAATATGTCGATCTTTCCCCGATTACATTTTTCTGGGATGCTCCAGTTTTCCTTCACTAATTGCCAGAAAGAGTTAATTGCAATGCGGTCAATATGTCTATGGTTATACCGGACCTATAACGGACTATATGTATATCCGTCACATCCGAGTCCGAATATTGCCAAGGCCAAAGTGCTCCAGTTTCCCACTCTTTTTAAAAAGAAATTGTCTTGTACTGCAATTTTTGTCAGTTTTCAGCGACAAAATAATTTTTTGTATCCGTACTCTGGAAGAGTTATCTTTCTTTCACTGTAATGCAGCCAATCACAGGATGAAATACCATCTATAAGCCACCTATAAGCATGGCTTATAGATTGGCTTATAGGAGCTTATAGGTGGTTTATAGGTGGCTTATAGGACCTCCATCTATAAGCCACCTATAAGCCATCTATAAGCCTGGCTTATTGGCACTCAAAATATAAGCCACCTATAAGCCATTCTTATAGGTGGCTTATAGACTGTTTCTATTTCTAAATAAAACAACGCCGTGTACTTACATTATGGAAGTCTTATTTATATGTATTTATTTATTTATTTATTATTTATTTATTTATTTTTTTTTTTATTTATTCAGTGTGTATATATGACAAAAAATTATATGACAAAAAATCATAGGAGAAAATGCGCACTTTAAAATATAATGACCGGCAGTAAAATTTTTATGATTGTTAGTCATCAATTTATTTATTTATTTATTTATTTATTTATTCAGTTTGTATATATGACATAAAGGCACTTTAACATATATTTACCGGCAATAAAATTTCATCATTGTTAGTTTTCAATTTATTTATTTATTTATTTATTTATTTATTTATTTATTTATTTATTTATTTATTTATTATTATTTAGTTTGTATATATGAGAAAAAATCGTATGAGAAAATACGCACTTTCAAATTTAATGACCGGCAGTAAAATTTTTATGATTGTTAGTTTTCAATTTATTTTTATCCAATTTGTATAAATGACAAAAAGGCACTTTAACATATATTTACCGGCAATAAAATTTCATCATTGTTAGTTTTCAACTTATTTATTTATTTATTTATTATTTATTTATTTATTTATTTATTTATTATTATATTTTTATTTATAACCTCTAACCTGCTCAACATATTTTTTCAAGCTCCAAATTGACTATTTTTACAGCTTCTTATAAACGTGATAGTTTCGACTATTCATCAGTTACATATTCATGTCCATAGGTAATAAACACATCCCGGGAAAATTTTTACGGCAATTCTGAATAAACGTTTAACTTCTTTTGCAGATAAAACTAATTTGATATCGATGGCTCAAGCGGGTTTTAGAAAAGGGTATTCTACTACTGACAATATTTTCATTTTACATTGCTTAATTGAATTATATTTTGCCAAAAGGAAAAAACTATTTTGCACATTTGTAGACTTTCGCAAAGCTTTTGACTCTGTTTGGAGGGGTGGACTGTGGACAAAGCTCCAAAAATATATGATCAATGGAAAATGTTTTAATGTTATTAGAAATATGTATGATTCTATAAAATCCTGTATTATGAATGGAGATCTAAAATCAGATTATTTCATTTGCAATATTGGGGTTAGACAAGGTGAAAATTTATCCCCATTTTTATTTTCAATATTTTTGAATGACTTAGAAGATTGTTTTCATGAGAATGGGTTTGAGGGATTACAAACTTTATCTACTGATTTGTTTGAACAATTAGATATTTATTTTAAATTTTTTGTATTACTGTATGCAGACGATACAATAATTTTTGCAGAAACTGCCGAAACAATGCAATTAGCTTTAGATACATTTTCTGATTATTGCTCGACTTGGAAACTGGAAGTTAACTCAGATAAAACGAAAGTTATGGTTTTCTCTAAAAAGAAAGTTAAAAAATTACCTGCCTTAAAATTTAATTCAAAGATACTTGATTATGTTAGTGAATTTTGTTATTTAGGAATTTATTTTAGTTACAATGGTAGTTTTACGAAATGCAGAAAACGTTTACTAGATCAAGCATCTAAAGCTATGTTTTGCGTATTCAAAAAGATTAATAATTTGAATTTATCAATAGAATGTCAATTAAAACTCTTTGATCACATGGTTGAACCAATTCTTACTTACAGTTGTGAAGTTTGGGGATTTGAAAATTTAAATTTATTGGAAACGCTTCACCTTAAATTTTGTAAACGAATATTGAATTTACGTAAATCAACACCAAGTTATATGGTATACGGCGAGTTGGGCAGATTCCCAATAAGTATAAAAATTTATAAGAGAATTGTCTCATTTTGGTACAAAGTGGTCAACAACGAAAACAAACTGACTTTTCTAATGTATAAATTACTGCTTAACGTGTGTGATATTAAAACAGTTCCATGGATAGCAAAAATAAGAAACATTTTAGATTCTTTGGGATTGAGTAACGTTTGGTTTTCACAAGGTGACGGAGTTAATAAAAATTGGTTATTAAAAGCCGTTGAAAGAAAATTACAAGACCAATTTATTCAAAAATGGGAGGGGGATATATCAGGTTCATCAAAGGGGATAATGTATAGAATAATAAAAAACTAATTTTGAATTTGAAAATTATCTGGACATTCTGTCGCCCAAATTTAGAATAGAATTGACAAAAGTTAGAACTTCAAATCATAATCTTCCCATTGAAACTGGTCGTTGGCATAATATTCGAAGGCACGAAAGATACTGTACTTTTTGTAAAACTGAACTGGGGGACGAATTTCATTTTTTGTTTGTTTGTGAACACTTTAAGACTTTGCGAAAGCAGTTAATACATGCAAGTTTCTACAATAAACCAAACATACTTAAGTTAGCTAAACTTTTAAATTCTACAAACCAAACAGTTCTGATCAACTTATGTAAATTTATAAAAAATGGATTGAAGGAGGTTACAGTTTAAATTCAAATAGTTATTTATAATGGCAATTTATTTCTTATACGTGACTCATTTATGTTAAGATACTTGTGACCTAGTTGGCAAATATTTATAGTTATTTATATAATCATATTGAGTAATTTGTATATACATTTGTATTTAAAGCTATAGTTATCACTTTGCCTGTTTATAAAAATGCAATTATGTTTTATTGATGTAAATAATTTTTATGTTGTATTGTATGAGGCATGCGCATTCTTGTATTTTTGTGTATATATTACCTCATGTACCACCTCCTGTGGGCTTGAGTGAATAAAGTGAATTGAATTGAATTGAATTGGTCACTAATTAATGACCATCGGTACACCTCATCAACACCTTATCTAACAAATTGATAACAGAAGCAAATTCAAACTCATTTAACCAGACGATAGCATATTCCACGTGAAAAAATTACCTGTATGATGTTCATCTAATTAACTTTAATTAATTTGAATGGACCGGAATCTAATGATGTCATCTTAGTGAATAGTAATGTTAGGGAGTATTAATTACTTTTTACAAATTGTCATTCATGTGTAAATAAATAAATATTTATTATTAAAACTTTAATAAATAATATCTAAAATATGAGAGAGAGAGAGAGAGAGAGAGAGAGAGAGAGAGATTAACCTAATAATTAAAAAAAATAAAAAAAATAAAAAAATAAATAAATAAATAAATAAATAAATAAAAATCACAAATTCATCTGATAAAACTGGTAGATCTTTGAACTTTAGTCTCCATTTCTGGATCCAGTAAAATAATTTGTGTTCCCTGATACTATAAACCTGCATGATTTTATAATCGTAGAAGATGTCCATGATCATTATATATTTTTTAAACGGTGTTTAATATGAAAATGTATTAATGCATTTTACAACTTCGTGATCGGCCGCTCAAAACAATAATTTTATTTTCATGCCGCATGATATGATAGCAATATGATAACAATATGATATTGTAGTCGACTCGGTCAGCGATATTTAACACAGTATTATAATTATGTCTCATTTTTTTTTTTTTGTTTAGTGATTTTATATTATTTGAATATTTTATCTAGGATCAAGAACGAGGAAAGACAAAAATTAATATTTATATCTCCATCGCACTCTCAATAAAATGGGACAGTTAGGTACCATATTTGCGCAAAAGGACTGAGGGTTTCTGTTTAAAAAACTTTAATGAAAGAGTGATATCCTGGCGCAAAAATGACACTAAAATGATGCAAATGGATTTCACTACTACCAATTAATATTTGTTTCCATTGCAGAAACAAGACAAATTTCAAAAGCATAATATCTTTTAATTACATGACCAGAAACTACCTGCATACAAATATTTCCTCACAAATGAAATGAATAATTAACCAACTTAGAGTGGGTTGAGTTGAATAATGATGTTAAACGTACCAGTCAAGAATATTTCTCTTATATTGAGACATCGCCAGATACAGGCGAATGTGCATAAATTTTGCCTGTGCGTTGCGCTGATGGCTGCTATACAGCCAAGCTACCGTGAGACGGGACCTCGTTTATTTTTAGTTCCCATCCGAAAGAGCTGTGACTTTCATTTCGCAATGCCGAGTGCTTGGCGAAAGAACCATCATTACCCACTTTCAAGTCTTGGGTCAGATCCGGTCGGGGTTCATACCCACGACCTCCTATTTAGGCGAGCAGTCTACAAACTGAGCAACCGCAACAAACTTAGAAGCAATAAAGTTATATGATTGATGTTGTGATTAAAAAAACAAAACAAAAACCCAACTTTTATTTTGATCGGCATTTATTTAAAGTAAATTATTGTTATAAGTTTTAACGATTAGTACAAGTTACGGCCGAAGATTATATGTTGCACATTGCACCCAGTGGACGGTTTACTGACTATACAGGAGTGCGAGATAACCCTCCTAATTTACCGAACGGAAAATTTATAATGTGTTTGCTTGCCGAAAAATGGTTGTTTTCTCCGTGTACTCCTGTTTTCTCCACAATCCTAGAATCTGGATCTCACCAGCTTGGTTCGTATTTTGTTCGGGCAAGTCCTAGTGCGAGAAAATTCGTTTGTCGAACGTTGGTTCTTTTCTCAGTGTACAGGGGGGCACAAGTATGCGCCAAAGGCGCGACCTTCTAGGGGGGTCTGGCGTCATGCTCCCTAAGAAAAAAAATCGCTTTTTTCAGTACAAATAGTGCAATTTCCTGCATCTTGAACACTGTCGAGCGTCCTTTTTACCTCGCATTCAAAGTAGATCTAAACCAGTCTAGTTTTTTTCAAAAATTTTACTATTGACGCAGGTGGCTATGAGTGTCGGTGAGTTCATGATACTAGTATCTTTATCGATATATGTCTATCAACTGTACTGTTGAAATTTGTCGCCGTCGGTAACTTGTATTGTCGGTCTTTTTATTTGTCGAGGTGTAGTTGTGCACCGCAGATCCAGACCGACATTTTTTGAGTTTTATTAAAGGAGTTCGTTCGACCTTTGGAAATTGTAGATCGATACGTCGATCCTTTTGAGGGATACCAGTGTTTTGATTTAATTTAGTCGATAAATGGATGAACGTGGTCTGGGTGATCCAGTTGAGTTGATAAAGGAAAGTCTTTCTGTTTGAATCCCGGTCCTGGGTTTGATTGATCATTGGTTAATGGGGTTTAACTTCAAAGTCAACAATATTTCACTTATATCAAGACACCACCAGCTATAGTTGTAGGTGCAGAAATATTTACCTGTGCTTTGCGGTGATGGCATTATGCAGTGAGGGTTCTTTATCGTGCCACGCCTACCGTGACAAAGGGTCTCGGTTTTTAATATTTGTCCGAAAGACCCGCATTCATTTTTAATGCCGAGCAAATTTTTGGGTCAGACCTGACCAGAGACCAAACCCTTGACCTCCTTGACTTAAGGAACAAGCACTCTACCAACTGACCTGCCTGCTACATATACCGAAGGGGTAGGTCTCCTACTACCACACCCCCTTTTCCACACTTGTTTAAAATTAACTGTATGATATCCATCTTTTATTATATTACATTTTGTATTAGTTTTAAAATGACTAGTTAGTCAGTTTTATCATTATATAATGCACATTAAAGGTGCAACAGACAGGAATCTTGTCACTAGAAAAAAACACTGATTATTTCAGACTGATTTGTTTCGTAAAGCCGATAGTTGGACGAATATGTCATGTGCTACTTTTGAATTTTTATGAAATAATATAATTCATAAGTAGCACATGACAATTAATTGTCTTGTGCTACTTTTGAATTATATTATTGCATAAAAATTCAAAAGTAGCACATGACAAACAGAATAAAAAGTCAAATGAGACAGATTTTTTCCCCATTAAAACCAATTTAAAATAAAAATGTACAAAAATTTGTACTTTTATATGGAGATAAAACATCGTGCTGTAAAAATATACAAAAAAGATAATTTTGTGTGCTAAAAATTAGTTCTCTCTCTCTCTCTCTCTCCTCTCTCTCTCTCTCTCTCTCTCTCTCTCTTGGCCATGTCTCTTGGTTTAAAAAGGTAAATTAGATGAATTCACGTATGATTAATGGAATCACTCTTCGTAGACGTCTCTTAATTAGTATGACTAATTAACGTTATCTACTGATACTGATTTCTTTCACAACTCAGCGATCAGGTAAATAACATTATCACTTAAGACTGGCCAGTACTACCTGGATTCTTTCATGATTCAGCGAACTGGTAAATATTATCATCTGATTGCAATTTCCTACCTGTGTACACGAATTAATTAATCAGTACCACAAATTAACTGGTCATTACGCTGGTTGATTGACAATTAGTTGTTAGAGAGAGGGCAAAAGTCGGGGCAACTGGGGGGGGGGGGGGGGCACGGGTCCCCTTCCCCCCCCCCCCCCCCCCGCTGGATCCGCCACTGCGATAAGTATATGCATAACGTCGATTAAAAATATTTTTATTTATGATAATAGAATATATACCGTATTTTAAAATATTTATAAAAAAATAAAATAGAATAAAATATCACATAAACTAAGTGTCATACCATATGCGTTTTCTATACACGGATTTGGGGTAATAAGGTGGGTTCAAGTACCGGAGTGCTAAGTAATTACAAATAAGAAATATCGACAAAATAAGAATATAGATTTAATATGCTCAGAGAGATCTTCAGAATGACACCTCAAATTTATGAATATCTTGAAAATTAACCAATTAATCATATTTCAAATATGCCAGACTTAAGTTATAAATACATCCTGTTGTTCGGTATGTTGAAAAAAGTGTTCTCTAGAAACATATCAAACTGTGTAAGGTATTTCCGCAGGTACATAGTATAATTATAGTATTTATTGGCATAAAGCAACACATTAATGTGTAATACTCTCTCTCTCCCCTCTCTCTCTCTCTCTCTCTCTCTCTCTCTCTCGTTAATAATTTTATAATTTAATAATGAAATTATTTATATAACTTTCTCTCATGCGGTTTAAAAATACATCACTTCTTCTTTCTCTCATAAAACAATTTCATGTGAAATCTCAAACCTTCGGGTTTTTTTTATTTTCTATGATATAAGGATAGATTATTACAAAAATAACATTTAAACTTGTTTTTTCTATCTTTTAACTTGTACTATATTTAAGTTTCTTTTGAAGATTATCCGTGTATCCATCAATAAAGAAAACAAGTACCGGTATTACAATCAAAAACTATATTATAATGGACAATTTTAATAAAATTTACTTAAAACTATACAGCTACAGTTTTGATCTCAAGCATTATTGAGTTTATAAATAATATATATATTAACCAAAAAAGAAATGTGCCTTAATTAAAATTCTACATCTGATCGATGATTGATCTCCATAAGTTATCTCTGCCAGCCAGATAAATAAGTATATTACAGGTGAGATTTGACTTCCTGTCTTCCTTTGGTATCTTGGGTCAGTAACACTAAAAATTATCCTTCTAATGAAAGACAAACTATAATAATAATAATAATAATAATAATAATAATAATAATAATAATAATAATATATAAATAAATAATAAATATGTAAAAAAAAATGACTAAAATCAGATATATTTATTATTTATAGTTTATAAACATCTAAAAGTTTTAGAGCTAGTCACGTGATCACATCTTAGATAACTGGGTACTGATATGGAATGCCCGAGTCACATTATATACTTAATCTAGGATTAAGTTACTTAATCTAGGAATAACACTACTTAATCTTGGATTAAGTAACTTAATTACAATTAACGCTACTTAATTGATTTTCTCGTTAATGTGAAATTAACCCCAGTTAAGTGACTAAAATCAATTAAGTGCAGAAAATCCAAGATTAAGTTCTCCTAGACATAACTTAAGTGCTTAATCTAGGATGAAGTAACTTAATCCTGGATTAACGCTACTTAATTACTTAAGTGTAGTTGTTACTATTTTGGGAACATACTTTCCAGATCAAGATGTAACGTACAATTTGATTGGTTCATCCTAGGAATATTATTGATAGTGGACTTTAAATGGACTTTAAATGCTTGAAACAATATCTAAAAGTAATTAAATAGATAAATTAAAAGATTAATAAAATAAATTTAATTATTTATTTAATTATTTATTTATTTGTCAAAATGTTTAATTTAATTCTTGTTAAACAATAAATGAATGAATTAATTAATTTATTTATTTATCTATCTATTTATTTATTTATTAATGAATTATATTAATTAATTATTTATTTATTTATCTATTTATTTATTTATTTGATTCATCGTAGTAGCAATAGTGAGTGAACGTTAAATGGACCTTAAAGGCTTTAAACAAATCAAATAAATAAATCAAAGGAATAATGAAATAAAGTAAATTTATTTATTTATTTATTTATTTATTTATTTATTTATTTATTTATTTATTATTTATTTATTTATTTATTTTTAAAAATGTCAAATGATTAAGTTAATTCATGTTTAAGAATACCGGTAAATATATTCATTTATTTATTTATTTATCTTTCCAAAATACATCTTTGGTCTCAAAGGTGGCTTGTTTCTTTCAATCCTAAAAAAAACTGAATCTATGATCATTTCCAAAAAAAGCTGTTAAACCTTTTCACCCTGCCTTATATATGAATGAAACTCTAGTTCAAGAAGTTGATTCACACAAACACCTTGGAGTGATATTTTCATCCGACGGTACCTGGAAATTGCATGCTGATGAATTATTATCTAAGGTTAACTCTAGACTTTCAGTACTGAAAAAATTGAAATTCAAACTCGACCGCCTTTCTCTTGAAACTCTTTATCTTAGCTTTATAAGACCTCTAATGGAATACGGAGACGTCATCTGGGACAACCTGACAGACGAATATACAAAAAAATTAGAACGAGCAAATATTGAAGCAGCTAGAATAGTAACTGGGGCAACCAAATTAACTAGTTTAAATTTATTATATCAAGACGTGGGTGGGAAACACTAGAAACGAGAAGGAAAAAACATAGATTAATTCAATTTTTTAAGATGTATCACAGACAATCCCCTACTTATCTATCGCAAATGATTCCACCTACAAGTTCAGAAATATTCCATGTTCAAAGTAGCCTTTATGCACTAGTAATTAAAATCTAAAACAGATTTTATGAGTAAATAGCCACTTTTTCAACAATTTGAAATATAATGTTTTCTGTATATTATAGTGTGACACCACTGATCGATTTGTTTATAGCTAAGTGTATTGTTGGGTTTATTGTCCATGATATAACCTTATCCTGATGTACCAATTTTGATAATAAACAATGTATGTGGTAATCTAATAAATTATAAATTAATAAACTAACAAACAGTTGGGGTTTTCAATCTTATATAAATAAATAAATTAATAAAAAAGTTATTTTATTTTATCTTTATTTAATTTTATTTTAATAAGTATTCCTTGATTACAATAAATTTGCATGAAAATAGTTCTCAAGGATGAATTTATTGTAATCAATGAATACTTATTAAAATCAAATCAAATCAAATCAATTAAAATCAAATGAAATGGAATTTATTTATTTATTTATTTTATTTATCATTTATAAATAAATACAGATAATAAAATAAAGTAAAATAATAATAATAAAAAAATAAATAGTAGCAGAAGTTCTTTGAGAATTATTTAACACAAATTTATCTTAATCAATGAAAACTTATTAAAATAAAATAAAAAAGTATTTATAAGTATTTACTTTATTTATTTTATTCATTTAAAAGTAAATAAATTAAAAACAAAAGAATAGAGTAAAATAAAATAAAATAAAATAATTAATAACAAATGTATATATATAAATAGTAGCAGAAGTTCTTTAAGTATTATTTTAATGTAAATTTATTGTTATCAACAAATTCTTAATAAATAAAATAAAATAAAATGTTAATGATTTATTTTTTATTAATTAAATACCTTTTAAAAAGTCTGGTTATAGTATATTTGTGTTAATGGCTTTCATTGGCTGAAGTCGTCAACCCGTTTTTTTTATCCAATCAAATTACTTCATCACTTAATCCTGGATTTTCTCTACTTCATTGGAATTACAGTGTATAACTTCACTTAAGTAGTTAATTCCACTTAACTGTAGTTAAACATCTAATTAACATGAAGCAGAGAAAATGCATTTTCTCTCACTTAATTCAACTTAAGCTGAGTTAACTAGAGTTAAGTTAATTTAAAGTCACATTAATGTGCTTCATCCTAGATTAAGTGGCGTTAATCATAGATGAAGTCACTTAATCCTAGATTAAGTAGCGTTAATCCTAGATTAAGTAACTTAATCCTAGATTAAGTTAATAATGTGACTCAGGCATTCCATATACTGATTTACATTTAAAATAAGTGTAATGAGTTCATGTCCTCCGTGGCCTAATGGATAAGGATGTAGATTGAGAATCAAACTGTAGTCAGGAGAACCAAGGATCGCGAGTTCAAGTCCCGCTAGGCAAAATTGTGTAAGTAGAATAGTAATTATATGTGATTTCAGGAACAAGAACATCAAATAAAATAAATATATGAATAAAAAGCTAAACAAACAAAATAAAAAAGCATAAAAAATTAACAGAATAAAATTTTTAATTACAATTAAATAATTTTATTATTAAATTAAAAAGTAATAAAATTAATGAAATAAAATTATTCATGACAATAAAATAAATATTTTCAAATTAAAAAGTTAATTAGGAAAATAATAATATATTTATATTATTTTAAAGTTAAAAATAATATATATTGAATTTTGTTTTCTGTATTAACCCTTAAAGATCTTAAAACCAAATTAAAGATCCTTAAAATTTACTTCTACTGAAAGAAGGCGTATAGGTGGTTTATAGATGGCTTATAGATGGCTTATATTTTGAGTGCCAATAAGCCATCTATAAGCCGGCTTATAGATGGCTTATAGGTGGCTTATATGTGGCTTATAGCCTTCTATAAGCCCTCTATAAGCCCCCTATAAGCCACCTATAAGCTGGCTTATAGACAGTTTTTCATCTTGTGAGTATGCTTATGGTAAATCCACCAGAACTCATACGCGCCCGCAGGTCCTAAGATATGTCGGATCGGACCTCTGTGTAATTGCTGAAAATACACACCGGTCCGGCATTTTTCTGTTTGTTAAAGTACAATTCCAGTTGTACTCCTTTCACCACATCGGTTTTTATGCTGCACAGTAAGTTTTCCATTTGTAGCCCCTTCCCATCCAATTAAGGAGATATAAACCCAAAGAGTGGTTTGGGATTAATTTTGTCGAGTTGTGGTATACACAGCTCAAACAAGACCAAATATTTTGGCGATTTGTGCTCTTTTTTTCCTTAAGCAAAAACAAATCTTTAATATAAAAAATCACAAAAAATTGAAGCAACATGCACTACATTTGCCACTTCCGGTCATTTCACGACTAAGGTCCATGACCTTAACATTTCTATCTTGCCTGTAAGTTACATTACACACATGTACATAAAAGCGTTCAGAAAACCTTTAGGATGTTTATTTATTTTTATAAGTTCATTTATTGCTAATTTGGAATTTATTTATTTTTTAAAATCATACATTATTTATATACACACAGAAAACCTTTAAGATGTTTATTTATTTATTTATTTATTTATTTATTTATTTATTTATTTATTTATTGCTAACTTGAAATTCAATTATTAAAATTACACATTATTTATTGACACACATTTATTTATTTTCATGTATTCATTTATTGTTTATAATACCAGTCGACCTCCAAGACTAAAGCTAGCGCTGCCTAGCCATGAAATACACTCGGGGTATTTTAAAGATTTTAACGTGACCAACTGGATGAACATCCCGGACCAATTAAACCGTAGACTGAAAGCTATTCGATTTAATTGACTTCTTATTTACTCGGACTCAAAACCCTATTCAATCAATCAATCAATCGATCAATAAATAAATAAATAAATAAATAAATAAATAAATAAATAAATACATGTAAATAAATAAATAAATAAATAAATAAATAAATAAATAAATAAATAAATCAATCAATCAGAAAACCCAATGTTGAGAAAGTAAGTAGATTCGTTTTCCAATAGTAGGGGGGTTTACTCCGGATTCTTCAACTACCTCACATCCATACATGTAACTGACATATTAATGTAATAATCTAGACTTTGGTGTAAAAACATTTAGTCCTGATTGTGATTTTTTTACTTATACTCCGAATTCCTCCACAGAAATAAAATATACAATACAGGCCTGTCGAGAGTTTAACACTGTGTTAACGAAAAGGAGTCGAAGCTTGTCTGTTGAGTGGCCGAGATATGGATAGCTTTTGACAGTAAAGCTGCCGAGAGTTAGATAGCAACTGCTGAGATACAGCTAACGAGAGACCGAGTTGTGCTGCCGATTCGGTACTAATTTGTTAGCTCAGCGTTAAACTTTAGACAGGTCTGTACTGTACATATAAGTACAATAACCTTGACTGAGGTATTAAACACCATTACTGTCATAAAAGACTTCTTAAGTCACATGACAAAGTCCAAGTATAAACATTAGGAATAATAATCATTTGGTTTATTGCATAAATATTCATCATGCAGAACGGGACAGTTGAAAGTTTAACACCAAACTAACGAATTAATGTCCAATCGGCAGTATATTTCGGCCATCGTTAGCTACTGTAAACGTATTTATTTTCGCGGTGTACAAATTTTTGATTATTTTGCGGCTGCTTGGTTTGCGCGAAAATTAATACCGAGCGAAAATTATAATATACGTAATGTGTTAATGTGCATATTTAAGAAACACAGAAATTTAATTACACGGATATATCTAAATTTCTTAAACCTCGAAAATAAATACACCCGAAATAATATGTTTACAATACAGTCAAATCCTGTTTATAAAGGCCACCCAAGGGAACAAGTAATGGACAGGTAACCTTTATATACAGGTTCAAACAATATGAGTAAAGAACAATTGGGATACAAGTCTACTGTCCTTCATAAGCAGGTGGCTTTTATATAGAGGTTGCCTTTAAAGCAGGTTAGATTGTATATTTTTGCAGCTGTTATTTTTTTCTAGGCAGCTTTGCAGCTAGCTACTAGCTATCAATTTCCCGGGTGACCACTCTGCAACTGAGTTTCGACTCTTTTTTCGTCAGTTTAGTGTAAAAATGTCGACATTTATGTACAATGTGTAATATTCATATTACAGTACAGGCCAGTTGAAAACTTAACACTTAGCTAACGAATTAGTATCTAATAGACAGCTCATATAGCCCCTTTCATTAGCTTTATTTCGACATCATTCGGCAACTGCTTTTTATCTTTTCAACATGTCTGTAGCCATTAGCTATCCATATCTCCGGCGGGCAGGAGTATTGAGTTTTGACTCTTTTTCTTTAGCTCAGTGTTAAACTTTCGATATGTCTGTACTGTATGTGTTTCATTCATATTACACTACAGACCAGTTGAAAATTTAACACTTAGCTAACGAATTGGTGTCCAATAGACAGACCATCTCGCCCCCACGTTAGTTGTATCTCGACAGCTTTCCGGCAGCTGTTATTTATCTCATCAAGGCAGCTTTGCTGTTACTAGTTATCTATTTTATAAAAAAGCATATCACACTAGAGACAATTCGTAAATTTTACAGCGTTTACAAATTAATGTCGAATAGACAGACCATCTCGCCCCCATGATAGTTGTATCTCGACAGCTTTCCGGCAGCTGGTATTCATCTCATCAAGGCAGCTTTGCAGTCACTAGTTATCCATATATTACAGTAAGGGACAGTTGAAAATTTCACAAGTTAACAAATTAATGTCGAATAGACAGACCATCTCGCCCCCATGATAGTTGTATCTCGACAGCTTTCCGGCAGCTGGTATTTATCTCATCAAGGCAGCTTTGCAGTATTAGTTATCCATATATTACAGTAAGGGCCAGTTGAAAAATTAACACTTAGCTAACGAATTGGTGTCGAATAGACAGACCATCTCGTCCCTACCGACAGCTTTCAGGCAGCTGGTATTTATCTCATCAAGGCAGCTTTGCAGTTACTAGTTATCCATTTCATATTGCAGTACAGACCAGTCGAAAATTGAACACTTAGCTAACAAATTGGTGTCCAATAGACAGACCATCTCGCCCCCACGTCAGTTGCATCTCGACAGCTTTCCGGCAGCTGTTATTTATCTCATCAAGGCAGCTTTGCTGTTACTAGTTATCTATTTCATAAAAAAGCATATTACACTAGAGACAATTCGTAAATTTTACAGCGTTTACAAATTAATGTCGATTAGACAGTCCACGTTAGCTACGTCTCATCAGCTTTTTGACTAGGCTGAAGTGAGCCGACAATAACAGCCGACAATAACTTTGAGCCGACAATAAAGCCAGCCGACAATAAATAGGGTGCGTTCGGATCTGTTATTCAGAAAAATAAATTACCAATGGGTGCATGTATTTTTTTTTCTATCAGGTGTATATAGTCCGGTCCTGGCAATAATTGTTAGGGGATCGAATCCGAGGTTGCAAGTTATCACAGGTGAAGATAATACATAAAATGAACAATGAAGATACGGCTTTTTGAATGTGAAATTCTCGAAATTCTACGTTATGATCTCTTAGCAAATTTGTGTATAGACAGTGTTAAGGGTCCCCTATCAGGTGTATATAGTCCGGTCCTGGCAATAATTGTTAGGGGGATCGAACCCGAGGCTGAAAATTATCAGAGGTAGAGATAATACATGATACGAACAATGAAAATACGCCTTTTTGAATGTGAATTTCTCGAAATTCTACGTTATGATCTCTTAGCAAATTTGTGTATAGACAGTGTTAAGAGTCCCCTATTAGGTGTATATAGTCCGGTCCTGGCAATAATTGTTAGGGTGATCGAACCCGTAACTGCAAATAGTCAGAGGTGAAGATAACACATGAAATGAACAATGAAGATACGGCTTTTTGAATGTGAAATTCTCGAAATTCTACGTTATGATCTCTTAGCAAATTGGTGTATAGACAGTGTTAAGAGTCCCCTATTAGGTGTATATAGTCCGGTGATGGCAATAATTGTTAGGGTGATCGAACCCGTAACTGCAAATTGTGAGAGGTGAAGATAACACATGAAATGAACAATGAAGATACGGCTTTTTGAATGTGAAATTCTCGAAATTCTACGTTATGATCTCTTAGCAAATTTGTGTATAGACAGTGTTAAGAGTCCCCTATTAGGTGTATATAGTCCGGTGATGGCAATAATTGTTAGGGTGATCGAACCCGTAACTGCAAATTGTGAGAGGTGAAGATAACACATGAAATGAACAATGAAGATACGGCTTTTTGAATGTGAAATTCTCGAAATTCTACGTTATGATCTCTTAGCAAATTTGTGTATAGACAGTGTTAAGAGTCCCCTATTAGGTGTATATAGTCCGGTGATGGCAATAATTGTTAGGGTGATCGAACCCGTAACTGCAAATTGTCAGAGGTGAAGATAACACATGAAATGAACAATGAAGATACGGCTTTTTGAATGTGAAATTCTCGAAATTCTACGTTATGATCTCTTAGCAAATTTGTGTATAGACAGTGTTAAGGGTTCCCTATCAGGTGTATATAGTCCGGTGATGGCAATAATTGTTAGGGGGATCGAACCCGAGGCTGCAAATTATCAGGGATAGGGATAATACATGAAATGAACAATGAAAATACGGCTTTTTGAATGTGAAATTCTCGAAATTCTACGTTATGATCTCTTAGCAAATTTGTGTATAGACAGTGTTAAGGGTCCCCTATCAGGTGTATATAGTCCGGTCCTGGCAATAATTGTTAGGTGGATCGAACCCGTGACTTCAAATTGTCAGAGGTGAAGATAACACATGAAATGAACAATGAAGATATGGCTTTTTGAATGTGAAATTCTCGAAATTTTACGTTATGATCTCTTAGCAAATTTGTGTATAGACAGTGTTAAGGGTCCCCTATCAGGTGTAGATAGTCCGGTCCTGGCAATAATTGTTAGGTGGATCGAACCCGTGACTTCAAATTGTCAGAGGTGAAGATAACACATGAAACGAACAATGAAGAAACGGCTTTTTGAATGTGAAATGTGCAAATCCTTTTCTGAATTTTAAAAGAGCACTTCGGTGAGAACGTGTAAAATGTATTTTTTTTTAGTTTTGACATGTTCTTTTAATTTCGAGAATTTCACATTCAAAAAGCCGTTTCTTCATTGTTTATTTCATGTGTTATCTTCACCTCTGACAATTTGCAGCCCGGGGTTCGATCCCCCTAACAATTTTTGCCAGGACCGGACTATATACACCTGATAGGGGACCGTTAACACTGTCTATACACAAATTTGCTAAGAGATCATAACGTAGAATTTCGAGAATTTCACATTCAAAAAGTCGTATCTTCATTGTTCATTTCATATGTTATCTTCACCTCTGACAATTTGCAGTCACGGGTTCGATCCACCTAACAATTTTTGCCAGGACCGCAGTATATACACCTAATAGGATACCCTTAACACTGTCTATACACACATTTTCTTAGAGATCATAACGTAGAATTTCGAGAATTTCACATTCAAAAAGCCGTTTCTTCATTGTTCGTTTCATGTGTTATCTCTACCTCTGATAATTTGCAAACTCGGATTCGATCCCCCTAACAATTATTGCCAGGACCGGACTATATACACCTAATAGGGTACCCTAAACACTGTCCATACACAAATTTGCTAAGAGATCATGACGTAGAATTTCGAGAATTTCACATTCAAAAAGCCGTATCTTCATTGTTCGTTTCATGTATTATCTCTACCTCTGATAATTTGCAGCCTCGGGTTCGATCCCCTAACATTTATTGCCAGGACCGGACTATATACACCTGGTAGGGGACCCTTAACACTGTCTATACACACATTTGCTAAGAGATCATAACGTAGAATTTTGAGAATTTCACACTCAAAAATTCGTATCTTCATTGTTCTTTTCATGTATTATCTGTATCTCTGATAATTTTCAGCCTCGGGTTCGATCCCCCTAACAATTATTGCCAGAACCGGACTATATACACCTGATAGGGGACCCTTAACACTGTCTATACACAAATTTGCTAAGAGATCATAACGTAGAATTTCGAGAATTTCACATTCAAAAAGCCGTATCTTCATTGTTCGTTTCATGTATTATCTCTACCTCTGATAATTGTTTAGCCTCGGGTTCGATCCCCCTAACAATTATTGCCAGGACCGGACTATATACACCTGATAGGGGACCCTTAACACTGTGTATACACAAATTTGCTAAGAGATCATAACGTAGAATTTCGAGAATTTCACATTCAAAAAGCCGTATCTTCATTGTTCATTTCATGTTTTATCTTCACCTCTGACAATTTGCAGTCACAGGTTCGATCCCCCTAACAATTATTGCCAGGACCGGACTATATACACCTGATAGGGGACCCTTAACACTGTGTATACACAAATTTGCTAAGAGATCATAACGTAGAATTTCGAGAATTTCACATTCAAAAAGCCGTATCTTCATTGTTCATTTCATGTGTTATCTTCACCTCTGACAATTTGCAGTCACAGGTTCGATCCCCCTAACAATTAATTCCAGGACCGGACTATATACACCTAATAGGGTACCCTTAACACTGTCTATACACAAATTTGCTAAGAGATCATAACGTAGAATTTCGAGAATTTCACATTCAAAAAGCCGTATCTTCATTGTTCGTTTCATGTATTATCTCTACCTCTGATAATTTTCAGCCTCGGGTTCGATCCCCTTAACAATTATTGCCAGGACCGGACTATATACACCTGATAGGGGACCCTTAACACTGTCTATACACAAATTTGCTAAGAGATCATAACGTAGAATTTCGAGAATTTCACATTCAAAAAGCCGTTTCCTCATTGTTCATTTCATGTGTTATCTCTACCTCTGATAATTTGCAAGCTCGGATTCGATCCCCCTAACAATTATTGCCAGGACCGGACTATATACACCTAATAGGGTACCCTTAACACTGTCTATACACAAATTTGCTACGAGATCATAACGTAGAATTTCGAGAATTTCACATTCAAAAAGTCGTTTCTTCATTGTTCATTTTATGTATTATCTTCACCTCTGACTATTTGCAGTCACGGGTTCTATCCCCATAACAATTATTGCCAGGACTGGACTATATATACTTGGTACGGGACCCCTAACACGTTCTATACACAAATTTGCTAAGAGATCATAACGTAGAATTTCGAGAAATTCACATTCAAAAAGCCGTATCTATACATTTTCTTGTATCTTGACTATTTGAAGTAACGGGTTGGATCCATCTAACATATTTTGCCAGATCCGGACTGTATACACCTGATAGAGGACCTATTACTCTATATAATTAATTTTATGTTAAGAGATCATAACGTATAATTTCCAGAAATGTAGATAATTTTTTTTTATATTTATAACGTTATTTCTATTATGTACATAAAATCTGATTTCCGAACGCACCCTATTTATTGTCGGCTGGCTTTATTGTCGGCTCATGTTTATTGTCGGCTGTTATTGTCGGCTCACTTCAGCCTCGTAGCTTTTTGTAGCCATTAGCTATCCATGTCTCTGACGGCAACTCGGTCGAGTTTCGACGCCATTTTTGTTAGCTCAATGTTAAACTTTTGACAGGTATGTAGCGTGTACCGTATGTACTTGTACTAATTAATTATACAATAACAAATATTTTATAATTATTTTTCGGTTGTACATCTAAACACGACATTTAAAGCCAAATTAAGCTAATTTAATTTTAATTTCAACTATGACAAAATGAGTACAGTGCGGTGTAAAGATTTCGTCTTTTATTGTTATATATGGCTGGTAAAGCATGTTTACGAGATCATAAAATACATGCCTAAATTATTTTTGTAAAAGTACAATTATCATCAGCGTTTTACCATAATTCATGGTGGTCGAGTTGTCTAAAATATCGAATAACAGATCACGGCGACTTTCCGAATTTCATAAAGGACAAAAAGCTCGCTTGTCGCTAGTCATTTCTTACCATGACCATTTTGTACCCAAAGTTACCATTTTGTACCCGACTCCGCCCAATTAGTACTTTACCATATGATCATATCGTATAGCTGTACATACATGACACTATAGGCAAACAACATTGACCTGTTCGCTTGACCGTTGATATAAATATTCATTATGGACAGGTAAATTTAAGAATAGGGATCACGCGTGTATATTTCGTCTATATGATGAACGTTAATCATGGGCAATGTAAATAAGTATTAACTGCGAATCCTAACAATACCTATGTATTGGGTGGACCCTCCTATATGAATATTCCTAATAAAAGGTCAAACGGACAGGTCAATGTTGTTTACCTACTGTATATCATTTCGTACCATACATTTACTGTCATCATTTGTTGAATATATTAAAAAAGGCACTTTATTAAAAAGAAACGGAAAAATTATTTTACTTTAATATTAACAAGCTGTTCATAGAACACAGCCCCACCCCCGCACTGGTGAACATCAGTGAATTCAATACAAAGTGATACTAAACCTGTTAAATATGTTTCATGAAAAACCCGAGTTCTTTTTTATGTTTAAAATTTCAACAAAATTTGGTACTTAAACAATTTATAAGTTTTGGCTATTTATAGTAACAGCGACTATTTTAGATACACTAAAAACATTACAGAAAAAACTATTTTCTATGTTAAAAATTTCAACAAAATCAGTACATAAAAAAGGCTGCAATGTGCATTTATATGTTATACATTATAGATTATATACATTGTAGTATTTATAGTAACGACGGTCATCTTGGATATGCTCACCACCACAAGAAATCAACTGGCCATTTTTCAGCTAGTTTTCTTTTCAATACACGGAAACCAAGTCATCCACACACACACACACACACACACACTGCCTCGGGGCGGGGTGGGGTGATTAGCGTAGATATAAGTAACTCGCAATAGGAAGAAAACGAGCATTTATAAGATTCTTCACAAATGATTTTGAATTTTTGTAGTCCAGCAGCAAAAACTTTGATTCTTTGACATAGATCCCCAGAGAGAGAGAGAGGAGAGAGAGAGAGAGAGAGAGAGAGAGAGAGAGAGAGAGAGTTTCAACACTTCACTATGGCATGAAATTGTAGCATAATGATATAGTACAAAATCGATGCATTGCAATATAATACATGTATCTGGTACGAAATGGTCAAATATTATGGTACTAAAGGGTCAAGGTACGAAATGGTATTCGATATGGTACGAAATGGACATGGTACGAAATGGTATTTGATATGGTACTTAATGGATATAGTACGAAATGAATGCATTGCAATATAACATATGGTACGAAATGGTCAAAGATTATGGTACTGAAAGGGTCAAGTTACGAAATGGTATTCGATATGGAACGAAATGGACATAGTACGAAATGGTATTTGATATGGTACGAAATTGAATTTGATATGAAACGAAATTACTCTCATTCTACGTTACCGTGACATGGAGCATCTTCCGAACAAAACCGTGACTTTCATCCTAAATGTCAGACCCGGTAAGAGTTCGAACCCACCACTTCCCACTTACGGAGCGAGCACTCCACTAACTGAGCTACCGCAGTGATCTAACACACGATAAAACACGCTGCCTACTGTGCTTCCGTAATTGTATAAATTTACTCTAATAAAAAACTTGACTAAATTCATCATGGTGAATTCGAAAAATCATAAACGTCACGAGGAAACAAAGACTTTAAAGTTAAAACAGTGATAAAACCATAATATATACAAGATTTGGCAATTAAAAATCAATTTATGAATTAATTAATGAATCAGAAAAGTTCTTATAATTTATAATTGATATAGTCACGTCATAACATCAATAAAAAAGTTATCATAAACCAGTAACGGTCGCCTACCAGGCGTTCCACATCGTAAAAAGTTGCATTCACAATTAAAATTAACTTTTGAATAGAGAAGACCTGTTATATCAATTGAACATTATATAAGTTTTGCCATGTTACAAGTTGAGTAGATAGAGTATTACAATTTACATGGTTTGTAAGAGTCCGGTACGGAATGATATAGGGTCAGTAGTTTGCGTCTTTTTACCCGGGTCATCGTTAGGCGTTGAAAAAAGTAAATTTAATTGAAATAAGTTAAAAAATAGAAATAATGAGAGCTCAATACCCCCGCCCCAACATTTAATGTTTTCCTTCGACCTTGACCTTTCTGATATGACCTGATATAAGTCTAACATAGCCAGTATTTTGCGCATGTACGGAATGATACTGGGTTGGTCATGTGATTCATTTCAGGGAATTTAGTCCGAGATTGGGTAAATGTGTTTTGAGCAACGGTCCAGGTTCTTTTACTTATATCGAGGTGGTCAGTTCTTGGATGGCGGAGGACAAACTGGTTTTCACACACTGGAACATGCCCGATTGGGATTCGAACCTAGTTGTTAAGAGACACTTTGATCCGTAAGCACGCGCTTTAGACCACTCCGCTACCGTTATCTTTCGTAAAGGATTTAGAGATTGGGGCAAATGATTAGAATATGTGTGATTAGAATCCGCGAAAAATGACGACACTAAACAGTTAGTCCAACATTACAGGCCTGTCGAAAGTTTAACACTTTCGTGCCGAATTAGTACCGAATCGGCAGCTCATCTCGGCTGTTCGGCAGTTACATCTCGGCCCCTTGTTGTCTACACTCGGCACCTTTTCGGCAGCTGCTGTCCACAGCTCGGCAACTTTTCGACCGCTCGGCTCCTCGGCACCTTTTCAGCCACTCGATTCCCTGTTAACTGCAGTCATACGCACATTTGTATATCGCCATATTTTGGAGAGAAAATCGTGAAATAATCTAACTCTGGAGTAAGTCAAAGAGAGATTAGTAGGACAATATTTATCAGCAGAGGGGATAATATTCGTATTATTATATAAAATTATTCCAAAGGTGTCAGTGAACGCCGAAAAGGTATTGAAGCCAGGTATCAGATGATGACAGCGAATTAACAGATTAGGAATATTACACCTGATGTTTACCTGTTTCGGACATTTAAGGACTTAAAACAAGCTATACATTGTAGCTACTACGATGAAAGAAGACATTTTTTGTTTTTAAAATCCCGCTATATAATCGAATATTAAAGATATAGGAAATTCTGAAAATAATAAGGTACTCCATCGTCCATTTTATTTATTTATTTATTTATTTATTTATTTATTTATTTATTTATTTATTTATTTTATTCATTTATTTATTTATTTATTCATTTATTTATTTTTTTTTTTTTTTTATTTATGGAATGTAAAAGATTGAGAAATTCTGAAAATAATCAGGTACTCTATCGTCCATTTTATGTATTTATTTATTAATGGAATATAAAAGATTTAGAAAATTCTGGAAAAAATCAGGTACATGTACTCCATTGTCCCTTTAACTAATTAATTAATTTATTCATTTACTTACTTTTATTTAATTAATTTATTTAAATCCTTTAATATCCACTTAAAGTCCTGGTAATTACCGAATGAGCTGCTGAGCTGTGGACAACTTATAGTGCCGAGGAGCCGAATGAGTTGCCGAGCTGTGGATAATTCTAGTTGCCGAGGAGCCGAGAGTCGGCAGCTTTTCGGCCACTAACTGTCTACAGCTCGGCCCCTCGGCAGCCGAGTCTCTGCTCCTTTTCGTCAGCTCGGTGTTAAACTTTCGAAAGGCCTGTACTGTATGTTACCATGTTAGATTACTTGTACGTCACAACAGCATCTTGTTTATCGACCACGTGACCTTTTGCTTCTATAACGTTATGGAGGTGAAAAGATATACTAGTATAGCCTACCTCTCACTAGTTTCTGTTAATTTCTTTCGACGATGCTGGTCACGTGGTGACCTAATATAATCCATATCGGGTCAGGTCTGTTCATATCTAGTCAGTATGAGAGTTATTCCCCCTGACCAATGTCAATGGCGCCCGCCTCGTAGTAAACACGTCATATTTATCACAGGTATTTACGGCAAATACAGACACTAGTAAAGGTGTTGTGATATTGAAACAAAATATTTGATGTCCAAGGATAAAAGTGCAATTGATTTCTTTGACGGAAGTTGCTAGTAAGTCAAATTCATTATTATTTTCAATATTTTGTCAGACAGAATGTCAAACGATGGTATTTCTAACTCAGTCACCATTCACATGTCGCTGTGTGGATACATTCAAATTGGTTTTGTAAATGATTTATTGATATGATCGGTATGATATAATAGTTACACAGTGTTTTAGTGACATACTATGATATATAAAGGGTTTGTTTGGAGCTATAGGTTACTAAAACATACAGCAGTGTCTTATCTTGAACGTCTCTCTGGTCTTAGTATCGATCCGTGTACTGCACTGTATGTTTGTTTAAAGGTATCCACCGTGGGTCTTCAGGGTGATAGTCCAATATGGAATTTACTGACCCTGTATAAACCATATTAGGTCACCAACAGACTGTGTAACTAATAATGTCGCCATAATGAGGTGAAAATATTGCTGTTGCAAATATATTATGAAATGGTTCATTTCAATATAAATGTCTTTTATGACGTCATCCTTGACCCCGAAGACTCATCAACAATAGTGTCTCTATTTCTGAGGAAAGTTTCATCAGAGGTTTTAAAGTTTCTATGACAGTTTCAATATTTATTTGCAACAGATGAAGTTTATCATCATTATGTCGCTGTATAGATAATAAAACGCGATCCAGTTTCACAAAATTCTGCAAATTTACGCCTTCCTTTAATAATTAAACGTTAAGATATGCATGAAAATTAAGGGGATGTTTTAAGACGAAGACGTGTTATTGTGAAGTTAAGTTTTGTTGAAGTATTTCATTTGAAACACGACAAGAGATTTTCAAAACTTTAATTTTGTAAGAAAAATGAATTATGAAATCGTGATAAACAACCATCATGTTGTAATCATCAAAAACAAACATACTGATCCATGTCTGAATCACAATCCAGAAGCAAACTAAAACTGACAGGTAAGACGCATAAACTTTCCCCAGGGAAGTGAGGCCGGGTGCTCCGGAAGGGTAAGCAGCTCCTCTTTAGCCACGTCACGTGTGTAATCAAAATTGAGTGAAAGGAAAATGGAACTATGGGACGTCAAATACATCCAGGGCAATACTCGTAATCTTATGGTGAACATCACGGAAAAGCCCTAGACGAATGCCATTAAAATTTTTTTTCTTAACTTTGAAATCGTGACAAAAACAACTTCGTAAACTTTCATTTTTATGTTTATTGTAATTTCTATGCTTAATTCGGTAAACATAGACATAATTTCTAATCCTGTTGTGAACAACGTCACTGAATCATCCAAGTTATGATGAGTGCCATGACAAAAACCTTTCCTGAACTTCATAAAGAAGGGCAAAGACGCATATGTATATTTGAGAAATAATCAACATTTTCCTGTGGTATATCGTCGAATAATACACGGGCCGTTGTTAACATACGGCAAATATATCTCTCGGCGGCTTTGATCATTTCAATTCTAACATGACTTACATAAAAAGGATAAAAATAAACATAGCGAACTCTTTTTTCGGAGGTACATTTTACTAACAATGTGCAAAAAGGTCCACTGAAACAATTCAGCTGTTGAGATTACCTCCATTGAATTAAATGATTTTATAAATGAAAATTACGACACAACCATTGTTCGCAACACATAGCATGACGTCATAAGATAAGCAAGGAAGTACGTCATTAAAACGGAACAGCGATAGGTATTCCGTTTGTTAAACCACGGATGGCTCCGTTCATGTTTCATATTAGGATAAACACAGGTCATGTTAGAATTTATTTTTTATGTTTCATTTAATGAATATGATATTTTTCGGCAAAACTCGATAGATCAAGAGTTCGCAATTCTAATCGCAAATAGTGCAGAATAAGCCAACTGCCATGGTTACTTTGCAAATCCAATATGTTATATACTTAATTACACGTTTAGGTACTACATAAATGAATAAATAAACGTGTATATTAATTGATTAATTTAATAAATAAATTAAAATCAAGTATATGCATTAATTAATAAATAAATATTAAAATAAGTAAACATTTAAAAAAAACATAAATAACAATTCAATAAATCAATAAAAAAGTAACAGAACATTTATATAAATAATTAAGTAAAATGAATAAATAAAAATAACAGTTTAATAAATAGATAGATAAATAATAATAGAACATTTAGTTAAAGATAAATAAATACACAAAACAAATAAACAAATAAGTAATCAAATAATGCAAAAAATTAAACGAGCGTAAATAACATAATCATGTTAATATTTAGTTTATTTGTGTGTTTATGTCGCATTAAAAAAAATAAGTAAGTAAATAAATAATTGAACAATTAGATAAAATTAAATAAATAAAAACCTATAAGTCGTACGAGTTTTTCTCGTATTGAATAAATAAATAAATAAATAAATTAATTAATTAATTAAATAAATAAATAAATAAATAAAAATCCAAAATAAAGTAAATAAATAATATAATTATGTCAATTTTTAGTTCACTTATGTGTGTCGTAATGAAAATAAAAATGTAAATAAATAAATGAATACATAATTAGATACAAAATGAATTTAAATTAAAAAAATAAAGTAAAAAAAATCAGAAATAAAACAAATACACAGGCATAAATAACATTATTATGGAAATTTTTAGTTGTTTACTTTTATCTGTGTGTCGTAAGGAAAACAAAAACAAATCAGTAAATAAATGAATAAAAAGATAAAAACATAAATAAAATAAAATACACGGGCATAAATATTATATTTACTTGTTTTTGTCGTAATAAAAATGTAAATAAATAAATAGATAAAAATAAGTAAATTAAAATTCAAAGTTAAACAAAAAATGAAATCATACATTGCAATGATAAATTTTAAAAAAATACATGGACATAAATAATATAATTATTTCAATTTTTAGTTGATTACTTTTGTCTGTGTGTCATAAGGAAAATAAATATGAATAAGTAAATAAATATATAAATGAATGAATAAATAGATACAAAACTAAAGTTTAACAAAATAATAAAATCATAAATAAACAAAATACTTGGGCATAAATAATATAATTATGTCAATTTTTAGTTTACTCGTATTGAAAAAAATGAATAAGTGAATAAATGTATAAATAAATAAATACAAATTCAAAGTAAAGTAAATAATAAAACCATAAAGAAAACAAAATACACGGACATAAATAATATGATTATGTCAATTTTTAGTTTACTTGTGTGTGTCGTAGTGATTTATGTATGTTAATTGTAATACCGTTATGATGAATGTCGCCAAAATATTTCAATCACATGTGCATCGAATCATCACGCGTCACGCAATGCGTAACCCTTACCTTAACTAGTTTCTAGAATTATAAATTATAATTATAAGGACTCGTTAGTATGGGAAACTTTACATACTTGGCACTTACCTAGTAAGAATGATGTTTAAGAAAGATTTGTGAAAATATTTTATAAATTACGTTTTTGTGAGGATTTCCGGAGAGTTAATTTGGATTAACGAAAATTAAGAAAGTTTTTTTGTATATATAGATAAATATTTTAAGAATTTTCTTAGGCGTGATAAAACTTCATATTTTGTCATTATTATGTCTCGAATTATAATATTCATCCAAGCATTTTATGTATAATAAGAAAGGCTTATTATAAAGAAATAGGGCAATATTACATTATACGTATTGTCTTAAGTAAAAACAATAAAAATGCCGTTTATATAGTTGGATTTTCCGATAAAAAAAGAAACAAAACTAGACAAATAGATACAATAAAAAGCCGAAGTGCGTTAAAAGATGCAAATGATTTTCAAAGCGTAGAAAAAAAATTCTTTAAAAGAATGAAGAAAAGAAGGTGACATAGTATATGTAAACAACAAAAAAGGCAACATGAAAGAAAAGAAGCAAGTATCAATTGAAGAAAGACCTAAAGACAGAGATGACAAAGGGGGCAAAGAACAGAAGACAAAAAAGCAAGGCAAAGATGCAAAAGACCAAGGTGGACAAAGTTTGTTAGATATTCGTAATCGTTCGGTGTCGACATGGCTTAATTCAATCAATGATATGACTAAAATTGACGGTGCTCCATCGGGGACAGAAAACCCGACGAAGGTGTATAGTGAAATAACGGAGGTTCCTGGAAAACAAAAGATAAATTGGGACAGTGGAAGCATTGCTTCATCAGTGAGCGAAAGAAGGTATGACGATTTCGCGGGAGTAGAGAAAGCGAAATGGATGGAATTGCTGGATTTAAGAATGAATAGGCAGAAGGAAAAAGAGACGAATAAAGATGACTTTGAAGACAGAGCATCTGATAGACGTGACTCCTTTAGCAAGGATTTCTTTAAGGTAAGCTAGCCCCTCCCTCTCTCTCTCTCTCTCTCTCTCTCTCTCTCTCTCTCTCTCTCTCTCTCTCTCTCTCCCAGACTAGTTACCGAAATAACTATAAAGTGCAATATTGTTTCATTGGTGTTCCATATTTTATTATATTCTAGGAAACCCTATCCTCGGATTTACATGCCAATGAAATAGTATATATTACAAAGTTACTTTAAATCTTAAATATTTAACACACATCTTTGCATAGAAACGAAAATTCCGTTGCCATGATAACTAATATTTTACTTAAATTGTTTGGAACAAAAAATCATATGCTCTGAGAATGTATAGGAGTTTGGTGTCTCGCAAATAATACAAAAGTCAGAAAAATAACTATAATTTCAATCTATTTCCATCTAAAAATCCTGAAGCTTAGGGGGTCAGTTAAATTTTTAAGCCCTTTCATTATAGTTCTTTTTTTACATTTCGATACCTTATTATCAACTGTTTGTCCTTTTCCTTTTATTTCCCCTGCATTTAACTGTCAAATTGGTGTGTTTTGACTCTTGCAAATTTATCTTGACGGTATAATAATGTGATGAATCAAGTTAATTTATTTTTCCTTCAAACAAACTATATGCACTAAAGATGAATTTATCATAAAGAAACGGTCAAAAGTAATAAATGAATAAGCAAATAGGTGTCCTCAACATAATCCCGACAGATAACTCGTGTCTTTTATTGTGATGTGCGTTCTACATTGCGTTGGATTTGCAAATGGCCTTTGTTTCCCAGTAATAAGCATATTTTAGATGTACTAAAAACTGATATTCTGAAAGTGTTTCATACACGCTTTTAACTCTTATCTTGTTGAGATCTGTCGAAAATTTAACTCAGCTAATAAATTAATGTCGAATCGGCAGCTCATCTCAGTCCCTCGTTAGTTAAATCTCAACAGGATTTTTGGCAGCAGCTGCCATTTATCTCTTGGCAGCTTTTCGTCTACTAAATATCCATATCTTGACCACTGAACAGCTGAGTTTTTCCTCCTTTTCGCCAGCTCAGTGTTAAAATTTCGACATGTCTGTACTTTTAAGTACAATACAATTCATTCATGTAAAGTCGTAACCAACCCTACTAAATGACACCGGTAATATGTTCTAATGATTTATTTATAAAGATTTTATTGCTTATTTCTTGAATTAATTTGGTAACAAAGTGATAGTCTACGTGTATTATACAAGACTTAAAGTATATTTGTGTTGAAGGTTAGACCTTATATTATAACATTATATTTACCTATATGGATCTCAAACATTTCTGCAAATAGGAAATGTCAATCAAATATTTGATGTTTATCTAAACGTCGTGTTTTATCCTCTTCTTAGGAATCAAACGCACTTGCTGTAGTTATGTTTGAAACATTCGTTGCTAATATATGCATGATGGTCCAATGCGAAACATTCTAGTACCTGTCAAAACCTAAATCACAATCCCAAAATCAAAGAAAAGGTTTTGGAAACTGCCAAATTAATTAAACCCAGGGTAGCAAGGTCGGGTGTTCCGGAATAATAAACTCTTCCTGTCTAGAAGAAGTTTTGTGTTGAATGTTAGACCTTATATTTTAATGTTGCATTTACCAATATATATCGATAAATAACTTTCTGCAAATAGGAAATGTCGATCAAATATTTTGATGTTTATTCAAATGTCATGTTTTTCTTGCCTCTGCTAAGGGTTCAAACTCGCTTGCTGTAGTTATGTTTGAAATATTCGATGCTAATGTATGCGAGATGGTCAAATGCAAACATTCTAGTACCTGTCCACACCTAAATCACAATCCCAAAATCAAAGAAAAGGTTTCGGAAACTGACAAATTAATTAAACCCAGGGTAGCAAGGTCGGGTGTTCCGGAATAATAAACTCTTCCTGTCTGGCAAAAATTATTGTGTTGAAGGATATAATTTAGTTTTAATGTTACATTTACCTAAGCGGATAACATAACTTTCTGCAAATCGAAAATGTCAATCAAATATTTTGATGTTTAGGCAAACGTCATGTTTTCTTTTTGTGGCTCCACTAAGAGTTCAAACTCACAGTAAGCGTTGGTAAACATTTCTTGCTAAAGTATGCGTGATGGTTGTAGCACTATAAATCGGTTGCAAACATTTCAGCACATATCCAAATCACAATCCCAAAAGCAAAGAGCTAAGAGCTTAAATTCACAGTTAGAGTTGAATGTAAAATTAGTTGGGCGGATTAGGGATTATCAGATATTACTATTAATAAATAACAAATATACCGATCCATGTCCCAACAACAAAGTAAAAGGTTTTGATACGGGCAAATTATTTAAATTCGAGGAAGTGTGTTCGGGTGCTACGGAAGGATAAACAACTGCTGTCTTGCAAGTGTGTTTTGTGTAAAAGGCTAAACCTTAAAGTTGAATGTTATATTCACTCATATGGATTATATATCTTCCTACAAATGGGAAATGACAATCATCCATTATGATTTTTGTCAAATGTCAATGATCTGCTAAGGGCTCATATTTGCAGTTTGAATTTATTGTAATATTAGTGGGGCGGTTTTTTGCATTCTCTAAAATTACTGTAAATAAAATATCAAACACAGCAGTCCATGTCCCAAAAAGCAAACAAAAGCTTTGAAAAACGGCAAATTATTTAAACATAGTGAATTGAGGTCGATGCTCTTGAAGAATAAATACCTCCTGCCTAGCAAGCATTTTTGTGTTAGACCTTAAATTTTAATGTTATATTTACCTATACGGATCACGGATCTTCCTGCAAATGAGAATGGTCAATGATTTATTTGGATTTTTCGTCAAATGTCAGTGTTTAACTGGTTTTGCTAAATGCTCGAATTCACAGTAAGAGTTGAAAGTGGGCGTTTTGTAGAATCTGCAATCATGGTATTTGCGCTATAAAATGAAATAAAAAATCATCTCCGAATCGCAATACCAAGTAAAAACTTTTAAAATTAAAAACAAATGATTTAAAACAAGGGAAGGGGGTCGGGTGCTCCCGAAGTACCCCTGTGTAACAAGCTTCAGCTGCCAGGTGTGAACTCAAAATTGAGAACATAGAACAATAGGACGTAAAATATATCCAGAATAATTTTGGATAAAGAGATATCATACTTATCAACAATGTTGTGAAGCTTTTTTTTTTTTACAAAACCCCTGGCCAAACTTTTATTTATAACCAACTTGCGTCCTTGCAAGAAGATCCCGTGATGGTGCAATTTACTCCTTTGCCCTTCTAAAGTCGAAATTTTATAATCTATGGCCAAAAACATGTATATCCTTTCTTGTTTTAAAGAAATAACTTTCTATTTATGTGTTTTCATTCTGTATTATGATTAAGAGTCAGAAATAGCATATTGAGTGAACTTATAATAACAAATATAGGACATTGATGGATCAGCTTTTTTCCAATAAAGTATAGAAACTTTGGGACTGGGTTGGAATGCTGATCAATCAAACAATGCATGGCGTCATCGGATAGTTGAACGTTACGTAATGAAATGTCATAACATAAATCGTATTCATGAGGGATTGAATTCCAGCAAAAACAAATAGGTTCATGTAAACAAGATAAATTCCAACTGTAAATATTGACGGTTTATTCTATAATTCCCGTTGGTCGTGTAGTATTCTTGAATGCATTGGCAGTACATATGCATTACGAAATGAATGAATGAATGAAGGAAAACATACCAGTTTATGTTCAAGTCACGTTTCTATCCTGGCAAAGCGGCAAAAGTATACATATATTTATTTTACATGTGGAAAGTTTAAGTAAAAGATAAACAGATTAAAACATTATGAAACCCATATCAGATCTCGACTAGTATCAGAACCGGGATAAAGCTTTCGGTCCGATATGACATATGGTATTAATTTCACCATATATAGCATGCACGCGACATTTATTACCCCATTCAAATTACAAAATAAAATAAATAACCAGAATGACAGAATTACATAACAAATTTAAATATAAAATGTAATTTAGCATACTAATGATGTTTATTTTTTGTTTTTGTTTTCTCAGACAAAACGTTCAAGTACTTAAACGTGACATACGCATTAATGTTTGAAAACAAAAAGTTAATATTTGTTACCAAGAATATATGTTTATAATTCTAGGTTCCATATTACGTAAGATCTAAAACGCCATTCCATATCTAGATCAACCACCCCATAGTGCAATTTGTCATGTTGTATAAAACACTTTATCTGTATTTTAAAAATAAGCTATCATATGATTTTAAATGCAAATACATGTATAAGTATTGAAATGATGAAATTTGGCAGTTTGTTTTGACAACATATTAGTTGTGTTTGGTAATATATTTTTCCAACACCTTGTTCATTCAGGAGAGAAGACTGCCGTCAAATCATTGAATTCCGCATACAAGATATATAGGCCACGTTCTGTCTCTTAACAATTCTAAAATTGGAGATTATATAAATGCAATATTACCTAACGAGCTTGAAATAAAAAATACGACTGCTTTATATTTATGTATACTAATACCATAGTTATGACGCCCACGAAAGGCTACATTTAAAACTGTACAACAAACGTGATGACTTTAATTTTGCTATTGTCAACTTTCATTTTCTATGCAGCAATAAACCTGCTTCTCCTGCTTATGGTGTATTTATTTTCGAATTAATACGCTATGGTAGAGTTTGTTCCCAATATGGGAACTCGATACAATAGAGCAAGCTGCCTACAAATAAATTGTTGACCCAAGAATAATGCAAGCCTAGGTTAATCTCGGCACTTAAAAGTTTTATAGCCGTCATCACAGTATTGTGATAAGTTTGAAGTCTCTGTTTCCACGATTGCCCTTGATATATCTGACGTCTCATAGTGCCATGTTCTTTTCATTCAATTTTGATTACGCACGGGGGATGTAGCTAGCTAAACAGGAGGTGATTACCCTTACGGAGCACCCAGCCTCATTTCCCTGGTGGAAGTTCATGTATTTTAATCTAACCTGTCAGTTTCAAAGTTTTTATCTTGCTTCTGGATTGTGATTTGGACACCAAAATATGAGGCGGCGTGCCTCGACCGTTAGTATATCCTGTCTAACTAGTTACATCCACCACATTGTTGTTGTTATGTATTTTCCTCCACTCTTTGGGGAACCGACGGATCTGCATATATCTGCATATTAATAGGCAAGTGAAGTGTTAGCACGCTTGTAAAAAAACTGTAAATAGATAGAGGAACATGAAATTATAGGCGTCAACTAAGTCCTTAAGATGTCTTTAGACTCGGAGACATCATACTTATCAATAATACTAGTATTATGACGGGCATATATATGATATTATTTTAATATCATGATTTTACAACACGAATTTGATACAATTTATACAATAAAAATTTGATTTATTAATAAATATTGAGATAGAAGGACACGCAAATAAATTATACTTACATGTAAAAAATACCAAATGCCGATATTATGAAGTACATGAATACTTTTGGATACGTTATAAATAGTTCTTTCACTGATTTTATGAATATTTAGCCTAATTAAACAGGAATAGTAACGTCTATCCACACACCAAATAAAACAAAACACAGAATTTGTTTCTTGTCAACACTATTGAGGAAAATAATTTTCAAAATTTTAAATACGCGCGCGCGGGTGTGTGTGTGTGTTAAACAAAACGTATGTTCAAACTACAATTAAAAAAAACAAAGTGAAAACTGACAACTTAAGGTAAAGTTTAAAAGTTAAAAAAGTGAATTTCAACCAGCGAAGTGAGGCGGGGTTCTACAAAAGGATTTAGGCTTTCTGTTTAGCAACCAACATCCGCTACATGTAAATAAAAATTGAGAATAAAAGAAACTGGGTACGTCAAATATATCTAGGACAACCTTGGATACAAAGGCGTCATACATGTATTTATGTACAATGGTGTTAGTTATTATTACATCCATAAATATAATAATAATCTTATATCATAATTTTACCACACGGATTAGAAACATGCTTTGTCATAAATAATATCATCTATTAATAAATATTGAGTTAATACTTTGTGCCGTCCGTTACTATAAAGTACATGATAACTAAAAAATGGAAATAGTATATAAATTTTATGAATATTTGGCAAAATTAAACTTGAACGATGTATTGGCAGTTTCTAAGTACATGTATATATCAACATGCGCTAAAGAAAGTCTTCTTCACAAAAACAAAATAGAGCCACTGTGACCATGTGTTCTTAAGCGAGCGAATACGATTTACAACGCGTTTTACTTCCTAGATTCGAATCCAACTCTGGCTTTTCTTTGTATTAGTTTTTCAAATTTTAATTTTCATTTTTAATTATATATTCTTTTATAATGGAAGACGTTTGGAAGGGTTAAGATGTAAATATTCAGGATATATTACAAGGAGAGGCCTCAGCCATTGAAAGATGAACAGATCGATACTGAAAATGATTTTGCATTGCATCTGTACAATTTAAACTGCATAGGAAATAAACTAATAAGTATTTGTTTCATGTAACAAGTTTCGCGGTAAAGATGCTGGTTTTTAGTGGAATGGAGTAATGGTATTCAATTCTCCAGTAAAGATTCTTTATCGTACTACGATGCGATCAGTTTTGAATTGGTGTTCCAAACTGGTGTACCAGGATGACACACAACGATCTTTTGCAAAAGAATACCGCAAGTCGACCAAGTAAAACTACGGAGTAATGGGTGCTGTTATCCGCAAGTCTGTGTGATAGACCACTCATCCAGGGCCCCAAGCTTTTTCTTCTTTTTTTTAAAAAAAATTACAATCCAACCTCCCTTAAAAGCCACCTCTATTTAAGGGTCATCTACATATAAAGGGTGGTAAAATCATATCCCAACACTTCTTTATTCATATCCACTTGTCCATAAAGGCCAATTTTACTGGATCCCTTGGGTGGCCTTTCTAGACAGGTCTACATGTATTCTGTGAGCAATGATCTTGAAATGAGAGAATGAGGAAAATGTGTATACTTTGTATGTCGACTTTTGATTCACTATTTCTTTATTTAGGATTACTTGTTAAAGTGAAAAAGAAAAGAAAAAAGAAACGAACTGAAAGCTTTCCTTCAATTTAAATTGTACATTATCCCCAGTGTCCGTCCCCCGGGGTTTTATTATTAGTGGCACCTATAAAATTATGTGTCTGTCTTTTCTTGTCTTGCTTTGTTAGCCTGTTTCTGTCATTTTCTTGATTTTCTCATTGTGATGGTAGCAAATTTCTCTTTTTTCAGTTTTTTCTTTTATTATTTTGTCCATGCATTGATTTTCGAACATTTTTCTTTTCTTTTTGTTTTCATTATTAACTATTCTGATTGTTTAAACTTTTGCTAAATACATAATATTCGGATGTGTTCTTTTGATTTCGGCGACTGCCAAGAATACTATTACTCAAAGTATTTAGTTAATATTTAACTTTTCATAGCTTTTTAAATGGACTTAAATGGATGTGTGTATACTTGTTTATGAGAAAACAATTGAATATATTCATGATAATAAAACAGAAAAACAAATGTAAAACAGATAAAAACAAACATTAATAAATGTTAATCACGCATTTAAGTCCAATCCTTCATTCTAAGCACATGTCCTTCACACATCATTTTTTCCGCCTTCTTCGTTTTTTATACGAGTTTCGCGAGACAGGACTTTGGCTCCCCTTTTTCTTCAATCAAAAATATATAATTGATGAGAGAAAAAGTGGCTAGCTTGGGTCTACATCAGTGACGACATGTCGTTATTTCATCATTAATTTTGTCACTATTCAATCATGAATGTCAAAAGTATAAAAATGTCTTTATGTTTGTTTCAAAATGATTTATTAGATTTTTATTTCTCAAAAAAGGAGTGAAGAAAAAACATTTGAAAAATGGGATAAACAATGAATTATTTATTAGTTACAATTATTGATTAGAATCTTTGTATACATAATCATTGAAAAAAAATTAAATTCAGGCACAAAACTTGACAATTGGTATTAATGTCATTGCTTACGTTGAGCGTTGAAACATCGCTGACAAATCAAACACAATATCATTACTAGCATCTGACATTTTGATGATCAATAAAAAAAACCCATATCGGTCCATGCCCGAATAACAATCCCAAAAGCAAAGCAAAAACCTTGAAAAATGACGAATTACGTTTAAGCGAGACCGGGTCCCCTGTAAAGTCGGCCACGTCCATTTCATTCCATCACATGGGATTATGTGACGTCAAATATATCCAAGATTACATCATACTCAACAACAATATTAGTATGACGTTCATAATCATTATAGGAATGCAGTTAATTTTTCTTTTTGTTATGGAAGTATGAAAGAATTGGGCATTTTGTACACTGAATAATTCGCTTAGCAAATTGTGTTACGTATTTTTTCAACAACAAATCAATAATTTAAATAACAATATTGTCTTAACGAGTAAAATTAGCATCGCTATGGCGTGGGAATTCAAATGTCTCTGTGTTATCCATAATAGAATTACGTCACCGAGAGGCATTCGATTCATGGAAATGTGACAGGAAAAGATAACCAATCAAAATGCTTGAAACAAAGTATTTAATTATAATTAAATAAACCAATCCATGCTAAAACCACGCTCCAAAAACCAAAGTAGATCCTCGAAGCTTGCAAATTAAGTTAAGCACGTGGAATTCCACCAGAGACTGGATGAATGGGGAAGTGAGGCTTCAGAAGGGTAAACCCTTCCTGTTAAGCTAGCCACACATGACATATTCAGGGTAATTTTAAGAGTATTAAAACTTATTGTCAATATTGTAATGACGACCTTAAAACCTTTTGAGGGAACTGATAAGCCCAGGGTTGAAATATCCCTGCGTTGTTTGTAATTGATTATTGCCTCTAAATTAATATATCTGTACTTTGACTAACGTTTTTATGTATCTGTCTTCAAATATTACACAATGATTTACAGTGGTGCCAAGATCATCTCATTAATTTCACATTCAAGGTCTCGAATGTTTTATTTAAAAAGGTGGACGGAATTTATTAACTAAATGCGTATAATGCATAACCATAAGTAAAAAAGTTGTAAGCTTTCAAAATCTTTAATGAAAAATCCAGGATAGTGATATACTTGTAGAAAGCCACGGGTAATCGTGGCGCAGGTGAATTTTTGTCAACAAAAGCGGCTAACAATTTTCATTGCATATTTTTCTGTAAATACGGCATATATGTTTTAATAACATTTGGAATATATACAAATTTTCAGTTAAATTTAATAACATACAGTAAATCACTTTAATTTCGCGGCACCTTTTTTCGCGATCCCGTGATGAAAACAATTTCGCAAAATCCAATGTGGAACCCCAAAATTAAAGAAGGTTTCTCTTATATCAACTGCATTAAATGTTAATATGATGTTCATCTAGTTACTTGGCCTTTACCCAATTCATGAATTTTTATTTTCGCGCACTTTATTTTCGCGATTCTTGAACAGATCGCGGTTATCGCGAAAAACGTGCTCGCGAACAAAAGGTGATTTACAGTACTTAGATTGTTTTAAAAAAAACTTGCTAGCTTTGGCAATTTCGGCTATCGATCTCTAGGTAGTATTGGTCACTAGCTTTCCGTATTTTGGCCACTCGGTAATGAATCTTCTAATTGTTTCCGTTTGCTAAATACTATAAACGTATTCATTTTTGCGGTGTTTTAATTGTCGTTTTTTTTCGCGATCGCTTGTTTTGTGCGAAAATTAATAACGAGCGAAAAATATATTATGCTTGTTAAAGTGGATATTTAAAAAACGACGCATAAATGTAACTACGCCGATATATCAAAATTTACTGTACCGCGAAAATAAATACACGCGAAATTACAGTATTAAACTTTCACCAGATCTTTACTCTATTTATCGGCATCTCTCACATTGATAACGCCTGCTAACAAGACATTTATAGTTTAAATGAAATTTTCACTTATAAGTGAGCTATTGTATGGATCACTGTACTGTAACTTTAATAGTTTAATGAAAACGTTACTACCCTCAATATCTGTCATAAAAATGTCAAATATGAAACATAGAATTTATGAAGTCTAGATATATCAAAGACCTTTGATTTGCAAATTTGCATTTATTATATCAATGACTTTTATAACCCCACTATACCATTAGACTTTTTTTGAAACGACCGTACTGACGGCTTTCGGATAGATTGTTCTTTGACAATTTGACCATGTTCCCTTCTTTTTCAATTTTGATTTTACTTGAGGCAGAAGTAGCGTAGCTGGCTGATGTTTGGTCGATTTATCACTGATATGTATTGTTCTGAGTTCTTGGTTGCGTGTATTGTTGCCAGTTCTATGTTTCCTTTATCAGTAGTAATTTGGAAGTATTTCTCGTTTTTCCAAGCATATAAACTACAAATAAATTATTTTTGTCTCCTTCATCCATTCACACATTCATTTCATTCATTCATTCATTCATTCATTCATTCATTCATTCATTCATTCATTCGTTCATTTATTAATTCATTCATTCAGTATTTATTTATTTATTTATTTATTTATTTATTTATTTATTTACCGATCCATCCAATTATTCAACTAATTGTTCATCCATGCATCCATTTATTTATTTAATCATTTATTTACCAGAGTTAGGACATCCGTTGTTCGCCCATCTATTTATTTATTATTTATCTATTACTGTATTATTATTTATCACAATCTACCCATTGGCCAACACCCATTTATGTACGCATATATATTGTTAACTGATGGGTTTGCGTTCAGATTCACACGCAATACAGAATGACTCATGATATACACTGTAACATTTTACGTAATGTTCACCATCTATTTAGCATTTTATGATTGTATATTTATTTCTTAGAAAAGTACATGACGTTTCTCTAAATATTTAAGGTTCAGCTTAATTTTAATTACAAGAATTCAAGACATGTAAAACCACGTGTTTCATACCATTTTAAAATGTCTAATTTGTCATTATTTAAGAGTTGATGTATATTAATATGTCTAAACTTTATGCAAAATTTATTTAAGGTCCTCGCATATATTGTCCATGTTAAGTTATTCATCAAAATAAATTAAACTTAAGAATCATAAATGTCTGAATTATGCCACACCATCTAGGTCATTGGAGTAATCCGATTATGTCCAAAACCTTTGGGAAAAAATAAATGAAAAAATTTGCAAAAGGCGTTACATGTCAGTTTTCAAATAGCTGACGGATAGACAAAGGGAACATCAAACATACAGACTGAACAATATAAGACAAACTGAGAATGATATCCTCCTTTGTAGTTGGCGAACGGCAAAACAACCAAGAATATTAACAAAGAACGGTACTAGTATTAGTTCCAAGAATGGAATGGAGTAATCTCTTATTTTCATAAAGAGAAATATAAAACTGGTATAATATGTAATTTCATCTAATGTATTGTCAGTGTAAAGTTATTCAACAAAATTAATTAAACCGTAGAATCATAAATGTCGAAATTGTGTCACTACATCTAGGTCAGTGGAGTAATCTGATTATGTCCAAAATTTTTGGGAAAAAATAAATGATTTCTTTTAAAAAGGGGTTGCATGAAGCAAATAGCTGACGGAGAAACAATGAAAGCATCAAGCAGACCGTACACTAATATACAAACAAGATCAAAAACAAACATACCAATCCATGTCTAAATCAAAGTTGAGTAAACCGGTTATGTCCAAAACAAAAAGGTATATTAGAAAATCTGAAAAAAAGTGTTGCATGACCAATGATCAAAAAGCCGACGAAAAACAACAAGCAGACCGAACACTAAAATACAAGATAAAAACAAACACACCAATCAAAGTCCAAATCAAAATCTTCACAATAGTAAGAAAAAAAAACGTTTCGTTAAACACGCGAATTTCTACCAGAGAAGTGACGTCCGTAAACACCGCCAATTTAGCTAGCTACAATAGAAAACAATGTTATTGAGAAAAGACTAAATTTATTAACAACAAATTAAGAAAGTATAGAAAAGTCATGGACTCCTTCCCTTAGTTAAGATTCTTCTATATAGTGCCGATCAATTCAGGAATGGTGGATAAACCTTGGTCCAGCGAACTGAATTTTTTTCCCACACTAGGATCAGTGTGGTATAATTCAGACATTTATGATTCTACAGTTTAATTTATTTTGATGAATAACTTAACATGGACAATATATGCGAGGACCTTAAATAAATTTTGAAATTCGAAAATAGTGGATTAGAGGCGCTATGATTCATTAGTGTTTGCTTTATACCACTAGGCCACCAAACGGACAGTAAAGGAACAAGACGTGGTAAACCTATACCGATTTTTTTTATTATAAAAGAACTACTTTGAATGGGAACAACAGATAGGTATACATTATTATGAAAGAGGGTCTGAATGAATAATGTTTGAAGCACCACGTCATAACTAATTATTTTAACTAAACATCTTACCTTACTAGTTGGAGATGATAATCAAGTCGATTTCTATATCTTCTGATTGCATTTTTGAGACGTTCATTAAATCGACTGCTATTAATAAAAGGGATGGAAAGTGTGGTCATTATGTTTATAGTAATGCATGTAAGTGTAAACTACAATTTTTTTAATTATATACTTTCACACAATTTTGATTACACACATGCCGGGTGTAGCAGAGCTAAACAGGAGGTGCTAATCCTTCCAGAGCACCCGGTCTCACCTCCCTGGTGGAAGTTAACGTGTCTAACCTGACTTGTCAGTTTCAAAGTTTAAACTTTGCTTCTGGACTGAGATTCGGGCATGGATTAGCATATTTGTTTTTGCTACTATTATAGAAAGTTGCAGTTGACATACACCCATTGAAATTACCCAAATTATCAAAAAAAAAAAAAAAACACACAAAAGAAATAAAATTTGAGATAAATTAAAGTGAATGCCCTTATAAAATTCACAACAAACAATTGAAAACATAAATAAGCCAACCGTACCGGATGTGAGATTTAAAAATAATTAACAAGTAGCTATTATTTATGTATATTACCTTCTTTTACAATATTTATTAATAATTAACATTATTATTTAACTTTCCCAACCCGTGATGTAAAACCACGACACATAATTATGTTATATTTATGACCGTCATCACAATTTTGATGATAAAACTTATGTCTCTGTATCCCAAATTATTCTGAAAATATATATATCGATCGATAGTTGCATGCTTTTATCAAATAATTTAATTAAGCTACCAATTCGGCACTTATAATTCGTTAACATCAGTGTTGAACATTAATATACTGTATACATTTAAGCTAATGTCCAAATTTGATTTAATTGCGTTTTATAATGTTTTATAATGTGTAAAATCTTTTCTTAACTATGTTTTATTTATTATTTTCACTTTAAAAGTTGAATTAACATATTAACTTGTCTTTTTTTGGACACTGACTGATAACACTTTAGAGAACCAATGAAGGGTCCACCCTTATAATCTATGCAGAATGGTAGGTCCTGACAATTACTCACTGTATGTTTTGCATCGGTCTGACATATTCATATAACAAGCTTCCTTCAGAGGTACTACATCTGTGTTGTATCAAAGAAAATGCCAAAGGTTCATGCTTTGTGATCTGAACAGCAAAGTGAAAGTTAACATGTGAACTTCCAGCAGGAAAGTGAAATTTAATTTATTATTCGTATACATTTTCTAAAATAATCAAGATGAAGTTTCCATAGTTGCAAAGTCTCTCTCTCTCTCTCTCTCTCTCTCTCTCTCTCTCTCTTCTCTCTCTCTCTTTGTCTACTTGCACATATGGACCATCTGACTTCACTTACCAAAAAGAAGTTCACGTATTGATCTTAGTTCAAATGTTTTTATTTGCTTTTGAGTTTTTGATTTGAACATAGACCGAGTTGTTGCAATTTATTAGTAGTTAAATCTTTCCCCTTGCTATTAGCGGAGGGTATTGCAATAATGCTGATGCAACATTAATTTTCACAACTGACTCACTGAAACAGGTGGCGATGGAATTCTAAGTAATGTAGGGTCTGTCACAAAATAACAAGAAACTCGTGATAATGTCCAATTATCTCCCGTCCAAATTGTCTAAAAATTAAAATTTCCAAAATTTAAATTTCTAGAATTATAACTTAACATGTATAAATTTTGAAACACTAGGGCGTTTTTTTTCTAAAATTAAAATATTTCTTTAAATTTTTGGTGTTAACTGTATAATAATTAGCAGGTGCTGTGCCTGGTTATGAAAATCTAATTAAGAAGGAAACAGGTCAAGTAAAGTAAAAAAAAAACAGTTCCGAGATTTTTCTTAATCTCAATAAAGCTTGCTCAATTACATTGATTTCAAAATTAAAAAAATCTCCATTCAACAAAATTTGACCAAAACAAATTCATATATTAACTTTAATATAAAATTTGAATTTGTAATGTATATGAAGATTAACAACTTAAAAGATAGCTAAAACAGATTGTAAAAAACATCGTTTATAAGATTTTATTGAACAAAACAATTTCGATGAAAATATTACAATTGTTCTTTTCATACAAATTTCTTAATTGATTCCGCCGTTATGTAATCTGGACTGCAAATTATTATTAATACTTTCATCGATAACAAACAAAGACTGTCATTTCTTAAGAGGCGATAATCTTTTATCATGACATTATAATTCCATATCCCTTTGTTTCAACCATTTTAATGGGTCAGAACTTTTGTATTATTTTACCATGGATGTATTAGATCTCAGGAACGCCATCGTATTATGGCCGACGTAACGCATGTATTTGAATTCCTACGCAAACTACAGTCTATTTTTTTACTTGCTACTTGTTTAAGTTGTTGAATTGTTGTTAAAAAATCTATAATTTAATTTATAAGAATTTAAAATAATTTTTCATTTTGAGAAGAAAAAAATGAAAGAATATGACACTGCGCGCGAAATGTAATTAGCAGTGTGCAAAATGTCAAATTCTTTGATTTTGCACGACAAAAAGAAAAAATGGTTTATACTACATCATGTACATAGCAATAAATGTTTCCTAAACAGAATGAATATTGTTAAAGACAAAAATGAAAGAATAAGACACTGCACGGAAAATGTAGTTAGCAGTGTGCAAATTGTGAAATTCTTTGATTTTGCACGACAGAAAAGAAAAAATTAGCTTATACTACATAGCAACAAATGTTTCCTTATCAGAACAAATATTGTTAGAGATTAAAATAAAAGAATAAGACACTGCACGCAAAATGTAATTAGCAGTGTGCAAAATGCAAAAGTCTTTGATTTTGCAAGACAAAAAGAAAAAATAGTTTATAATGCATAGCAAAAAATGTTTCCAAATCAGAATAAATATTGTTTAAGTAAGCTTGATTTTCAAATTAAAAAATAAAGCCGTATTTATCAAAAAAAAATAAATAAATAAAAAGTTAGCCAAATCAATTATGTTCAAAACTGCGTAATAATAAAAGTATATTATCAGCAATAATTTCGCAGTTATCAAAATAATAGGAAGTTCAAACATTATTTTTGAGCTGTTCGGTATTATAGATGGTCTAGCAGTCCTTTTCTCATTAAGGTTTAATACGTCAAATAAATTAAAATAAAACTTAAAGTAAAGTTGCAGTTTCATAAGTTTTCAACAAAAAATTCCGAACATCAGTTTATGAAACAACACAATAACACGTCAAAATATACTACCGGTGTATTTAATAAATCTATCAAACATCTCATGTCATACCAAATCTTGTACATTGTTCAGCAGGGGACAATAAAATTTTAAGAAAAATTGCAATTTGTCAAATTCTCAACAAAAACAGTGAACATCAGTTTAACACACGTCAACATATATTACTGCTTTTTAAACATAAATCTATCATGTTTCATGTCCTTAATACACATTGAGGTGTTTGAGGTACATGGGTTAACATGTGGCAGTAAAATGTTAACTTAAATTATATTGCAGTTTGTCAATTTTTTCAGCAAAAATTGCGAACATCGGTTGATGTATTAGCACATATAGCAAACGTCACAATATACAACTGCTTTCATAACATAAATCTTTCATGCCTCTCATGTCATATTTACACACCTCGTTTGAGGTCCATCGTGTAGCAGGTGTCATTAAAAATTTTTTAAAAAGTTGCAGTTTGTCAAATTTTCAGCAAAAACAGCAAACATCAGTTTATGAAACAGCAAACAAAACATACGTCATAAAATTACTGTTACATAAATCTGTCGTGTCTCACATGTCTTTTATACGCCTTTTATTTGAGATACATCGTTTAACAGGTGGCAATATGATTTTAAGAAAAGTTGCAGTTTGTCAAATTTTTCACCAAAAACATAGTAAATCAGTTTAACAATTGTCATAATATACAACTGCTGTATCACATAAATCTATTATGCTTCATGGTTTTAATACACATCGCATTTAAGGTACATCGTTTAGCAGGAAGGAATAAAATTTTAAGAAAAGTCGCATTTTGTCAAATTCTCAGCAAATGCAGCAAAAATCGGTTTAATAAACGTTAAAATGTATAAATGCTGCATTTATAACATAAATTTATCATGTTTCATGTCCTTAATACACATTAAGGTGTTTGATGTACATGATTCAACAGGTAGTAATAAAATGTTTTAAGTAAATTGTACTTTGTCAATTTTTTCGGCAAAGATTGCGAACATCGGTTTATGCAACAGCACATCAAACATCACAATAAACAACTGCTTTTATAACATAAATTTATCATGTTTCATGTCCTTAATATACATCGTGTTTGAGGTACATTATTTAGCATGCGGGAATAAAATTTATGGAAAATGGTAATTCGTCAAATTTTTACCAAAAACAGTGCACATTAGTTTAACAAATGTCTTAATATACAACTGCTTTTATCACATAAATCTACCATGCCTCTCATGTCGTATTTAAACATCTTGTTTGAGGTACATCGTTTAGCAGGTGGTAATAAAATTTTAAGTTACGCTGCTGGTTGTCAAATAAATAATAAGAAGCTCATAATCCAGTATTGTTCTTTAATTATCTTCCATATGAATTATTTATATCAAGATGTTACCATGTAAAACAACATGCTCTTGACATAATTACTGAATTCCCAAAAAAAGATTTATGATTTAAGGGGAAAGTATTTTCTTCAACTGAAATTCTCAGTTAAAAGTATAGACTTATTTTGGAGGTTGAATTATATTTTTTAAATTTCGACGTCGTTGTCATTTTTTTTTTTTTTTTTTTTTTTTGTTGAACATAATGTTTTAACAGTAACTGAGATTCTCAGTTATAAGTATAGACTTATTTTGGAGGTTGACATGATTACTAAATTCCTAGAAAAAAGATTTATGATTTAAGGTGAAAGTATTTTCTTCAACTGAGATTCTCAGTTATAAGTATAGACTTTTTTGAAGATTGAATTATATTTTTAAATTTCGACGTCGTTGTCATTTTTTTTCTGTTTTCGTTGAACAAAATGTTTTAACAGTAATGGGCACGCACGTATTAATTTAACAATATGAAAAAACTCAAAACAAAAATCTAATACTTGTAATTTTGTTATAATACCGTTATAATTTTTTTTTTCAAAATCAGTTAAAATCAAAGATTACTCAAATATCAGCTATTTATTTTACATTACAACCTTAGGATTCCTGTTAGACTAAGAAAAAATTGTTTAACGGAAATTTACAAAATGGCTTAATTCTATTATTTTTGATCCGAAACAATTTTAGAATAGTTTGCAAGAAAAGTCTTATCCAGTTCTGATCGATCTACCGTTTCTCCAAATCTTTAAAAAATGTTCAATGTACTGTAAACGTATTTATTTTCGCGGTGTACTAGTTTTCGCTTATTTCGCGGTAGTTTGTTTTGCGCGAAAATTGATACAAAGCGAAAACTATATTATACATATATCCTCTTCCGCGAAAATAAATACACGCGAAATTAAATACATTTACAGTCTTTGTTGTTTTCACCCTTTCATACATATAAGAAAGATGAAAAACGACTCATAATTTTAATATTTCTTCTAAAAATTATATTTTTATAAAAAAAAACTGTCTTTCTTGATTTTTTTAATTCTCAAAGTAAATTCCAACGTGTCTCCATTTTTTATTAAACCGTTTATCTCTTTCTTACATTAACTTCTATATTTGGTTGTTCTTCGTTAAGTGGCTAAATGTCCTGTACATATCTAGTATTGTGGACATAGTTCTATGGGAGGGTAATTATCTATCCAACTTATTTATCATGTCTTTCTATTCTAAATTATCTTGGATATATTTTGCGTCTTATAGTTCCATGTTTCTTTTTTAAATTTTTATTTCACACATGACCGGTATAGCTAAGCGAGATAAACAGCAGTTGTTTACCCTTGCGGAGCAACCGGCCTCACTTCCATGTGGAAGTTCACATTATTAACGTATTTTGACAGTATCCACTTTTTTCGATTGCGTTCCGGAATATTTAAAACATAAAATATTATTTTAATTATATTTCAATTATTAGAATTGAGACAATAGGCTTTTTAAGTAAAAGGACACGTAGCCATAGTAGCATTTGGAGTTTTTAAATTTTGCACTATTAATTTTATAAACCAGGTGGTAATTTTGTTAAATGTTTCTTTCTGAACCCAGTTTTACCATAAAGTGCATTGATTTTGAGGAATGTTCTATGTTTATTTTATGTGACATCTTTTATATCATATAAGAACAATATGTGTTTCATAAAATGTGTGTTTTAAATTATCACCACAATTTGTCAACTCATAAAAGTCAACATGTTGTCACTCAAGACGTACCAACCGCGACCAAAGGTGTGATGGCAAGAGAAAGGGTCAACCTCAGCTTCAAATTAATTAATCCTTTTTTAAGACTTAAGACACTTTTATAAGCATAATAAATAAAAAAGGTCACTTTTAAACTTTTAAGTGCAAACGTTAACGTATACCTTATACATTTGAGTATCTAGGACTTTTGAGAGTTGTTACTTTTCAGTTTAAGTACACCTTCTCCAGAGCTCTTTTGGCATGTTAACAATACAATTAAATGCATTAACTTGTTCAATAACAATTTAACAGTTTTGCATGTCCTTTTAGCATTCATTTAAAGTTGTTCGGGAAAAAACATTGAAAATTTATTTGTAAAACAACAAACAAACATGCCAGTCTATGTTGAAATCAAAATCTACAAACGTTAGAAAATATAAATCTTCCATGTGTGTTTATACATTTTTTATGTACATTATTTAGCATTTGGCAATAAAATGCCAAGTAAAGTTGCAATTTGTCAAATTAGTGACGAAGTTGTTCAGTATTGGCGAAAAATGTACAACATCGCTAAAATAAAGATTTCTCAGCTTACAGTTTGGCGTGTGCTTTTAACATTATTTTGAGTCTATTGTGTATCATTTTGCAGCTAAATTGCACATTTATACCTATTTCTATAAACCTTCTTTTCTTCTATTGTAACAAGGCACGGCGATACATAGCACAGGAAAGGCTACATTTGAAACTTTATGACAAACGTGATGACTTCAATTTTTCTATTGTCAACTTTCCTTTTTTATGCAGCAATATACCTGCTTCTCCTGCTTATGGTGTATTTGTTTCCCAATTAATACGCTATGGTAGAGCTTGTTCCCACTACGGGGACTTTGTACAACGAAGTAGGCTGCTTGCAAATAAATTGTTGACTCAGGGATATTGCAAGCCTAGGCTTATCAAGGCCCTCAAAAAGTTTTATGGCCGTCATCACAGTATTGTTGATAAGTTTGATGTCTCTGTGTCCAGGATTGCCTTGGATATATTTGACGTCTCATAGTTCCATGTTCCTTTCACACAATTTTGATTACACACGTGGCGGGTGTAGCTAGCTAAACAGGAGGTGCTTACCCTTCCGGAGCACCCGGCCTCACTTCCCTGGTGGAAGTTCACGTGTCTAACCTAACTTGTCAGTTCCAAAGTTTTTACTTTGCTTCTGGATTGTGATTCGGAAATGGATTAGTATGTTTGTTTTTGATTATTCTGGTTTTAATAAAAAAAAAAGAATGCATCTACGAAAAGATTCTTCGATTCTTTTCTTCAAATATGCTTTGCCTACATAACAATGATTGTTTGTTTGTTCAAACTTTACAGTTTTTATTTTAAATGTGACAATTATGTATTCATCACGACTAAAAACTGTAAAACTTGAGGGTTGTTTATTATCTGGTTTGACCCTTCGTCAAAATCGTAATATTATCACAGAACATAATCACAAAATTATAATTTTGTTATTGTAGTCGTCACTCAAGAACAAGTCCAAAGTAGGAATTTACATATTCATTGGTCTAAATGTGTTTATTTTTAATGTAGTCTTGTTTGATTTTTATCATTCACCTGTATTGTTCTAAGTTGCGTTGGCTGTTGCAAAATACATGGTTTTCAGTACCAAATTTTTTTCGGATTTACCTAGCTAAATGTCTAAACAGGATGCGCTTATCCCTTTGGTAGCATCCGTTCTCACATCCATGGTAGAAATTTGTGCGTTTAAACCCATCTTCCAATTTTCAAAGGTTTTACTTTGGTTTGAAATTTATTTGGACATAAATTAGTATTTTAGTTTTTTATTTTATCTTTTTTAATCAAGACACTAATATAGTTCAAGCTGAAGGGTATTAACAGAATTATAACTATTGTTTGGTTAAATAATTCATGTATTAAGATATTCCAAAAATCGAAATAAGTAAGTTAATTAGTAATGACATATTCACTACATATTCACTCATTTAAGTATGGTGTCCACTTAGGGACAAAGTAGCACAGAATGCTATTGCGAATGAGATAATGCGAAGGTAAAGGAATTAAAAATACGAAAACTGTGCTGTCAAAATATTGGAACTACTATTGCTCTGGTGCCTTTGCATTTTTAGCCTGTCTACCTTCATGTTTTTGTCGTCCTCATCGATTCGCTTTTGGATTAAAAGAGATTCAATTGACAAATTGCCATAATGGGACACCATATATAGGTTATTGAAATTTAATTATAAATCAGACAAGAGGGGAGTTATAAGTTTGAAGATCATACAAAAATTGTTAAGTCAAAGTGTCTGCTGTATTTCAATATTAACAGATTCAATGAAGTTAAAACACCTTTTTGTGACATTAATGGTTGTTTTGTCGTGATTTATGCTTTAGAATTGTGATTTGGACATGTATTGGTATTCTTGTATTTTATTTTTTTATTTTTGTTTTAAATTAGTCATTCTTTGATTAAATAATGTCAATATATTCTAACAAATCAAAAAAGTAAGTAAAGTATGTTGTCCATTTAGGGATTGGTGATACGGGAGCAAAGTTGCGCAGGAGAAAAATTAAAAGTACTCTGTGGTCTTCGCAATTTTGAACTCTGCCTTCACCTTTATCGCTTTCCTTGTCCATTCGCCTTTAGATCAAAGGAGTTTTAATTGACAATTTGTCCTAATGGGACACCATATATAGGTTATTGAAATTTAATTATACATTGTTAATCAGACAAGAGGGGAGTTCTAATTTCGGAAATCATACGAAATTTGTTAAGAAGGAGTGTGTGCTGTATTTCAATATTGACAGAATATTCGCATTTAAACACCTTTTTGTGACATTAACCGTTGTTTTGTCGTAACTTATGCTTTAAGATTGTGATTTTAAAAATGGATTGGTATTTTTGTATCTTATTTTATCTGTTTAAAATCAAAAGCCAAAGCACTCGCCCAAGTAAAATTAAAGGACGTAAATAGAACCATTCTTCCATTAAATAATGTCAATATATACAAACAAATCAAAATATGTAAGTTAATAAACTATAACGTAATCTCCGAAATAGGTAAGATGTCCGTTTAATGACAAAACGCAGAAGCTAGGGGCAAAAAACGCGAAGCCATTGGAAGCTCAGTTACGAAGGCAAAGAAGGGAAACTACTTTCCCTCAGTTGCCTTTTCGTTTTTGCACTTTCGCCTTCAAGCCTTCGCTTCGTCATTCTTTAGCTTTTACATCGAAAGAGATTTAATTGACAATTTGCCGGCCCTAATAGGACTCCATATATAGGTTATTGAAATTTAATTATACATTGTTAATCAGACAAGAGGGGAGTTCTAATCTCGGAGATCATACAAAAATTGTTAAGTCTGAGTTTGTGCTGTATTTCAATTTTAACAGAATCTTCGCGTTTAAACACCTTTTTGTGACATTAACCGTTGTTTTGGTGTAAATTATGCTTTAGAATTTTGACACGGATTTGTATTTTTGTTATTATTTTTTCTGTTTAAAAATCAATCATTTCTGGATTAAATAATGTCAATATCTTTAAATAAATCAAAAAAGTAAGTTAATTAACTTTACCCTATTCGTGTATATATGTATATAGGTATGGTGTTTATTTAGAGACAGAATAGCGCAGCAGTGTAGGGGAAAGAAGAGCTAAAACGAATTCAAAAGAGTGATTGGTGTTACGGAAGCAAAGCTACGAAGGCGAAAAATTGAAACTGCTCTGGCGTCTTTGCATTTTCATAACTCTGTCTTCACTTTTTTGCTTCCTTGCCCATTCGTCTTTAGATCAAAGTAGTTTTAGTTGACAATTTGTCCTACTGGGACACCATATATAGGTTATTGAAATTTAATTATATCATGTTAACCATACACGAGGACAGTTCTGATCTCTGAGATCATAAGAAATTTGTTAAGTCAGAGTGTCTGCTGTATTTCAATATTGACAATATCTTCGCGATTAAACACCTTTCTGTGACATTAATCGTTGTTTTGGTGTAACTTATGTGTCAACACTTCCAGTTTTAATCACGAATTTCTCTCCTTTTATACAATAAAAATATATTACATTTTTAATGTCATCCAAAATAGTCACCTAGTACACATATGTAAATATTTATGACAAAAACATTATTTACTTGTTTTTTAATAGAACAATATGTTGTAATGCTACAGTTACATTGTAATATATGACAGTTAATACCCATCATGGCCATGTTTTGGAATATTTGCGGTTATTTTTACCTCCGTTTAAGTCCGGTTGGGAAAAGATATCCAATTGAAAAGAATGAATAGATTAAAAGTTAGAATTGGGTGTAGAATTTGAAAGTTTAATACCACCAAAAGTCCCACACCTTATTTTACTCGTTTGTATCAATCAAAACTATGTCAACATCTCAATTCCAAAAGCAAAGCCAAAAATTTCAAGAATGACAAATTAGTCTAAACGAATAAACTTCAACCTTGAAAGTGAGTACTGCTGTTCTTAATAGATGTTTATGCTGTCTATACTTAAAAAAAATCCTTTCATTTTCTGTTTCGGGGGATATTCCTTGGTAAATTTTAATCTTTCAAAACTGGGATCATTTCCTACTTAATTTCTGAGTTTCCAAATTTTGACTTTAGTTTTGAGGTTGTTGTTTCGTTACATTACATGATGTAGATGCTTACTGTGTACTTACATGGATTAATAGAATCTATCACAACTTGTGGTGCCAGATAGGGAAATCTCAACCCGAGTCTTGCCGAGTTCTGTACCAAATATATTAGAACGATGGTTGAGATTTCCTTATCCGGCACTACAAGTAGTGATTGATTCTATTTCTTGCATCAAAAAGTACAATTTTTCAATTTAAAACAAATTTCAACCTTCGATACACCTCTGATTTTGTTGATAAAATTTTGCGGGAAAAACGGCGTATAGGCTATCTTGCACAGGGGGGGGTACAAGATGGAGATATCTTGCACCTCTCTTTTTATGGATTTTTCTATCTGGGGTGCAAGAAAAATTGATAGATTACGTTTTTGGAAAAGGAAATTTTAAAGGTCGTTTGTTTTTGCTTTTACTGTTATCAAAACAAAAATGATTTCCACTTACATCGACACATGTGATATACAGTTATCAAAAAACGTCCCGATATAAGTGCAATCATGTTTCGTGGAAGCTGCTTTTTCAATATTAAGTCCTCTTTCAATTTTTTATTGCAGCTAAATAAAAGTAGTAACATGAAAAAAAACCAAACATACCGATTTATGTAAAACGTTTAAAAAATGTCATATTTAGTTAAACAAATAAAGTTCCACCAAGAGAATTGGTTATACAGATTTATAAACGGATACTTTAAAAGTAATTTAAATTAAAAGGCATTATAATCTCTTATTTTTGTTGGTTAAGATTTTGTATACATGTGAATTTGACTTTTATAGTAACGTAATGAATGCCATTAATAGCAGTTATGTTAAACACGTGAATTTCCATCAGGAGAATATGTTATACATTTTTTGTGTATAATTATTCTATAAGACAAAATACTTTAAACGAAATAGCATTATAATCTCTTAATTTTGTTTGTAAAGATTTTGTATACATGTGTGTTTGACGTTTATAGTAACGTTATTTATACCATTAATAGCAGTAATGTTAAACACGTGAATTTCCACCAGAGGAGTAGGTTATTCAAATTTGTATATGTATCACTATTGTATCAGGCATAGTACATGTACTCTAAATACAAAAGCATTAAAAACTCTTAATTTTATAAATTAAGGCTTTGTATACATGAAAATTTGACTTTTATAGTAACGTGATGGATACCATTATTAGCAGTTAAGTAAAACACGTGAATTTCCATTAGGAGAATATGTTATACAATTTTTTTTGTGTATAATTATTCTATAAGACAAAATACTTTAAACGAAATAGCATTAAAATCTCTTAATTTTGTTAGTTAAGATTGTGTATACATGTGAATTTGACTTTTATAGTAGCGTTATGGATAACATTAATAGCAGTTAAGGTTTATGTTAAGACCACACGGATGATGGTTGAATAAAGCATCTATCACAAAATCTGTTAAATTAGGGTCGTGTATAATATGTCTTTACTGTATATACAGGTACATCCAGAAAGTTTTGCACCCCCTTATATAACCTTTGGACGGACCTGTATATATATATATATATATATATATATATATATTTCAAAGACAAACATACCAGTCAATGTTCAAATCATAATCCTTAAACAAGTAAAAACTTTTAAAACTGGTAAATGAAGTTAACACATAACTTCAACAAAGGAATTGAGACCGGATGCTCCGGAAGGGTAAAGCACTTTAATAAGAGATAAATATAAAGTAATAGGTCTTAAATGTTCGTTTTGCAAAGTCATATAATAAATTTCTGGAACAATAGAAACCATTAAGAAAAACTAGTGCGCATTTACGATCTGTATGTTACAATTAGCTGACTGTAAATGTACGGAGGGATAATCCCCACTCGTTAAAAATTCCATATCAATGGGACAAATGAAATTTATATTATGAGGTTGTGTATGTTGTTCTCAATTCAATTTCTGTTCTCTTTTATTTCAGCCGGCTCTCCGATTCAATGCACTACAAAACTGGGGAGGAATTTGGGGACAAGAGATGTTTGAAGATGTTGATGATAATACAAATTTTGGAAAATCCATGTTTGATGATAGGTTTTCAGATATTCATAGCAGTATTGGAAAACGGACATTTTATACATCAAGTACTTCCGCTGTGTCACGTGAAAAAACTTTACGACGACGAAATACGATTGTCGTAATTATGATTGCCATTGCTATTTTGGCCGCCATTGCTGTTGCCGTGGGAACCACTCTCTATTTTATGTATCCAAAAGGTAAGAGATTTTATTTCATTAGATTTGCTTTTTAGAAAACATTTTTGACAACCCTCGAAACATTGTGATTTACTGTAGTAAAACCAATGTGGTTTGCTGCTGTACCGCGTGATACCACTTATGTGTAAGCGAAAAATTATTTCCATTGGATATACAATCGTCTGAGTTTAGTAAAAACAAAGATATCCCGGAAAATCACGATGTAAGCCTTTATCAGAACACCACGTAAAAACGTTTAGGGGTGTTGATCAAATGGTACCACGGCGAACGTCATTGGCATCTTTCTTTCAATAGATTACAGTCCATTTAAAAAATTGAACGTTATACTGAAACTTAATTTTTGGCACTTGAAGTATTTTGAATTTTAAAATGTGGAATAAAAAATTCACCAGTCATCTTAAATGTTTAGCTGTATATTGTGCATATTTCCGTCTGTGCAAATTTTAAAGAGGCGAGTAATGATGTTTTACACCCCAGTCAAGATTCTTTTGCATCATTTCTTGGATACAAAAAAGCCGAAGCAGACACCACTTGAAAAAAAAGCTTTTGCCATTCGAATGGAATTTTAAAATGGGGAGCCATAAGCACTGTGATATGTAAGCTTTAGATCACTCGGTCACCGGGACCGTCTAAATTGTCTTGATTATATATAACCTAGGAAGTCCAGAACAAAACATTTTGAGAGTAATACTAAATGTTTATAATAGAAGGATGCCATTATTAGCTTTTGTACGCTTTGAATTTTGCTGAATAAGTTATTATGTTTTTGAACACTTCGAATTTTGTTGATTAATTTGTACAAGACGAATTTACTTCAAGAAAATTATTAATATGTAGAGAATCAACTTGATCAGTTTAACTTCTCTTTCAACATTATTCCTTTTTTAACTTTTCCTGGATCAAACTTACTTTTCAATCATAAGAGTATGCCAAATTATTATTCAACAACTTTAAATAAAAAACCAAATTTATTCAGAAAAGGTAATTAAGTTTTTACGATTAAAAACCGTATAACACTTTGCTAAGAATATTGATAAGAAAATGCATAACGATGAAACAGCCATATTTTTTTCGGTTTTTGCATGTTAATAACTATTTTTTATAGGCGAATCTAGTATATTTAGACTCATCCCATTCAAAACTTTACGCTTATTAATGAGCTAAAATAAATAGTTATAGCTAAAAGCATGAATTTGTATTAGCAAAACAAATCTTCAGTGATTTGTAAACTTTGCTAATAAAGCCTTTTGTAACAAGCAGTGATAAAAAACAAACATACTATTCCATGTCTGAATAAAAATCCTGAAGCAAAGTTAAAGTTTTGAAATTGAAAAGTTAGGTGATAAGTGCACTCCCACAAAGAGAAGTTAGGCCGGGTGCTCCGGAATGGTAAGCACCTCCTGTTTAGCTAGCCACTAACGCTACGTGTGTAAATAAAATTTAGTGAAAGGTACATTTAACTATGGGGCGTCATATATTCAGCGAAATCCTAGACACAGAGACAAGAAACTTATCTGATCAAAATACTGTGATGACGGACATTAAACTTTTTGAGGGGGAAATTTCGGAAATTTTTCGGAAATTTTATTTTTATTTAATAGCCAATCAATGAAAAAAAACAACAAATTCATGAGTTTTTTTTCTAGTATAACCTTCAAAATTTTCAAAAACGCATTAAAACATTCAAAACGCATTTAATGTTATGTATTGTGTTTATGTCCGATGCATCATGGAATAAAATGTACAGTGTGTTTTGCTTTTTGCATATATCAATCATGTCTATATCTTTTATCAGTTCGTCACAGGTAAGCTTTCCTGCATACTTATGATTTTTAATCATTTTTTAATTAATATTTACTATTTTTATTGTCATCAAGTTTTGATATTCGAAACTAATTTATCATTTAAAGCAGTAAACAAACTCATAAAATAACACTTTCCAGTTAAAAATAAAAATAAAAACAAAACTACACTGGCGTATTATTTTACTGTGGTGTAGACAAACCCATATAATCTTAGCATAATTTATGTGTAAAAATATTGATCTCAAATTATTTACGAGGTAAAAACGTCAAAATTGTAATAAATTAACACGATTTTTTGCGACAATTTTAACATTAATATCAACTTGACACATCTATAAGCTCAATATGTAACTATATAATTATTATGGCAGTTTTATTATTTCAAAACATGAGTTATGACAACTCATACGAACTTTAATTTACATGTGCATATATAATTCAAGTAAAATAACATTGCCTTATACATATAAATGAATAAGTATATAACGTTTTTCTCAATATTATGGAAGTTGTATAACAATTGTCTGTCATTATTTTATTACTCGTATACAGGAGGGGCTTACCCTTCCGGTACTCCCGACCTCATTTCCTGGTGGAAGTTCAAGTGTTCAGCTAAATTTTTCAGTTTTCAAAATTTAAACTTTTTCTGGGTTTTCATATTTAAACATGGGAAGCCAGAAAAGTTTAAACATGGGAAGGGTATGGTTGTTTTTGTATTACAATTTTACCATTTTGCCATTAAAAACTTTTTTCTTACTTTTAACTACACATAAGGGGCTAATCCATCCAGAGCACCTCGCCTCAGTTCCCTGGAGGACGATTACGTGTTTAACTTAAACATGGGAAGGGTATGGTTGTTTTTGTATTACAATTTTACCATTTTGCCTTTAAAAACTTTTTTCTTACTTTAAACTACACATGAGGGGCTAACCCATCCAGAGCACCTCGCCTCAGTTCCCTGGAGGACGATTACGTGTTTAACTTAATTTACCCATTTTTCATCTTTTATTTTGGGTGAAATTTGGACAAGGTTCTATATGTTTGTTTTCAATTATCCTTCTAATGCAAAGTTTGATAGAACAATGAATATCTTAAAAAAGATTATAAAGAGGCGATAGAAAAAATCTATTTTGGGTGAAAATCCAGTATTTACCGACAAATTTTAAATTTTAGTGTTTCACGCTTCTCCGTTTTAAGCATTTTGATTGGTCAGATCTTTTCAGTTACGTTTCAACAAATGGATTACCTCTCAGTGACGTCTTCCAATTTAACAGACATTTGAATTCCTACGTCATAGCGATGATATTTGCTTTACTTGTTACGGCTATGTTGTTGTTTAAATTCTTGTTTTGCTGTTGAAAAGTTTCTATAAATTTCTATAAATTGAGTTATAAGAAATAAAATTAACTTTTCTTTTTGTTAAGAAAGTATGAAAGAATTGGACGACTTGCATACGTATCATTTTTCGCAACGCGAATTGTTCAGTGTGCAAAATGTCCAATTCTCTCCTGCTTCCATAGCAAAAACAAAAATTAATTTATTTTCTACAATATTGTAAAACCCCAAACATTGTGTAAATGATATTGATTTGACTTAAAATAAAATTAGATGTCTGGAAGAAGAAATACGCTGAATGCAACTGGACTTTGCAAATGTTATAGCCGATGTTATTGCTAAAACGATCTTTAGATCAAACGAGTAACCAAGCAGGAGAGTGTAGTATTATTCCGGGCTTAAAATGCATAGGCGTATTGTTTTATCAATAAGAATAGTTTACAATTAGACACTTAAAATGTTCAAAGATCTAGACATGAATTCAAACAAGAAAAGTCAGTATAGCTCCGAATATAAGAGGAAAAATTGGTTACGTGTTAAAATACGTCTTTATTTTGAATTTTATTAAAATGTGTTTATTTAAAACAGAGCGTGTTTTCATAATTTGTTTTGTTTACAAAAGAAATATACATGAGTAATAATGTTGTCAAGAGTATAGAGTTTCATAAGTCTATGGGTGTGTCTATTTGATATGGATGATTTTCACACTTGAATTTTTTTAACAAAGTTGAACTTTTTTAAGTCGTATATTTTTCTAATTAATCATTAATACATTTCTACGCCACAGCCAAAGCATATACCAATTTTTTTTTTATTTCTATTTACCCTGTGTGCTTGTTTACGCATTTAAATAGAATTTTTTTTAGAAAAATGAATTAATGAAAGTAACAGAAGCTAGCGATACAACATGCTAAAGACAATTTTTTTATAATAATAATAAATATAAAAAGAAGAAATGAAAGTGACAAAAGCCAGAAAGGCAGATTTAAAACAATAGGATCAATATATAATGAAATTCCTATTTTGAAAAATATTACTCAATTAAACGTTATGAGAATTTAAATTTATGTAAAATTATTTACATAAAATATTAATTTCAATGAGTTTTATATGCATATATGACATGCTATCATTAATTTGTTTTTCTTTTTTTTTATCTGCTGATAAGATGTTATTGTACTTGGCCAGGTAGTGAATTTCATTAGAACACCAGTATGACTATGCTGGATTTGGTTCTGCAATGGATAGATTAATATAATCTATTAGAACTTGTAGTGCAATATAGGGAAATCTCAACCCTAGTTCTGAAATATTTGGTCCAGAACGAGACTTGTTGAGTTCTTGACCAAATTATAGAACGAAGGATGAGATTTCCTTATTTGCACTACAGCACTACAAGTAGTGATTGATTTTATTTCTTGCATCAGAAAATACAATTTTTCAATTTAAAATTTCAACTTATCGACACACCTCTGATTTATTGATAAATCTTTTCGGGTAAAACAGCGTGTAAGTTATCTTGCAATGGGTGGGGGGTTACAGAGTGGGGAGATCTTGCACCTCTCTTTTTATGGATTTTTCTATCTAGGGTACAAGCATGTTACACTATAGAGGTAGTTTTAATTAATTATTAAATTCAATTGTTCAATGTTAATTTGTTTTTTATAAATACAATGTTAATACAGATAAATGGTTAGTATTATTTTTTAAAAAAAACCAATGGTATCATTTCAACATCTGGAAATAAATTTTGATAATTTTGGTCCAGCACTACTGATGAGGAATTGTATTCCGAAATGACCGGGTAGTGCTGTAAAAGTAAAACTGTTACAATATGTAATTTAAGTTAATGCTTGAATAATATTCTGAATCATACAAAGTGAATATTCTTTGAAAAAAAATATAGATTATGTTACCTTTAATTTTAACTAGATATACTCATATGTTAAGTGTAATAAAAAATATTGATAAATATTTATGTGTAAAAGGGTGTGTTATATAATTTTAATTACATTACATGTAAATTTAATTCAGTACATGCTGTCAAAACTCGTGTTTTTAAACTCTTGATTAAAAACAAAATAGAAATTGAAATCGTAGTTTCTTTTTCCCATTTTACTTGTGCTGCAAAATTAAAATATGTTTAATAATGCTTAGTTCAGATCTTGCACCTGTTGAATCGAGCAGCGGTTACTTTGACGAATTTAAGATCTCACTTATACAGTTTAAATATATAAAAAGGAAAAGTTTACGGAACAACCGTGCAAATTGTCTGATCGGTATTCATATCAATCCGCCTTCACATATCAATATGTCATCGATTCCACTAACTCAAATATACGACTGTTTTTATAAAATTGTTTTTATTTAAAATTAAATGACGAAATGTCATTTTCAAATGATTAAGAAGTTAATTTGAACCAGGAAAATATAAAGTCGTTAACTGAAAGTGATGTAGGTTTTATACCACAAAACAGTATCTTTAACTGAAAGACCGTAAACAGAGGATACGACAAAACATCATTCTCGAAAAAATATGTACGATAACTCATAACCATGCTGCTCTAATTTACATATTATACCAGTTTTATTTTACAGCACTTGTCGGCCATTTCGAAATACAATTGAGAGTAAAAGGAACATGGAACTTTTGGTCATCATTTATATCCAGTGTAATTTTGAACACAGAGACATCATACTTATCGACAAAAATGTGATGACGGCCATAAAACTTTATGAAGGCCCTACTTAACTTAGGCTTGCAATATCATATAATGCTACTGCGTAATGATGTAAATGCATTTTGTCACTTTGGTTGCCACTTTATATTACTGTACTACATATTTTAATTTTATTATATTTCAGCTATTCTTAGAGCACATGTTACACTTACTATTGATAACAGAAACTTTACAGAAGCCATGAAAAATAAAACTAGTTTAGAATACCATTCTATAGCTGTCCCTATGTGTCAAGAGGTTTGTATAAAATGTGCATATATACAACGAATAATTATGAAAACGATTCAGCTAAATCAGAACTAATGTAAACGAAAGCCAATAGTTCTCACCCAAGGGAACCAGTAAAAGTGGGCTTTTTGAACAGGTGATTGTTCTATACATGTTAAAATAAAACGAATAAAAGAGACATCGGGATACAATTTTATTGGTCTTTAAAAGTAGGTGACGCTTAAATAGAGGTGACCTTTCAGACAGGTTTGACTATACCTTATTATTCAAAATTTGATTGGAGATGTCCATCTAGGTATTAAGACAGTAACATTATTGCCAACTGTATGCTTTTAATTACATTTATAATAAATAAATTATATTGTGTCTTAATATTATAAATTATCGCTTCAATCATTTCATTTACAAAAATGCAAATATTTGTCGCATCACTCTGTTCTGTTTTGAATTTACACAACTTCAGAGAAATTTTGAACTGATACAAAATGGTACAATCTTGTTATAATGGCCATTGATTACATTTTAGTCAGTATTGCGATGTTTCATAATCTATTTCTACTCTCATTGTCTTAATAAGCTTACCAAATTTTATTTCCAAATGTCTTCATAAAGCAAAATTCTGACCGAAAAAGGTAATGACAATTAAAAAACCTACTGTACTTTTTTAAAAGCAAAATAATACCTATTTTGAATATTTATATACGTTTATAACCTATTGTGGCATTCCCCAACCCTGGCACTTGACCATCCCCTATCCAGTGTCTGGGACAATAAAAACACAAATTACAAAAAAAAACCTATTGTGGCATTCTGTAAAATATCTTATAAATCAGAACCACCTTGAGTTGGATTTAAGATGTACATATGGTGTTGAACTATAAATTCTACCATTTGATTTGAGATGTTCATATAGTCTATGAAACTAACAATAATCATGAAAGGTATACTTACTTACTGCCAATTACACCCTCTGGCGTGTGAACAGCAACGAAGTCTTTCCACTTTTGGTTGTCATTAGCCAGTTTTTGCAGTTTTGTCCCATGAATGGTGTAAATCGTTCATTCCTGCTTCAACAGTGCTCCTCCATGTAATCTTTGGTATTCCTCTACGTCTTTTATACTCAGGTGTCCAGTGTAGGGCAGTTTTAGTGATATTGTGTTGTTTTTATCTTAGGACATGTCCAATCCATCTGCATCTTCTTTTTTATTGTTGTATACAGGTCTTTTGTCTGGCATCTTCTAAAAAGCTCATCATTTGAGATTTTATTTGGCAAAAAGATTTTAAGTATTCTTCTTAGACTCTTTGTATGGAAAATTGACAGTTTTTGTTGATCACTCTCTGTCAAACTCTAGCATTCTCAACCATAAAGTAATGCTGTTGTAAAGTTTTAATTTTGTTCTTGTTGTGTATTGGCTAGATTTCGAGACTTTATTAAGGTTACTGGACACTATTCTTGCTTTGGCTAATTTTTTATTTATATCAGTATCTGCCCCTCCATCATTTTTGATTGTAATACCCAGGTATGTAAAGGTTTTACAGTTTTTTACATTTTCTCCATTCAATTGTATTGACCTTATGTTGCTGTTGTTCAGTACCATAACTTCTGTCTTTTTGGTATTGATTTTAATCCACTTTGTGCTGAAAAAATATGTAGTCGAGATGTTTTTTTAAGAAAGGTATAACTATAAAGTAATTGAATAACATTTTTAAATATGTCTTTTTACGTTTTATATTACAGATGAATAATTATTTTTTTACCAGTGAATTTGAAAATTTTTATTTACGCTGTCGAACTCGGCAGATAAGGTAAGTAATTTGGCTCTATTTCTTTATTTTGCTCTATATTCAAACATTGACATAAAACTTGTTGAATTTGAACCAGTGTATCAGTATATCTGTCCTGAAAAGTTATCCCTTTTTTAAAATGTGTATTTAGTTGAAACTTTCATGAAAATACTTGTAACATGTACTGTTATGTAGTAAATCAAGGTCTGGATGTTTAACTCTGACAAGGATCGGTACGATTGTATTTAATAAGTGACATCAAATAATAAAACTTCAAACAAAATATTGAATATGTACATATAATTGCTTTTATCAACCACAAACATACCAATACATGCCTGAATCACAATACAAAAGCAAAGTAAAAATTTTGAAACTGTCAAGTTTAGTTGAACACGTCTATTTCCATCAGGGAAATGTAGCCAGGTGCTCCGGAAGTCCTGTTTTATAATAAAATTTGTCTGAATTAAATGTTGAACATCAACTGATAAAAAATAATCAAATTCACAAAATACACATTTGTGTGATCAAATTTCTAACTAGTTGTTTATGATTGGTTGAAGGTGTTATGAATGGAGAGAGTCTGATACCATTTACATTGTTAGTTAAATAACACACTTATCCTTTTTAAATGTGTATTGATGCCTCTCGATGTAAAATAATTGGATAATTGCGTAACATCCTTTAATATTAATCCACACGATTCGAAATTAACGACAGTATCCGCCAAAAGTCAAAAGTGTAAAAATGTGTCAAATATAGGTTTGAAATTAATCGTCTTATTTTGTTGCCTTTTATTGTGTCACGTTTTTTTTTTTGTTGCGTTGGTTGTTTCCAAGAATGTTTTAAGTAAATTCACATTTATATAGTTATTTGTATTATAGTCAGTTGCTCGGTATGTATTTCTAATCTTTGATTAAGTTCATATATTGCTCCACGTTCTTTTTTGCAAATGCATATTCGTTTTCGCACTTTCAAATGAAAAGGTTTAAGTTCCATTTAGAAATAATTTTTCATTTTTTATTTAAAGTAATGACAGAGGAAAGGTTGGTCTTTATTTTATCATGGATTTCTTGGACAATATCCACACCAGGGATCCAGCTAAAATAGAAGACATTATTATAAGGAAATCCGGTAGAATTGTTAGAGATGATAGGTTATATCTGTTGATCAGGGAATTCCTAGTGTATGTTAAAAGTATAACTATAACAGTTGAAACCATCCTTAGTCCTGTAGATATACCCTTACCTGAAAAACCTAGGAGACCAACAGGTGAGTACATTTCATGCAGAACCATTCCCGTCCATTTTCAAATCACAAATCTCAAAAGGAAAGCCAAAACTTCGAAACTTGTAAAGTTAAGCGTTGGAAATACCAAATGAGAAATAATGTATTACCTCATGTAAACATATTCATATATTTGTAATATTGTATACACATCGTTTACGGAAATGTGAAATTTATCTCGGATTTTATTTAACACAAAGTTGGTGCAATGGGATTTTAACGGCATTATTAAAGATAAATATTTTGCTCATTTTTCTAAAAAAAACAAGACCAGAAGTGTAAATTATCACCGAGTGTTTTGATAGATACTTTAATTCAGAAAATATTAGTGTAAGTTAATTTTCGCGATAATTTTCATTTCAAGATTTTTATGTGTTTAAAATTCCCCTTGTTTGATGATGGTTAAGGGAAAGGAAAGTGCATGATATCAAAATAAAATATTCGCGAGATTTTATTTTTGCGTTTAATTATTCCCGCGAATGTTCGCAAAATAAAATGACCAAGAAAATTTGCCGATTTTCATTATTATAATTATATTTTTTTTCTATAAGTATTTTCTCTTAAAAAACAAAAATAAATAATTTCACAGTAATTTGTGACCTTATTTTTTTACTAGGTAAAGGAAAGACAGCTGAACAGCAGATCGTAGGAACCACTACAGGTAGGGAGGTTACTGGTCTTAGTTCTACTGTGACTGTGAAGGATTATTATACTACTAATTCTAACTATATGTTGTATCAGAGTGAGGGATCATTAAATACTGTTCTTACAAATATCGAGGAACCACTCACACCAACAGAGATGTTAAGTAACAAATATGGTTCTGGTATTACTGTTGCTCCTACTAATAATAATTCCATATATAATAATAACATCAAGTCTGGTTTCAGTCACGTGTCTGGTAGCCATGACAACAGTAGGTTATTGACGGAGTCTGGTTTCAGTCACATGTCTCGTAGTCATGACATCAGTGGATCAATGAAGATGTCTGGTTTCAGTCACGTGTCTGGTAGCCTAGTTACAAGTGGATTTAGGGAGGAGTTTATTTCTCCCGCTTCTGTAGTTGCCTCGCCTTCACTTTCTTCATCCTTTGCACTACCAGAATGGCCGGATTTTTGGGAAGTATTCCTAAACAAAATCGATCCATCATCAGAAATCCCAACAAGAGGTAAGTTTCACTGCATTCACGCTTTAGAAATATATTTTTATATTCACGCACCATTTTAATATTTGTATAATCAAGCAATATAATTTTAAACATCGGTTGTGTTAACATGTATATTCCAGAATCATTTCATTACGTGTACACTTTTAATAGTAAGAATTTTATCGCTCTTAAATCAAACACAAAAATACCGATCCATTACTAAATATCAATCCAAAAGCAAAGTAAAATGTTAAAAACTGGAAAAAATTAATTCAAACACGTGAACTTCCATAGGGAAGGGAGGTCGTGTGCTTCGGAAGGGTAAGCACCCCAGGTTGAGCTAGCTACACCTGTAACGTGAAATCAAATTCTGAATGAAGACAACTTTGATCTGTGAGACGTCATACTTATAGATACTTTCTCATGACGGCCATGAAAAACAAACACACTAATCCATGTCCGAATCACAATTCAGAAGCAAAGTAAAAACACACGTGAACTTCCACCAGGGAAGTGAGGCCGGGAACCCCGGAAAGGTAAGCGCCTCCAGTTTAGCTAGCTTCACCCACCACGTGTGTAATCAAAATTGTGTGAAAGGAACATGGAACTATGGGACGTCAAATATATCCAGAGAAATCTTTGATAAGCCTAGGCTTGCAATATCCCTGAGTCAACAATTTATTTGCAAAAAGCCTTTTAAAAAGCTTTGTGAGCCTGTCTTACAATATCATAACCTAAGCATAAACTGATTTAGAATGAGAACAAAAATTGAGGCTGTATAAAACGAACGAAAGAGCTATAGACAAACAAAACATACATCAAATTCTAAAGTTTAATTCAAAAACATTTTTCATGCATTCTATAACTATTGATTACTCTCTGCAAATGGATGCCCGAATCAAAAGCCTGAGTCAAGATTTTTCTAAACTGCTATTGCCATAAGGATAAAACCTCTGACATTTGATTTTTCTTTTTAAAAAATCCATTAATGTATTAAATTGTCTACTTTTTTATCAGCAGATAGCGGGTTAGTGAGTATTAGCATGTCCACTATGTCTCCTACTCCAGATGATCATTTTAACTTTCTTGGAAATGGAAATATTATAAAAATCCAACCTAATGGTTCAATCATTGTTGAAAATGATAACAAAACAATACTAAATTTAGCAGATGGTAACGGAAAAACAATTGACATTGAGGGAAATTACACGATAATTGAAATCCATGATGAAACAGCAAAAATAAAAATTCTCGAAAATGGCGTCATAGAAATCACCGACAGTAACGGGAGAACGGTAAGGTCAACAGGGAATAAAACTAGGATCAATATGCAAACACCAAAATCTGTTTCCGATATCATTGGTGACGCGTCATTGGTCAGGTTACTTGGCAACGGAACCGTTAGCATAGTTACTAATAATCAGACAGTTTTTGATATTCGCGGAATTGATTCTGTCGTTAACGTAAACGTTTCTAGTGTCAATGCAGATATATCTGGAAATAGGACAAACTTCACCATGAAAAACAACGGGTCGGTTAGTGTTAAACAGGAGGACGGACCAGTTATTAATTTTCACGACCCATCAAAAATCACTGACAATAGCTTAACATCTGTTGTAAACATAACTGGGGACAATTATAACATAACCGAGTACAATGACAAAACAGTAATATCCGATGGAAATGGAACTTTAGTTGAGATAGTTGGTGATAATGCCAAAATAAATGTCGACGGAGATGGGACAGGTGTATTAAAAAAGAACAATAATATTTTGGATCAAACTGATACAAACAATAAAGACAATAAAATCATGAAGACAAATAGTACTAAGCCAAGTAACATTACTTTGCGAGGAAATGAAAATGTTTTTGATTCAAATGCTAACAATGCTAGTGTTTCTGTAAATATTGACAAAGGAATAAAAATATCTGAAATTGACGGTTCAGTGACACAATTTCTAGGAACTAATAATACAATAAATATGGATGGAAATGGAACGAGCGTTACTATTAACACTACAAATACAGACATAAACGTAACGGGAAAAGGAAATGTGCGAATAAAACCTGGAAATGGTAACGTCATCAACGTTCAAAGGAAAGACTCTAACACTAATGTAATATCAAATAACACGAAATTATTGATTAATGGTTTACCTGTAAAGATTAATCTTACGGATTCGTCTTTACAGGTGAAAGCTGAAAATGAAACTCAAACATTTCTAAAATTACAGAATTCTTCAAATGATGTCCTGGTGACCGGAAACGGAAATGTCGTTGACATTTATCTGGATGACGTCAAACTGGACATGGAGGAGGATGGAGTAGTGACAATTAAGCGTGAAAATAAAACTGTTATCAGACTAACTGGCCACGATAATATCATCAATGTATATGGCAATGGAACAGACACAACAATTAATGACAACACTACTATGGTAAATATTGCAACGGGTATTGAAATAGAAAATACAAAAAAGAACAAAATCAATCTTTATGGAAAAAATAACAGCATTAATTTTGATGAGGAAGGAACGGATGTTCATGTGAATAAAAATAACACTATAATGACTGTTAATTTGAACAATACTGTAGATATATCGCAAAATGGTGAGAAGATTGTGACATTAGACAACCCAAATAATATCACATACAATGGTTTTAATGGAACTATTAGCACTTTTGATGATAACTCAGATGTTCAAGTTAACAGTAACGGCACTGTGGATATTACACATGATAATGGACCAAACATTAAGGTTAAGGGTCAGAGAAATACTCTAGAAGTTAAGGGGAAGGGTCATGTAAAAGTTAATGTTTCGGCTGAAAACATGGACGTGAATCTTGGAAATAACAATTCTCTTAATATCAATGATAGGAACGATACACTGCTTACTGTGCAGAGTACCAATACCACACTAGATGTGTCAGAGCCTGGAACGAATGTAAGTGTTTCGAGTGAAAATAATTCAGTTAGTATAAACAAAAATGGACAAATTAGTATACACACGCAAAATGCTGTAACTAAGGTAATGACAAACCAAGATGGCTCCAACAAAGATGGAGGAGTCAAACAACCAAAGTTAAATATAAAGGAAAATGGGTCAATCGAAATTGACATCGGCGAAGGGAGTCATATTAAACTGAACCCGATGGGGAATAACGTTGATGTGTACAGGCCCGATACTGAAATAAATATTGAAGGAACCGTGGATGACGTCACCGTAAATTCAGATAGCGTAGTCGAAATCAATCGGGACAATACTACAATTATTTCATTACATGACAAACGAAATGTTATGGATTTCAAACATCCGACAAGAGTCAATGTTAATGGCGATTTGCTAATCAACACGACAGTAAACAACACAGTGGATATCAGGGATTTGGACGATTCTGTTTTGAAATTCAAGGGAGATAATGCTGTAATATACATTAACGCTTCAGAAACAGATTTGAGTGTTAAGGGCAAGGGATTAACTGTAAATATATTTGAGAATAAGACTGCGACTTTCAAGTACCCTGATGGTTCCAATGTAGTGTATCCTATTGACGAAATACCGGACGTAATGGGTAGGAACACCAGTGTTAATATTTTCATTGAAAACAAAATAGTCATTAATAAGGATGGACACTCTGAGATATCATCTGGTAATGAAACATTGTTTACATTGAAAGGTGAGGATAATGCTATACGAATTTATAGAAACGGGTCTATTTCAAGCGACGACAAAGTCACAGAGTTACAGTTTCAGCCTGGAGGTAAAATTAATTTAATGAAAGACAATAAATCGACTATATCTGTTCAGACAATGAAACCTGCGGTGAATTTGAAGATCGACTCAAACGCAACAACAGTAATCTTAAATAGAATTGATGGCGACGTGAAAATCAAACAGAATGGCGGTTTTGAAATCAGAGAAACAAATGGAAGCAAAATTGAAGTTGATGGCGGTGATAAAGAAATCCTTGCAAAAGGAAATAGAACTAATGTCTACGTTACTGAATCTGTAGCCATCTTAAATGTAAGTGATTCAAACACTCTAGCAGCATTGGATGAAAATAATGATACAGCGACAACGTTAACGGGTGATTACAAAACAGTAATAGTTGAAAGCAACACTACAAACATTAATACTCACTCGGATGATGTCAATGTTACCGTGAATACAGATGGAAAAACAACATTGACCATCGGCACGAATGACATCAAGCTTCAAAATAAAGGAAACACCATTAATGTTCCAGAACCGGATAGTTTAACATCAATCAGGGGAGATAATTTAACAGCAAAAATATATAACCAAAGTCATGTAAAAATACTTCACAAAAATGACACAATATTGAATATCAATACTGACAATACTAGACAGTCATTATCAGACGAAGAGTTAAAGGTTAAGATCAGTAAAAAAAACACTGTAGATCTGATAAATAGGAATAAAACCATGATGACCTTAACAGGAAATAACAACATGGTTGAGGTCAGTGATCCGGAAGTGAAAGTTGAAATTCACGGAAACGACAGGGAAATTAAAATTGATGAACAATCTGCAATGGTCTTGGACGACGCAGGAAACAAATTAGTTAAAACTTCGCAAAGTAAAATCAACGTTGTTGGAGATAGAATCAAAACAACTTTAGACAGAAATGGAACCAAAGTTTCAATCGAACAAAATGGCGTCTCAGTAGCAGACGATCACAAAACGTTGCTGATGGTAGTTGGGAAAGACAATAAAGTTCTTTTGACCAATACAGATCACGTAGTTGAGTTGCCTGAAAATAATACCTTCGTGGATCTACATGACCAAGGGATTTCTCTGTCAATTGAAAACACTTCAACAAAACTGCAACTATCCCCCAAAAACCGTCGAGTGGCTATACGAGGAACTAACATGCAGGTGAAAGTATCAGATGATGAAAGCAGAATAGATCTGGATCAAAATGGAACGACATTTATTTATGGAAACAATGGTTCTATTATAAGTTTAAGTGGAAATCATTCCATATTTACAGATGACACTGATATAAATTTGATAGGGAAAGACGTAAATATCACAATTAATGATGGGTATTTCAAATTATCAAATAACAATGGAACCTCAAGATATGTGAATGTCAACGAAAGTAATGTTTATGTAACAGACGATAAAGCTACTGTATTTACTTCGAATAATCTGACGGAAATTGAAATAACAAACGGTTCGGTAAAAATCGGAAATCACACTCATTTATTAGGTACTGACAATAACATAAAAACTGAAGCGAACGAACTAATTGTACAACTCAACGATGAAGAGCTAAAGGTACATATAAAAGATAAGAATAAAATTGGTATCACCAAGAACAAAAAAACCATAACTGACATTGGAACATCTAAAAATGGCGTAACTGAGATTAATGGCAATAATACTACTTTCAACATTGAAAGGGATAACATTGTTGCTACTTTAGATGAAGATGGCGGGACACGAATTTCTGACAACAATTCTACTTCCGTAACCGTAACTGGAACTAATAATACATTTGATGTTAGCGGGAATGGGTCCATTCTAAATATAAGAAAACCAGGCGCAAAAATAGTTGTACATCCGAATGTTACAGTTGATATTTCCACAAACAATTCAAATATACGCAGTTCTAATCCGCGAACTAAAATAAACGCGTATGAAGCTATTCATTTGGAAGTTGATAATGATAAAACAGAACTGCTGATTGATTCAGATGGGATTGTAAAAGTAAAACTGGAAAATGAAACCAGCATTAATCTACACGGAACTGAAAATATTATCAAATATACTACAGGAGATAAACCGAAAGTAACTATCAAAGACAATGATACTATAATTGTTGTTAAGGAAAACGAAATAGAACTAAATCGGAACAATAATACCATTTTGACATTGGTTAATGATCGTGGTGGGGTTGATATTGATGCTGGTGGTATGGTATTAGAACTGCAAACTAGTAACCAATCTATGACGGTTGACAATAACACAATACTCATTCAAGACGCTAACCAGACCATGCTTAAACTTTCAGGATCAAGTAATATGTTGAAAATAAACGGAACCGGAAATAACATTACATTCCAGACAAACAAAGCCAGTTTTAATGTAAATGATGATGGTTCTGTATCTGTTAAACAAGCCGACAAGCCTGTTGCTGAAGTAAGAGGAAATAATAGTATTATTTTGGATGGAAATGGCGGGAAAGTTGCAATTCAAAATAATCAATCGGGGATCTATTTCAAAGACGATGGTACATTGAAAATAGGTGGTGTGAATGGGACAGAATTTATTTTAAATGGAACTGACCATGAAATCATTCTAAATAACAATAACTCTAATATCAGTTTACTTGATAAAGGAGCGAAATTAAATGTGAGAGACGCCAATACTATCGAAGCAGGATACGGAAATAAAACAACAAAATTGACACGTGGAGATGATACCTCGCTGCTTGTTAAAGGTGAAGCGACAATGATTACCATAAACGACAACATGACGGCAGAATTAAATGGTGGCGATTTAATAAGTGTTAGATCGGGTGGAGAAACAATATTGAAGTTAAAAGGAAAAGGAAATGTTATCAGTATTAATGGAACAAACAGCGCTGTAGATGTGAAAGGTAACTATACCAAGATGGTTTTAGACGAAGAGTTAATTGAATTCAAGGCAAGAGATAATGCTACCACCAAAGTTAAATATCCAGTGACGGACATTAACGTTAATCAAGGAATAGCAATAGAGTTGAAGGAAAATCACGGTATGGGTGTAGAAATAACAGAAGATGGGAATGTTAAGCTAAATGGGCATGACAATACTACTATCAGCCTTAATGGCAACAGTAGCAGCACAATACGAGTAGTAAAAGGCGGGAACCCTGATGTCACTGTAACTGGAAACAAAACGGAAATAAAATTGACTGAAAATGACGTTATTGATATCCTGAACGATAAAGAAACATTACTAAGTTTGATTCCAAATAATGAGACTTTTGCCTTCAAAATGAATAGATCGAAAATCGACATTGAATCAACCAATAAAACTATCTCTATAACTGATGACGTCATTGAAGTCTCGACCAATGAAAATGAAGCAATATTAAGGGTTAAAGGTCAAGGGAATGAAATAATTGTAGATAATCGGAATACTAATGTAACAATAGAAGGCAATAGTGTGAAAGTGAATATAACAACAAATAATGCAATCAGCATTTCTAACGAAAATAAAACTAAGATAGTTTTACAGAATCATACGACTCCAGCCATAATCACGGGTGACAACACTGAGGTACTTCTTACTGTGCCAAATACAGATATTGATGTTACAGACGCAGGCGATGTCCATATACTGACGGAAAACGGTACATCATTGGTTAAAATTGATGGTGATGGCACTGTTATAAACCTACAACAAAACGGCAGTTCTTTAACTCTTCATGGAAACAAAACAGAAATAGATATCCGTAAAGGAAAAATAAATCTAAAACAAAAGAACATGACCATTTTGTCTCTTAAAGGAAATGACAATGAGACAACCACTTTAATTATGGATAGTAGTGGAAATATAATTAATGTAAAAGACAATGGTACTAAGATAACAATACAACCCGATCTCAGCATTAACATTCAAGATGGCGGACAAAATTTTGCAACACAGGTATCAGGTTTCGATAATACTGTAACCGTTGACAGCAACTTAGTAAAAAGTCCGGTCGTAGAGTTACAGAGTAATGATTCCGAAGTCATAATACGCCATGACAACACGGTAGATATTAGAAATGGAAATAAAAGTGTTCTGAAGATAAAGGCGGGTAAACAAGAGCTACATGTGTTACATGATGAGCAACAGACTATTAAGGTTGCTGAAGAGGGAAGCAAAATAACAGTCGCCGATATAAAGAATGTAACAGTAAGTAAAGGAAACGCCTCTATCGATGTTAAAGCGAATGATGCGCCATTGCAAATTCAAAGTGACGGTTCTGTGATAGAGTTACAAGGCACAAATGAGACGCTGGAAATAACTGAAGATGGGGATATTCGTATATCCAAGAATAACAGTACAGGGAGTCTTATATTTCGTGGGGATAATAACACTGTTGTTATTAACAATAATTCATTGGTTAATATAAAAGTACCCGGTTCAAAAGTAACTTTAAAACCAGATGCTGCGTCCACTGATATAGAAACGGTAAATGGAACCACTCTGAGAATATCAACCGATGCAAAACCGGTCCATGTGACAGGAAACGGTACAACGGTAGATATTCAACGACCAATCAACAAGGTAGCAATAACTGATGACGCCGTAATAAACATTGCTGATGGAAATAAAACGGTGATCAGCTTACAAGGGAAAGATCACAAAATGGAAATACACGAAAATGGTACCAATGTTGTTCTAAACGGAACTAAGTTTGATATTAAGATTCTAGAAAACAATAACTTTATTATTCAAAAACAGAACGATACAATAATTGGTATTGATGCAAATAACAATTCGATCAGTTTATCTAGTACGGGTAACACCTTTAATATCGATGGGAACGGTTCTGTTATCGGAATACATGATGATGGAGTAGTAGAATTACGGGACAATAAAAAGACTTTATTCAACGTTACTGGAAACGGCAATACAATAAATGCAGCTCCTAACGCAACGACTGTGGTTGAGATCTGGGATAAGGATACCGGGGTACAGGTTTATGATAATAATACTATCGCTCTCACGGGCAATAACGGTACTAATATTGAACTAGTAGGAAACAACACGATTATACGCATCCTACATAACGGCACGACCAACGTAACGGTGCACGGCAAGGATGATCAAATAACTTTAAATAAAGAAAATAACATTAAGATCCAGAGTAGTGGTGGTCCATACCTACGAGTGATTCCTAACAATAGTACTGTCCATTTAGATGCACCTGGTTCAAAAATAGATATTGAGGATGAAGAACGACAAATTCGACTAACAGACGACAAAGACATCATAATTTATAAAGAAAATGGATCAGGTGTACCCAAAAACAAAGGTTTTAATAATAGAACCGATTTACAGGCTTCACACTTGAATGGAACAACTCTGGTATCACCCAGTTCGTCTAATCCAGTGACCTTGAAAGAAAATGGCGCTAAAGTTGATGTTGAGTTGAACGAAACAAAAATCCTTATTACAGACGAGGGAGGTATACAAATAGCAGACGATAGAAATGAAACGATTATCAACATCGAAGGAAGAAATACTTTCAAAATTCAGAATATCACTACGGATATAATTATCGATAAAAATGATACCGATATCATAATAAACGACATGGGCGACATCACGATCCACGCTGAAAATGGGAGTTTATTGACTGTCGAATCAAAGAATGCCTCTATCAATATACATAGTGCCCAAAATAGGATAAACGTCACATCTGATAGAACTGTTGTTACTCTAAATAATAAAACAAATGACATCAATCTAGAAAACAAGGATAGATCGAAAGTATCATTAACCGGGGAGGGAAATATACTCAACGTGAAAGGAGATGATACACGGGTGGATCTTAAAAGACGGAATAGCCAGGTAACTATAGAAGATGACAACACAATTAACATTGCAGATGGAAATAAAACTGTTGTAACTTTACAAGGGAAGGACCACAAGATGGAAATAGATGAAACTGGTACTAGTGTCGTTTTAAATGGAGATGATTTCGATATCAGTATCGGAGACAATAAAACGATTAGTATAAGAAAGAAAAACAATACCATCATTGATATAGATGCTAATAACAATTCGATTGACATATACAGCACAGGGAATACATTTGACATTGGCAGTAGTGGTTCTGTTATTAAAGTACAGAAAGAAGGCGTGGAGGTACACGAAGACAAAGACACGCCATTGTTTAAACTAACTGGGAATAGCAACACCATTAATACAGCCCCTAATGCTACAACCGTGGTTGAGATATGGGACAAGGATACAGGGATAGAGGTTTATGAAAACAAGTCTGTGGCTCTTAAAAATGAAAATGGAACCATTATTGAATTGGTAGGGAACAATACCATTATAAAAATACTGCATAACGGTAGTACGGATTTGACAGTTCATGGTAATGATAAACTATTAATAGACTCGGAAAATAATGTCGATATTCAAAATAATATCGGTTCGCCATATGTACAGGTGATTCCGAATAATAGTACAATTCATATCAATGCAACTGGTTCCGAAATAGATGTGAATGGAAAGCATAGAAAACTAAAACTCAACGAGGAAAAAGATATTATACTTTACAAAGACAATGGTTCCTCGACTCTTGGTAATCTAGAAACAAATTTTACAGCGGAAGTAAACACTTCTCAAGTTCAATACCCCAAAGGGACAACTGTGGTCTCAACTAGTCCAAGCAATCCTCTGACTTTGAAAGAAAATAGGGCTGAAATTGACCTTCAATTGAATAAAACAAAAATCGTTATAACAGATGATCAAGGTATAAAAATAGCAGACGATAGGAATGACACGATTATTAACATCGAAGGCGAAAATAATACCTTAAAGATTCAGAATAGAACGACGGACATTATTGTCGATGGGAATAAAACCGACATAAGTGTCGATAACGAAGGATTTATAACATTCCACACAGACAATGGAAGTTTGGTTACCATAGAACCCACAAACGCCTCCGTGAATATCAATAGCAACCAAACCAAGGTGAACATCACATCTGATGGTGCTATTGTTACCCTTAATGGTGAAACCAAAAATGGGATAACCTTAAAGAATAAAGGTGAATCGAAAATATCTTTGACAGGGGAAAATAACTCCGTTGTTGTAAGTGGTGATCAATCGGAAGTAAGAACTTACGATAACAACACCAACATTGTTGTAAAGGAGGAACCCCATGATGTTTCAGTGACGTCGAAGACAACTTCCGTTGGTATATCTGACGGGACCGTGGTGTCATTTGGAAACAATTCAACAGTCGACGTTGAACGTAATGATACCAGTCTAATAATTACGGCGGAGGGAAAGGTTGAAGTTAAAGATACAAACGAGACACTTATACAACTACATGGTAAAAATAATTCGATCAATATGAATGATTTTGATACCAAAATAAACATTGAGGGCAATGAAACGAATGTTTTGTTAGAGGATGACGGAACAATGGTCTTTACGAATCAAAACGATACAATATTGCGAACACAAAATACCGGAAACACAACTAAAATACAGAGCAACGGTACTCGGGTTAATATTCCAGGGTCAAAGTTCACGATATCGTCTGCTAGTAATGGGACCGTTGACATTAGGCTGGAAAACGGTACAAATATAAAAGTCGAAGGAAATGGTAATGTTTTTGTAGTAGACGGAAAGGAGGCTGATATTGATATAAGTGGAGACAACTCGGTGATTCACTTACATCAAAACCAATCCGTTGATCTTATGAACGCAAATGGCTCGGTCATAAAGACTAAGGGCGTCGGTGACGTCATAAACGTCCATGATGACAAGACAGTGGTATATTTGAAGGACAATAAAAGTGATATCAATATTATGGAAGATGGGAAAATTAACATCGACATGAACAACGTAAATGGGACGATCCGTCTCCATGGCGACGATAATACTCTGCGTGTTCTTGTTAATGGAACCGTCGTCAACATTTCCGGTAATAATACGGAAGTGAATCTATACCCAGATGGCACTATTGAACTCGTCCAAAATAATATCACCAAAGTTCGGCTCTTTGCTGATGGGAAACATATAGATGTGCTAAGCACCGGGTTGAATATAAATGTGTTTGGAAATGACACAGAGGTCGTGAAAAAACAGGAGAAGACAATCGTTACCTTAAATGGTGGAGAATCCAAGGTCATACTGAACAGTGACAACAATCTAATGCTGAAAAACAGTACAGAAATAATCGTTGATTATGGTAAAGTAGCACAATTTGACACTCTGGTAGCTTTTACGCAATGCACGTGCCATATGTACAAAGCACAGGAAAAAAGCTATAAAGCACGTGCGATCATTATTTAGCACGGGAGAAAATACTTGTACTAAGAGTAGTTTAGACTTTTTTAAATGGACGCATTTCATACGAGTTCAGCTTTAATGCTTGTTTTATAGTCTTTTGTAATTTAATTCACAAACATTTACTTGGGCACTTGTTTTACATTGGTGAAACAGTAATTTTACATTGTGTTTTATACCATTGACAGCTTAAGCAATTAGTTTAGATCGGCCAATTTCACGGAACACTTCGCCTGGCGTCTCTGTTGAGCAATTAGTTAAGATAAGCCAATTTCACAGAACACATTTTTTCTGCCAAGCAATTACAAGTTTACTAGTTTAGATAAGCTTATTACACGGAGCACATCGCATATTGTTTCTGTTACACATACTTTTAAAAATTGTAAATTAATATTTATAATCTTTTTCATTTTATACTTTCAGCTTATGTTTTCTTTCATTTTAATTTTAATTTTTTTTTCTATGGTTACACTCCTTCAAATACATTATGTGAAGAAATGTCGTTTTTAAAATGCATCACTTCACGAACCTTGAATCTAGTCATGTGAAAGAAATTTTCACATTTTATTTGGGTTCACAGGTTTCACGTTTTATTTTGTTCCAAACATTGCTCGCTCACGACACTTTCGCTAACTAAACATAATCTATGGGGTCATCTCATACTTTACAATGCTTTGCAGAGCATAACAGCAGTACAATACAGACCTGTCGAAAGGTAAACACTGACTAAACGAAAACCATTGGCTACTGGCGCTACAAAATAGATAACTAGTGGCCGAAAAGATACCAAAAGATATGGTGAGCACTGAGTAGTTGCCTAAATGCTGGCTATATATAGCTAGCGAAGGGGCTAGATGAGCTATCGATTCGGTACTCATTCGTAAGTACAGTATTAAACTTTCGACAGGTCTGTACTATACGTTAACTGCCCTAATGCCTAATATTATAAAATGGACAAGATTCTACAGTCAAAACTGTCGATATAGACCAATTAACCTCGTGATTCATTTATAACTTCAAATTAAATGTTTAGAAAACAAACAAAAAGTCCGAGTTAAGGAATGATTGTAAAACTGGGGCCAAATGTTATTAAATACATTTTCAATTAATATAATTTACATAAAAAAGATTTCTGATTTCTAAAAGCGCTTGCCTATAAAAGGCTGCATATATGATAAGTTGGTCTTTTGTCTGTGACGCAAGGGGTAGTAATATATACAATAAAACTTGTTTATGAAGCCCACAAATGGTACCTAAGGAATATGGACTATACACTGGCGATCTTTAAATGATTGATTTATGTCCAAAGCAAAAAGATCTAAAATGCTGGTCTTCCATTGAAAATCGGTCTTTATATAGGTGGTCACTATAACAGGTTTTACTGTACAATATATATATATAATGATCTATTTCTGTTGTAGCTTTTATATTATTCGGAAATTATACATTATTATTGCATTATTATACGGATTTAACATTGATTTATATTAAAATGTGTTTTTATCATCTAATAGATTGTGTCATCGCTTATGAGTAAGAAAATGATACAAACGGTTTTATTTCTGGTGATATTTGAATGTTATATGTTATAAATTTTCATTAATATGATCTCTAATTGAAATAATGATTTTTAAAAGGGTTTAAATACGATCAATAAGTCTCGTCACATGATCACGGTTTGAATTTTCTATTTCCGGGTACATGAACGATGGGTGTGATAAGAAACCGCGTTGTAAGGCGTGATTAAACATTTGACGTAACTGACGATAATGCATGTTTTCATTGCGGGAAATATTTTTTTATCTGGGCGCAAAATCACGGGGGATATGCCAAATACCCAAAAATCGCATCCAGCCGATGAATACGCGCTTTATAGCATCTGTCATCTAAGGTAAGCAAAACCTTGTAAATTCGCAATAATCTCTCTTTACCTTATCTGATTGTGACGATTTCCTCGACTGGATGCTGTAACACACGAATGTATGAAGTAACCATCGGACGGATGCTATAAAGCGCGTATTCATCGGCTGGATACGATTTTCTGGTATTTGGTATAGCCCCGTGAAAATAAAAGATTCCGAAACGAGGCTTACACACCATGTTACGCTATAGTGGCGTTTATTTTATATGAAGATTTGACGTTTTCGTATCACGCAATCACACTTTCATTTTTTTTTTTTTTTAAATTCAAGGTCGACTTTCGCTAATAACGTGAAAACGATTATCATTTTGTTAAAAACACTTTTATTGTAGATAAAGTTTATTTAAATTCCTAATATGATGATGAAACTGTTTTCAATTTATGTCATATTGACATCATGAATCAATTGTATAATTAATTTTTTATCTAAAATATTATATAAAATTTGTTGATAAATATAGTTAATAAGTATACATATATTGATAATACATATACATATATAATTAATTTCTGTATTAATGGTTTATATTTTTTCGATCACTGTATTTTATTCATAAATTTATTCATTTATTTATTTATTTATTTATTTTTGTAAAAATGCAAACAACTTATTTTTTTACTTATTTACAGGCTTATTCATCAGAGGAGGGACAGGATTCCTAGGCAGTAACAACGTCATAGTAATATGTCATATTGAAAATTTTACGTCATGGAACACGGTCGATATAAGCAAAGACAACGTCACGCAAATCTCACTGAACTGGAACGGCAAAATTACCTCAATATTGGAGAATAACGTCCACGTGCAGTCGGATATCCATAGAAACAAGGCCGAGCTCATTCTCCGATTTAATGGCCTGAAATGTGAGGATGAGGGTGTGTACGTGTGTTCAGTTGACGGTACACATCACAAAGCAGCAACCGTCGGCGTCATGTGTAAGTATTTAATATCTTAGTAGAACTGCCTTTTGGACCCCAACCTATTGATTTTTTTTTTTTTATTTTTTTTTTTTTTTTTTTTTTTTGTAAAATTTATAAAAATTATTTTCCACGGAAATGCTCAAAATTGCTTGATTCCGTCATTATAGGCATTTTCAGTAAAATATTATTTTTTTAGAGGAGGGTACAAATGGAAGCCCTTCTTGTGATCAATTCAGATACAGAGCATTATGTGGTAATTTCATATAACCATAATCTATGAGAATATACATAGTAGTCCGATTAATCAGCCCACTAAATCCCCATTTTAATTTTTGAAACACCAAAGTCAAACATTAAAATTGGGTTTTGTGGGCTGATTAGTCAGACTATATAACATGGAAGTCATTCTCTCATAATGTTTATAATTAAAATACTGGTGTTGCTCAAACTGCGTGAATAGTTATGCAGAATATCAGCCAATGAAATACTACGACACATAACCAGATAACCCAATGAAATTACAAGTTACAAAATCAAAGGACCCGTATTGAAACAGAAACCGGTTTCCATTAAGAAAAATGTAAGTTGTACCACATGCACGGGTTTACACGAACTGAATAACGATATATTATAAAGAATGGTAACTATAAAAGTATATCGATCTAATGTATGAAAAATGACAACTTGTAACATATTCAACCACAGGAACTTGTAATTAATGTTTAAACTATACTATTCAGACTTTCTATACTATCCAGCACCAAGAAAAATAACAAGGACAGACACTCGACCTACCCCCGCCCGCTTCAGACGAGTTTTTCACACAGTTTGGTCTCCCCAACTAAACCTGGTTTTTCTCAACTCGAAACATATTTTTCTTTCGTTTCGTGACCAAAATTAATCCGAGCAACTAGTTTATTCAACGGAATTTCAGCCAAATTGCTGTATGAGGCGAGCATGGCAATCTGGATAGTATAGTTTAAACATTAATTACAAGTTCCTGTGATTCAACTGATGATATGTATGAAAATGCGATGAAACGTGTGTTATCAATGACACAGTTTTGGACTCGTTATAAAACGGGAGAATGTTTTCTGTTTGACTATGTTTGGTGTAATAAATGTACATAGGATTTTCAAAAAACATTTTCAAGAATTTTGAATATTAACATTTTTTTGCAAAATCAAATTTTCTCGTGTAAAATCAACCAACTTTTGTTTTGGCAATAATTCCAATTTTGTTTTAAAAAAAAGAATTTGAAAATTTAATTTTTGTTCGAAATTTTATAGAGGGTTGTCAAACATCTTTTGGTACTAGGTCCCATGGCCATGGAATTGGTGGAAATAAGCATGATTTTATGTTTATTTACAGGGATTTTTCTGGGTATCCACAGGGTCTGGTAAAGAGACCCATTCCCAATGCAAAAAAAACATACATTTTTCCCCAATTCTGTAGTAAAAAATTCCCAATTAGCTATGTTTATCAATTTTTTCAGAAAAAAAAATTTCACAAGATCATCAACATCATATTCAGAGGATATCTTGTTCTGATAACGATTTCAATCTATATTAACTCACATTTTGCTGGATGATTTATATAGAGACAAGAAAGACAGCGCTATTTTGCTGTGAACACTGATATAATTTGATCAATTACCAGTATTCGAGTGGTCTAGAATTTCTAGTATGTTGTTGTGATTTTTCCCAAAATTACATTTTTGTTGAGCATTTTCCCAATTTCATCCCAAGGTCCTTTTCCCAAAAAGGTCAGAAAAATCCCTGATTTAGGGGGAATCTAATGGAGAAAATAATTACCAATAATGTAAAATTACAATTTTGCACTTATTTTATTCATGTTGGGGAAATTTCACCAATATTTTTTGGGGCACATATAGGTTTTGAACCTAGTTGTAACGGGAAATCTGTATGCGCATCCGCGATTAGCCCCAAATATATCTGCATAGGGAAAAACGGTGGTGCTATGGGGATTTAACATGTTGAAAAACCATGCAAATGGCGGCTTCTGTTGCGCATATGACGTAAAACGTCACCAAGGACATCACTTCCGGTGTAAACATCGTCATTTTCGCATGTGTAAAATCCCCATACCGCCAACATTTTCCTTTTTATAGACATACTTTATGACAATCGCCCTTGAGCAGGTGATATGAACAATATTTTTTATGTCACCATTATAACGCCATAGCAATCTGCAGTGTTCATTTTAGAAGAGGGTCATGGGGCCATTGATCCTTTATTCTGCTGAATTGCCCCCATTATTAAAGTCTTAGTGGGCCATATTTAACGATAGATTAATGCCAAAAAAAATATGTTATTGTGTTTTAAAGGAAGGACTAACTTTCTGAAAATCGCCCAGTCTGAAAAATCCTACAATGAACACTGAATCCTCATTCAGTGCTTGCACATTTGTTTTATTATTTCAGCGCCACCTACAGGAAGGATCAATCTGAATTTCACCGGGGAAATATTTGGTGACAGAAATGTAAAATTTTCTTGTACAGGAAATCCGGGATATCCAAATGGAAATCTTGTTTGGAAAGTAAAGTTTGAAAATAAAACTGATTTCCAGACATATTCGTTCAATAACACAAAACGCATAATAAAGGATGAAAATTGTGTAAGAACAGAGACTCTGATTGTGGAACACAACTTCACCATGGCGTGGCACGGGGCGAAGGTTATATGTGAGGAATCTGAACCTAATAAACCTCGTAATAAAACCCAAGGACCAAATGAAGTAGAAGTATTTCTTATGCCTCGAGGTTTGTGTTGCTCTCTCTCTCTCTCTCTCTCTCTCTCTCTCTCTCTCTCTCTCTCTCGCTCTCTCTCTCTCTCTCTCTCTCTCTCTCTCTCTCTCTCTCGCTCTCTCTCTCTCTCTCTCTCTCTCTCTCTCTCTCTCTCTCTATCTTCACAGTGTAAAGTGGGGATAATTTGAGAAAAATAGTGGAACAATATGAAATAAACAGGATAAACAGTAGTCCTTTTACTTGCAATGTCAAACAGTTTATTGTGGGGACAGTGTCACATGTCCCCACCTGACCTATTCCAACGTCATTGAAAATAGCATTTTAAAGTATTTCAGCTGTAGGTTAGATCTGAGGACACATGATAAGTCCCACTAAGATGGTGATGGATCTAATAATTGTCCTTTGATAAATGATTTGAGCATCTCTCCCTCTTTCTCTATTGAAGAAAGAGGGGGATATTCAATTCCAACCTCTGTCTGTCCTTTCATTTTAAATAATTTGTCAAAAGTAATTCTCCAAGACTATCATGGAACACTATTTCAAGACACTTCAAACATCAACATTTATAGGAGATACCCATGTCATTACCTGAAGTTGAGTTGCTCATTTACCATGTTTACTTTCGAGTTATGGCTCTTTGAACATAAGAACCACTGCAGTAGCTCAGTTGGTAGAGTGCTCGCTCTGTAAGTGGAAGGTCTTGGGTTCTATCCCCGGCCAGGTCTGACCCAAAACTTGAAAGTGGGTAGTGACTGTTCTTTCGCCAAGCACTCGGCATTACAAAATGAAAGTCACGGTTCTTTCAGATGGGAACTTAAAATAAACGAGGTCCCATGTCACGGTGGGCTTGGCACGCTAAAGAACCCTGCTGTATAATGCTATAAGCGCAACGCACAGGCAAAATTTCTGCACCTTCGCCTATAGCTGGCGACGTCTCGATACAAGTGAAATATTCTTTACTGGGATGTTAAACACCATTACTCACTCACTCACTCACTCACTCTTTGAACATAAGTGCAAATCACAAAAAATGTACTGACTTGCAGGGGATCTTAATTTGCTGAATTTGGTTGTTTGGATCTAGTAATCTTTAGCTTAGGGATTTTTTTTGAAATTCTGCCATTTTATTTTCAGAACTTTTCTTTACTGGAGCTGAGGGATATATTGGAGATAAGAACTTGAGCATTACATGCAGTATTGTGAACTTTACTAGTTGGAATAACATTATAATTTATAAAAATAATATAAGTTTAGCGACATTACATCGTGATGGGTCATTGGATACTACAGTCAACAATCCCAGAAATTTTCATACTGATATAAGTCAATTCTATGCCTACGTAGCTATGAGGTTTCCAGAACTGGACTGTTACCACAAGGGTTCTTATAAGTGTGAAGTAGATGAGGGATTTACAAAAACAGCACAAGTAAATGTCAAATGTAAGTACCTTGTCAGCAGAGTATATAAAATATTTAAGGTAGGTAGGTTGGATGGCCAATCAATTTGAACCACCATTGTGTAGCTTAAAAATTATTACTCCAATGAAAAGATAAATTCTGTTCATCCATCCAGAAACTTCTTGATCAGAGTATATCTTCAAGACTTTGAATCATTATTTTACAAAACTTGTTGCAAAGCCTCAACATTGATAGCAGATGTGCATTTCATTAACCCCAGTTGGTTTGCTCATTTTTTCCCCTTGGAGCTATGGCCCTTTGAACATAAATTCAAATCACAAAAAATACCTACCTGTTGAGGATCCAAGTTCACTGAAATTGCTTGTTTTAATTTTATTTAAAAAATGACATTCTGATCATGGTATTTCAAGGGGTAATGAAAGATAGTGTGGCGAGTGCCAAATTCAAATGCGAATTTGGCACGTGCCACACTATCTTTCATTACCCCTTGAAATACCATGATCAGAAATGTCATTTCTTATATTTACAATTTTTGTTTATTTATTTTTTTGTTCAAATAAGTATTTTGTACCAATAATTGCTGATCCGATGTTCAAAACTGTTGCTGATTGACAGTTTTACTCCGCCTCCAATTTCTGACAGCTGTGATCATTTTGTTTGGGAGGTCGTGGGTTTAAACTAACTGTTGCAAGCACTTGGCATTTAGAAATGAAAGTCACAGTTTCCTATGGAAGAAAACTTTAAAAAAAATACCAATGCCCTTGTCACAGCAGGCCTGATACATAAAAGGACCCGCCCGAACCATTGCTTTGAGTGCATTTCACCTATAGCTGGTGATGTCTCAATATAAATGAAATATTCTTGACTTGGTTTTAAAACATCATTGAATCTATTAATTATTCAATAGTTACTGTAAATGTACTTTATTTAGCGGTAGTCTTATTTTAGCGGTTTTGGCGCTAGACAAATTGCGCTAATTTATGATTACCGCGAATAAATGTGTTTATAAATATAGGCTTACCTCAAGCCCGTCGGACATTTTTTGTACAAGCAAAAAAAAAAAAAAATAAATACAAAAAAAAAAATTCGTCGGCACAGGGCTGTCTATGCGTGTATGCGTGCATGTTGTGGTTTATTGTCAAACTAACCAAATAAATTTTTTGAGCTCCCGCGATTTGCCAATTTTAATCCATGTGCTTCCGCGATATGCCGTTATTATCAATATGCGTTACTGTCCACGATGCTTGATACTGCACGTCCGCCATATTGTTTACTAACAATCGTGAACTTTCGTATTCCGAAGATACACGAATTGTAATTAGAATTATGGCGAGAGGTTCTAAACAGCTAAATAGGAATTCAGGTATCACGGAATATGATATAACGGGAACGGCTTGACGAGGTTCCAATATATTTATGTGAATGAAAGATATTAATGCCTAAACATTTATTAAAATAAATTTTATCGCGTTTCTGTATTTATTAATAAAGAAACAGTTACGAAGCGCGTAGTAGGCATTTTTCAACACCCCGCGTGGAACCTCTTCGATAACAAATCGTCACCCTTCACCGACACTCGTTATGGCTTCCGTAATCAACACAGTTACAACCATGCACTTATTATTAAACAAACACACGTTTAAAGAAAGTTATTATGATTCGGACAGGGAAACAAAAGAAATAGACACGCGGCACGCGACTACTTAAGTCCACAGGTATTTACTGATTAATAAACAATCACCTGATTATTAGATCTTACTGTTGTTGACAGGTAAACACGGGGTAAGGACAATACACTTAGTGAAGTCAGGTAGAGTTTAAAAGACCGACAGACAGACTAGCGGTAGTTTACTTTTGTCGGACCGAAAACTGAATTGTCCGTTTAATATTCCTCTCTGCTGATTTTAGCAACCACTTGCTTAACATTTTGGAGACTCTGATATGTATTCAATATACAGTAGTATTAACACCTTTATTAAATGCGAGCACTGTTCTGTGCTAACTACAAGATTAGACAGTATCATAAATCAATACCGTAAGTATTGCCCGTTTTCAATTTGAAAAACTGAATTCATTGTCCGTTTTCCGATTTAGAAATTGATTTCGGCACTTCCCGTGAGCTGAGTGCGCTAATTTAAGATTGCGCGAATTAGTGACAACACACCATTTGCGCTAAAATTTGATTGCGCGAAAATAAGTACATTTACAGTATTGCAAGCATGTTATAATGCTGTTAGCTATATTTTCCTAATTTTAAAGACAGAAGGTAGTTTATAAAAATGTAACAAAATCATTGATTACCATATGTATTTGTTAACAATATTTACAGCCCCTCCATCTGGAGTTCCAAAGTTGGACTTGAAGGGAGAAATCCAAGGAGGTTTAAATAAAGAGTTCAAATGCACCGGATATCCGGGTTATCCTGACGGCCATCTTGTGATGCGGGTGAAACTTGAGAATGAAACCCAATTTAAGGACTACGTTTTCAACAACACACAGAGGATTGTGAACGACGATGATTGTGTCCGATATGAGGAAATTAAAATTCAACATAATTTCACCATGGAATGGAACGGGGCGGAGATTATGTGTGAACATCCAAAGTCTAACATTACTGGAAATATTGATCCAGAACTGAATCAGACAGTGGTTCCAGTTGAAATTTTGCTTCTTAAAAGAAGTAAGTATTAATACAAATTATTAGTAAGCAATAGGAACTGCCTATGGTGGGCAAAATGGGAACAGAGAATGTCCCAGTTTACTACGCTTTATCAAACATCACAGAAACATGATGTGTAATTTTAGCTCATAGAAATAATGTCACGTGTCAATTTGTTCCACATAATATTTATATACGACTCTCAAAACAACAATCTTATTGCAAACACAAGATAATTACAGTAAAACCTCGTTATAATGCCCCTCGATAACTTTGCCACCTCGCTTATAGCCACACTATTTTGAAGTCCCAAAATCCATTTTGTTTTTGTTTTTCTTTATCCGCCTCCCCCGATTTATCGCCAAACCCCTTTATAGCGCCAAAATTTGACTGAACAAATGGTGGCGATGAATTGAGGTTTTACTGTATAGTAATTATGAAGGTCTAAATAGGCAAGGATGAAACGAGAGTCAACGATGGCTCCATGTTATGGAATTTAAAAATGAGTTGGATAGTATATCTGTATTTCACAGATGTGAGCATTAACTATAGACTGACCTTTTGACTCGACTTGCTTTATCCATATTGCAATGGTAATAATTAAATTCTCTTTTAACAATGCCTATCATTGCTAGGTTCAAATCCCATTAGAACAGATCTTAGTGTGAGAGATAAAAGAAAAATTTGTCAGTTTACCAAGGTTAAGTTTTCTACAGGCACTTCATAATATAATTAAATTAAAACACCTAAAACATCAACACACACCAACTTATTTCATCACAAGTCATCTTTTCTATTTACAGGTGTATTGTTTACTGGTGTCCAAGGTTACATGCATGAAGCAAACTTAAGTTTAAGATGCGATATTACAAATTTTACGAGATGGGAAGAAATCTTAATCCAAAAAGATAATAATTCAGTGGCGAGTTTGGATTATTTTGGATCAATAAAATCCACCAGTGACTCGAACATATCCATCATGAAAGAGATCCAGTACCTTCAAGCCACCATGTTGATGACTTTCCGGGAACTTCAATGTCAGAATGAAGGGAATTATACTTGTCTCGTTGATAAAAGATATAAGAGAAACGCAGCAGTAATTGTTAAAAGTAAGTAAATCATCTTTATGTTTCCATTTCTAGTAGCCATATTTATTGATGACCAGGCCCCGGTTTCACAATCATTCCCTAGCTAAGATTTTCCTTAACTTAAATCTTGCAAAAATTCAAATCTTTATAATTGTGTTAATTTTTAAGATATTGAGGAAATTACGGTGTCATTTTTAAGATCACTTCTAGATTAAAACATTGCATTTAGTTTTGACAAAAATATTCACCAGTAGTTCCAAAAAGAGATTACAAAAATTTGCTAATTTTAAGCTAAGGAAAATCTTAGCTAACTTAAGGAATGATTGTGAAACTAGGGTCAGGGGTTCAAAATATGTTTTTCAATAAAAGGTCCAGGACCTTTTGCCTTTATTTTTGGCAGGTTCTACATAAAGTTTGGAAAGTCAAATATCAACATTGAATTTAGGTTAATGTGCAATTATGTTATCATTTAGAAAAAACAGGATTATCCTGGTAAAAAATGGCAGGTCGTTTAAATATCAAGGGTCCCAATGTAAAATCAATAGATCCCAGACCTCGGACCCATGGGATTTTGAATTCCTGGATGAGTTCTAATTTCTGAAACCTATTTCAGCAAAATTGTGAAAAAAACACTTTTTAAAAGGACCATATTTTCAAAAATTTTGGAAAGGATGTTGATTATTTTAAATTTGAGGAAATCTAGAATAGATGTAAGATGTTATAACAAATAAAAGAAGGGTTTTTAATACTGTAAACATATTTATTTTCGTGGTTATAATAGCAAATTTAGACATATTCGGTTGTAGTTAAATTTTCGGGTTTTTTTAAATATGCACATTAACACAATAAGCATAATATAATTTTTGCTTGTTATTAAATTTTGCGCAAAACAAACAACCCTCGAAATAAGCGAAAATTAGTACACGGCAAAAATAAATATGTTTACAGCATTAGTGTAGGTCTTTGTCATGTCAAAAGGGTCCCAGCTTTCAAAAAAAAAAAAAATCATCTTATCTATTAATTTCAATTGTCAATTATTTGCAGCTCTGCCTACTGGAACACCAAAGTTAAACTTGGATGGAAACTTATTCGGAAATACAAACACATCATTTACATGTACCGGAAATCCTGGTTATCCAGATGGAGAGCTTACTATAAAAGTTAAATTGGAAAATGATACAAACTTCCAGAGTTATGAATTTAACAAACTAAATCGTATAACAAACGATGCTGACTGCATAAGGACAGAGAGACTAGAAATTCAACATGCATTTGATATGAAGTGGCATGGTGCCAAAATAATCTGTGAAAACTCTGGATCTAACGGAAGTCAATTGCTTAACCAAACAACAGACTCGGATGATAAAAGTTCGGTGGAAATACTACTTATGCCAAGAGGTATGTATCAGGTCTCTGATAAAACACTTGGTCACTTGTACTGACTGAGTTGAAACAGCACAAATTTTACTCAAACTTACTTACTTACTGCCCATTACGCCCTCTGGCATGTTGAACAGCAACAAAGTCTTTCTACTTTTGCTTGTCATTAGCCAGTTTTTGCAGATTGCCCCATGTAAATCGTTCATTTCTGCTTCAACAGTGTGCCTACGTGTAATTTTTGGTCTTCCTCTACGTCTTTTACCCTCAGGTGTCCAGTGTAGGGCAGTTTTAGTTATATTGTGTGGTTCTTTTCTTAGGACATGTCCAATCCATCTCCATCGTCTTTTTCTTGATTGTTGTATACAGGTCTTCTGACTGACATCTTCTAAGAAGCTCATCATTTGAGATTTAATTGGGCCAAAAGATTTTTAGTATTCTTCTTGGACTTCTTTTCTCAAACTTGGTCTAGATTATTTGTCAGACATCATCCTTTATTCAAATTAAATTACAGAAACGTTATGCTTACACTAGAAAAAAATTTATATCCTTTTCTAGAATTAGGTTGCAACTACTTGGTTCAGATCTAGTATACACATCTGAATGTGTGGCACAGTTTGAAGAAAAATTACCAAAGAGAACTCCCTCAACCCCCTCCGACCCCCACCTCGGTCTCTCTCTTAATTAAAACTTGATACTGATAATTTCAAATAAAATGCCTTAAGTTATGTTAATTACTATGTTGACCCAATTTTATACCCCTGCAAGCACATTTTAGGGCATATATAACGACTAGCCCTGGCCATTTTTTCTTTAGTCATCTGTCCCCTTAACATATCGCTGGTCATACCTTTTATGTTCCGACACCAAAGCAGCATCACAGCAACTAATGACATACTAGTGTCTCTGACGTCATTAAATAGCGCAATTCATACCCAGTTTTCATTCTTTTTGTGTGTAATTCAAGCATGCATGGCCTTTGTCAGAACATTGTGGTGTGGCCAGCGATCCTTCAATTACTATTACCCCTTCATATCTTCCATGTATATGTATGCACAAATGCAAACCATGCTGCACAACAAATTTAGGTGCATAGGTCAAAGTCACAAAATGAAACCTTAGATATAACAATCAGCAAATGTTGGTCAAATTATGGGATATTCCTGTCTCAAGAAATTACTCTTAAGTTAGATCCATACCATAGTGACATCATTTTGTGTGTACGGTCGAAATGTCTGATTTGACGTCTTTTTTATCTATGACGTCACAAATGTGTGGTCTTCAGGGCCGCCAGAATTATAGCCAGAACACTCTTGTGCGTATCATTTTATGTATCATGTAAAAAGTATAAAAACATTTGATTTTTCTACACTTTACACCACAATCCCTCATTCTAAATTGAAAGAACGTCTTTAAGAAATTATTCACTTGTCTGTCTTGTCTTCTACAAAAACGGTAAGCCAAGATACAAATATCTGGTGCTGAACAGGGATTCTGGTTATTTTGTCAAGCACCATACGGATTCCAAACAAAAATATACTGAAGATACCATCAACAAAATGTTGGAGTTTTTGATAGATAACATATTTGTTGTGTTTGGTAATATAGTTTTTCAGCAAACAATCGGTATACCAATGGGTACAAACTGTGCACCATTGCTTGCTGATTTGTTTCTTTATTCTTACCAAGCAGAATTTATGCAGAACCTTGTTAAATCTGGAGAGAAAACTGTCACCAAATCATTCAACTCAACATACAGATATATAGATGACGTTCTGTCTCTTAACAATCCTAAATTTGGAGACTATGTAAATGTCATCTATCCTAGTGAGCTTGAAATAAAAGACACGACTGATTCCTCAAGTTCTGCTTCATATTTAGACTTATACCTGAATTATGACGCACAGGAAAGGCTACATTTGAAACTTTATGACAAACGTGATGACTTCAATTTTTCTATTGTCAATTTTCCTTTTTTATGCAGCAATATACCTGCTTCTCCTGCTTATGGTGTATTTGTTTCCCAATTAATACGCTATGGTAGAGCTTGTTCCCACTACGGGGACTTTGTACAACGAAGTAGGCTGCTTGCAAATAAATTGTTGACTCAGGGATATTGCAAGCCTAGGCTTATCAAGGCCCTCTAAAAGTTTTATGGCCGTCATCACAGTATTTTTGATAAGTTTGATGTCTCTGTGTCCAGGATTGTCTTGGATATATTTGATGTCTCATAGTTCCATGTTCCTTTCACACAATTTTGATTACACACGTGGCAGGTGTAGCTAGCTAAACAGGAGGTGCTTACCCTTCCGGAGCACCCGGACTCACTTCCCTGGTGGAAGTTCACATGTCTAGCCTAACTTGTCAGTTCCAAAGTTTTTACTTTGCTTCTGGATTGTGATTTGGAAATGGATTAGTATGTTTGTTTTTGATTAGAATAATTTTCTGCATTTGCCGAAGATTAGTATTCACATTATCAATTCTATATACTTTTTTTAAGAAAAAAATGTATATTTTAATGAAAATTATCTAGATCTACACTGTTGAGGGTAAAATTCTAAATAATTGGAAGATTTGAGTACATTGTTTAAAATTTGAAGCACTGTATTTTAAATGTTGCTTTATGTGTTTTCAAGCAATTTTTAAGGTATGGATCTACCTTAACTTATTGTGTTCATGCATTTCTTGAAAATAATAATTGTTGTTGTTTTTTTCTACACAGATTTAACATTTCTAGGAACTGAGGGATATATAGGAGACACCAACTTGAACATTCAGTGTTCTGTAACCAACTTTACCAAATGGGACAAAATAGAAATTAAAAAAGGAAATAAATCTATTGTTATTCTTGGTTTCCATGGCAACTTGGAATCCGATATTGGTGAAAATAAGACTGTGATTAAGAAAATAGACTTCCTTCATGCTAGTGTTAGTGTATTATTTAATCCTTTACAATGCGGTGACGAAGGACAATACTCATGTGCTGTTGATGGTCGTTATGAGAAACAAGCCAAAGTTACAGTGAAGTGTAAGTATGATATTTAGGTCCCCAAACAATTGGAGAGCAGCATGTAGTGTTTACTTCATTTATTCCACCAACATTTTGTCTGCAACTTTTCTTAAAAACTGTTTATCAGATCTTTATGAAACTTTACAGGAATAATCCTTAGGGTAGAGTAGATGTGTCATTGGCTATATATTCATATTTTGATTGTGCACCTGGTTGGATAAAATCACCAACTTTGGCTGAGTGAGTGAAGCAAACTGACAAACTTTCTCATACTAGGATGTTTTGAGTGGTATTTGGACCTAGACATTGATTTGTGCTGTGATCTGTAAGCATGGACTTGAAACCACTCGGCCTTCGAGGTCTCTTGACACTAGGGGATGAGAGGCATCATAATCTGTAATGGGTAAGATTGAAACCAGTTGACTTGATAGCTACTACGTTTCATTGTTGGTCCATAAGCACACAATTTAGACCACTGGACTTCATGACTATGTTTTAGAATTTCAGTGTTGGCAAAACCATGCTTATACAATTGCTCTATGTTTCCATTCCTGGTAGCCAAAATTGACTTTGGCTACTTAAACATATCAGAGAACTTTTTCACTTCTCTAACTTGTTTTTGTGAATTTGAGAATAAAAAAACAGCCATTAAAAGGGTCTAACTATTTTCATAAATTTTAATTTTAAGTTTGTGGAAACTTAGAATTCTAGTGTGTTTCACATTATGTGCACCAATTCATGATGAATTTGATCTTTTCTTTCAGCTCAACCAAAGGGAAAACCAAAATTAAACCTGAAAGGCGCCATTCATGGACATTCCAATGTCAACTTTTCATGTGAGGGCTTTCCAGGATATCCTAACGGAAGCTTAATTATGAAAGTGAAATTTGAAAACGATTCGGAATTCCGGAATCATAAATTTGATACCTTCAAACGAATTACTGATGATACGGATTGCATACGAAGGGAGATAATTCAAATTGAACATAATTTTTCTCATGAGTGGAATGGAGCAGAAGTATTGTGTTTGCATTCTGGCGATAATACCACAGATGCCTCGACACCTGGTGGCAATGATACAAACAAGGTGGAGATAATCATGCTCAAAAGAAGTAAGCATAGTATAAAAAGTTTTTGATATTATTTACTAACTTCTATTAATACTATACTGCCATCCATAAATCATTATACATGTACAGGGATTTATCAATAGCCTATTTAGGGCTAAAATTCGGCCCCATTCCTAATTGAAAAAACTTGATTTTTTTCCCAAAATGGGCTGAGAAAATTCCCAATTAAAAAATCTTACCAAATACATAGCTGAAGTCTGGCCATAAATGTGGCTGCTTTTCTCAATCTTCAATCAACTCAATACACTAAAACCATTAGATTTAATCATTAATGACATAAAAAATTATGTAAAGTACTAAAATTTTCCCAAAATGAGCAAAACATTGATAGTTTTTCCCAATTTTTAGTTTAGGGCCTTTTCCCAAAAGACCCTGATAAATCCCTGATGTATAAAACTAAACTCTTGTCAGAAATAATAACTTTCTTGTGTTTTATCTAAATAAAAAAGACATTATTTATCTTAATTGTTCTAAGACGGCATATTGGTATTTGAAAAAAGTTGTTTTTATTTAATAATGCAATCTTAAGTTTAATTGGAGGTGTTCATCTTGTTTCTCACTTTAAGATCTTAAATTCTCCTACATGAATTTATTCAGTTGAGAACAACTAGAAACCCAGTAACCCAGCAAGTTAAGCAGTATATTTAATAATTAAAATTGGGCTTTAATTCCTAGACAACAGGGAAAACAAAAACAGAGACCATTCAAGTAGCACAACAAAACATCTTATTTTTATACATAATTTGTTTCGTTTGTTTCAGAACTTGATTTTACCGGAACAGAAGGCTATATTGGAGAGAAAGGCTTAAGTCTGACTTGTCAGATTTACAACTTTACAAAATGGGATGTCTTAAAAATTGAGAAAGGAAACCATACATTTGCCAAACTTTCTTTTGATGGAGCTGTTATTTCAGAAGATAATAATAATGTGACCATCTTGAACACAGTCAGATACCTTTACGCGAGTTTAACCGTCGAGTTCAAGTCGCTGCAGTGTGATGATGAAGGAGAATATAGATGTACTGTGGATGACAGATATCCTGAAGATGCTAGTGTAGTAGTTAAATGTAAGTAAATTAATATATATGTCAGTTGCAAAAACACAAAAACCAGTCTACAGCAGCTCAGTTAAATGATGCTCAAAGTTCTAGTGATAATTTGGGTTCCAATGTTTTCATTCATGTAGATATTTTGGTTGTTGTCAATTTTTCAGTATATATATTTACAAATTGCCTATATTATAAATGGGCCTCAGTGGCCAAGTGGTCTAAACATGCTAAAGAGCTGGCTAACAAATCCCAGTGTCTTTCACTGCTTGCTGTGGAATAATGGTTTGGCAGATCCAAGTTTGAGAAAGTTTGTCAGTTCCCTTGCTGAAGGTTGGTGTGGTTTTTTTCTGGGCACTATAGTTTCTTTCACCATCCCAGAACCCTTATACCAAGTGAAAATCTTGACTGGGGCACCATTATTCCACTATGGCTTCATTAATTTGTATGTGTGTCTTGTTGTGATTGTGTTGGCTGTTGTGGATATGTCATGACTATTTTCTTCTTCTGGCATGTTGAAGAACCCTCCCTGTACATTGCCATTACTGCATTGCAAAGACCAAAATTTCTGCCACTTCATCTTTGGCTGATGATGCTTTGATACTGGCACATAAACCACATTCAGTCAATCAATCTACTTGAATCCTCTAAATCATGAAAATACAATTGACAAGGTTTGTTTCTCATTTTCTTTCAGCTCCTGCAGAAGGCAGTCCAAAACTGAATCTTAATGGTAATCTATATGGTGATACTAATCAAACATTCACTTGCACTGGAAATCCAGGTTATCCGGAAGGAAGGTTAATACTAAAAGTCAAATTCGAAAATGATACGGACTATCAAGAGTATGGATTCGAAAATCTGAAACGTACAACCAGAGATGTTGATTGCATAAGATCAGAAAGCATTACAGTTAGACACAAGTTTGATATGAAGTGGCATGGCGCTAATATAGTATGCGTGTCCTCGTCCGGTAACCAGAGTCTACCACATAACCAGACTGGACCTACGAATGACAGTTCATCAGTTGAAGTGTTGCTTATGCCAAGAGGTAGTTTTATTTTTTTTAAGGTCACTGAAATGAGGCACAAAGTGCCTTTTATCATTAGACACTATACGCTCCCTATCACTTCAATTTAATGGGTATAAATGAGATGAACAGATGGAAAGCAAATACTTCTTGGTTAAATTCAATATTATCTTTAGTATAGGCCATTTACAGACCTTTTGTTTTTGTCTGTTTTCTGTTGTTAAGCCCTTATTAATGATTCTGATAGTATAATGTTGCCGTAAATAGGAGGAGGTGCCTTCAGATGGTGCAAATGTGGCCACCCTCATTGAAAACCATTAAACAGTGTAAGAGTGCTGTTAAAATTCATTTGGCACTTTTTAAACCTTTACATTTGTTTTTTTTAAAACTATTTGAATATTAATTTGGCCATTAAAATGATTAAAAATGCATCATTTATGGGGGAACTGACCTCCCTTAGCCATGTGTACTTAAACATGCTTATCAGTTATCAAATAAATCAGAATGGTGCATTCTTAAAGACAATAATCAAGTTGCACTCTTATCTGCAAAATACCTGCGTATGGGCCTAGTCATGTATCATTGTAATGGCTATTTAAAAGTATTTTTTCTGTTTAAAATGCTTCCATTTTATTTTAGTTTTTTCTTAACATTTTCTTATCTTATTTTTCAGCCTTGACATTCACTGGAACAGAGGGATTTCTGGGAGATACAGACCTTGGCATCAAATGTGTTATAACTAACTTTACCAAATGGAATGCGATAATAATATCTAAAAATAATCAAACCGTCGTCCAAACCTATTTTAATGGTGACGTTGTAAAAGAAATTGAGGGGAACTTCACTGTTGATAGAAATATTAGATACCTTTATGCTGACGTTACTTTGAATTTTAAAAATTTAGAATGTGACCATGAAGGAATGTTTTCATGCTCAGTGGATAATCGCTATGAGAAAACGACAGACGTCATAGTTAAATGTAAGTGTATATGATAATATTGTCAATCTTTGAAGAAATTTCTTGCTTAAGGATTGGTTAATCTTCCAGGGTATATGGACTTTCATAAATATACTGGGTACATTAATGCTCGCAATATTTAATGGTAAAAGGGAAGTAACTTACACATCGCAGAAGTCTAGGTATGGTAAACAAACATGGCAACAAAGTATGCAAGTTGCACAGAATACAAAATTGAATTTAAAAAGACCAAAACTAGTGACACTTTGAGGGTTACATAAATCTTTTGACAGGGGTGTTTGGGATCTTGTAACCTACAAAAAACCAGTGGAAACAGGAGGTGCTTACCCTTCTGGAGCACCCGGCCTCATTACCATGGTGGAAGTTTACATGTCTGACCTAACTTGTCAGTTCCAAAGTTTTACTTTGTTTCTGGATTGTGATTTGGACATGGATTAGTATGTTTGTTTTTGATTATAGTGAAATTTGCAGCATAAAACTTGGCAGCTAAGGCAACCGAGAATGTGAAACAATATAAGCAAATGATATCTAGTATATATTATTTTGACCATTTGCTTGCGTTTAGAGTTTTATAATTAGCCTATGAACTTTGTTATATATGTTTTGAGATAAATTCAAGTGTCCATCCAAAAACTGAAGATTTTATGACCAGTACTCCCGTTATCATGTTTTTAATCCCCTGTCTTTCGATGAAAAGCGGGAATATTAAATTAAGAGTTTCGTCCATCCTTCCTTCTGTCAGTTTACTATTTTTGGCAGCCCAAATTTTCCAAAACCATGAAGCACTACTTCACAAATCTGAAACTGAGTTCACTTGATTTGCTCACTTTTCTTGGAGTTATGGCACTTTGACTGAAAAACGAACTTGCTGACAAGGGTTCCTAATTCACCGAATTTGCTTGTTCCACGACTAAATGATGTATACATCTGTGAATCTGGCAATTTCAATAAGTTAAAAAAAATTTTTGTTATATTGCAGCCCCACCTACTGGAAAACCGGAAATGGATCTTAAAGGGAGAGTATATGGGAACAAAGCAGTAAAGTTCTCTTGTACAGGTTATCCTGGGTATCCAATCGGAAAGTTATCGCTAAAAGTCAAGTTTGAAAATGAAACGGAATTCCATCCATATAAATTTGATGAAATGGAGCACATAGTGACCGATACAGACTGTAAACGACAGGAAACAATTCGGGTCAAACATACATTTGATATGAGCTGGAACGGAGCCAAGGTGGTATGTGAAACACCTGGTACAAACCGTACAACTGGACAGGACTTAAAGGCGAATGGGACAAATATGGTGGAAATCATACTTCTGGAAAGAGGTAATTTCTTATTAATTTCTGAACAGGTAAAACTGTTTCCTTGTGTAAAACGCTTTGAGAAGTTATTGATGCGCTTTTGAAAATTTGTTTGGTTGATACATGTGATAAGCGCAATTGTCTAAAGTCCAGTTTATTTATTGACAGTTTAAAAGTTGAAGTCAATTTTACACAAGTTTGCTCCATTGAGCTGTATATTTAACCTACAGCTGGGGACATCTCAATATAATGGAAACATTCTTGACTGGAATGTAAAACAATATTCAATTTATCAGTCTATATTAAAAATGTTAATGTTTGAAGTAACAATAATCTTACAAATCTTGTACATAAAGCTAAAATTGTGAATAGATATATCATCAATTTATTTCAGACCTGGATTTTACGGGAAGTGACGGATACCTTGGTGAAACAGGACTTAACATTACATGTGAAATCTTAAACTTTACAAGATGGGACAACCTAGTGATACATCATGATGATAAGATGTTTGCCAGCATGAACTTTGATGGTGTTGTTATGACAACCGATGAACTTGTACTGAACCATTCGTCGGAAATAGTATATCGTTATGCGAGATTATCCATACATTTTCTGACACTAGAATGTGAGCACAAAGGACATTACATGTGCAAGGTAGATAACAAATTTACAAAGGAAGCGGAGGTCATTGTGAAATGTAAGTATGACTATAAAAATGGGGAAAAAATTATGTTAGGTAATTTTCACAGTATTACTCTAAATTGGGAAATTTTGATTTCATTTAATTTTTGTGAGAACCCTCCTTTTCAAGATATTAACAAACTTTTATATTTGCATCAACATGATCAACAAATGACAGTTTAGAGCAAGTACAAGTGACTGATATGATAAAAACTTTATTGAAATTTATATAAATATACATACGTTCATTATGAAAATTTCCTAATTTACAGTATACCAGATTGAGTTATGAAAATTGAACAATGTTTATCTCCCCATTAATGAAATAGCGGGAATGCTGATTCTTATAAAATGAGAATGAAAATTTACTAATTTACGGTATACCAAAGTAAATATGTAAATTGAACTGCAGTCAAACCTGTCTATAAAGGCCACTAAAGGAGCTATTAAAAGTGGCCTTTATGAACAGATGGCCCTTATATACATGTTAAAATAATATGAATAAGGAACAATTGGGATATAATTCTACTGGCCTTAATAAGCAGGTGGCCCTTATATAGAGGGGGCGTTAAGGCAGGTTGAACTGTATGTTTCATATCCTCATTATGAAATAGCTGCCATTATTTAAGCTTTCTGTCATCTGTATCTAATTTCTTTGCATTTATATGCCAGGGACTTGTCTGATTGGATATGAACTTCATTCCACATAGAAAAACCCATTTTGCCTTGAAGAAGATGGGGGGTACTCTGGTTAACCTGTGTCTATAACAGTTATAACTAGACCACTGCAGTAGCTCAGTTGGTAGAGTGCTCGCTCTGTAAGTGGGAGGTTGTGGGTTCGATCCCAGGCTTTGTATGACCCAAGACTTGAAAGTGCCAAGCACTCAGCATTACGAAATGAAAGTCATGGTTCTTTCAGATGGGAATTTAATATAAACGAGCTCCCGTGTCACGGTGGGCTTGGCACGATAAAGAACCCTGCTGTATAATGCCATCAGTGCAACACAAAGGCAAAATTTCTGCACCTTGACTTGGACATAAAACACAATTTTTCTCTTCTCAGCAACTACTGAGTTGTACTAACTCTGTAGATTTCTGTTCTAAATGAGGTAAATAAGTTACATTTTTAACTAAGCAATGATTTTTCTTCTTACAGCTAAACCAGTTGATGACACAACTTTGGACTTAAATGGTGAAATATTTGGAGATAAAAATGTTAATTTCTCTTGTCACGGTTATCCAGGCTACCCTGGTGGAAAATTAATATTTTTGGTAAAATTAGAAAACGATACACATTTTAAGGAACACAATTTTCCAGTGAGTCAACGAGACGTAAACGATAAAGGTTGTGTTCGGCAGGAGATTATTACAGTCAACCATACATTTGACCAAAAATGGCATGGTGCTGAAATACTTTGCAGACCAGAGTTAGGCGTCAAAAATGACACTGGTTTAAATGACACACAGAAAGTAGAGATACTCATCATGCCAAGAGGTAACATTTATTATTAAATTAATGCTTTTCTCTTCTCTTGCTTTTTGACCACTGCGGTAGCTCAGTTGGTAGAGTGCTTGCTCAATAAGTGGGAGGTGGTGGGTTCGAGCCCTGACCGGGTCTGTCCCAAGACTTGAAAGTGAGTGGGTAGTGACTTCTTTCGCCAAGCACTCAGCATTACAAAATTAAAGTCGCAATTCTTTCAGCTGAGAACTTAAATTAAAAGAGGTCCCATGTCACTGTAGGCTAAGCTTGGCACAACAAAGAACCCTGCTGTATAATGCCATCGGCAAAACGCACAGGCAGAATTTCTGCACTTTTGCCTATAGCTGGAGACGTCTCAATATAAGTGAAATATTCTTGACTGAGACGTTAAACACCATTACTCAACTCAACTCGGCCTCTCACACTACAAATTCCGTTTTAAGTATGTTTGTCAGTTCGCTTGTCAAAGGTCAGTGGCTTTCATTAGGCATTCCTGTTTCTTTCACCATCCCTGAACTGATCGTATCAATATGAGTGAAAGAACTTGACTGGGGTGTTAATACCATTACTCCATTCAACACACTAATACATTCCCTCCCTCTGTCTCTGTCTCTGTCTCTCTCTCTCTCTCTCTCTCATTTCATTTTGATTTGGAGGTTTTTTTAAATGCAATGATCTTATCTGACTTATACATGTTATAGTTTTATTTGTTTATGTTTAGCATGTTTAACTTATTTCTTTATTGCTGCAGTGGTTTTCCAGGCATTCTGGTTTCATCCACCATCCCTGAACTGACTGCCTTGGTATAAGTTAAAGTTCTTGACTGGGAAGTAAAACTTCATTACTCTGTTCCACGCCTTGATTTAAATGGAATGCTGATGTCATTCTTTTCTGCCAAAAATCTTCACTTTAGTATTTGTCTCAGAAATTCATTTAAGTTTCCTTTATTTTTTTCAGACCTAACACTTACCAGTGCTAATGGTAACCTAGGAGATACCAACATAAGCATCCAATGTAGTATATTTAACTTTACCAAATGGGATCAGCTCGTTATAAGTCATGGAAATTCCAGCCTTGCTGCCTTAGATTTTAATGGAGACTTGTCATCTGATTTGAGGCGGAATATCTCCATCATCCAAAATATAAAATATTTGCATACCACTTTGTCGATAATGTTTAATATGTTTGAATGTGATGACGGTGGAGAATACTCATGTTCTGTTGATGGGAGGTATACTAAGAGGTCATCGGTAATAGTAAAATGTGAGTATAAATAATGAAGTCTGCTGCTGTTCCTTGCAATTGACGTATTGCCGGTCATGCCTTTTATGTTCTGACACTGGCCGCCATCACAGTACCAGAGCAGCGTCATGGCATTTAAAGATGTACTAGTGTCAGTGACGTCATTAAATGACACAATTCAAGCCGAGTTTTCATTCTGTTTGTGTGTAACTCATGCGTAACGGGCCTTTGTCGGAACATCGTTTGCCTGACCAGCGATCTGTCAATTGGATCAACCCTTTTGTAGGACATTTTGGAAAATATTTATGTGGGAATTTTCAAAATAGTCATTTTTACAGGGAAAGATGAATTGATATGATACCATATCCAATAGAAAAAATTGTTTGCACAAACTTTAGGTGGAATCATGAGGTAAAGTGGCAAACCCTGTTAGTGCTGGACGTTCTGAAGTATATTTAATAAAACATATCCAAATCTTGAAATGCAAAGCAAAATAGCTTAAACCTTGGTTACATTGGAAATGTTCATCTAGTCTGTCACTAAGAAATATTCAGTGTAACTAAGTACAATCTGTAGCAAGTGGCTAGACACCCCTGCCCTTGCAAGTTGAGCGGTATTGCAGTAGTACATCTAAGTGTTAATATAACAACTTCTGCATGACGGGAATATTGAAATAGTGTATTAATTATTCTTAGAGCCAAAATAATTTCAGTATGGTGAATATGAAGTGTTAAAGTTAAAGTCTGTCCTGAGCCATTAGGCCCATCAGGCCGGAGCTTATCCCGGTTTCCGTGGCGTTAAGCGACTGAGAGTACAAGACTCTCCCCTGAATGGGACGCCGGTCCACCGCAGGGTTCACCCCCAGCATTTTGCTGATACTCATTTATTTTTCAGCTGAGTGAACTGGAACAACGTGAAATTAAGTGTCTTGCTCAAGGACACAACACATCGCCCGGTCCAGGGATCGAACCCACGACCTTCGAATCATGAGTCCAACGCCTTAACCACTAGGCCACCTGCTTCCACGAATATGAAGTGTGCCTGACTATTACTATGTTTCTTTGGTGTTTATATGAATAAAATTAAATTTTGAATCATCAGCTGTAGCAAGTAAAAAATTTGCTTCGATATAGTATTAGGATTCAAATTTTCAGTTCAATGTCCATAACTGCATGGCATAACTAAGAACTGAAAATTTCGGTCATGCCCAAATAACAGCTACCAACTGAGCTAACTAATTATTGTCTCCAGATGCCAAAACTTAGCCTTACAAATATGGTGTAAAAATGTCCTTTACCTATTGTTAAACCTTTAGATATATACATACTGGTAATTTATATTTTAAGTTAAAGTCTGTCCCGAGCCATTAGGCCCATCAGGCTGGAGCTTATCCTGGTTTCAGTGGCGTTAAGCGACTGAGAGTACAAGACTCCCTGAATGGGAAGCCGGTCCATCGCAGGGTTCACCCCCAGCATTTTGCTGGTACTCATTTATTTTTCAGCTGAGTGAACTGGAACAACGTGAAATTAAGTGTCTTGCTCAAGGACACAACACATCGCCCGGTCCAGGGATCGAACCCACGACCTTCGAATCATGAGTCCAACGCCTTAACCACTAGGCCACGCGCTTCCACGATGCCAAAACTTAGCCTTACAAATATGGTGTAAAAATGTCTTTTACCTTTTTTGAACCCTTTAGATATATACATACCAGTAATTTATATATGTAAATAGAAGTTAATTTAACAATTCATATTTTTAATTTATTTTATCAGCACCACCTTCCGGAACTCCAGTATTGGATCTAGATGGTGATTTATCCAATAAAACAAGTATACAGTTTACCTGTACCGGAAAACCAGGCTACCCAGGAGGTGAACTAAGACTACGAGTAAAATACGAAAATAAAACCGAATACGAAGATCATGTGTTTAACAACATCAAAAGGATCGTGAATGATGTCGATTGTGTACGGGAAGAAACTGTTATTGTGGAATATAATTTTACATCAAGATGGAATGGTGCTAAGCTTTTGTGTCAGTCGTCGGAACGACCAATTGATCATGATGAAAATAAAACCAAGGAGGATAATGAAGTTGAAATAGTGCTGATGCAAAGAGGTAAAACATTTGTAATCATGGTTGGAGTTATATAAATGTTAAAATTCTACAGTGTTGGATATAAATCCTGGCTTTTTCTACCCAAGATTTAGGGCCTAAATTAGGTTCCATTCCCAATTGCAAAAACATATTTTCCCAATTGTTGAGGGTTTTTTTCTAATTACTTTTCAGTACATAGGTCAATTGGTCTTTTTTGTGTGCAATTGTTGCTACAACAAATTATTTACTGAAATGTCAAAATTATTTCAAAATTTTGATTGACAAAAGTAAAAAATAATATTGTTGCTTCATTTGGGAGACATATAAATGGCATGCCATTGCATTTTACACTTGTTGATATTCCAGTCCCCAGGTCCAAAGTTGGTAATCTTGTTTTCACATATGAACCAAAGATGTTATTTTGTCTGGCTGTTTCATCATTGACTTGTGTTGCGGTTGCATAGGGTCAAGCCAAGTTTTTAGCATACAGAAAAAAGAGATATAATTATTCTGTTAAAAATTACAAATTCATCAAGGACCTCAGAAACTAGGGAATTTTTAACCCCTGCAAGTACATTTTTTTCTTCTTTTTTTTCTTCACTATATTGAAGGTGCTTAGGTTAAATATTTGTATTTCTATGTCCTATAAATGTTTTTATTATTATTATTATTATTTATTATTATTTTCAGACCTTCAACTTACTGGTATTAATGATTATATCGGCTCTCAGAACTTAAACATAACCTGTTCTATCTACAACTTTACAAGATGGGGTGTCATAAATATCGAGAAAGACGGAGTTCCCTTCGTGACAATCAACTCAGATCATCAGTCATCCGTATCTGGAAATGATGATAACATCGTGGTTCATACCTATATAAGATATTTGTTTGCCGAGGTCAAGGTCATGTATAAAAATTTGATTTGCGATTACGAGGGGGCATACACCTGTTCTGTGGATAATAGATACACTAAAAAGACACAGATTGTGACAAAAAGTAAGTTGTTAATACTAATTACATATTGTGTAAAAATTTTATCAAATTTGTATCAATAGGCCACGTTGGCCTGATGGATAAGATGCAGTCTTCAAATTCAGGGTCTCTCACCGCTGTGAGTTCGAGTCCCGTTCAGAACACATGTGGGAAAGTGAATTTTCCTTGTTGTTGGCCTTTACTAGTTCACCTGGTATCAGTATAATGTGACTGGGGTAGTGGTATGCTTGTTTGCGGTGTAATGACTCTGTGAGCTGGCATGTTAAAGTTGCCCTTAGTGCGCATTAGTACAAGGCAGACCATACAACACGCACGCAATTCATAGGCATCACGAAATTGTTCATAGATTAATCCATAGAGATTAATGAAATAGTTTTCATCGTGAATAGCTGAACAATTGCTGATGCGACGTTAAGCAACATTCAACCAACTAACCAACTAAAATTTTTATCGGTATTCAATTGATACTTGTTTCTGTTATTGTGAATAGTTTATATATTTGTATGGGATGGTACCAACAAATGCTGGTCAACCAAATGCTAGTTATGGGACAGCAGTACCTTGTTTTACAAAATGTTACGGTTACAAAAACTAGTAATTCTACCATTATAACTAGGACTTTAAGCTGGGCTGCATTATCTTTTCATTTTCAAATATATGAGGTGCGCCAAGCAAAAACCAGGCTTATGGTCAAAATTTTCGATTTTGAGATAAATACATATTCTTAAAGTGTGTTTATTGTAGTTTCCAAAAATACCAACTTTTTGGAAATATTTTACCTAGAACCTATTTAAATTTATGTTTAAAATAAAGGCGATCATTAACGACATTCAAAATTTTACATTTTAATAACGTCATGTTATGGGTGAGTAACGTCCGTCAAAATAACGTTGTTATACACATACTCCACGACATAATATGTTATTTCATTTCGCTATTTAAAACTTGTATATCTAAATAATACAATAGTTCGTACTATGCTCCATATGAGTCCAACATAAGGAAGAATTGAATCAATCGCACAAATTACCGTGGTAATGCTAAACATTCTGTTGATTCATAAGTGTCTTATGAACGTAATCAAATAATAGTAAAGTTTCATTCCTCAACATTTAGTAGAGGCAAGTGAAATATTTCTATGGGCACCTAACAAATTGCTAATTATGTCCGAAAGGGAACTGTTGTCAAAGGTAATCCAATAGGTCAAGTTTCCCCCAGATAAACAATCTGATATCATGTCCTCCTTCATTATTTTGATGTTGTCTTTAACTTGTACCATATCGGGAGAATAAAAAATTGACTCGAGATTGATAGACATTTCGTCTATTTTTACTTTAAAACCAATTCCAATCTTTATCCTTATCCAAACCCATCTAGGTTCTTCCACGTGGTAACTACAACTTGACCACCACCCCCCCTCTCTCTCTCTCTCTCTCTCTCTCTCTCTCTCTCTCTCTCTCTCTCTCTCTCTCTCTCTCTCTCTCTCTCTCTCAGCTGTAACATAGTTTTGTTCACAAAAATGTCCATACACTTATTGCTTTCAAATCACAAAAGTTTTGATTAAAAAAATGAAAGATTATTGATATTGTAGTTTATGGAAGTATATATGCAACTGGATAATATATCGCCTAAGTTCAGAAATAAAAGTAACCAGTTAAGAAAAAAGAAAACAATCACCTTGAGTGTCTATGTATTTACATAAAGTACTGTAAACTAATTTATTTTCACGTGCAAGGATAAAAATCGTGAAAATTTATTGCCGCGAAATCAACATACACAAAGACACACGTGTAAGATGAAACAATTCGAGTGTACCATAAAACGGGAAAGGTCATTGATATGGCAAAGTCCCCCAAATAAATGAAAATATGTACAATTATCAATGTTTATTTCGTTAAATTATCATTTACAAAACTTTTTATTCCATCATATTAGAACACTTAATACATCTATCTGTGAAAGACAGGAGAAGAGAGAAAAATACAGTGGCCAAACCGAGAATCTAACACAAGACTTTTCCCATACTATAGCTAGCTGAATGATGAGCTACCAGGTCATCTATCGACCGCGGTCCATCACATAATCTCCTTCCTCTTTTATTCATCTACATAAAATCGAAAGTTAATCTGTTATTCGGCAATTTTAATGGTAGAGCGAGCCCTAAAAAGTAACAGGAACGGGTAAATGCAACAACGAAATCGGTACTTAAACCTAATCCGAAACCTTCCGATACTAGCCACTATACCAACTGAGCTGTATGTACGGTCAACTATTGAGCCCAGCACACACACACACACACACACACACACACACACACACACACACACACACACACACCTTTGGACACAGCACTTGTATCACAAAATGAAATTTAGCCATTGCGCAGTTAATCAATTTTATTATACCCCATACACACACTTAGTTTGAAGGCGTATACAGAAATCAACATGCATATCGGTCTGTCTAATTGTCCCATATATAAAATCGCGCCCTTCCATAACTTTCCCAGATACCTTATTCAATCACTTGTGACAATGCTCTGCTTACTTTTCAAATAAGCATCATGATTTTAATTTGTTAACAATATGATTAAGGCTATCAATGAAAAAATGTTGTACTAGATGTACGGTTGTTTTGAGGATGATTGCATTTTCGTATTCTGATCTCTGTTCTACAAATGCTAATTTCTCCTTCATGGTTCTGTTTTTTGTTTATATGTTTTAGCATCTGGTAGCTTAAACATCATTTCACTCACCTTTGTCATTTTTTTATTTCAATGAAGAAAATAATGAGATATCCATAACAATTGCTGCGAGTGCTGATTTTGAGTGTAATAAAAAAAACCTTTAAAACTTTAGATCTATGAACGAATAGTACCTAACGCATTTATGTGGGCATGTGGTCCGAGATAGTTAAGTTAAAACGGTTGAGTGTTTTCTTCGTCTGGCAAATATTATATTGGGATCGATGTGGAAGCGTCATGGGTTGGGAAAATTAAAGCCGAGGTCATAATGAACAATTGTTTAACAATGGTTCAACGGGTTCATACATATGTCTGGCATCTTTCATGTCGCTCATAGGTTTCTGTTCAACTCTATCTTGACCATTTTTATACCCCGTTTTAAAGCAGTGGGAGTACGCTGCTTGTCCCTCAATCTGTCCGAAAGAAAAAAATTGTAAGTTTCCTCGGCAACTACTAATTACAGCCACTTGCCATTTTGTATGCAATTTCAGTATGGGTTCCCTTGTCGCAAGTACTGATTTCATGTCTGCCAGGCATCTTCTTCCTGTTTACCAAGTTTATTTTTTTATATTTACGGCCAATGGTTCAAGATAAAAGCGGGGGTATACACTAAATGGGCAGTAGCTCACAGATGTCTTGTCTGTTCAGGTGCTGATGTTCGTGATTCGTCGTAAATGTTCGGAAGATTTTACTATTTTATTACTGTAATTGATGGCATTGTTCATTCTAAAACATTCATATTTATAACATACATCAGTTTTCGGTGAATTTATTTTTATATAAATAACTTTTGAACACGGGACTCGAGCTCCTTGAATGTTTACAAGTTTAATGGTTATTTGGTTATTTGACTGATATCATATACATGGATTTTCATCAAAATGGATGCTTTGTGTTACCAGATGGGAAATATAGGGGACAATAGAAGAGATTCGTCTTGTTATCAGGATCCTTTCGATGGCCATAATACATTATGGCACAAAAGTCACTCACCATTTGAATATGAGTTAAGCTTGCGATTACAAAGAAAACATATCTTGTCGTGAATGGCTGAAAATATTGATTATGCTAACCAATAGAAACTTTAATAGAGCTTTATCATGATCGACTATAGCTAGAGAGAGAGAGAGAGAGAGGTGGGGGGGTTAACTTATAAAGATAACTTAAATCTTTAAATTATGATCATTCTAAGAAATTGAAAAAATAAGATAGGTAGTTTACCAAAATAATCACCTAGTTTATATATTGGTTGGTTGGTTGAATGTTGCTTAACGTCGCATCAGCTATTTTTCAGCTATGCGTGACGAGAACCATTTTAATAATCTCTACGGATTAATCTATGAACAATTTGGTGTATGCATGCGAAGTGCGAGGGTGTTGTATGATCTTCCTTGTACTAACGCACACTCGGGGCGACTTAAAGGTGCTAGATCACCGAGACCGAGTCAGTACAAGCGTACCACTCACCCTGTCCACTATATTGATACCGTGTGAACCAGTAGTTACACATTTTCTTAAAATGACCAGAACACTGCATTAGTTCGGCACTAAGAATTTTAGTTGGAAAAACCTTTTGCCTGGGGTTGTCTCTCCTTGACTTAAAACTGCTGAGAATTCCGAACAGTATGAAACAGCTTAGATTTTTGCCAATAGAGGAACCCTCCTTAGATCTGTGTCGATTGTATTTTACTTTCGTTTAAATATATAAAATCATCAAAACTAAAAAATGAAATAAATAGAAATAAATCTTAAAAAAACTAATTAACGATAGACGGAAAATCTTTTGGAGTAAATGAAATATTAACCGTATATTTTTAGTCGACTGTTTTAATCTTGGTCCGGTTTTACATTCAATAGTATTACAATTTTATTTATTTATCTATTTATTTATATTTTCACCAATAGACCAATAGTCTAATGAATAGCTGTTCATTATAACTTTTGGAAATTCCGAATATTTTAATTATTTGTATTTTTTTTATAAAATTTGAATAAAGTTGTGTCGTCTATGTATTGTACGTAGATCTACATTTTTGGTTTAATATCCGATTGTTTCAAATTCTGTGATATTTTAATTATTATTTTGCTAGATTCACTATTGCTTTCATCAGAAACAAACTATCTTTTGACAAAGAATCTGCAAACGTGAACGACGTTATCATTTTAGTGCGCTCCGTGTCTAAAATTACGGCATGGAAAATGCGGGATCTTTTGACGTCATTTTTCTCATTATTACGTCATAGACGATAAGCCTGGTTTTTGCTTGGCGCACCTCATATAGAGGTTCAAAATTCCCTGGGTCTGAGGTCCAGGACCTACTGATTTTACATTCAATTTAGGACCCTTGATGTTTAAACTGTAAAGGCCCAATAGACCTACTAATTTTTACCAAGATTATGAGTTTTCCTACTTTTTCCATATGATAACATGGACCTAACCTAACCTAAGTTAATATTGTCCGTCTTTCAAATCTTTATGTTGAGCCTGCCAAAAAAAAAAAAAAAAAAAGGTGCTGGACATTCTATTACAAAACATAATTTTGAACCCCTGATAGAGCTGGCACTGAAAATGAAATCTTTCACAGTTGCCATTAGTTGTTTCCCAACAATCGAACATTAGTGTGGTAATTTAATTAATATAATGGTTTTACATATTGCATATTCATATTACTGATGGAATATCTTTCAACAAATATGGGTTAAGTCTTTTATTTTCCAATACAGTCCAACCTGCCTTAAAGGCCACCTCTATATAAGGCTCACCTGCTTATAAAGGCCAGTACAATTGTATCCCAATTGCTCTATTTATATTATTTGAACCTGTATATAAAGGCCACCTGTCTATAAAGGCCACTTTTACTTGTTCCCTCGGTGGCCTTTATAGACAGGTTTAACTGTACATGTATTAATTCTTTTCCTAATATGCCATTTATTTTTTCAGCACCACCACAGGGAACACCTAAACTAGATCTAAATGGTAACATCTTTGGTTCTTCAAATGTAGAATTTACATGTTCTGGCATTGCTGGATACCCTAACGGAAGTCTTGCAATAAAAGTGAAATTGGAAAATGATACAACATTCCGGAAATACGATTTTAAAAATATGGTCGTAGAACGGAATGACACTGACTGTATACGCCATGAAATCATACGTGTTAAGCATCATTTTACAATGCCTTGGAACGGAGCTAAAATCATATGTGAAAATTCTGATGCAGTGAACAGTTCAGAAAGTATCGAAAATGAAGTGGAAATACTTCTACTTCCAAGAGGTAATATAATAATTTGATTTTTCCTAATCAATTTGCATATACTAAGTGATATGATTTTGCCTATGATGGGCAAAGCTTCATAATTATAGCAATAAGAGAGTGTCCAATTTACAATTTATCATGTAACTTGAGTGCATAAAAATGAATTAATTGTCATATATGCATTACGCATGTGGGTGGTCTCCCTTGGGGGTGACAGGCTTTGGCCATATTTAATTTATAAAAAAAGGCTTGAATGGAGGAAATAGTCTTTTATCTAGTCAAGATTATTTCCTTTGTATCAAGGGAGTCAATTTTGAATGGCCATGGAACTGGAGTGTCCAGATAATTTTCCCTTTTAGGGTCTGCACAGAGGGTAGTTGAACTAAGATTTTGAAAAGCTCTTGAGTTTCATTCTTTTGTGATCTAGACCACTAAGCCATTTAAAACCCTGATAGGTGGGCAGACAAACCATTAGGCTCAGTACAAAAACCAGCATATGTATTTTTGTTTAAATAAAAAAATTATACACTCTCTGTCAGTTTAATGTTTGTGTAGGTAAAAAGCATGCTGCACTCTCTCACCAATTAAACATAAACAAAATTGTAACATTTTTAGAACAAAACTATTCTTTGGTAACAACAAGTGGACAACTCACTCATCTGGAGCCTCACTCTGTGGACTCCATTAGATTTCAAAATTGTCAACTCTATTATCAATAAAGTTCATACACCTGGACTTCATTGGTATATGGGACACTTGCATTATAAATGTTTAAAATCTTTAGATATATCAATAATCATTTCTCTATTTACAGGTATATTCTTTAGTGGTACAGAGGGTCTTCTGAAACAACAAAACCTGTCAATCCAATGTCATATTGAAAACTTTACAAAGTGGGACCAACTAGAAATATCCAGGGGAGACAAACCAGTAGTGACACTAACTCCAGACGGTCGCCTGCAATCCAATATGTCAAATAATGTAGTGGTAGACCATGTAATACGTGATTTCTATGCTAGTCTTACCCTGAGGTTTAACCCATTGGACTGTGAGTTTGAGGGTCGGTATACATGCACTGTGGACAAACGGTTTTCTGATGACACAGATGTCATTGTAAAATGTAAGTTCTCTTGATGTCTTTGTTAAGTTAATGATGTGATTTTGTGGGAGTACCACTAAAGTGTAGCTCAGTAGACAATGCTGTAGATTCATATGTGAGGCTGTGGGTTTGAAACCGAACTGAGGTCTGACCAAGACTGGAAATAACTTTTTCTATGCACTCAGCATTTGGAAATAAAAATCACAGGGTCCTTGGAAGAGACAATAAAAACTGTGTCACAGCAGGCGTAGCACACCAAAGAATCCTCCCTGCACCCTTGCTCTGAACACACTGCAAAGGTAAAAATTTCTGCCACTTCACCAATCGCTGGTGATGTCTCAATATAATATTTTTGACCTGGATGAAAAGCCCCATTCAATAAATTAATCATTCTGGTAACTTATTTTAATTTTCTTACCATAAATCTGTCATGTTTGTAATCTGTTTAATTTTTGTTGGAACTTCAAACAACAAAGCAAGTTGCCTACAAATAAATTGTTGGTGGAGGTTTTGCAAGCCTAGGCTTACCAAGAACCCTCACAAAGTTTTATGGCTGTCATCACTCTGTTGTTGATATGTATGGTGTTTCTGTATCCAGAATTATCCTGGATATATTTTGTTCCGTGTTGCTTTCATTCTCAATTTTGATTTCACCTGTGTCAGATGTAGTCAAGTTAAACAGGAAGTGCTTAGCTTTCCAGGCTCACTTTGCTTGTGTAAAATGTAGGTGTTTCACTTAATTTCAGTCCTCAAATTGGGTTTCAAAAATAAGTGACCAGGCAACCTTTTCTTTTAAATGAAGAAAAATTTTGGCATCTTTTAGGTATAGAGAACAAAAATACACATTTTTCAGATTAACTTACAAGCATGTACATACATCAGTGTCATTATTTAACAATGATGATGATGTAAAATGACTATTATACATGTATTGCCTAAATTTACAACAGTATCATCAAAATCTGTAACACAAAATAATATCTGTTATCTGGTCACAAAAGTTCAAATTTAAAGTGGACAAGCTGGCCACCATTTACAAATTTTAGTCCCCAGACACAATTCCAAGTCGATTTGGCCATCATTTTAGTTAACAAAATTGAAGCCTGAAATTGCTAGTTTTCAGTATTTTATTTTGATTTGTGGATTGTATTTGTGAAAATTAATGGCACAGAAATTAAAGGGTGGTTTACGATAATGGATTTTACAAAATTAACTCTGCTGTTTCTCTACTTACAGCTTTACCACAAGGACAGCCAGACCTAGATTTGAAGGGACAGATCTTTGGAAATACCAACTCCAAATTTACTTGCTCAGGACAACCTGGTTACCCTGTTGGGCAGCTTGATTTTAGAGTGAAATTTGAAAATGATACAGAATACCGGCCATATGAATTTAACAACGCTAGAAGAGAAATTAACATCACAAATTGTATAAAATACGAAACTGTGCATGTGGACCACAATTTTACCCTGGACTGGAATGGTGCCAAGGTCATTTGCCATGATCCAAAGACAATGAATGAGTCTTTCCCTGAAGAATCTAATTCAAGTGAACCAGTAGAAATTGTTTTGCTGAAAAGAGGTATATAACATAACTATATAAAGTGCATATACAGTCAAACCTGTCTATAAAGTCCACTCAAGGGAACCAATAAAAGTGGCCTTAATGGGCAGGTGACCTTTATATATACAGGTTCAAATAATATGAATAAGGAACACTTGGGATACAATTCTACTGGCCTTTATAAGCAGGTGGCCTTTATACAGAGGTGGGCTTTAAGGCAGGATGGACTGTACATCTTATCAAAATTAATTTGTTATATGAACAAACACACATATGCAGAGCTGTCAACCTCCTTCATTTAAGAATAAAAATTGGCCCAATTTCCAAGCTTCAAAACCTTAATGTTATAATTTCCAGTCATTTTTGTGAATGTTCCCAATTTGAATAAATTATGATGTGCAAATTATAAATGGTAACGTTTACATTTATACTATTTATACTATGTATTCAACCTTAGATTTTTTTCAAAATTTGAATAATTTCCCCATTCTAAGTGTCCTGCATCTAGTACCAATGTGCTGGTACTAGTGAATGTGGCAACCTTTAAATTTAGAGCCATTTCATAAAGAAGACCTTGGAATTTGCTGTTGGCTACAATAGACTTGCTATTTTTTAATTCACCTATATAGCTGGTTATGTCTCAATATAAGTGAAATATTCTTGATTGGGACAAAACTCCATCCAATCAATCATTGTAGTCAATAATAACAGGCAAATTTTTCCATATGAATTTCGTTTTAAGTTAATGTGAAATTCATGATAATTTCATGTGATATTCGTGATAATTTCATGTGAAATTCATGATAATTTCATGCTAAAACTCTGTGAATTGTAGAGCTTATACATGAAATCCATGTGAACAAACTTTAACTCTGTGCCATAATCAACATTGTGTATTTTTCAGATATATCATTCCAAGGACTCTCTGGATTTATTGATACAGAAAATCTAAGCATTATATGTGCCATAACGAATTTTACAAAATGGAGCGAAATTGTGATCAGTAAAAATGGGAAACCAATAGCAACAGTGGAATATGACGGAACAGTATCGTCGGTTTTACACAGAAATGCTTCGGTTGTGGAAACCATTGAGTATTTGTATGCCTGGGTGGAGATTAAGTTTAATCCACTTCTTTGTGTGGACGAGGGGAATTATACATGTACTGTGGATCAGAGATATACAAAACAAGCATCAGTTATAGTGAAACGTGAGTATTTTGTTCACAATGATTTGTAGGTCAGTTACAACTTTTATTTAATCACCTGTAAGTAAGGTAGTTGTAATGATGTCATTAGTGAATGTATATTCCAATTAATGTACTGTAAAAGTATTTAATTTCGCGTGTATGTATTTTCACGCTATAGGAAATTTAGAGATATCCATGTAGTGTTAATGTTTGTGTATTTTGAAAATGTACTATAACACAATAAGCATAATATAATTTTCGCTTGGTATAAATTTTCGCACAAAACTAACAGCCGCGAAATAAGCAAAAATTAGTAGACGTTTACAGTATATTTTTCAGCAGGAAGTATTTTGGCAATAATATGTGGCTTGCTCATATATCACAAAAAAATTAGAAGACAGCATAATCTACACATATAATGAGGGTGTCCATTGCTGAGTGATCTAAATTGCACCCTAATGGATGACAAGACTAACTCTCAATGCCTAGGGACCACTGCGGTAGCTCAGTTGGTAGAGTGCTCGCTCCGTAAATGGAAGGTTGTGGGTTCGAACCCCGGCCGGGTCTGACCCAAGACTTGAAAGTAGGTAGTGACTGTTCTTTCGCCAAGCACTCGGCATTACGAAATGAATGTCACAGTTCTTTCGGGTGGGAACTTAAAATAAACGAGGTCCCGTGTCACGGTAGGCTTGGCACGTTAAAGAACCCTGCTGTATAATGCCATAAGCGCAACGCACAGGCAAAATTTCTGCACCTTTGCCTATAGCTGGTGACGTCTCGATATAAGTGAAATATTCTTGACTGGGACGTTAAACACCATTACTCACTCACTCTCAATGCCTAGGTTCAGATCCTACTAAGACAGATTCCAATGCCGGAGTTTGTCAGTGGCTTGCCAAAAGACAGTGGTATTCTCCACTCACTCTGGTTTCCTCTACCATTCCAGTCATCATTTACACAGTCAACTTATTATACATATGCTCAGCCATATTTTTTTTTTTTGACAGGTCGTCCTGATGAGAATCCAATTTTAGATCTGAACGGAACTATATATGGTGACAGAAACGTAAAGTTCTCTTGCAAAGGTTACCCGGGATATCCAGTTGGAAATCTGGAATGGAGAGTAAAACTTGAAAATGAGTCATCTTTCCGTAGTTATGAATTTCCAGTCACAAAAAGAACCGTAAATACTATGGCAGACTGCATTCGCCATGAAACTGTAACTGTTGAACATAATTTTGGTATTGAGTGGAATGGTGCAAAAATTGTTTGTGTACCTCCTGGAACCTCTAATAACGACTCAGTTCTCATAGCATCCAATGACAGCTCAAACACTGTGGAGATCCTGCTTATGCCCAAAGGTAAGCTTATTTAGTCAAAACAAAGTGGAAGGGGTTCATTTAACAATGAGATAAATTTGGCGGGAAACAGTATCAGGACCGCATCTTGTGTGCAGGACAGTGAATAACCACACACTGTTCACATTTCTATGTTGATTACGTCACTGATAACACCATTTACGTCACAATGTCTTCGGTTTTCCGGAAAGCATATTTCTTAAAAATTCATGCGTAAACAGTAAAATTTATTTAGATCTTATAATTTAAAATTAAAATTATAAAATCTAGATACATGTTTTGATTGGTGTTATCAGTGACGTAATCAACAATGAAATGTGAACAATCTGTGGCAATTTACTGCCCCGCAGACACGAAGCGGTCCTGATACTGTTTCCCGCCATATGTATCTCATTGAACTGTTTTGAAATGGCATTCATAGTCAATAAATGCCAAACCTTTGCAGGACAAACTGAATAATGTGTGATTGCGCATTATAATCGGTTTGTGGTGCAAAGCTTTGGCATTCATATTGACTATGAATGCCATTTCAAAACAGTTCAATTTTTATATTTTCATTAAAAGTTTTTTTTAAATTCTGGAATTCATTGTTAGGGTTAATTCGCATTCAATTCTGGAATTACATTTCCGAGCATTTAGACAACAAAATTGAACGTGCAAGAGTCACACAAATGTTTGCAACGTAATACATAAACTACACGACGAGTTGTGTATTACATCACCATTCAATGAATGTGCACTAAATCAAAGACAATATTGGTGATGTAATACACAACTACGTCTAGTAGCTTACGTATTACGTCACCAATATTGTCTTTGATTTAGTGCACATTCACTGAATGGATGCAAAGTTATAACTAGTTTTACCTGGTAATAGATGGCATAGAACAATAGTTGTTGAATGGGATGGTTGAGGGCACTATAACCCCACCACTGGATATGTTAACTCTAGTGCTCATCAAAAGTCAGGAGTTTTGTAATCAGCTGTCCAAATATGTATTTATCTTTTTTTCTCTTCACCCAAAACTCAAAGCATCATTTTCTTTTGTTGTTGTAAAACATTTTTGCAAATCTCAATAATATATCTGAAAATACACAATTTTCCTGACTGATTTATTCAAATTTAAAGAATATTCAACCCAAAACATAACTGACACCGTTTTCAATTTTCACATGAATTTTTTTCATACCAATAATAAAATTATAATTGCCAGTTCTTGTCATTGACACACGGGCATTAACATATATATTTATCATTACTTTATCTAAAATTTATTGTAGATCTCACTTTCACTGGAATTGACGATTTTATGGGATCCGAAAATGTTAATGTGGTTTGCAGCATTTCAAATTTTACCACTTGGGATACCATAGAAATTATTAAGAGTGGCAACTCATTTAGTACACTAACTTCAAAAGGACAGACAACTCCCCCGGGGGAAAATATACCATATGTAATTGATCAGAACTATTTTAATGCCTCTCTCATGCCGTTGTTTGCCAAACTTGAGTGCAGTGATGAGGGAGAGTACAGCTGTAGTGTTGATGGAAAATTTACAAAAACTGGAAAAGTTATCGTAAGAAGTGAGTAAACGTTTTCTTGATTCAATATTTTAAGCAGAAGAAATGAGGCACATTCAATATTTCTCTTTGGCAATCTCGCCTTTCAACAAAGATGCTTTGCAGAGCACATGTAGTTGACAACTGCTGAGTCAATGTCAATGTTGTTTTAAGGGAAGGTTTTAACAAATTCTGATGCCGGCTGTTGGCAACATGCACTCCTATTCATGTAATAGTGCAAGTGTATCAAATCGTTCTAAATAAGATATGAATGATAAAAATAAAATCAAAAATTAAATTACTCATATGAGTTCATTATTTGGCATTTAAGGCCAGTCAGTGTCCATGTCCAATTCTAAGGGAGATAACTCATTTTTATTTGGTATTAAACATATTTCTAATGAATACCAGTATATTTTTCACCTTTTTTATTTAGCACCTCCAAGGAAAAACCCTGCAACAAACCTTCCAAGTAAAATCTATGGAGATAGAAAAGTTATATTTTCCTGTTCCGGATACCCTGGTTATCCTGAAGGTAAACTAGGATGGATTGTCAAATTTCAGAACGAAACCAAATATCAAAGATACGAGTTTGACGTAAAGGACAGAGAAATCAACGATTCTGATTGCATTCGGAAAGAGGATGTTACCGTCGAACATGATTTCACTTTGGAATGGCATGGTGCAAAAATCAAATGTGTTGAACCAGGATATAATGAAAGTGTTGATAATTCAACTGACGATGGAGTGGAAGTCTTACTGATGCCTAGAGGTAAGGTTTTATTGTAAAAATATATTGATACTTAGGTGCTTTTTTCAGGATTTTAACCACTTCTCAAAATTGACATATTGCTGACCACGCCTACAATGCTCCGACAAAGGCCCGGCATGCTTGAATTAAGACACAAAAAGAATGAAAACTCGGCCTGAATTGTGCCATTTAATGACGTCACTGAGACTAGTACATCACTAGTTGCCTTGACGCTGCTTAAGTACCATGATGACAGCCAGTGTCCGAACATAGTGGGCGTGGCCAGCGATCGGTCAATTACCCCACCCCTGGAGTCCCAACTTGGTACATCAAAGATTCATGATTATTAAAATTTAGGTGCAAGAAGGACATTATTTAACTTAAAAATAAACTAAAAAATAAGACTAAATAAAATTATGAAAAAATAAGTATTATGTTACAATTTGTAATTCCAATTGCAAAATAAAATTAATTAAATCTGGGGAAAATTGTTATGGTCCCTGTAATTAATGTTATGGACTATTGAACTTCTGCAGAAGGCAAAGGAAACTTCCCACAGATGAGCATTAAGGCACTTGGGCCTCTTCTTACTAAACTTGATAAAGTGTGCTGTAAACATGGTTTTTATATGTTTTCCAGATCTACAGTTCACTGGTATAGAAGGGTATCAGAAGGACAAAAATGTTATAATGAGTTGTAATATCAGAAATTTTACTCACTGGAACCATATAGATATTAAAAAGAAAGGCAGCACCATAATTACTCTGAAGCCAAATGGTCAAATTGACACCATGTTGGATGCTAGGATCAAAATATCACACCAGATGGAGCCATTTTTTGTGGAATTATTGGCAGAATTTTCAGAACTGTTATGCGAGGACGAGGGCGATTACAGCTGTTCAGTAGATGGCCGGTATGGGCAAAGCACTAGTATAGTAGTTAAAAGTATGTATATTTGATTAATTGAGACAGTTCATTATACTTTGCAAATTCATAGACATTGGAAATTTACCTTATTTCTTATATTTACAATATTTATGAAAATTAATCTATGCCGCTTTACATTTTCCATTTTAATTTGAAAACAGTTTTGGAATACAATGTTGGTACACCTTCTCATAAAAATGGGTCGGTTCCTGTCAGTCAACGAGAGCATTTGACATCTGACATCATAATGGAGCGTGTGTAGCAATATCTTTATGAAGTGGCAAAGTATAGTGGATGTCAAATACTTCATTGAAGGAAAAATATAGCAGTATTAAAAACCAGCATGTATACTCCATTTACATGCATTGAAGATTTCATAATGGCAGGTTAGATGTGCATCTCCAATTAAATTTGATTTTATGTTGACCTACAAGATGAACATTAAACTGGAGACTGCACATGTGGCGTAATTCCTTAACACAAATTAGCTTGTGCACACAGTTCTCTTTTGTGTCAATTCTAATGAAAATAGAAACCAATGCTTTACTGGTATAAGTTTAAAAATACCAAAAAATATGGCTGTTTTTGAAAAAGATTGGACAAATTTGGCTGACCGAAAGTATTTTTATGCGTACAATGTAATTAACGTTCATTTATTTTGCAACAATTATGTCATTGGCACAAGGGGCCTTTCTAGATTACCGTTTTTTAGGATAATTAACCATTTGTCTAATTTACAGCACGACCAAAAGGTAAACCATCACTTGATCTTAAGAAGGAAATATACAATACAAGAAGTGTTGAATTTACGTGCAGAGGAATGCCGGGTTATCCAGACGGAAATTTATCATGGAAAGTCAAGTTTGATAACGAAACCGAGTTCCGGGAATATGAATTTGAGAATTCTGTGCGGCTAGTGAATGATTCCAACTGCGAGAGGCATGAGACCATGACTGTAAACAAAAACTTTACCATTGAATGGAATGGCGCTTCGATAATGTGTGTAGAACCTGGTTCTAACGAGACTACTGATGTACATCCAGTTAAAATTTCTTTTATGCCCAGAGGTAAGTTCTGAATAGTATTGGTTATGATGACTTTTGTGAAACAAAGTGGAATTTATACAATCATGCCTGGAAATCTTTTTTATACAATTATGAAAGGAACCAGAAAACTTGACTTATGCTACAATTAAGCAAGTCAAAATTTAAACAATTGAATTTGGAAATCTTCCATTTCTGAATTGTGATAGATTTAATAAATTTTACCCTTAAATATAATTATTTTTATGAAATTTTAAAAACATGGGATTTAGGACAATTTGCATATGAAAATCTTTTACTTTACAGTTGTGAAAAAAATAATGTAAATTGAATGAAATAAACAAGACACCCTCAAATTAGTAAGGATGAATCAGTAATTAATCAATTAATTGCATTAAATTTGATTTTTATAAAATCAAAGAATATTTCACCCTGGGTTAAAATTGCAAAAAGGACTTTTTCTAGACAGGATCACAGGATGTGTTCGTGTGGGAATGGTGTGGTAGGATTTGGAAAACAGTTAGGCTGCAGATTCTTGCAATATCATAGTTTTTAAGGGAAAATGTGAACTGATATGATTCCATATCCATTGAAAATAATAGTTCTACACAAACCTTATGGGGTATCACTTCGTACAAGGATGAACCCCATTGTTAAAAAAAAAATTAAACGCATTATCATTATTTTGAGATTTCGAGTGAATAAAATCTGTCACTTGATTAGAAACTAGTTTAGTTAAGGTTATTTACATTTTGACATTGCTATTTTTGTAACCATTGTTTTTTTTTTCTATTTTAGAGTTGACATTCATTGGTGTCGATGGATTTCTTGGAGAAACAAACCTTCAATCAGTATGTTCTATTGAGAATTTCACATATTGGGACAACCTTGTGATCAAGAAAGAAAAAATCCCAATAGGATCACTTTCTTATACCGGGTCCTTGGATAATTTTTCCAACAATTCCTTATCCCCGAACATAAAAGACCACTTTGCCTCATTGACCATGTCCCTGGACCCACTGAAGTGTGAAGATGAGGGGATGTACACTTGTTTTGTCAACGAAGGGAAACACACCTCTGAAGCAAAGGTCATAGTTAGAAGTAAGTGGAAAATACTACTGTAAATATATTTAAATTTGTGCGTATTTAATTTCAAGGTATATTCGAGTTTTGAAATTAAGACATATCTCCGCATAGTTAGATTTTGACATTTTTTAAATATGCACTATATTACACATTAGGCATAATAAAATTTTCGGTTTGTATCAATTTTGGTGCAAAACAAGCAAAAACTAGTACACCAATAAAATAAATATGTTTACAGTATATGTGGCAGGTCAAGTAAAAACTATAATTATTTCATTTTGTAAGGTTTTGAGATATTGCAGAGGTCATTTTAACCTTGAACGGAAGCACCTGTTGCGATAATGATGTACAATATTTATCTTGGAGTTCAGTATTACTGGAATTGCTAACAATAGGAAAATTTTACATGTACATATATTTACAATATGACTGTATCTCTCTTCAATAAAACATGCAGAAGCAATTGTATTGCAATTCTCGTTGAAAGACAATAGGGATCATGACCCTTGATGCATATAAATTTGCCTGTAAGATGACATTATGTTCCCCAAAGGGCGACGTTATGTGATTGTCTTTTATGACGTCACTATAGGTCATGCCCACCTCACATGGCAAAAAACCCTAACTTATGTGCCAAATTCAAAATGAATAAAATGTTGGCACGCACCACACTATCTTACATCACCTCTTGAAATACCATGATCAGAATGTCATTTCTTAATAACAAAAAACACTGCTACCATAGTTATTATTACAGATGTAAAAAAGAAAATTCACTTTGTAATATAAGACAGGTAAATTATCTCCCTTAGGCCATAAATGTATATTACACTGTAGTAGTCATTAACTAAATACCTTATATTTTTAGTTTTTTTTTTTTTTGTAAAAATTAAAATGTTTACATAATTTTAAATGGATTAAAGAGGCTTATGTCATCTTTATTCATTTAAATATTATGTTAGATCTGAGCTTTTTTATACCCCCAGTTCGAAGAAGAATGGGGGTATAAAATGGTTTACGTCTGTCCCTCCCTTCGAAACAAAAATTTTAGTACCAGTTTTCTAAGCATTACTAAACGCAGCTACTTGTAACCAAGTTCAATATAAAGTCCCATACTGCAAGTACTGATTTCAAGACTGCCAGACATCTACTTCTTGATTTTACCAACCTAGTTTATTTTTTGACATTTACGATCAATTATTGAAGTTAAAAGCAGGGGTTTACTAAGTGATCAGTAGTTCACAGTTTTTTGTTTTTTTAACATAAATAAGTAATCTTAATAGAAATAAGCATTGTCTTAATATTCATGTTCACTTAAACATCAGGGTTGATCAACTTTGATTTACAATTTCAGCACCTTCGAGAGGGAAACCCAAATTACAACTTGATGATAGACTGTATGGAAAACGGAATGTCAATTTTAGCTGTTCTGGTTACCCTGGATACCCGGACGGAGAGTTAGCATGGAAGGTCAAATTTCAAAAAGAAAACAAGTTTAAGAACTTCTCGTTTGATTCTGCTGAACGATTTGTTGAAGATATCAACTGCATTCGACATGAACGTGTTGAAGTACATCATGAGTTTTCACTGAAATGGAACGGAGCCACGATACGATGTGAAACACCAGATACTAATGATTATGACGAGGTTCAAATCTGGCTAATGCAGAAAGGTAACTTAAGTGAAGCTTACTGGTCCCGGTTTCACAATCATTCCTTAGCTAAGATTTTCCTTAACTTAAATCTTGCAAAATTTCAAATCTGTATAATTTTGTTGATTTTTAAGATATTGAGGAATTTAAGGTGTCAATTTTAAGATAATTTCTAGATTAAAACATTTGCATTTATTTTAGACAAAAATATTCACCAGTAGTTCAAAAAGAGATTACAAAAATTTGCTAAATTTAAGTTAAGGAAAATCTTAGCTAAGTAATGATTGTTAAATTGGGGCCTGTTTGTTTACCCTTTTTCAGAGAAAGCAAGAACCCAAATATTTTATAGATTTTCAAAAGGGCGGATACAAAACAATAATTTATTTACTTACACGAGTCATGTCTTTCCTGTAAATACCTGTTTTTCCTGCATCCTTGCATTATATATATCATTCTATGTGACAAAATGTAACTTTGATAGTAAAATTTATATATAAATATAATGTCGGCCACACATGTGTATAGTATGATCTGCGTCTGACAAAAACATCATTTGAGCAAGTTTTTTTGGACTTGTCACTGGGGCGCAATTAGTTAGGTCGAGGGTCATTCTTATGCTAGGCGAGTTGGTGTTGAAGGGTGTGCGTTCGAGCCCCTACAGTGGCATAAAAATATTATCTTTAAATAGTAAAATATTTAATGAAATGTCGGGGTACTTTATGTTACAGAGTATGACAGAAAAGTTGACTTTATACGTAGGTTAGTGCAGGTCAAGAATGGATTTATTTTGGCATAACTAGGTTGGCCTAAATCAGTTTAATAAACTAATCAAGTGAACTACCTTTTTGCATTTTCAAACTTTGAAAAAAAATCTATGTAAATTAAAACTTTTAAACTCAACTTGAACTTTGAGCTACCCTTCATTGTACCCTTTACGCACCTACGTAAATTTTTGTCCCATCATCATATTAGCAGTGATTAGGTCTATGATTTAATTTAATACAATTTAAATGATTCAACATGATTTTTATAGATCTTGAATTTACCGGAGCCACAGGCAACTTTGGAGAAAGTTTGGTCACATCAACATGCAGAATCTACAATTTTACAGCATGGAACTTGCTTCAAATCCGCAAAAATGATGACGTTATGGCTACACTTACCGTGGACGGACAACTTAAGTCCTTGTACCCTGGTCTAGTATCTGTAACTAAGAATATCAGCTCTTTTTATTCCTCCATTGATGTTACATTTGACATACTGACTTGCGAACACGAGGGAACGTATACTTGTAATGTTGATGGTAGCCATGGAGACACAGCCGATGTGATTGTAAAAAGTAAGTAACCAAGTAAAATCATCAATATCATTTAGAATGGAGTTGGATAAGTCTCAGTCAAGATTCTTTTACTTATACCAAGCAGGCTGACTAATTCAATGGATTTATCGGTTTTTGACGGATTTGTACCATTAAAATGAATAAATGTATTGATAAAATGAAGAGGTCAAATTTGACAGATTTTTCCCATTTTGGCAGTTTTTTAATTAAAAGTACTGAAAATTGTACCAAAATTTAACACTCAATGATTAGAAAGTAACTAAATGGCAACCTTGCGCACTAAAAATATACTGATTTGGACAAATAAATAAATTTGATTGGTCAGCCTGTATGAAGGCATCGTCTACTTTGGTATGGCTGTTCTCCAACCATACTTATTATTTTGCTCCATTTCTTTTGCCACCATGTTGTGTAGCAGTTTTCTCCAAAACTTTTTAATTGATATTCATGAAACTCTGTGGACAATCTTTGAATGGAGTACTGGTGGATGAGCCATGGACTAGACTGAAATGGCATCCCATTTAGATATATAAGTTGTTAGATCTTTTAAAATTCCATTTTGATTGTCAACATTTGGAACTCCTGGTACAGTCAATATTGGATCATCAGACATCTTGATTATTTAGTCAAAATTGAAGTCTGCTGTCTACTTTTTATTGTTTGAGAAAAAAGTACAAAATTAAAGAAATTATTTGTATATCAAAGTTTATCACATTGATTAACAATCTTTTGATGGATTAGATGTGCCATTGACTATTGATATTTTGATCATGCATGTGGTTGGTTGTTTAAATATGGATTTCCCTTTTGGGGTTTGGGAGACATTGAAATACCATTTCACTTATCACTTGTTAATATTGGATTTTTATCTCACATCTTTGGAAGAATTAGAGGGGATATTGAATTTGAGTTTCTATCTGTCCATCTGAAATTTTTGTCTGTGCAAATTCTATGAAGCACTATTTCATTAAACTTGGTGCAAAGCATCAACATTGATACGAGATGTGCATATCATTAACCCAAGTTGGTTTGCTTATTTTCCTGGAAGTTATATTGCCCTTTGAACATAAGTGCCAATCCAGAGATGCCAACCTTTATGGATTCGCTGTAATTATTATGGTCCATTCTGTAAAACTACGGCAAAAAATCTTGTTCGGGAAGTCCCAATCATTTTCAATTTAAAATTAGAGCGAATCCAGTTTTAGTTGTTTCCGTTACCAATTTGTTTAATACATACAAATTTACATATTGGGAACCCCTAAAGCGATTGCTATAACTTGTGCTAATGCAGAGCATAGAGTTCATATAATATTGAAACCGGTCAAACATTGTCAATGCAATCTTAGTGATGATTGGTACTGTGATTACTGACATGTATCTCAAATTACTGAAAAAACAAGTATATTTTAAAAATTATTACTGATGACTGAAGTTTAGGGTTGACATCTCTGCAAAAAACAAAAAAGGACCTGCTGGCAGGGGATCTTAATTCACTAAATTTACATGTAATTGTTATTTTAGGGCCAGCCAGCGAAAAACCAAAACTGCAGTTAGATGGTAACATATTTGGTGACCGAAATGTTACATTTAGTTGCCTTGGTTACCCAGGTTATCCGAATGGTCAGCTACAATGGAAAGTAAAATACGAACGAGATCCGGAATTCCAAGACGTTAAACTAAATATCGTGGATAGATTGGTTAATGATTCCAACTGTTACAGGGAAGAAGAATTGATTGTGAATCACCTATTTGATTTAAGGTGGAACGGCGCTAGACTTCGATGTCAGGCCCAGGGTTACAGCGACCTATATGATGAAGTAGTGATATGGTTGATGCCTCGAGGTAAATATGTTCACTGTGCTTGCTCATTTATTGGCTTTTTGTTTAAAATTCTTCTGTCTTTGAGCAAATTCCATTGATTCTCTTAATTATGTAGTTTACCAGCAAATCAGAATTAGGTCTATTGTCAACTTTTTGATGCTTGAGAAATTTAGTACCATGTGAAATACAGATATGTGCAAAAAGTATTCGGTCACTTTGTAAAATCGTTATGTATTTCATATAAAAAATCATATATTTGTAAAAAAAAATTCCTTCAAGTTTATTCCTTGAGCAGTTTTTATTTTCAAAATATTCGGCACATCATTAAACTAAAATGCCAAGTGTGTCTAGTCATTTATGTTAATGATTACTTTTTTCATATTTTACATGTGGGGGATGAAGCTCGCTGAACAGAAGGTGCTACCCTTTTGTTGAACCTGGTCTCACTTCCCTGTGGAAGTTCACATGTTTTACCAAACTTAATTTGTCTATTTTCAAAATATTGACATTGTGTTTTGTGATTTAAACTTGGATCAGTATATCTGTGGCTGGTTGAAGATTTCATCATGAATGACTAGATATACAATCCCAATAAAACCAGAGTTTTGATCCATATTTTTACCTGCGTCATTAGGGGCAAAAAGAGGTCTAGTTGTCAGACTCTGTCCGTCTATCCAGAAAGCTTTTTGGATGGATTGTGTAATCTGTAAATCTTAATACTTTTTTCCATATTTAAACATTTTTACCCATACATTTTAAATACATTAGTGATGTGCACCTCCTATTTTAGTGACATTTAATGAAAGTTTTAATTTGCTAATATGACACAGCATTGGATCCTGTATGGTTTTTGAAGCTCATTTTTAAAAATTTTTTGTTTTTATTTTTATGTAGGTCTCCAGTTTACAGGCACCGAAGGTCTTATCGGAGAAAAGGCTACTGGGACGAAATGTCAGATTATGAATTTTACGAAATGGGATACAATAGAAATAAAGAAAGACGACATAAACATTGTTAGTTTAAGTCCAGATGGTGTGGTCAAATCATCTTTCAGTAACAATGCAGTGGTAACGGAAGAAAAGTCAGGCTTTAACACAGCTTTGGTTGTCAATTTTAACCAGCTAACTTGTAATGATGAGGGCAACTACACATGTTCTGTTGACGGAAAGTTTATAGAGAAGGCGGAAATTCTTGTAAAGAGTAAGTCAAGTGTACACAGTAAAACCTCAGTTTAATGCCTCTTGATAACTTTGCCACTCTATTTTGAAGTCGCAAAATCCATTTATTCTATGTTATTATCTCCAACCTTTAACCCTCTTGCTGCCAAATTAATTTTCAGCGCAACGTTGGGAGTGCCAAATTGAAGTTCACAATGCGAAATGACATGACGTCAACAATAGAATATGATGTCAGACGCGTTTGTAGTCATATGGTGTCACTAGTTAATTGTATATTATAATCTCAATAGTCAACATTTTCCATTTTTATAATTTTACAAAAAGATTATAAGCATATCTTCGTCTTTTATCAAAGAGTTGTCAATTCCGTTGAAAGGACATATGTGTCCGTATGGCAGGCTGCTGATAGAGGACACATATGTCCGTGTGGCAGCAAGAGGGTTAAAGGAAAGTAGGCGATATTAAATTTGAAGTTCTGTCCTTTATACATCATATCTTTTGTTTATTTTTCAAGTAAACTATCATTCCTGATGAAGGACACAACTTATCTGAAACGTTGAAAATGTTTTAGTGTTAAGCGTTTTTATTATGTATACACCATATGGTCTTTCTATGTACTTTCTATCCATTTCATCTTGGGGCCTCATTGCCAAGTACATTGTACATTTTGGTGAGTAACAATTTTTTTTTAATGATTTTCATATGCATAAATGCCATTGCAACAGTGTTGTTGCTTTGGTTATTGCCAAGCTTTTTTTCAGAAAAAAATGAATGACAATTTATTTTACATTACAGATCCACCAAAAAGCAAACCTACATTGGCATTAGAGGATAAGATATACGGAAACAGAAATGTAACATTTACTTGTGTCGGAAATCCCGGGTATCCAAACGGACACTTGGAGTGGTTCGTTAAGTATGAGTCGGAGACAGAATTTAAAGATTACCACTTTGAGAAAATTGCCAGAGAATGGAATGATGTGAATTGTGTACGACAAGAAAAAGTCACAGTCACACATCTGTTTTCTGTGGAATGGAACGGAGCCACTATAAGATGTAGAGCGCCACAGTCTGATTTCTATGATGAAGTTCAAATTTGGTTGATGCCAAGAAGTAAGTTTTTCCAGTTTCAAATAAATAAGGAAAAATGGTTCTCTGAGACATCTTCATTTATGTGTTCCCTTTTCAAAGCACCTGTGTGAGCACTTTATGTCGCTGCCTATTGAACAGCATCAAACAATATTATTGTATCTGGGTTGTTTGCTTTATCAGTTGTCTCCCTTATATTTGGACAGAGACACTGACTGGATTACAAATGCTAAATAGATTACTCATGTTGGTAATCTACACACAAATTTTATTTAATTTTATCATTCATACACTGTTCAGAAATACATGAAACACCTGTTAACAGAAATGCACATTGCCATTAACAGTAGGTTAGAATTTAGTAAAAGAATCTCTTCAAATTATGTCTTTGGATGCTTTTTTTAATTGGAAAGTGAACACTTATCAACATTGACTCAGCTGTCAACTTTGTGCACCTGTATGAACAGTCGCTGTTATATGACATGTTCACTAAACTGAAAGCATACACCAACACAAATACAAAAATCACTGTTGAACAGGCCTCAGGTATGATACAAAATATTCAGATTAAAACCTATAAGAATATATATACCACAAATATTCCAAGGAGACATGTTGCAAAAGTTTAAAAAAAAAGTATCTTCAAAGAAAATCATCATTGATTTGAAATATATATATTCAACTCAGCTCTAATGCTAAAATGTGCCGAACATTAAGACTTTTTACTCTCACTAAAATGTATTGAACATTTGCATTTTAACACATTTAACTGACTAAAATTTATCATTTTGTCTAAACTACATCTTAATTAATACAAGGGTTTTTATATAAATAAAAATTAATTTCATATTTATTGTCATAATTTTTTTCACAGGCTTGGATTTAACTGGAACAGAAGGTCTAATGGGAGAAACTGGACAAGGCTATCTGAACTGTAGTATTCATAACTTTACATACTGGAATCAAATGGAAATTGTGAAAGACAACAACACGATGGTCTCGTTAACATCTGAAGGGGCAATTAAAAATGTTAACGATGGCCAGTGGTTGGTTAAAAATGAAGGACATCGTGACTACCAACAGTCTCTTACTGTTGAGTTTAGCAAGTTGCAATGTTCTGATGAAGGCCGTTATACGTGTTCTGTTGACGGTGGATTTACTCAAGCTACCAGTGTTATTGTTACATGTGAGTAATTATCAACTATGGTTCATATACATCAAAGTTGGAAAATATAGCAGCAGTTTTATTTTGACACAATAGACCCTAAGATTTAAATTTTCTTTATTTATATTTGCAATGTTTTATGATATGAAACTCTGTTTGAGACTAAATGAAATTATAGGACTATAATTACATTTGTTAAAATTACACCACTCCTTTCTTGCGTGTGCCTATATGCCTGATATCATAGATTAGCTGTTCCAACAATTGGAAATGCATGTCATGGGGGACAGTGTTTTGAATTTATTTCAGAATTTAAAAACCAAAATAAGATTTTCAAAAAATGAGAAATGTAAATATAACCATTGAACTGTCTAGAAACGGCGCTAGTGCGAGTTATTCAGTTTGCTTTGCACTGCAATAAAAGTTATAGACCAATAAACACTATTTCTAGACAGTTCAATATAATTAATGGTTAATAAATTCAATGCTATTGCTTATTGACCACATAGCATCCATATACTGTATATGTGGAACATTTAGTGGCAGTTTTATTTAAATTAGTACAGTTGATGATAAAATAAATTGTTACAATAAAACTCTCTAAAATTTTTATTCTCAAAACTTAAGGTTTAAAAGTTCCTATAGGATGATGCTAAATTTAAACTGTGTTAATACAAAGGGCATACTTAAATTGTAAAAAGTAAATCAAAACTCTGCTTATACAAAGGGCATATGTAAGTTGCTATAATGTGCAAATATATAGCAGTTTACATTATCTTCCATGTTTTGTTTAGCTTCATAGACAACTTGCTTAACTGTTTGAGGTGTATACAACTGCTGTAAATGTATTAGTTTTCACAGAGTACTAATTTTCGCTTATTTCGCTGTCATTTGTTTTGCTGGAAAATTAATACAGAGCGAAACTTATATTATACTTACAGTGTTATAGTGCATATCTCAAAAACATAAAAATTTTACTACCCGGGTATGTCTCAATTTCATATTCCTCGAAAATAAAAACAACAAAATTAAATATTTTTATAGTAGATCAACCAAAAAACCTTAAGATGAAGGATTTTATCATAAAGTTTGAAGAATTGTGTCCGACAATTTCTGTTGGGAGAAAAAAAAACACTTTTTACGCATAATAAATTTTTCATTTTCATTCTTTTATATTGCTAGCTCCACCCCAAGGAACCCCAAAACTGGTTCTTCACGGAAACTTATTGGAACAAAGAAATATAAATTTCACCTGCTCCGGAAAACCTGGATATCCATACGGAAAACTTAAATGGAAAGTGAAGTTTGAAAACCAAAATGTATATAAAGACTTTGATTTTGTTAATGGAGACAGAAAAGTGGATGATGTAGAATGTGTAAGATCTGAAACGTTTAATGTCAATTATGAGTTTACTCTCGACTGGAACGGCGCCTGGTTACGTTGTGAATACGAGAATACATCATATGCCACTGAAGTACAGATTTGGTTGATGCAGAAAGGTAATGATAATAATTTGATGTGTTTGAACAAACATTTTTTTTATCAATATTACATGTATTTAAATTTTACCATTGGCTTAGATTATGTCACATAGTTTGTGATGAATATCAGAGCTCCAAATAATTTTAAGGGGCATGAGTATTTTACTCATCAAATTTTTATTCCATGAGTAAATGGATTCAACATTGAGTAAAAGTACTCTTTCGTTTTTTACTAGAGTTGTTTATGATGATATGTGTCGATTTTAGTTAACAAACGTAACTGTTGATACATTACTTGTAAGTACTACGTATGAATTACAAATATTTGGCGTGTTTGAATAAAACATATGTGTATATTATGCAGATACACAGCTTATCTGGAGCTCTGGAATATTATTTTGCATGGTCTTAACAAATGCCAAAACATCATGTTGACTTTGAGCATTCACAATGGTTTTCTTTTTTGTGTTGTATGCATATGTTACAAATGGTATAAGGAAGCAGTTTGCTTGATTGTCTGACAAATCAAAACAAAACACAGCTGTCAAACCATTACTAAAGTCAATAGAAAAGAAAATCTCAGAAAATTTTGATTGAATTATGTACAGGCATTGCATTTTTGTAACCTCGGACTCTCTAGCCATGCATACCTCTGGTACGACCTAAGACATTAATCAAACTCATAACCCCCTCACCCACCCACCTGTGAAATACCTGCAAAAGGTCCTGTTAGGATTTTAACATACAGCAGAACTTCGATAACTCGAGCTCTTATAATTCGAATACCCCCGATAACTTGAAGTAATGTTAAGGTGCAAAATTAAAAGTTGTATGACAAACAACTTCTTTTACACAATTTTTTATTTAAATTTCAGATTTGTCATTTTCCGGTATAAAAGCCCAAAGAGGATCAGTTGTAAGCACAAGTTGTCAAATCTACAACTATACGTCATGGAATGAAATAGCTATCATGAAAAACGACAGAAAGATAATTCGTCTCCATAAGGATGGGAATATAGAATCATCTGATTTTAACCATTTGATCGTCACGCCAGAAATGAAGGAATTTTCTGCCGGGATACACATGAAGTTTGATGATTACCTATGTGAAGATGAAGGGACGTATATGTGTGTCGTTGACAAAAAGCAAAATGAAACTGTCAAATTCATAGTAGAAAGTAAGTCCTTTTTCAGTTTCAAATTTCCTTCTCTTATTTGAGCAATTTATACTAGTTTCAGAAAACTATTATATTATACTTCTCGTATGCTCGTTTCTAGAAACCAGCATATTGTAAATGGGATTATTTTCACAGGGTGAAAATTCGTGATTTCTGAAACCTGGCATTTCTTGTGGGTGTAATTTTTGCCTAACCAGTATATATATAGGTGTATATTATACATATATTGATATAATAACCTGCATGATAGACATTTTTGCATGGGCATAATTTTCGCATTAATTTTTTTAGCGCAAAATCGGGGAAAATTTCCTCCCTTTACAGTATATCACCAAAATCTCGGCAACAGTTTACAAAAAATGTAAATAGATGCAACTTGCTCCACCTATGGCACGCTTGTTAACAATTTCTTTTCACCATCTTCTGTTATTTATTTTCAGCTCCTCCCAAGTTTAAACCTGTATTGGACTTCAATGGAATCCTTTTTGGAGACCGAAGGAGACAATTTTCTTGTACAGGTTATCCAGGTTATCCGAACGGTTCTTTAGAATGGAAGGTAAAATTAGAACGCGAACAAATATTCCGGGAATTCCAGTTTGAAAATGAAACTAGAACCATAGATGACACAGATTGTGAGAGGCGAGAGGCAGTACATGTCGACCATTTGTTCACTATTGATTGGAACGGAGCTTCACTTAGATGTTCAGCTCAGGGATCGGATGATTTTGTAGAAATTCAAATATGGCTGATGCCTAGAGGTAATTATGATTTTCTTTCAATGTCAAAAACATTTGAGGAAAATGATTTTTAGACTTTTATTAGCTCACCTGAGCCAAAGGCTCAAGTGAGCTTTTCTGATCACAATTTGTCCGTTGTCTGTCGTCGTCGTCGTCGTCGTCGTCGTCGTCGTCGTTGTCGTCGTAAACTTTTCACATTTTCGACTTCTCCTCTGAAAGTACTTGGCAGATTTCAATGAGACTTGGTCAGAAGCATGTCTGGGTCGGTGCAATTCAGATTTGTTCGTGGCGTTGCCATGGCTACCATAACTAGGTCAAGGTGACCTAGGGGTGCAAAAATCTTAAAAAATCTTCTTCTCCGAAAGTATTGTTTGGAGAAAAAATCTGATGAGATATTTGGCTTCTCTAGGGTCTTAAGCCTATAGTTTGTTCATTTTGTGAAATTCGGTCGAAAAATGGGTTACGCGTTTTTGCGTTTAATTTTGAAAAAATCGTAAAATAGCTTCAAATTGTTATAACTTGACTACTTGACCAGATAATGACATGGGGTTTTCAGTTTTGACATCTTCTTGTTAGTATCTTCAAAATGAGGTCAAGGTCAATTGTGAAGGTCGTGACCTAATTTTTTTTACCTCTGATTATAATTATTATCTCGAAAACTATAAACTTTTTGTATAGTCATGTATATTAGAATGTTGTAGGTATTGATACAACGATCATTTTGATGTATAGAAAAAGGTCATGGGTTCAAAGGTCAAGGTCACAGATGCGAAACAATACCAAAATGGTTAATTATCTCGAAAACTATAAACTTTTTGTATAGGCATGTATATTAGAATGTTGTAGGTATTGATACAACGATCATTTTGATGTATAGAAAAAGGTCATGGGTTCAAAGGTCAAGGTCACAGATGCGAAACAACACCGAAATGGTTAATTATCTAGAAAACTATAAACTTTTTGTATAGGCATGTATGTTAGAATGTTGTAGGTATTGATACGACGATCATTTTGATGTATAGAAAAAGGTCATGGGTTCAAAGGTCAAGGTCACAGATGCGAATCAATACTGAAATGGTTAATTATCTCGAAAACTATAAACTTTTTGTATAGGCATTTATATTGGAATGTTGTAGATATTGATACAACGATTATTTTGATGTATAGAAAAAGGTCATGGGTTCAAAGGTCAAGGTCACAGATGCGAAACAATACCGAAATGGTTAATTATCTCGAAAACTATAAACTTTTTGTATAGGCATTTATATTAGAATGTTGTAGGTATTGATACAACAATCGTTTTGATGTATAGTAAACGGTCATGGGTTCAAAGGTCAAGGTCACAGATGCGAATCAATACTGAAATGGTTAATTATCTCGAAAACTATAAACTTTTTGTATAGGCATGTATATTATAATGTTGTAGGTATTGATACAACGATCATTTTGATGTATAGAAAAAGGTCATAGGTTCAAAGGTCAAGGTCACAGATGCGAAACAACACCGAAATGGTTAATTATCTTGAAAACTATAAACTTTTTGTATAGGCATGTATATTAGAATGTTGTAGGTATTGATGCAACGATCATTTTGATGTATAGAAAAAGGTCATGGGTTCAAAGGTCAAGGTCACAGATGCAAAACAATATTGAAATGGTTAATTATCTTGAAAACTATAGACTTTTTGTATAGACATGTATATTAGAATGTTGTAGGTATTGATGCAACGATCATTTTGATGTATAGAAAAAGGTCATGGGTTCAAAGGTCAAGGTCACAGATGTGAAAACAATACCGAAATGGTTAATTATCTCGAAAACTATAAACTTTTTGTATAGGCATGTATATTAGAATGTTGTAGGTATTGATACAATGATCATTTTGATGTAAAGAAAAAAGTCATTGGGGTTTAGTATTTACGTTTACTTTAAATCTATCAGCTAGCCATTAGTTATCAGGTGAGCGTATAAGGCCCATGGGCCTCTTGTTTCTAGCTAAGTGTCATCAGGCTGAAAAATGCAAACTTGCATATAAATTGACAGATCGCCGACCACGTCCACAATGTTCCGACAAAGGCCCAACATACTTGAATTACTAACAGAACAAAAACTCGGCCTTAGTAGTGCCATTTAATGACGTCACTGATACTAGTACGTCATTAGTTGCGGTGGCGCTGCTTTGGTACCATGATGGCGGCTTTTGTCGAGACATTGTGGGCATGGCCGGTGATCCGTCAATTGATGCCTTAGTAAATATTTAAGGATTCCAAATGAAATTATGGTTTTTGTTCATAATTTGGGTTGGTATAGAGATGACCCTGTCCTTCCATCTGTAATAGTTTGCCAGGCCTACTCCTTGAGCACCATTCAGGATATTTTTACTGAACTTTTTGTATATACATGTACATAATTATATACAGGATATGACATTGTGTGCTCCAGAAGAGGACGTAACAACTCTGTACAAATTTCTCAAGAGTTGTGCCCCTTTGAAATTTTATTCATGTTTTTCCTATCATATTTCTCAGAGTTGTGCCTCTTTGTAATTAAATAATTTTTTGTGATTTTTACTAATGGTTAAATGGCAAAAACGTAAATGATTAAAATTTTATTCAATGACATGTTTTTTGTTATTATATTTCTCAAAGTTGTGCCCCTTTGTAATTAAATAAATTTTGTGATTTTTACCAACAGTTGAATAGCAAAAATGTAAATGATTGAATGTTGCTTCATCTATTAATTGTGATATTTATGTTAACTGTTGACAAGCTTATGTAATTAAGTTACAATTTTCTATGCATTGTAGATCTAAGTTTTAGCAGTATTGATGGTTTCATCGGTGACTCCGGAATTACGGCACAGTGCAATATTCATAATTTTACAACCTGGAATGAAATAGCTATACACAAGAATAGTCGTTCCATTATCCGTTTTACGCCTGATGGTAAGGTGGACAGCGATGTCGGAACTAACTTGGACATATCAACATCAGTACAGGGATATGATGCTACTGTTTACATGAAATATAATAACATTATGTGTGATGATGAAGGAGTTTATACCTGCTCTGTAGATTCTATGTTTCCAGAAAATAAAACATTTATTGTCAGAAGTAAGTATGAAATTAACAGAATATATTGTTTACGTTTCATGAGTGATAAGTGGAGCCAAACTTTTACTGAAATTGTCCAGTCAGTATAAATTCTCATATCAATGACAGAATGTACATCCTGCAATAATATTCAAATTTCTCTAATAAAATAATTTGGAACTACAAATCATTAAAACTATTGTTTTGGACTTAATTTTTTTCACTTTACTTAAATCATTACTGTTAAGTGGGAGGTTGAGGTTCGAACCCTGGCCGGTTCAGACCAAGACTAAAAAGTAGATATAGTGACTGTTCTTTTGCCAAGCACTCTGTATTTATAAATGAAAATCATGGGGTCTTTCGGAAGACCAGAACAGCAGGCACATGTTTAAAAACCTTCCCTGCACATTGCCATGAGTGCACTGCAAAGGTCAAATTTCTGCCATTTCACAAATAATTTGGCGAAATGTATCAAATTAAATGGGAGATAGCAACCATGTAGGAAATGCTTATGATGTACATTTGTGTATCTCATCAGATGTTTTATTGCTTTTTTATTTTCCACCTTCTGAAAAAGAGGGTGGTTTAAAATTCTAACTTCCATCCTTCTGTTTGTCCTTCCATCGATATCCATTCAGACACATCTTCTACACATCAGAGTAGTTCTACAAAACTATGAAGCACTATTTTATGAAACTTGGTGCAAAACATCAACTTTGATAGGAGATGTGCATATCATCAACTCGAGTTGGTACGCTAATTTTCTTGGGAGTTTTTGTCCTTTGAACTTAGGGTGAAAACTACCAAAAAAAGTACCTTCAGGCGGAGGATCCTAATTCATTGAATTTCCTTGTATATTTTTCAGGTCAACCAAAAGGTAAACCAATCCTTGATCTGAAATCACAAATTTATGGATCGAAACAAGTAACATTTACCTGTGAAGGTTATCCGGGATATCCATACGGTCAACTGATTTGGTTGGTCAAGTTTGAAGACACTGAAGATTTCCAAGAAATTGAATTCAACAATACCAAACGTATCAAAGATGATGTCCAGTGTGTGAGACGGGAAACGGTAACCGTTGATCATCTGTTTACGACGAAGTGGAATGGCGCCAGGATAAGGTGTCAAGCCAATAGGTCCTCTAGCCAGTATGAGGAAGTACAGATTTGGTTGATGCCTAGAGGTATTCTAACATAAATTTATATTTACATAAACACTTCACAGGGTCCTTGTGGCCAAGTGGTTTAAAGTGCATACTAACAGATTACTGCTTCTCTCACCACCTAGGTTTAAAGCCAACTGGGAACAGATCCCAGTGTCCTATTGTAAAAAAGTTTGTATGCTTGCTTGCTAAAGGTGGAAAAACACCCATCTTTTTTTCCTTGCCTTTTGAAGAAAGAGGGATATTCAAGTTTCTGTTGGTCCTTCCTTCCATCTGAAATTCTTTCAAATCTTTCAAAATCTTTCAAGCACTATTTCATGACAATTAGTGCAAAGCATCAACATTGTTTGGAGATGCAAATTTCGTTAACCAGAGTTGGATTGGTCATTTTCACTTTTTCTTTTTTCTTTTAGATCTAACTTTGACTGGTGTGGAAGGTTACCTCGGATCTGGGAATTTATCTATGATGTGTTCAATAAAGAACTTCACATATTGGCAAGAAGTGAATATTATGTATAAAAACCAAAGTTATGTTGGAATGAAACCAGATGGTTCAGTTGTGTCAAAAGCACATTCCGATAGTCAAGTAGAAAGTAGGCTACACAACGGTTTGTCTGTACTGGAAATAAAATACAATAAATTACGTTGTCAGGATGAAGGGGAATATAGCTGCTCTGTGGATGCAAAATTCACCAAGATGGCCGAAATTGTCGTCAAAAGTAAGTAAACATGTTCTTCGTTTTTTGTCTTATTGACATATGTATGTAGATTGTATGGACGTCAAATATGTTAATATCAGCTCTGTATTGTCAAACTACTACCATAGTTACTGTAGGAGCCACTCTATGACAGTGAAATACTCTTCATATCCATAGAAAATCAAATACATTTGAATAAAGATTGATATTTTTCACTTACTTGTACCTAGTCGTAACAGGAAATCTGTATGCGCATCCTCGATTAGCTCAGAATATATCTGCACAGGGTAAAACGTTGGTGCTTTGGGGATTTAACATGTTAAAAAACCAGGCAAAAGGTGGATTTTTTGTAAACATCGCCACTTTCGCCATGTAAAATCCCCATCCCACAAACAGAGTGGTTCCTACAGTAATTCAGTTGTGGGAGGTTGGATTTTAAACCCTGCCTAGGTCCGAACAAGACTTGAAAATTTGTAATGACTGTTCTTTCATCAAGCACTTGGCATGTTAAAAATGAAAGTTGTAGGGTCCTTTGAAAGAGACCTATAAAGCTGATGCCCTGTGAATGGTAAGCTAAAGAACCCTCCATGCATAGTTCCCTGAGTGCACTGCAAAGGTTATGTCTTGATATACCTGTAATTGAAATAATCTTGACTTATAATGAATGATAATTTCATTAAAAATGAAACAGTATTCCCCTCTTTTTTTCTAATGCTTGTAACTATTTAGCTTTTTAGGTATGTGAGTCTACCACAAATGTGAAAAATTAAGTTTATGCTTTGTTCTGCTATTTTGATTTTTATTAAAATGATGGCCCTTGTAATCTCCACAGAAATAAATGCAAAACTGGGTCCAATACTATAAAAGGGTTTTTTTTTGCGGGGTGAAAATTTAGCGATTTCTGAAATCTTGCATTTCGCGTGGATGTAATTTTTGCGTAACCAATATAAGTGAGTGTATATGCTATATATGTGATATATTAACCTGTTTGGTAGATATTTTTCATGTGGCTAAATTTTTTGGCAATTTCTTTAGCGCAAAATAAGGGGAAATTTTACCTATGGGAAAATTTCCCCTTTACAGTATGGGAGTGCATAGGGATATATAAGCTTGCTCACTAAGGCTCTTTCATTGTTTATATTTTCAGCTCCACCTGTCGGACAACCAAAATTGAATTTACAAGCGGAGATATTTGGTGACAGAGATGTCGAGTTCTCTTGTGAAGGCCGTCCAAGTTACCCTAATGGGCATTTGACCTTTGAGGTCAAGTTTGAAAAAGACGATAATTTCAAGCCCTACAGATTCCTGAATAACAAGTCTGTCATAGCTGATAATGACTGTGTTAGACATGAACTGGTCACCGTGAATCACCATTTTACCATCGATTGGAACGGGGCAGTAATAAGATGTCGTGCTGAGAATGGTACAGAATTCAGCCAGGTTCAAATATGGCTGATGCCTAAAGGTATGCAGTAATTTATTTTAAAGACTACCTTCAACCTTTTATAGCTCTAAAATAAATAGCCGTGGCAGGGTCTGGCCAAGACTTGAGAAAATGTTGTGACTATTCTTTCGCCAAACACTCGGTTTTTAAAAATGAAAGTCGGAAGAAACTTTAAAAGCAATGCTCAGTGTCATGACAGGCATGGCATTTTAAAGAACCCTCCCTGCATATTGCCTTGAGCACAATGCAAAGGTAAATATTTAAGCCACTTCACCTATAGTTGATGAGGTCTCATTTTTGTTATAACTCTAAAATTAAGAAATAATCAACATTTACCTGTGTTATATCGTCGAATAATATTCGGGCTGGAGTTCACATGTGGCGGATATATCACTCAGTGGCTTACGGGTAAATGTTGATCATTTCAATTCTAACATGACTTAGATAAAAAAAATGAAATAAACATTGTGAACTCTTTCTTCGGAAGTATATTTTACTATCTATTTGCAAAAAGGTCCATTGAAACAATTCGGCTGTTGAAATTAATGATTTCATGAATGAAAATTACTTCACAACCATTGTTCGTGACACATACCATGACATCATAGGATAAGCAAGGGAGTACGTCATTAAATTGGAACAGCGATGGGTATATCGTTTGTTATTCCACGGCTGGCTCTCTTCATGTTTCATATGAAGGAATTTTAGAATTCATGTTAGAATACTTGTTAATTTATGTCTTATTTCTTATATCAGTATCTTAATTTCATTTTACATTTTACATTTTAGCTATTTCATTTAACGGTGCAGAGGAAAATATTGGCACGGCTGTATCTGGTGTCTTTTGCCGCATAGAAAACTACACAAAATGGGATACCTTAGAAATAATGAAGGACAACAGTGTGATCATATCATTAAAATCAGATGGAGTTATCAATAATGCTGTTGCTTCTCGTGTAGTTGCGATTTCTGACATTGATACGGAGCACCATAAAGCTACTCTTGATTTGAGTTTTAACCCACTGGACTGTGAAGATGAAGGGAAATATCTATGTATCGTGGATCGATCTAAAACAGCTTCAGCAGAAATTATTGTTAAATGTAAGTTTAAGATATTTATTTCCCCTCAAACTGATATCCTACATGTATGTCATGCATATGATTGATGTGGCACACTGAATTAACCCTCCCTACACATTTGACTTGAGCACATTGCAAAGGTCAAAATTACAGCCACTTCACTTAATATTAGATAAATATTTTTCCTTAAGACGTAAAAACCCCATTCAGCCAATCAAAATCCAGTACCCATCCAAATCAGTGACTCTAATATCTGTTTGTCATTTTCACATCTTATTTATTATAATTATAAATTGCACAGTTTGTTTTTAAATTGCAATATATTGTTATGCATACCTTGATGCATTAATAAAAATTTTGTCCAAATAGTAAAAGGCTTGTTTCCAAAAAAAAAACAAAAAACAATACTATTGTCCAGGTGACTGATGCATGCTTATAGAGTAATATATTGAATCAAATTATTATCCAGTCAAAGACAAACATGCTTAAATCACAATTTCAAGAGCATAGTAAAACTTCTGAAAACTGACAAAGTCAGTTCAACACATGAAATTTCACCAGGGGTATGGGGCTTGAGATTCGGATGGGGTAAGCACATCTAATCTAGCTAGCTTCACCTGCCATGTGCAAAATCAAGTTTGAGAATGAGAGAAAAATGGAACTATGGGATGTTAAATATATACAGGATAATTATGGATATAGACACCATGCTTATCAACAATATTGTGATGAGGGCCATACAAATTTTAAGGACCTTGATAAGTTTGGGCTTCCAATATTCCCAAGTCAACTATTTTCTGTAAATCACCTTTTTTTTTTTAGCTCACCTGAGCTGAAAGCTCAGATGAGCTATTGCTATCCATCTTCGTCCGTCGTGCGTCGTCCGTCGTCCGTCGTGCGTAAACTTTTTACATTTTAATCTTCTCCTCCAAAACCACTGGGCCAAATTTAATGAAACTTGGTAACCATCATGCCTGGGTGAAGCCCTCTCAGATTTGCACAAATGAAGGAGTTATGTCCCCTTGGGGCCCCATAAGGGGGGAAATAGTGAAAAACTTTAAAAATCTTCTCCTCTGAATCTACAAGACATATACCTTATTTATTTCATATATAACATCCTTAGGTCATCTAGTTTCAGATTTGCACAAATGGTAGCCATGGGCTCAAAATGGGGAAATGGTAAGGTGCTGAGTGGGGAAATTGCTAAAAATTATGTATTTGTCAATATATCTTGAAAACTATTAACTTTTTGTATAGGCATGTATATTAGAATATTTTAGGTATTATCCTAACGATCATTTTGATATATGAATGAAGGTCATAGGTTCAAAGGTCAAGGTCACAGATGTGAATGAATACCTGAATGGTTATTTATCTTGAAAACTGTTAACTTTTTGGATATGCATGTATATTAGAATATTTAGGTATTATCCTAACGATCATTTTGATATATGAATGAAGGTCATAGGTTCAAAGGTCAAGGTCACAGATGTGAATGAATACCTGAATGGTTATTTATCTTGAAAACTGTTAACTTTTTGGATATGCATGTATATTAGAATATTTTAGGTATTATCCTAACGATCATTTTGATATATGAATGAAGGTCATAGGTTCAAAGGTCAAGGTCACAGATGTGAATGAATACCTGAATGGTTATTTATCTTGAAAACTGTTAACTTTTTGGATATGCATGTATATTAGAATATTGTAGGTATTAGCCTAACAACCATTTTGATATATGAATGAAGGTTATGGGTTCAAAGGTCAAGGTCACAGATGTGAACAAGATCTGAAATGATTATTTATCTCAAAAACTATGAACTTTTTGTATAGGCATGTATATTAGACTATTTAGGTATTATCCTAATGATCATTTTGATATATGAATGAAGCTCATGGGTTTAAAGGTCAAGGTCACAGATGCGAATGAATACCTAAATGGTTAATTATCTTAAAAACTAAACTTTTTGTATAGGCATGTATATTAGAATATTGTTAGTACGGGCACAGTGGTCATTTTGATAGATGAATGAAGAGCATGGGTTCAAATGTCAAGATCACAGATAAAACAAGTACTGAGATGATATATTTATCTCAAAAACTATAAACTTTTTGTATAGGGATGTATATTAGAATATTGGCCAAATTATCATTTTGATATTTGAATGAAGCTCATGGGTTCAAAGGTCACAGGTGAGCGTTAAGGCCCATGGGCCTCTTGTTTTTTTTGCGAGCTCTTTATTTTTGCGATATTCGCAATCTTTTCAAGAATCGCGAAAATAAGAATTCATGAATTGGGTAAAGGCCAAGTAACTAGATAAAAATCATATTAACATTTGAATCGGTTGCTTTAAAAAAATTTTCTTTTATTTTGGGGTTTCACATGGGATATTGCGACAATTTCATGTGGCAAAATTGTTTTCATCACGGGATCGCAAAAAAAAGGTGCCGCGAAATTTAAGTGATTTACAGTATTTGGTTAATACTTTCTCTCTAGCAAGCAACATCCAAATAAGAGTTAAAAAGTTGATACATTATAATTTTATGCTTTCAGCTCCATCAGCTGGAAAACCGATATTGGATTTGGAAAAGCATCTATACAACCAGAAAGACGTCGCTTTCACTTGTACCGGAAACACTGGATATCCTTATGGCCACATGGAATGGATAGTTAAATTTGAAAACGAAAGCAAATTTAGAAAATACGAATTTCCAAATACCAAAAGACAAGTTGACGATGTGTCTTGTAAACGACAGGAAGTGATGTCGGTACAACACCTATTTACTATTGAATGGAATGGCGCAGTTATACGTTGCCAAGCAAATGGTTCAACTGAGTATACAGAAGTCCAGATCTGGCTTATGCCAAAAGGTATTCATATATATATATATATATATATATATATATATATATATATTTCTTAAAAGTTAAGCGTTAAGTTTGAATATTTTCAGATTTCAACTTTAATTGTCATGCAGTTCTTGATTTTGAAATAATTTGATATACATTTTTTCATATATCAACATTAAAAGTAGGGGTCGGTGAAAATTAAGAAAGAACTTAATCTTTTTGTATACTTTTAAAATACAAAATGCTCATGTGCAAATTAGTTTATACATTTTATCAAATTCTTGGTTTCTGGTTACAACTTTCCATGAACTATACATGCATATTGATATATAATATAATATATTTTTTGTAGAACTGGAATTGCAAGGAATTGATGACAACCTTGGTGTGAAAGACGCCCTCTTACAATGTCAAATCAAAAATTTCACAAACTGGAACACACTTCAAATTTCAAAGAATGGTCAACCTGTGGCAACATTAAGTTCCAGCGGCGTCATAGATACTAAAATGGGTCCTAGGGCAGTTGTTACATCACAAATCGACTCGTTTAATGCGGGACTACTAGTCCAGTTTTCCGAGTTATTGTGTGAGGATGAAGGCAATTATTCATGTCAAGTAGATGGTGCTCATAAAGACGAAGCCACTGTTATCGTCAGAAGTAAGTACACTGTGACATCATTAATTTTGGTAATGACACAATTTTTTTTGTGTTCGTTGTTGGATACCCTGACTAACATGACATAACTGCATGACTTGAAACCTAGTTACACATCAGGATATTGAACATTAGTTATATTAAATCATGTGAAAAAAAATCAATTTTGAATACTGGCAAGTCTTGCTATTTTTAAAAACAAACATACAAGTTCATGTCCTAATCCAAATCCCAAAAACAAAGCAAAAACTATTTAAACAGACATTTTGTAATTAGTCAAATGTGAACTTCCACAATGGAAGTAAGGCCAGGTGCTTCAGGAAGGTACATTCGCCTCGTGTAAAATCAAAATTGAGGATATTTTTAAATCACGATGTAATTTGTTGGTTTCGTTTTACTTGTAGCAACACCAACAACACAACCAAAGCTTGAAATCAATAGCCTCATGTATTCACAAAGACATCAGGACTTCACTTGTATCGGAAATCCAGGCTACCCTGATGGATATCTAATATTTGAAGTAAAATTTGAGACAGATAATGACTTTAACTTGTATGAATTTGCAAACATCCAACGAGACACTCAGCAGTCAAACTGCGAGAAGCTAGAAACGTTGTCTGTGAGTTATGACTTCAGCCTTAAATGGAATGGCGCCAAACTAAGATGTAGGATTGCGAATTCTAGTTTATATGATGAAGCGCAGATTTGGTTGATGCCTAGAGGTTAGTTATAGATATAAGTTTTGAATTTGGGGTTGAGTGGAGTATTGGCATTTTATGATCCAGTCAAGATTCTTTCACTTACAGTAAAACCTCAATTTATTGCCACCATTTGCATGATAAAAGGGGATTGGCAATAAATCGAGGGAGGCCGATAAAGAAAAACATAAACAAAATGGATTTTGGGACTTCAAAATAGTGTAGCTAAACGAGGTGGCAAAGTTATCAAGGGGTATTATAACGAGGTTTTACTGTATATGATAGCAGTCAGTTCATGGGTGTTGGAGGAAACTGAAGTGGCCAGAGAAAACAAAGAAAAACTTGTTATAATGTCCTATCAAGTTAAATAAAATGAACTTCCACCAGGGAAACTTGGCTGGGTGCTCCAGGAGGTTAAACACATCCTGTCCAGCTACCCACAGCCCTCAAAGTGGGCTTCAAAACCAAGTTGACAGCTGGCCACCAATTTCAATTTTTAGGTGGCCAGTGAAAATTCCAAGTGGCCAGGCAATTTTTTCTTGCAAATGAAGGAAAATTAATGGATCTTCTAGGTATGGAAAACAAAAGTGTATTCTTTTTAAATTGACTTACAATCACTTACATCAGTGTTATAAAAAACAATAATGATGATTTAAAGTATCCATTATTTTGCCTGAATTGGTAACAGTATCATAAAAATTCTGTAACACAGAAATAATATCTGTTCTCTGGTCACAAAAGTTAAAGTGGACAAGCTAGCCACCATTTACAAATTTTAGGTCGCCAGACACAATTCCAGGTTGATTTGGCCATCATTCACTTACTGATCACAGAATAAGCTTGGATATGTTATCTTTATTTCAGATCTGTTTTTCACTGGTGCAGAAGGATACCTTAATCAAACTGATTTAACAGCGACCTGTTTCATCAAAAACTTTACACACTGGAACAAGTTGGAAATATTTAAGGAAGACGAGCCTGCAGTCACACTTTATCGTAACGGAGAATACAACTCAAGTTTGGGTAACGTCATTGTGTCGCCGGACATGAAACACGATATATTCTACTACGCCATTAATATACTTTTTACAGCTCTAAGCTGTTCGGATAAAGGACATTATTCCTGCGCTGTTGATGGACAATTTATCAAGGAAACAACAGTAGTGGTTAAAAGTAAGTGGTATATTTAAACCCCCGCAAACAAATTCTAGGGTGGTATATAGGAATCACCCTGTCTGTCTGTCTGTCTGTCTGGATTTTGATCAAACTTGGCACAAATGTAAACCAACATGAGGCGATGTGTCGCAAATTTATGTGCATAAGTCAAAGGTCAACGTCGTTGAGGGTGGGGGGGTATTTGGCTCTCAAGAACCAGTTCTAATTTTTTGGCAGTTTGGGAAAAATTTCCATTTGTACCCTCCATTGAGATTTTAATTAAGACTGTAAAAAATGACTTTCATTTGTACCTACCGCTCAAATTTTAAATTTAACTTCAAAAATCTAAAAAAATTACAGAATCAATTCATTTTGATAAATTTTGTAAAAATGATTTTTTTTTTTTTTAAATTTAGTGTTCCTTTGCATAAGGGAGTTTGGGGTTCAAACTCTGGCCAAGGTCTGACCAAGACTTGGAAATTGGTAGTAACTGTTCTTTTGCCTACCACTTAGTATTTAGAAATGAAAGTCATGATGTCCTTCAGAAGAGACCTTACAAACCATTGCCTTGTGTCACGGCAAGCATGGCATGCTAAAGAACCCTATCTGCCATTGCCCTGAGCACACTGCAAGGGTCAATATTTTTGGCACTTTAACTGGTGTGTTTTGATGTAAGTGAATTATTCTTGACCAAGATGTAAATTTACCCCCATTCAACTATCAAACATTTTTCAGAATTGTTTTTTTTTCATATTGTATTTAAATATGTTTTTTTTTATTCCAGCTTTGCCAGTGGGTAAACCCAAATTAGATCTTAACGGAACCATATTTGGTAACAGAAATGTTGAGTTTAGTTGTACTGGTTATACTGGATACCCAGTAGGAAAACTGAAGTGGACAGTACAATTTGAGACAGATTCAGAATTCAGAAAATATGACTTTGTTAATACCATCCGAGAACAACATGAAACAAATTGTTATCAAAAACAGACTAAATCAGTAATGCACAATTTTGGTATCAAATGGAACGGAGCTAAGTTAAGATGCCAGGCAGAAAACTCGACAGATTATGATGAAGTTCAGATATGGCTGATGCCAAGAGGTAAAAAACGATTTCTAGTGCCCTCTCATTTCATTATAATTCTTTTGTCTGTTGAAATATAATTTGTGAAAGATTAATGTACAGTAAAACCTTGATTCATCGCCACCATTTGTTCAGTCAAATTTTGGCGTTATAAAGGGGTTTGGCAATAAATCGAGGGAGGCCCATAAAGAAAAACATAAAGAAAATGGATTTTGGGACTTCAAAATAGTGTGGCGATAAGCGAGGTGGCAAAGTTATCGAGGGGGATTATAACGAGGTTTTACTGTATTTGCTTTGACTTGCAGGATATTTTTGTTTCATTAATGTTTCATACAACTAGGAATTAGAGATTTGGCTCCAGTTTTACAATCAAGACTCCTTAACTAAGGTTTTCCTTATCTTAAATCTGACAAGTTTTGTCCATATTTTATGGTAATACAGTCGAACCTGCCTTAAAGACCACCTCTATATAAAGGCCACTTGCTTATATAGGTCAGTAAAATTTTATCCCAATTGTTCTTTATTCATATTACTTGAACCTGTATATAAAGGCCACCTGACTTTAAAGGCCAGTTTTACTGGGTCCCTAGGGTGGCCTTTATAGACAGGTTCGACTGTATAAATTAAAAGTTTCCACAAAATAGAAAATAAAGATTATAACCTTAGCGTAATCTCTAAAATAAATTCATGAGGGCGCGGTGGCCTAATGGATAAGACGTCAGTCTTCAAATCCAGGGTCTCTCACCGCTGTGAGTTCGAGTCCCGCTCGGACCACATGTGGGAAAGTGAATTTTCCTTGCCGTTGGCCTTTACTGATTCACCTAGTATCAGTATAATGGACTGGGGGAGTGGTACGCTTGTCTGCGGCGTACTGACTCTGTGAGCTAGCACGGTAAAGTCGCCCTGAGTGCGCGCTAGTACAAGGCAGACCATACAACACACTCACACTTCACATGCATACACAAAATTGTTCATAGATTAATCCATAGAGATTAATTAAATAGTTCTCGTCGCGAATAGCTGAAAAATTGCTGATGCGACGTTAAGCAACATTCAACCAACCAACTAAAATAAATTCATAATAAGTTAGGTGGCAAGTTATCATGTGGTATTATAACACGGTTTCATTGTGGCACTAAGTGACGTAGTTAAGCTCATTTAGAGTCTCTAAAAACATTTAACTGTTATATGTGTAATTCTATTTTTTGTAGATCTGTTTTTCAATGGAGCTCAAGGATTTGAAGGGTCTACTGGACTGTTAGCAAAATGTTCTATTCAGAACTTCACACATTGGGATACCATAGAAATACTAAAGAACAAGAACTCTGTCGTAACCTATAGAGCTGGCGGACAAATCAGCTCAAATTTAGATGCGGGTGTTTCTGTTGTTCCTAAGTCAAAGCCAGATGAATTTTATAATGATGTGGAGTTACGATTCAATAATCTAAGATGTGATGATGAAGCAACTTATACCTGCAATGTTGATAAAGCATTTGCAAAACAAACACAGGTCACTGTCAAAAGTAAGTTTACATTTCTGTAGTTCTATAACACAAATACAGAGATTGAATATAATTCAATAGAGAGGAGGCCATGCTGGCCTAATGGATAAGATCTTCCAGGGTCTCTCACCACTACGAATTCAAGTCCCACTCAAGCCACATGTGGGAAAGTGAATTTTCCTTGCCGTTGACATTTACTGGATCACATGGTGTCAGTATAATGTGACTGGGGGAGTGGTACACTTGTCTGCTGCATACTAATTCAGTAAGCTAGCACGTTAAAGTCGACCTGAGTGCACACTAGTACAAAGAAGACCATAAAACACACTCTCACTTCACATTCATACACAAACTTGTTCATAGATTAATCTATAGAGATTAATAGAGTAGTTCTTGTTGCAAAAAGTGAAGAATTGCTGATGCAATGTTAAGCAATATTCAACAACAACAATAGAGAAATGCTAAAATTGGACCAAATGGAATCACATGAAGCCAATTGAATGCACAAGTCAAAATTGGCTAAATGAGCAAAATCTTGAATGATTATGTTGTTATAACTAATACAATCTTAATTACTGTGATCTCATTTATTTCATGGTGTACAATTTTCCATTTTCTGTTTCTAAGAGAAAATATCATTTCATTGGGTGAAAATTTGTGTTTTGTCGATGTAGTTACTGTCTTTAAAGGTAACTTTGAAATCATACTATTTCATGGCATATACATTTGTGGGTTACAGTGTCCATGAAAGCAACAAATATTGGAACACCACAAAAATTAGTGATTTTACAGTAGATGTATTGATTTTTTTTTTAAAAAAAGCTCTGAAAATTGTTTAATGCTCTATTCATGCTCTATTCTTTATGTGATCAGGAAAGTTTACAATCATTGGTTTTATTTGAGATTTTAAAACATTTCTTTTTAAAATATGGATTAATTTAGCATTTCATTATCATCACTGATTTGAATGGAGATGTACATTAATTGACATGTCATGATCAAGTCTATTATTTCCCTTGATTTACTTCCCTACAGTCAGAACTGTGAAAATTTCTTACTGTGAAATAGTTTAGAAGATCACGACTGCAAACCCATCCTAACGCTAATATTTCTTCTTGTACAGTATGGCACAAAATGTCAGCGCAACATACTGGCAAAATTTCTGCACCTTTGCCAATAGCTGGCGATGTCTCCATATAAGTATGAAATATTCTTGACTGGGATGTTAAACACCATTCATTACTCAACTCAACTCAACAAAATGTACTTTACTGGAAATGACTATACACACCCTAGCAATGTAATTTAAGAGTTCAGGTGATAGATATGTACAGTAAAACCTTGATTCATCGTCACCATTTGTTCAGTCAAATTTTGGCGTTATAAAAGGGTTTGGCAATAAATTGAGGGAAGCTCATAAAGGAAAACAAACAAAATGGATTTTGGGACTTCAAAAAAGTGTGGCGATAAGCGAGGTGGCAAAGTTATCGAGGGGCATTATAACGAGGTTTTACTGTATAAGTTGATTTTAAACATATTTTGTATCTTTTCAGCACCACCAAAAGGAAAACCAACAATAAATCTGAAAAGCGAGTTATTTGACAATTGGGATGTAACCTTTAGTTGTCATGGCAACTCAGGATATCCGAATGGTAGTCTTGGATGGAAAGTGAAATATAAGAAAGCTTCCAAATTTATTGATTTTGAATTTGAAAATATGAATAGACAAGCTACTAAAAATAATTGCCAGCGAACAGAAACTCTCCAAGTACAACAACTTTTCACCTTGGATTGGAATGGCGCCGTTATCAGATGCCAAGCTAAAGACTCTGAGGAATTTGCAGAAGTTCAAATTTGGCTTGTACCTAAAGGTCGGTAAATTAATTTATTGCATTAATATCCTGATTTAAAAAAAATATTTTGAATCATTATTACCAGAAACCAGACATGTTATGGTTAGGCATTGTCCATCCATCTGTCCATACTACTTTCCTGTTCTAATAATACAGCAATATGCCTGCTTATCCTGCTTATGGGTCATTTTTCACATAAAATACACTGTAAGAGATGTTGTTCTTATTGTCAGAGCTTTATACAATACAGCAAGCTGCATACAAATTAAATGTTGACTCGGGGATATTGCATGTCTAGGCTGATGGCTTTATAAAGCAGGAGTTCTTTTCCGTCAAAGAACTGTGACTTTAATTTCATAATACTAGGTGCTTGGCAAAAGAACCGTCACAACCCACTTTTATGTCTTAGTCAGACCTGGTCAAGGTTTCAAACCCATGACCTCCCACTTACGGAGCGAGCACTCTACCATCTGAGCTACTGCAGTGGTTAGGCTTGTGGTTTGGACCTTGAATAGTATGTTTGTGTTTCAAATATGCAAGTATTTAATTAATTTACATATTCCATGGAACCTTTTTAGATGTTTATAATAATAAACATTATATATATTTCAGGTATTTCATTTACCGGAGCAGATGACTACCTTGGAACCAAAAATCTGATTTCTGAATGTGTGATACAAAATTTTACAGAATGGCACCAACTCACGGTTGCCAAGGACAACAAACCCTTAGTTACACTCTTCAACAATGGTTCTTTGACTGATGCTTTACCTGAAAACATTGTCGCATCAGAGGAAAGGAAACACCTGCAGGTGGCACTAAGTTTGCGTCTGAATGAATTAAAATGCCAAGATGAGGGAGATTATGTGTGCTCTGTCGATAATGAGCTGACATCAACTGCCAGTATTAAAGTAAAAAGTAAGTATTGGTTTTTGGTGTTTATTCAAGAAGGGGGCATGGAATCATACTCATAGACCCCTTATTTTGCAAAATAGCCCCATTCATTATTGTTGAGACCTTAGTGGTCCATAATTATTTGTAATTATATGAATGCAAAAAATGTTGATGTTGCGGTGTTTTAGATGAAAGTTTTGGAAAAAGACCCCTATTGATAAATCCTATCTTGAAATCTTGTACTTGTTGTTTTCAAAAACTGTAATTTACAAGAGGTGTGTTCAGCTATGCTTCTTCCACTTCCCTAAGTGCTTGCCAGCACTGTATTTCTGCTAAAAAAAAAACAGCAAACAATACTTTTGCAACTGGGTTATCTTAATCATCCCGATGCTTTATAAGTTATCTCCCTTAGATTTGGACATAGACCATCAAAAAAAAAAAACTTATTATAATTTTTTTTCAGCTAAGCCTAAAGGAACACCTAAACTAGACTTAGATGGAAACATTTTTGAGAATAGGGATGTCACATTTTCCTGTACCGGATATCCGGGGTATCCTGACGGAAAACTCAAATGGCAGGTCAAATTTGAGAGAGATGCAGAATTCCGGGATTACGAATTCCCTCATTCCACTCGTACTTACGACGACAGAGGTTGTGAACATTTTGAAACCGTTACGGTCCGGAACCTGTTTACAATAGATTGGAATGGCGCTACACTTAGATGTATGCAGCCTTCTGGTGCAGAATTTGCTGAGGTCAAGATCTGGTTAATGCCAAGAGGTAATCTTTATTTTATATCTGCTTAATAGGTCAAAGGCAATAATGTGTTTTTGGTTACCGGTCAAATCTATTCTTGGTTCAACCTAGGGGCCTTGGTGGCCATGTGCTGCAAAGTGTGCTTATGAGGTAATTATTATTTCATATATAGCTACATCAACATATTTAAGACCAAGACAATAATCTGTGTTTCTGGTCACCCAATCCAAGTTATTTTTTGGCTGATTATCTGATTAATGCCATGAGATAATCCTTATTCTATATCTACATCAACATATTAGGCCAAGACAATTATCTGTCTTTCTGGTTACCCCATCCAAGTTATTTTTGGAGCAACTTCAAATAAAGGTAGACATCTAGATAATGTCAAGAGGTTATCCTTATATTTTATGCTTCATCAACATATTAGGCCAAGGCAATAATCTGTGTTACTGGTTAACAGGCCAAAGCAATTCTTGGGCCAACTACAAAGTAAGTTAGAGATCTGCTTAATGCCAAAAGGTTAACCTAATTTCATAGCTGCATGGACATATTAGTCCAAGGCAATAACCTGTGTTTCTGATTACCCTAGAAAAATAATTCTTGGGCTAACCTAGGGGCTTAGGGGCTCAGTTGTCTAAGGTACACACTTACCAATCACTTTCTGACACTGCCTGAATTTGAATCCAACTTGAGATGTTTCCTAGTGTAAGAAAGTCTTTCAGCTGGCTGAAGATCGATGGTTTTCTTTTGGCACTCTGGTTTCCTCCAACATCCATGAACTGACAACCTCTTTATAAGTGAAAGAATCTTGATAAGGCCAAAGCCCTATTACTCTACTCTTTCTCTCTTGGACCAACTTCAAATTTACACAAACTAAACACGGATATAATTATGAATTGGAATATGAAGTCAAATAATGTAGTAATATATTTTCTGTTTCTTAGATCTGGTACTTACTGATGCAGTGGGACTGTTGGATTCCAAGACTACCCAGATGATTTGTAGTATTTATAACTTTACTACATGGGATCAAGTAGAAATCTTCAAGAACAATGGTAGCTTCGTAACGTTGACCAACGACGGAACTGTCAATTATGCCGCAAAGAGAGTACCAACCACACCTACTATTAATGCTTTGAATGCTGATTTAAAACTAAATTTTGACCAGTTGTCTTGTGATGATGAGGGGGAATATACCTGCTCTGTTGATGGAATGTTCATAAAATCTTCCAGATTAACAGTAAAAAGTAAGTAAGCAGTTAGTAAAGTTCAGTTTGTGTGAGAGAGGTCATGGGTTTGATCCTAGTCTAGGGTCTAACCAAGACTTGAAAATAGATTATGACTGTTCTTTGGTCAAGCACTCAGCATTCAGATAAAGTGACAAGGTCCTTCAAAATGGAAAGCACATTCACAATACCTTCTTACACATTGCCCTGAGTGTATTACAAAGGAAACAATTTCTACAACTTCACCTATAGCTGGTGACATCTTGATATTAGAAAAATAATCTTGACTGGGACATAAAACTCCATTCAATCAACTTCAGTTTGTGTATAAACATGATAAAGGAACCCTCCTTACACATTGCCCTGAGTGCATTGCAAAGATGAAAATTTCTGAAACTAAATTCACCTACAGCTGGTGACATCTTGATATAAGTGAAATATTCTTGACAGAGACATAAAGTTCCATTTAATCAATCCCTAGTTCATGTATTTAGCATTTTATTTGTCTTTCAGCTTTGCCGCAGGGTAAGCCTCAACTAGATCTGCAGAGTAACATCTTTGGGGACAGAAATGTAGCGTTTACCTGTAAGGGTCACCCAGCGTATCCCGATGGTAAAATGATCTGGAGAGTTAAATGGGAAACGGACCAAGATTTCCGAGACTTTGAATTTCCGGACACAACCAAAACAGACCAGGATACAAATTGTCAGAGAGAAGAGACAATATCTGTCCGTCATCTGTTTACGATCAGTTGGAACGGGGCGATCATCCGATGTCAACATATGGATACAGATCTTTATGATGAAGTTCAGATTTGGCTCCTTCCAAGAGGTATGTTATTATAAACAGCGGACTCTTGCTGGAACAGTTTTGGGGCAGATTTTCTGCCCCTTTCACAATTCAAAACCTTATGGGTTTTTTTCCACTATCACTTTACCAATTTTCACATTTTGTATATTTCAGCTTTGAAAACAGTATTCTGTCACTTTTTCTTCTTCATGATTTTGTGATGCCTTTTTTCACATTTGTAAGGGCCCTGGCCCCGGCCCCATTCACAAAAGTGCAAGAGAGAGAGTCCTCAAATAATAAAGATAGATATTTTTTTCATTTGATTGTGTTGTAAAAATTTATTGCTGTATTGCCCATTTCTGAAAATAAAGTAAATACAGATGGATCTTTACTTAAATTATGTAAGATAAAGTTTTAGTTGCATTTAAAAATTTTAAGTAACAATAGAGTGAATGTTCTTGGCATAACAAAATGTAAGTCACGGTTCTTTCAAATAAAAACAAGGTCCCATGTCATGGTAGACTTGGCACAATAAAGAACCCTGCTGTATAATGCCAATATGAGCAACACACAGGCAAAACTTCTGCACCTTCGCTTATAGCTGGCAAATCTTAATATAAGTGAATTATTTTCGACAGGATGTTAATCACCATTACTCAACTTATACTTTTCTGTTCTTTTTTGTTATGAATTGTTAATTTTTTTTTTTTCAGATTTATTCTTTACTGGAATAGAGGGATTCATTGGAGAAACAAATTTGGTGGCAAAATGCAACATAGAAAATTTTACCTTGTGGAACGAACTAAAAATTTCCAAGGAAAACCAAGATCTTGTTCAGCTAAGAGCTGACGGAAATGTTCAAGCCTTGACGCCGTCAACTGTTCAAGTGACAGAGCAGATACAGAAATCTGATTACAAAGCCGCAATTACGATGACATACACCACGCTAACCTGTGATGCTGAGGGTACTTACACATGCGAAATCGACAATCTGTACAAGAAAGAAACGAAGATCATAGTTAAAGGTAACACTCCAGTAAAACCTCATTATAATGCCCCTCAATAACTGCCAATTTGATTGTCGCCACATTATTTTGAAGTCCGGAAATTCATTTCTTTTATAAGCTTCCCTTTATTTTTTGCCAAACCATTTTATATTATTACACCTAATGTAAAAATCTAGCAATTTTAGCATAAGAGCTATGTAACAATTTGTACTGTCACATAAAATTTATAATGTCACATATGCGCATAAGTAGCCTCTGACCAAAGACTTGAAAGTAAGTAGTGACTGTTCTTTGGCCAAGCACTCGACATTACATAATCTTTCGGATGGGAACTTAAAATAAAACAAGGTTCCTTGTCACAGTAGGCTTGGCACACTAAAGAACCCTGCTGTTTAATGTCATCAGCACAACACAAATGCAAAATTTCTGCACCTTCACCTATAGCTGGCAACATTCCGATATAAGCGACTTGGGACGTTAAACACCATTGCTCAACTCAACTCATTCTTTTATGTTACAGGGCCACCTGTTGGCAAGCCAAATATAAACTTGGACGGGAACATCTTCGGAAATAGAAACGTTAAGTTCTCATGTAAAGGAAAGCCGAGTTATCCATATGGAAAACTTGTATGGAAGTTAAAACTGGAAAACGAGAAAGATTTCAAAGACTTCAATTTCCTGACGGAAAAAAGAACTCATGTTGATAACAATTGTGAAAGGGAAGAAACTATTGAAGTGGAACATGAATTCCAGCTTCATTTGAACGGAGCCAAATTACGATGTCAGGCTGATAACTCAACACTATATGATGAAGTGGAAATCTGGCTGTTAAAGAAAGGTAATTTATAATGAACTAGGAAAGTCAGCTTATATAAAATAAAATTAATTGGAATATGAAGTTCCTAGTGAAGGAATGTTTGTGGATTTGTTTACTGTAATTTAATGGCTTCCAACAGGCACTCTGGTTTCCTCAGTCAACCTTTAACTGACTGCCTCAGTAGAAGTAGAGGAATCTTGTCTGGGATGTAAAACACCATTACCCCTCTCCATTCTTAATAATTAACATCACAACACTGAAATTGGCTTTAATAACTTATATTTCATTTTACAACTTTTTAGCATACAGATAAGAATTTTGTAATTTTGTAAGCTTAATTGATGGAATGTTCTAATTTTGTCAGCTTAATTGATGGAATGTTCTGTATTTCTTCTTGGCAGATCTTACAATGGTCGGATCTGAGGGTAAAATCGGTAGTAAAGGTATGGTGGAATGTAAAATCCAAAATTTTACTCAATGGAATAAGATAGAACTATCTAGAGGTGGCAATGTTGTCGGCCAATTAACATATGATCAACAAGCCGATTCAACATTAAGTGGAGCTGTCATATCCCATGAAGTCAGACATAGCGACCATCTTGCGTCCATCAAACTGACGTTCGATCAGCTGAAATGTGGCGATGAAGGAACATATTCATGCAGTGTTGATGGTGGTCATCTGAAAAGTGCAAACCTTAGCATTTCAAGTAAGTATCTGCCGTATAATGTCAAGTATAAGAAATATGATTATACCCCCCACAAACGAAGTTTGGGGGGATATATAGGAATCACCTTTTCCGTCTGTCTGTCTGTCTGTCTGTCTGTCCCGCTTCGTGTCCAGAACAGAACTTTTGAACCGTAGCACCTTGGATTATCAAACTTGATATGTGGATGCATCATGGGAAGGCGATGTGTCATGTACCAAATTTAGGTCACTGTGACCTTGACTTTGACCTTTCACCTCTATGATATTAAAACCTTGTGCATCTTCGTGTCCGGAACAGAACTTTTGTACCGTAGCACCTAGGATTATCAAACTTGGTATGTGGATGCATCATGGGAAGGCGATGTGTCATGTACCAAATTTAGGTCATTGTAACCTTGACTTTTACCTTTGACCTATGATATGAGGGGTACCCATTTTGTGTAATCAACTCCTCTTACAGCTTTTTAAACCAAGAAGTCTGAAACTTTGCAGGATGTTTCCATATACATTGAACATGTGCACCTCCTATTTTGGTTGGATCATATTTTTTTCAGATTTTAGGGTTAGTTGAACTTAGTCATTTTTTCAACAATATCCCATATGAGGGATACTCATTTTGTGTAATCAACTCCTCTTACAGCTTTTAACCAAGAAGTCTGAAACTTTGTAGGATGTTTCTATATACATTGAACATGTGCACCTCCTTTTTTGGCTGGATTATATAGTTACCTAATTATAAATGATCCAATTTTTTTAAAACTATGCATAGATATTGAGCATCACCTGCCATTATCGGAATTTTTCACATTACAATTTGGCCATACATATAATTTGTCCCCAGATCAAAAATTGGTAACGGGGGGTATTAGCCTCTTTCAGAGACAGTTCTAGTTTCATGAGTTTATTCTACAACCAAACCATGACAGTAAATTTCGTTTTCATTCCCTAGCAATGAAGAGGTACGGGTATACTAAAATCCGTCTGTTGGCATTAAATGTCTGAGGTTTATTCAGCAATTTGTGATCCATATTTTCTGAAAATTTGCACAGATGTTACTCAAAACTGCCAACCCTGGGGTAATGTAACTGTGGGTCCGAGCAAAATCTGATCGTATCTGGGTGCATCCCTACCAAAACAATTGAAATCTGATAAAAAAAATATGGTGCATTGTCATGTGAGGTCTTGGAGAAATGGATATATTATATAAAGCATGTAGTGATTTTTTTCACCTGCTCCCGTCACAAAATTAATCTGCTACATCCTTAGTCCAACTGTGTAAATCACTCTAATTCACAGCGATTACAGATGAATTTGAGTGGTAGTTAATGAATGAACATTGCAAATCCTCAAGCTCTATGGTCATTTGCAGGTTAGTCCCCTTCTTGGTGGGTCAGCGGGAATTCATGTCCAAATAAGGGTCGGACCCAAGGGTTGCGGGTCAGTTGGCAGCTCTGGTTACTTGTGATAAGAACCTGTGTACTTACGATTATTAGTTTGATCAGGTATTATTGTGATTTCCAGATTTCGAATTTTTTGTCCAGACATAATTATTGCCATTTCCATTTTGAGATTTGGTCTGTAAACAAATTAAAGCCTACATATGTTAAAGTATAAGTACTTCATTCACCCACAAATCTAGTTAAAGCATTATTGTGAACTAGAGCCTTGTAGTTTCTGTTTCTCTTTTCACATGGTACTATTTACATAATTAATAAGGCTGTCCAAAATAAAAAAGGAAAATCTTTTTTATCCTTTTTACAGGGGTCTTTTCCAGGTATTGAAATATACAATTTCAAGGGAAATTCCCCATGAAACATTTTTGTAGAAGATTTAAGGGGACAATATCATGTTGCCATTGACATTGCATAGACTTAATGGATATGAAATATTTCAGGGGAAATTTCCCATGAAAAATCTGATACTTTGATTCTGAAAACTTTGAAAAATTCTGATATTTTGAGTTTCCCATGAAAACTTCAGATACTTTGATTCAGAAATTTTCAGGGGAAATTTCCCGTGTAAAATTCTTATAGTTTGTATTTGAGAATTTCAGGGGAAATTTCCCGTGAAAACATCAGATACTTTCATTTGGAAAATTTCAGGGGAAATTTCCCGTGAAAAATTTCAGATACTTTGATTCTGAAAATTTCAGGGTAAATTTCCCATGAAAACTTCAGATACTTTGATTCTGAAAATTTCAGGGTAAATTTCCAGTGAAAATTTCAGATACTTTTATTCTGAAAATTTCAGGGGAAATTTCCCATGAAAACTTCAGATACTTTGATACTGAAAGTTTCAGGGTAAATTTCCCACGAAAATTTCAGATACTTTGATTCTGAGAATTTCAGGGGAAATTTCCCATGAAAACTTCTGATACTTTGATTTGGAAAAATTTCAGGGGAAATTTCCCGTGAAAAATTTCAGATACTTTGATTCTGAAAATTTCAGGGGAAATTTCCTGTGAAAATTTCAGATACTTTGATTCTGAAAATTTCAGGGTAAATTTCCTACGAAAATTTCAGATACTTTGATTCTGTAAATTTCAGGGTAAGTTTCCTACGAAAATTTCAGATACTTTGATTCTGGAAATTTCAGGGGAAATTTCCCATGAAAACTTCAGATACTTTGATACTGAAAATTTCAGGGTTAATTTATCATGAAAACTTCAGATACTTTGATTCTGAAAATTTCAGGGTAAATTTCCCACGAAAATTTCAGATACTTTGATTCTGAAAATTTCAGGGGAAATTTCCCGTGAAAACTTCAGATACTTTGATTCTGAAAATTTCAGGGGAAATTTCCCATGAAAACTTCAGAAATGTTGCTTCTGAAAATTTCAAGGGAAAATTTCCCATGAAAACTTCTTATAATTTGATTCTGAAAATTGCAGGGGAAATTTCCCGTGAAAACTTCAGATACTTTGATTCTGAAAATTTCAGGGGAAATTTCCCTTGAAAACTTCAGATATGTTGCTTCTGAAAATTTCAGGGGAAATTCCCCGTGAAAACTTCAGATACTTTGATTCTGAAAATTTCAGGGGAAATTTCCCATGAAAACTTCAGATACTTTGCTTCTGAAAATTTCAGGGGAAATTTCCCTTGAAAACTTCATATACTTTGAAAATTCAGGGGAAATTTCCTGTGAAAAAAATTCAGATACATTGATTCTGAAAATTTTAGGGTAAATTTCCCATGAAAACTTCTAATACTTTGATTCTGAAAATTTCAGGGGAAATTTCCTGTGAAAAAAATTCAGATACATTGATTCTGAAAATTTTAGGGTAAATTTCCCATGAAAACTTCTAATACTTTGATTCTGAAAATTTCAGGGGAAATTCCCTGTGAAAATTTCAGATACCTTGATTCAGAAAATTTCAGGGTAAATTTCCCATGAAAACTTCTGATACTTTGCTTCTGAAAATTTTAAGAGAAATTCCCTATGAAAAATTCTGATACTTTGATTAAGAACACTTCAGGGAAAATGTCTCATGAACACTTTAGATACTTTATTATCATGAAATTATGGAATGTCTCACCAAATATCCCTAAGACTTGTTTTCAGAAAATTGCTAGGGGAAATATCATACAAGTATTCATTGAATAATTTACTTTGAAGGGGGTTATATTCCCCAGTTCACATGGTGGACATTTTGCGATATAAAAATCAGACATTTCACTCTTCATGAGTTGTTTATTTTCCTACACTACAAACATATATACATGATCAAACTTGGAGTACTTGAATACCCTGTATAACTCAAAGTCATCTGCTGGTGCCGCGATCTAATTCTTATTATACAATATATATTACATGTATAATAAACCTTGATGGCTCCAACTTTGAAAGCTCTATGCCTCAACTTGCTCAAACAATAAAAGCCATGTTAATGATTACATAAAAAGTAATGGAATGAAATAAAACAATTAGTCTGAACTATTAAATGTTACCAAGAATAAGTAATTAACTTTGTTCATTTATTTCTTAACCCGATTGCGATGCTTGGAGGTACTTGATATGTAAAACACCTGGGTCATTCATGCTTATTATTTTCTGGTCATATTCCATGTAACTCAGTATACTATCTGATGATTTTAAGTCAATCCTTCTATATTAATTTTTGAAAAATTTGGAGGAACTACTTAATCTGGTGTACCTTTTGGTATGTTATGTAAAATATTGTATTGTATGAGAACCTTGACCATGGTTTCCTGTAGCTGCTTTTGTATTCCCTGCAAATATTTCCATCTTGAGAAAACTAAAAATGATATGGTGTAATCCAGCCTTTTATGTAAAATACTCCATGAAGTCTTTTTGATGTAGGTATCGCTTTAAATAACCAGGTTGGTGCATCATTTTTCCTTAAAAGCTCCGATATCTGGTTAAAACCAGCATCTATGTCTTCATGGGTGTGTCCAACAAATAGAAAAGAGAGACGAACCTGAAAAAATGAAATTAAAATTAACTAATTTATGTTCCAAAAAGCCGTGGTTATACTTTAGTAGTTATTAGTTATATATAGACAAATATTTCATATTTTGAAATTAGGAGAAAACTATTTATAACTGAAAAAGGAGAATGGAAGAACAAATGAACAAAATAAAAACAAGATAAACATATACAGGTAAACAACATTGACCTGTCAACTTGACTTTTTGTTAGGAATAGTCATATGGATGATCCACTCAATAAATGGGGAGTGTTAAGATCCAAGTTAATGCATACACAGTGCACAGGTGTACTCTACAAGGCATGATGTATACAAAATAAACACCTGTGATCTCTATACATAGATGTAATTAATCTGTGATAAATATTTAGATGAAAGGTCAAGCAGACAGGTCAAAGTTGTTTACCTATACATAGTAATTAAGACAACTTTATTATGACATTGATAATGGTATCCAGTGATGCTCAGAACATGCCATTTAACCACTCTGTGCATAAATCATAAATTTTCTTCTTTAACACTAAGCCATGTGTCCCCATTTATTTAGGGATAAGTTGAAATGGTCGTTGGCAAAAGCTTTACCTCTTTGAATACTATTTTTAAAACCATTATCTCACAAAAACCAAGCATAAACCTGTTTTTATTAATGGTCTTTAAGTTAATTAACTAGTAATCACCACTAACCATGCAAATGCCTACAATATTCTAATAAACATGCCTATACAAGAACTTTTTAGTTTTCAAGATACATCGACAAATACATTAATTTTAGCAATTTCCCCCTTAAGTACTTTGTCATTTCCCCATTTTGGCTCCTACAGTTACGATTTGTGCAAATTTGAAACTAGTTGCCCTAAGTATGTTTTACATGAAATATCTAAGCTATATCTCCTGTAAGTTCAGAGGAGATGATTTTTAAAGATTTTCACAATTTTCCCCTTTATGGGGCCCCAAAGGCATAATCCTTTTATTTGTGCAAATCTGAAAGCTCCTCACCTAGACATCATTACTGCCAAATATCATCCAATTTGGCTTTATAGTTTTGGAGGAGTTTATTAAAATGTGAAAAGTTTACACATGACGCACAGCCGATGAAGATAGATGGAAATAGCTCATTTGAGCCTATGGCTCAGGTGAGCTAAAAATTTACAATTTTTCAAGTGACATCATTTTATTGGGATGCCTGAAGGCCTAAAATGATGTGATAAAAATGTGAACAGTTCTGTAAAAATTCTTAATTGTTTACGTAGACATTAATTAATGGATGGAGTCCAGTCCTTCATTTGTATAAATTTGGATACTTACAAATAAAATGCCCCTGCTGTGTCTTGATACTGAATCTTATGACAATACTTTGAACAATCTCAAATATTATCCAAAAATCTCCTCATTCTGCTATTTGTTAAATTCATGAATGACTCCCCTAAGTTATCACTGTTTATGTAATCTCTTATATCTGTCATCTTGTTACATTATGACTGTACTGTTTATCAATCAGCTACCATTAGACAAAAATCTGTAAAATAAAGTTTTAAAGTATTTTTATTAAAATGTTTAAAAACAAAATACACCAATTATTATTCAAGAGAGTTTTTTTTGTCTTGTGTCAACTTTAAATATCTCCTATGCTGTAGGGGTATATACATGTACGGTATTTGATTTCAATTGTAAATGTTTGACCACTAAAATTTTCACTGCATTGTTTATTCTTACAATCCGAATTGATTTAATTCATAAGTCACCTATTTAAAACATTTAACTATTCTGCAATATGTCCCAAAGGTATATCAGTTAAGATAAATAACCTGTCTCTAAACCCCAAATTTTATTTCCATATGTAGGAAAGGAAAAATTTCAGCGGCCAAACTAGGACAAGTTAGCCTGGGACTTTTTTATGCAAACACTACAATGTGAGTTACCAAGCCATCTAAAAAACCTGTTGTACACACATACATAATTTCCAAACAACATCACTAATTTAATTTTAGAGCAAGTTTTTGTCATGATTAGAAAATGAAAATTGCATTTGCTATATAAATTAAATGCTTCAAACTTTTAATATTTTAAACAGACTTTATCTATTTTGTACATTAGAGAATGTTAAATTAATATTGAATCACTAACATAAAAATAATGAAATAATCAGTATATATACTTACTTCACTTTGGTTTCCTGATATAATCATGATGCATCCATAGGAAGTCCTTGGGATTGGTAGCCTGGTTAAAATTCACAGCTGACTTTAAAAATGTCTGTGCGTTTTGTACCTTTCATTTCTTGAAAGTACCTATTTCGCGAGAAACTGTTGTATTTTTAATTCTGGGTATGCAAACTCATCTGGTGCATTTGTGGCAAAAGATAGTATTCTTAATCAAGTTTGACTGTATGTAAATCACACCTTTGCGCCAGTGAAGATATCCAGATTGTACATGTATATGGAATTTATTTTTCCAGCAAGTATTAATTTATAACCTGTTAGTAAACATCCTTTGATCATAACAACAAATATATACTATCAGGTGTTGGCTAGTACTCCAGACAAGCCCTGTCCCCAGTTTAAATAAATACATAATATTGAGATAGTCATCATTTTTTAGTTTCAATAGATATCCTGACCACATTGTATGAGGTGGACATTCATGATGATTTATTGCTTAAATCTTATTACATGTACTTTAATTAGACCTCAATGCCACAGGCATTTACCTTTTGTAAATTGTATCATATGTGTTATTGGTGGAAGTTATGGTACAAATTGATCTTAAAATGGCAAAGTGTGTGTGTGTGTGTGTGTTGTGTGTGTGTGTGTGTGTTATTACAAGTGTGGTTAGAAAATGCTCTGCTAGAATAAAAGTTAACTTAAGGATTACTTTGAGGTCAATTTAAAGTGAGTGAGTATAAGTAATGGTGTTTAACGTCTCATTAAATTTCTCATCTTTATTAAATTGAGTGCATGGATATGCAGAACTCTTGCTCTCTCATTTAGAAAAATGACATATTGCATAATTCAAACACACCTTAAAACACAAGGAAACACACACCTAAGTATAAGATGTGGTGGTCTTGATTGTTAACCGTAGAAACTAATAATCCATTAAAACAATTCATTTTATTTGTTAAATCCACATCAAAACTGCATCCGAATAAACGCATAAATGGACATTCTTATGAACAAAACAATAGTATGGCCAAATAATTTGTTTTAGTTATTTTATTTGGATTACTCTCTCTCTCTCTCTCTCTCTCTCTCTCTCTCTCTCTCTCTCTCTCTCTCTCTCTTGGTAAATTTCACATGGTTTAACTTTATCTACTTATAAAATTTTTTTATAAAAAATAAAATATTATTAGTAAAATTTAAACCATGAGAAAGAATCTATCTGGGTAGTATGGAGTGACTGGAAAGGGTTTTAACAAAAGATAAACTAAATCTCCACCCATTTCAATTTCAAATCCTTCTGAAATAATACAAATTAGTGACAACAAAATCAAAACTAGAACAAGCATTCTGAGAGTATTGCAAAACAATACATAGTCCCCTACCGGTTGCATATTTCACTAATCCCAAAGTTTTAGGTAAAATGTACATTATTATATGGTACATAAATTATACGTGTTGTTCAAGATGAAAGCAAAACTTGATCATAGTAAAATCAAAAACCAGCAATGAAGTTCTCAAAAATTCATTATCTGCAAGCATGTAGAAAAAAGTGCAAAAAAATGAAATTTCATTGAATTTTCAAAGTTCAAAGGGCCATAACTCCCATAAAAACTAGTGGAATGAAACGAAACGTAAACTTGATCTGTAACTCGTCATGGTTGACCTGCATACCAAAAAACAATTCATTAACTGCAAGCGTGAAGAAAAAAAGAGCAGAAAACTGAAATTTCAGTGAATTTTTAAAGTTCAAAGGGCCATAACTCCCGTAAAAATTAGCAGATGGAAACCAAACATAAACTTGATCTGTAACTCATTATGGTAGAGTCATATACCAAAAATTAGTTCCATTTATGCAAGCGTGTAGAAAAAAAGTGCGAAAAACTAAAATTTGTGTGAATTTTCAAAGTTCAAAGGGCCATAACTCCAGTAAAAATTAGCAGATGGAAACGAAATGTAACCTTGATCTCTAACTCATCATGGTAGACTTATATACCAAAAATCAGTTCATTATCTAAAAGCATTTAGAAAAAACGTGCGGAAAACTAAAATTTCTGTGAATTTTCAAAGTTCAAAGGGCCATAACTCCGGTAAATATTAGCAGATGGAAACAAAATGTAAACTTGATCTGTAACTCATCATGATAGACTCATATACCAAAAATCAGTTCATTATCTAAAAGCATTTACAAAAAATGTGCGGAAAACTAAAATTTCTGTGAATTTTCAAAGTTCAAAGGGCCATAACTCCGGTAAAAATTATCAGATGGAAACGAAACGTAAACTTGATCTGTAACTCATCATGGTAGACTCACATACCAAAAATCAGCTCATTATCTAAAAGCATTTAGAAAAAAAGTGCGGAAAACTAAAATTTCAGTGAATTTTCAAAGTTCAAAGGGCCATAACTCCGGTAAAAATTAGCGGACCACAATGAAACGCTAACTTGATCTGCAACTCACCATGGTAGACTCACATACCAAAAATCAGTTCATTATCTACAAGAGTTTAGAAAAAAAGTGTGGAAAACTGAGGTGTGACAGACGGACGGACGGACAGACAAACGGACGGACGGACAGACAGACAGAGTGCAAACCTAAAGTCCCCTTCGGCTTTCGCCGGTAGGGGACTAATAACTGTGAGCCACAAGCTCACAAAAATACCCCCCCCCCCCCCCCCCCCACATAAAAAATCTATCGGATCAAATTATTAAATAGGAGGTGCACATCTACACTATATCACAAAGATTGTGTGAAAGTTTCATGAAAATCCATTGAAGGGTTTAGGAAGAGTTGCGGATAAGAGATAGGTACCCTAAGATGTAACAGAAGGACAGACAGACACACCCCTATCACTATATACCCCCCCCCCCCCCCCACACACACACAACACACACTTTATAAGCGGGGTATAATAATGAAGGAAGACATGCTGTCAGAAAATTTTACATTAGAAAAATTAACATTTGTAAAGCTCGTAAAAAGATGTCACTTGCCCTTTTCAAATGGAGAGAGAAAGAGAGAGAGAAAGTTAGTTTCAGTCCATGCTGAGTCACTTATATTGAGATATCACCAGCTGAAAGTTGTTTGACATTCCTTGATGTTTAAGACTAGCACAGATTAGCTTTTTGAAATTTGAATGGTTTTCAAATGATGTATATTGACAGTGTACATACATTGAACCTCAGGCATATTGTATATAATTTCCTGATAGAAATGGGTTTAGAACTAAGATTTTTCTGTCTCAATGTATTTACTATATAACCATAAGCCATTTACTACTGTATTTGGAAAAATTCAGTGCACATAGAAAATGCAAGAATAAGGTCATATTTTCCAATAAACTCACAAAAAATTGTCACAACTCAATACTTATTATTATATAAAACATTTGGAGTAGTTATATCCAGAATGATACTGTAAATAAGTATTGAGTTATTACAAGGTGCGAGATTAAGCACTGAACACTTCGTGTTATTTTACTAAAATAAATTTTGGATGGTTTTGAAACAGAAAAGCTTTTGAAAAACCATTAACTCATTAGAATAGTATTACAACTAACACAGAACCATATCACTAGTTCAATGAACTAAGTTCATGCTACTTTACATGTATGGTCATCTTTTAAGTCAATACAAACTGAAGTATCACTTTAAATGTTACAGTATTCAGAATATCTCTTCCAGTATTATATTATACACCATATCTGACTTCTATCTAGATGTTTAAGATCCTATGTTATGGGAGAGAGAGAGAGTTAAGTACATGTAATAGTGTTTAATGTCCCAGCCAAGATTTTTCACTTATATCGAGATGTTGCCAGCCATAGACAAATGTGCAGCAATTTTACCTGTGTGCTGTACTGATGGCATTATACAGCAGGATTCTTTATCGTGTGATGCCTACTGTGACATGGTATGTCCTTTATTTTAAGTTTTTATCTAAAAGAAGCGTGAATTTCATATCTTAATGTCGAGTGCTTGATGAAAGAACAGCCATTCACTTAAGACTTGGGTCAGACCTGGTCGGAGAGAGATATTCTGCTTGTAAACTAAGCCCAATACCTAATATATACTTTTTAAATTGTACAAATTTGTATTTTGCTAATACAATAGACAAATACATAAAGTACTGACTGGTCGTAAATGTTATTTCGCAATGGATATGATACACACCGAAACTGATCATGGAAATAAATGTGTAATATATCATAGTATTTTACATACAGAAAAGTTTATTTTCTGAAAAATGGTAAAATGAGTCACATGACAAACCAGATATGTTACAGCTTTAGATAATTAATTTTAAAGCATTGTCTTGATGTGCATGTGATATGTCTGAGGCTGAAAAAATTTTTGTTATGTTTTAATGTGTAATAATAATAATAGAGGATATCTGCAAACAGGTGTGTGTGTGTGTGTGTGTGTGTGTGTGTGTGTGTGTGTGTGTGTTTATAGTACATATATTCTCGAGATGGAGAAAGGCTGATATAGAAATGTACCAATAGACAATAGACTTTGTCAGTTTTGGACACAAAATCAATTGAGGATGAGAAACATTTTATTTTATACTGCAATAATTATAATGATTTACGGACTGATTTCATCGCTAAACTGGATATCAATATCGCCTTACTAGATGAGGATCTTGTGAAGAATATACTATGTCTTTCTTCTTCAAAAATTAAACACATGGCAAACTTTTTCATAAATTTTTAATTACACGTAATAGATCTCGCTCTACATAGGAACGTTAACATTGGAGGTAGTGCACCATAAGCCTACTTAGGCTGTGTGGGACCCCTTAGTAACTACCACAAATGTAGTAACTGTCACAAATGTAATAAAAATAAAAACGAACCACAAATGTAGTAAGGTTTGTCACATATGTAGTAAATGTTGGTTTCAAATGTAGCAAAATTTTACCACAAATGTAGCAACAAAACTTTACCACAAATGTAACAACTCAATTTTACAACAAATGTAGTAACATTTAAAAAATGATCGAATATAAGATTTTTTTTTCAAAATGGGTAATATATAGGCTAGTGTTAATTAATGACAATCACTCTGGTTTCTCTGTCAGGTAACTTATCCATATTATGCCTCAGTTTCAACCATGTTCAGCCAGAGTCAAAATGCCAAGTAGATTTTTCAGTGCTAAGCTACTCATAACGATGTGGAATGTCACGGTTCATGTTCATGTGAACAGCCATTTTCAGCTATGACAAGGCTACTACAAGGGAGTCCTGAGATGAATTTATTAGTCGCCGCTTTGAATATACCATATATGATTACAGACGTTCTATTTCACAGACTGATGAAAATACCAAATCTTATAAAATGCAGTTACGATATTTATGAAGTACCGGTATTGTAAATGCAACACCCGCACAGAGAGAGAGAGAGAGAGATCATAAACACCGGAAAATATTAAATATGAAAAGATAACCTTTGTGAGGTCGCACGTAATTTCAGCGGAGCAAAATAAAAAGTGAACTGAGTCTGTTACACATTGTGGTAGACTCACATGCCAAAAAGCAAGCTTTTAAAATTAAAATGCAGAAAACTGTTATTTCAATCAAATTGTCAAAGACAATAGCAAAGGGTCGGAATTGTAGAGAAACAAAACATTAACTTGATCTGCAACTCATATTTGTTCATATTTGTTCACCCTTAACAAATCACATTCCCCTCGGGCTTGGCCCTCGGGAAATATGACTTGTTGGGGGTGAACAAATATTCATATTTCCCTCACTCAAAGGTAATAAATATATAATATATGTACAGGGACAGGGGTGACACCACCTACAAGGATTATCATATACTAGTAGTTATTTATTACATTTATATTTGGATTACTGGTAGATGTTGTGTTAATCATTTTGTAATGTACCGATTTATAATGTGACACTAATAGTTTTCAAGTAAATAGAAAAAAACCAGCGAAATTAGCAATATATACATATATTTTTTTTTTGGTAAATGTAGTTGGAATTTATTAAAGTCACATATCAGAATCGGAGCTAATTCTATCAGGATAAAATTCAGCCCTTCTATTGGGTTAAAAGTTACTTCTAATGCGTTAAAAGTCACTTGTATCATGTTAAAAGTCACTTCTATCAGAATCAGAGCCACTTCTATTGGGTTAAGAGTCAATTCTAATGCATTAAAAATCACTTCTAAAGGAATACCAGTCGCGTCTATCGGGTTAGAACGTATCTTAAATGTTGGTTTCTAATGCTTAAATTTCAAAGTTTTGTTACTGTACATTTTGATTTACTACATTTGTAGTAACAAAAATTGTTACTACATTTGCGGTAACAGTCGGTACTACATTTGTGGTTCGTTACTACATATGTGACGCAATTTTATTATACCCCCAGCAAACGAAATGGGGGGGGGGTATATAGGAATCACCTTATTCGTCTGTCCATCTGTCTGTACCGTAGCACCTAGGATTATCAAATTTGATATGTGGATGTATCATGGGAAGGCGATTTGTCATGTACCAAATTTAGGTTACTGTGACCTTGACTTTGACCTTTGACCTCTATGATAGTAATTCGTGTCCGGAACGGAACTTTTGTACCGTAGCACCTATGATTATCAAACTTGGTATGTAGATGCATCATGGGAAGGCGATGTGTCATAAACCAAATTTAGGTCACTGTGACTTTGACCTTTGACCTCTATGATATGGGGGGTACCCATTTTGTGTAATCAACTCCTCTTACAGCTTTTAACCAAGAACTCTGAAACTTTGCAGGATGTTTCCATATACATTGAACATGTGCACCTCCTATTTTGGTTGGATTATATTATTTTTTTTTCAGATTTTACGGGTAGTTGAACTTAGTCGTTTTTCATCAATATTCCATATGAGGGGTACCCATTTTGTGTAATCAACTCCTCTTACAGCTTTTAACACACAAGTCTGAAACTTTACAAGATGTTTCTATATACATTAAACATGTGCACCCCCTATTTTGGCTGGATTATATAGTTACTTAATTATATATGATCCATTTTTTTTAAACTATGCATAGATATTGAGCAACATGTGCACCTGCCATTATCGGTTTCATCACATGTATTTTGCCGAATTATTAACAATTCTATACACAGAATTTTTCACATAACATTTTGGCCATACATAGGATTTGTCCACAGATCAAAAATTGGGGGTGGGGTGGGATGGGTGGGTTATTAGCCTCTTTCAGAGACAGTTTTTAGTTACATTTGTGACAGTTACTACATTTGTGGTAATTACTACATATAGGGGTCCCACAGGCTGGCCGATACAATGATACTGTTTATTTGTAATATTACTAGAAAGAATGTATATCACTTGGGTTGCACTTTAAAATAAAAACATTATTATCATTATTATTGTATAGGGTTATTGAACTGATATTGTGTAATATTGTCTCGAGTTGACTCGACATTTGCACGAGCTGGCCATTTTTTGATAAAGAGGTTGTATTATATTGGTACATTGAATCCCCATGCATCGGGTCATCCCAGAAATTTTGAATGCTTCTAGACCTAACACTACAGCTTACTCTATGATGTAACTTTGTAATATAACAGTTTTTATACTTTAATCATCAAAACCCAAAGTTTATACTTGTTAAATCTTGTTTAGAAATAACTGTTGTCTAGTTTAGAAATGAATCCCATTATGGTCAAGACTTATGTCACGCATAGGACATCTATTTTGTACCCTTGGGTGGATACTAAATGGTCCAATATAGGTGAAAAAATTGTGGATAAATCAACAAATGAGTAAAATTGATTAAGCAGTAAGAAGAAATTAAATTTGCCTTTGGGTATTTGACACCCATGGACAAGGATATACTCATAGTAAAGGGTTATTTATTTAAAGTTAAAATTAATTAAATACTTAATACAGGATGTCGCCTTTTACCAGAAGTCTGTTTTAATACCTGAAGTTACATTGTAATTGGTTAACACAAAATAAAATGGACAATCTGAGGATACAATTAATGGAGTGACATTGTTAATTTTAAAGTGATGGTAAAAAAGAAAAATGTTATGTGTATACATAATAATCATTTTCAGAAAAAAAGATCACACACACACACAGGAACTAGGAAAAAAAGCCCTAAAGAAATCAGATTTAGAGGAGATATTTGTAAATACAATGACTATGTTTCATAATTCAGTTTGTATTGACCATAAGTATTTAAATCTAATGTAGCCTGAAATAGTGACACACCTTCAAAAATTCTGCTCCGTCTTAGTGATAGAACTGTATACTAAAAGCTGTTTTATTGTCAACATTTAAAACCTAACATCAAAATAAATGATGAATGGTATCACTTAGAAAATGGAAAGTTAATCCCAGATGAAAAAAAATATCAAAAATCTGCTTAACAAATGGAGGGGATATGAACAGATATGAGTGAGTAATTTTAACTTTTCTTTTGTAATTGCTTACGCATTTTAAAATACTACAGAATTATTAATTTAAAAAACTATCAATTTTTCTGGCACATACTGCAAAAGTAGAAAAACTGGGGGAATTAATCTTACATTTTGAACACCTATATCTAAACTAACCAATGACCCTAAAACAACTTATAATAAATAAATAAATAAATAAATAAATAAATAAATAAATAAAACCAAGTGTAGTGTTTTCAAAATAATTAGGCGTGTGTTTTCCATTTTCTGTTATGTAGTTCTTTACTGTGTTCTGAAAATTTTAAACTTTATCAATCTAAAATAAATGTTTTTTCCAAATGACTTCACCAACTTTTCAGACATTTTAAAATTACCAGTACAGAAAAATTGAGATAGACTAGTTAAGATTAAGTTAACAGTATGTAAAAAAAATAGATCATTCATCAATAAAATAACTTCACAAAATTCTAAATCTGGTCCCAGTTTCACAATCATTTTTAAGATTTTCCTTTTATTAAATCTGGCAAAATTGATATCTTCATATTTTTCTAAGATATTCAGAAATTTAAGGCGTCTTTTTGAAGATCACTTCAAGCATATAATAGTTTTATAAGTTTTGTCAAAAATGTTTATTTGTAGTTTCAATAAAGAAAATTTGCTTTAAAGTCCAATAACGTAAGAATGTTTTAAAAAAAAACACAAACTAATTAATAATCAAGGTGTATTGCCACTTACCACTACCCAACATATTTCACTTGGACAACACCAATTTATACATTAAATATATCAAGTATAATTTTGTTCTTATTCAACATAGTGCATCTGCAGGATATTTTATAGAATTTGATAAAACATGCATTTACAATAAATAAATAAATAAATAAACATTGAACTAAGTAGTCTTAGTTGGGTCATTTCTAAACTGTGTTTAATAATCTTTCATAAATTTTCCCTATTCAATGTTTAAAAAAATATGTCCTAGATACTTATTTTAAGATGTCACTTATTGTCGGTGAAGTGCCAGAATTTTTACCTTTGTAGTGCTGTAAGGGCATAGTGCAGGTTGGAAATTAATATTCAGTTTAATGTTGAAATATGCATGATCTACATGCAGATGTAGGTTACATTTTCTTTAACTTTTGTGCTTTAATCACTTCTATACATCGGCAAGACGAACCTTTCAAATCAAAGTTGAGAATATTTTAAGTTTTTTTAGATTTTGTTGGTGTATGGTTTTGGTTTATCATGTACCGGTATTACCAATACCTTTTTACTGAAAGTAATATTTAAAAGAATTGGTGAAATGTCCACAAACTGAATTTATCAGATTATTCTTTTTTTCAGAAAGAAGATGTCTACCTAATAGACTATTTTTCCTCAAAATCACAAATTTTTTTTTTAAAAGCATTTTACTCATAAGATCAAAATTTAGTCATTTCGAAAATTCCAAAACATTTATGAGATAAATGATGAATGAAGTCTCAGTACTAATGCAAAAGATTTACATAAATATTTTCTTTCATGTTTAGAAAAATATCTTAAATCTAAAACTGTATTTTTATTGATTAAGCATTTCTGAATTTATTTATTTACTATTTTATCTCAAATGGTGAATGCTTTAAAATTTAAAAAACTTGTTTTATATGAAACATTACATTACTATTATTTTTTTGCAAATTGCTACAGTACAGCAACTCATCAGCTCAAATTTTCCACTTGTTGTAAAGGAAGTGGAAGGTTTATGACTTTCCAAATTGTTAATAGTACTAAAATATTTTACTCTATATTGACTCTAGATCTGTCCAAAGTCTAGAGTTTTGTAATCAGTGGTTCCAATATATACAAGCAAGTACATGTAGCCGTTTCCATCATTAAATTGTTTTATGTAATCTATTTTAATTGTGTTAGCTTTTACAGTGTTATATCATGTATAAAACTTAAAGTACATGATGTAATATATAATGTAGATTAAGTCTCATTTCCATCAAATTTTTGTGTCCATTTTTCTTACATAAATCATCACCATTTCTGCTTCTGTCAAACATTGGACCTAAATGGACAAAACATCTATCAACATCATAATAGTTACAATGTCATGAAACAATTTTGACAGTAGTGGTCTGAAACAGGTTATTTTGTGGGAATTTTATCCAAAATTTCCTGTAAAAAAGTTTTAGAATGTTTGATTGGAAATTTTCCCTAAAATCTTTTTCATATATTAAGTCAATGAATTTTTCATGGGAAATTTCCCCTGAAATATTCTACATATAAGTCCATGGTAAATTGCCCCTGAAACCTTTTTTATATAAGTCAATGAAGTTTTCATGGGAAATTTCCCCTGAAATCTTTATCAAGTCCATGGTCAATTTCCCCTGAAATCTTCTTTAAATAAGTCAATGAATTTTTCATGGGAAATTTCCCCTGAAATCTTCATATAAGACCATGGTAAATTGCCCCTGAAAATTCTTTAAATAAGTCAATGAATTTTTCATGGGAAATTTCCCCTGAAATCTTCTTCATATAAGTCCATGGTAAATTGCCCCTGAAAATTCTTTAAATTTGCCCCTGAAAATTCTTTAAATAAGTCAATGAATTTTTCATGGGAAATTTCCCCTGAAATCTTTATATAAGTCCATGGTAAATTGCCCCTGAAAATTCTTTAAATAAGTCCATGGTAAATTGCCCCTGAAAATTCTTTAAATTTGTCCCTGAAAATTCTTTAAATTTGTCCCTGAAAATTCTTTAAATAAGTCAATGAATTTTTCATGGGAAATTTCCCCTGAAATCTTCATATAAGTCCATGGTAAATTGCCCCTGAAAATTCTTTAAATTTGCCCCTGAAAATTCTTTAAATAAGTCAATGAATTTTTCATGGGAAATTTCCCCTGAAATCTTTTTCATATAAGTCCATGGTAAATTGCCCCTGATTAAATTTGCCCCTGAAAATTCTTTAAATAAGTCAATGAATTTTTCATGGGAAATTTCCCCTGAAATCTTTTTCATATAAGTCCATGGTAAATTGCCCCTGAAAATCCTTAAAATTTGCCCCTGAAAATTCTTTAAATAAGTCAATGAATTTTTCATGGGAAATTTCCCCTGAAATATTCTACATATAAGTCCATGGTAAATTTCCCCTGAAATCAACCCAAAACATAGAGTTAAATAGTAAGTATTGAGACATATGATCTTAATTTTTTATATATTTCAATACCTGGAAAAGACCCCTGTAAAAAGGACAAAAAAGATTTTCCTTTTTTATTTTGGACTGCCTGTCATGTAAATATTTTATGTCCTGTTGTATAGGCAAACAACATTGACCTGTCAGCTTGACCTTTGATTTAAATATCTATAGATGAGTTGATTTAAATATTTATAGACGAGTTGATTTAAGAATAGAGATCAAGCATGTAAACTTTGTCTATATAATGTGAACACTCATCATGGGCAATTTGTATATTTATTAAGAGAATCTTAACACTACCCATGTATTGGATGGACCCTCCTATATAAATATTCCTAATGAAAGGTCAAACGGACAGGTCAAAGTTGTTTACCTATACTTTACCATCATTGATATCTTTACCAACAGTTTAAGGGCAAGAATGTGAATGGTTGTAATAATCTTGCTTTACTATCTACTTTCTTGTTCAAATCCTGATTTTTCAAATACATGTATTTAGTTAATGATATGATTAATTATGTACGATTTCAATTTCAGCTCCACCAACAGGAAAACCGACACTTGACCTAAATGGAAATATCTTTGGTGATAGGAACATTAAGTTTACCTGTATTGGTAACCCAGGATATCCAAGTGGCATGCTCAAGTGGAAAGTCAAATTTGAAACGGAAACTTCCTTTAGAGATTTTGAATTTCCAAATACGAAACGAAACTATGATGATAAAAACTGCATACGAAAAGAAACTGTTTTGGTTGAACATGATTTCACCATTGACTGGAATGGTGCAACACTGCGCTGTGGAGCTGATGGTTCAACCGAATATGATGAGGTGGAAATTTGGTTGATGCCACGAGGTATATTTAGTTTGTGATAATATGTTTAGAACTATTACGTTCAATTGAGATGGTTGATAAGATGGTTTAATTTTTAATGTGAACTAAAATTAAGATCTTGAACACTCACAGCCTCTGCTTGCATACTGATTGTTCTAAAAATGGTTTTTCTCTTGTCATCACTTAAGAAATGACATTCTGCTCAGGGTTATTCAAGAGGTAATGCAAGATAGTCTGGCGAGTGCCAAATTTGATGAAGAGCAAATACAATGTCCAGTGTATTTGGGATGTGAAATATTTGCAGATTTATCTGATTAAAAGGAAGGAAATGGGCAAGAACCTGAAACATTTACTAAATGCCTTGAAATAATGTATTTTTGCGGCGGTTTTATTTTCGCTGTATACACTGGACCGCAAATATAGCGAAAATAAAACTACAGTGAATTATAAGCATTTTACAGTATTGTGACACTTTCTGCTAAACTCAATTTTCCAATTGTGACACTTTCTGCTGAACTCAATTTTCCAATTGTGGCGCTTTCTGCTAAATTCAATTTTCCAAACTCTGTATTTCAGATCTGTTCTTCACTGGTGGAAAATCCGACGTGGGAACAGTCCTCGACGCAAGTTGTAATATCCAGAATTTTACCAATTGGGGTCAAATCAAAATCTCCAGAGATAACAGAGATGCCGTTATATTGACTCCCGACGGGAAAGTTGACTCGCGTTTACCGACCACGATATCGGTCACGGATGATATCAGAAAGACAAACTTCTATGCCGCTATCAAACTGAAGTTTAATAATATTCAGTGCTCGGATGAAGGAAGATACAAATGCAATGTGGATAACAATTTCCTGAAAGAGACCAAAGTTGTTGTAAAAAGTAAGTTTCTGAACTAGATTCATGATCTTAAGGTCATCTAAGTAGGAAAATTCACGTGAAAACCAGTTGGTTGATAAATGTGAAATGGGGGTACAATTATAAAATTACCTGCACAAGTGTGAAGATTTATAAATAAAAATAAAGCAGGAATTGATAATTTAAGAATTTTTAAAATATTTGTTGCTTCTTTTTATGGTATTTGTGCAAAAATACACTTTTTGGGGAAAAATAGTTTTCACCTTGTATGACGAATTAATTTAACGCCATAGAGCAGTGCATAGGAGCCAGAGTTTGTTAAAGAAATATAAGGATTTTTGAAAACTCGTTAATTTACGGTTGAGGTCTTATTTATAGCAAAAACAAAAAACAAAAAAACTGCCATCCATAAATTATCATACATGTTTTTAAAACTGGTCCTATCAGACTGAAAATCTTCTCAACTTTTTAATATCTTTCTGCTTAAAAGCTTAGTGTTTTTCAGCTAAAATAGTATTTTTATCTTGAAAACTATATTTTCTATCTTCTGCAAAATTAAAAAAAAAAAATCTGTGAAAATTATTAATTAAATGATTGTTTAAAATATTTTTACAGCACCACCAAAAGGAAAACCAAAATTGAATCTCAATGGTGAAATGTACGGAAATAGAAATCAGGTGTTTTCTTGCCAAGGTAACCCAGGGTATCCATACGGCAAACTTGGATTTCAGGTCAAATTTGAGAAGAATGCCACTTTCAGAGACTACACATTTCCCGACGCGACCAGGGATGTAGCCGATAGTAACTGCGAGAGGACAGAGACTGTTAATGTTAAGCATACTTTTACCACTGATTGGAACGGAGCAAAACTCCGATGTGTGGCACCTGGGTCGCCTGATTATGATGAAGTTGAAATTTGGCTCCTTAAGAAAGGTACTTTTATTTTTATACACTCATTTCTAGTATAAGCAAACAAAATTGACCTGTCTGCTTGACCTTTCATTAGGAATATTCATACAGGAGGGTCTACCCAATACATAGATAGTGTTAAAATTAAAGTTAATACACACACACTGCACAGATGTACTCTATGAGGTGAGTATATCTCATGATGTATACAAAATAAACACCTGTGCTCCCCATACATAGATGTACTTGGCCCGTGATAAATATTTAAATGAAAGGTCAAGTGGACAGGTCAAAGTTGTTTGCCTGTATTATAAGTTTGTCTAGTCTACTTCTCTATCACCCTTGGAGATATTTTTACTAAACTTTATATATATGACTTCCAAGATATGACATTGTGTGTGCCACATTGTTCACACTGGCTTGAAAAGTCCTTGAAAAATGAGCTGAGGGGATAGAGTGAGAGGGAAGTGGGAGAAAGTGATGTGAGAGAGGAAGCTGATGGAGAGAGGGAGTTGAAAGAGAGGGGATGGAGTTAGGAGCAAAGGAGATGGGAGAGGGAAGGAGGTGTTAGAGTTAGGGAGGTGAGAGAAGATTTCAAGAGATAAAGCGAGGAGAGGAAAAGGAATGGGAGGGGAAAAAAGGATGAAGTGAGGTAGGGAGGTAAGAGGTGGATGGAAGTGTGAGGTAGGGAGGTAAGAGGTGGATGGAAGTGTGAGAGAGGAGAGAAAGAGGTTTAGGTGTGAGATAGGCAAGAGGTGGATGGAGGTATGAGAGGAGAGAAAGGTTTATGTGTGAGATAGGCAAGAAGTGGATGGAGGTATGAGAGGAGAGAAAGGTTTAGGTGTGAGAGCGAGGTAGGGAGGTGAGGTGAATGGTGTGAGAGGGGAGAAAGATGGAGAGGTGCGAGAGGGAATTGGGACTGTTGCATAAGTCTTTCTGTCTTTTATAACCATGGTCATGTTTTAAGTTTTTTATATAATATACTTTATGAAAATATCATTTTTATGTCTTTCTTTCTAATTTTAGAACTTGGTTTTAATGGAATACAAGGCGTTATTGGACAACCTGCAAAGGCAACTTGCTATATCAAAAATTTCACCAATTGGCAAACTTTACTGATCTCTAAACAGAAGAAACCCGCTGTCGTCTTGCGTTCAAACGGTCAACTCCAGTCAGGTCTGCATGGTGGAATCAGTGTCACTAAGGAGATTAGAAGAGATGAGTTCTATGCTGCCATAAACTTTGAATTTGGTCGAATAGCTTGTGGAGATGAGGGCAGCTATACATGTTCGGTGGATAATGGGTTCCAAAAAGAAGCATCAGTGGCTGTTATAAGTATGTGTATATATCTACCTAATCGTTCACTTATTATATCCCCCAAAATGAAATGGGGTGATATACAAATGGTTACTTCATAATTATCTTTTGACTTGTGTGGGGATACTTTTAAAATTTTAATAACAACTCGTTTCTTTGCAAATCTTGTGCTCTGCCATTTGTTCAATTTCACTGTAAACAAAATGACTGTTTTTTCTTTAACACATATATAAATAATAGGATATAATCTTTTGTGTAGAAGTAACCATAACTTCCCTTTTAAGAAAGGTGCCGTAGTGGCAAAAGTGGTTAAGCTCCAGCTTGGGGATTTCAGCACATCTTGGACCCACGTTCAAACTTTCTCTTGCACATGCTAGAGTGAAATAATTTGTCAGTTTGCTTGCCATACTTTGAGTAAAATCATTTTGATAAATCTGTAATCACAATTTTAAATTTGTCTATATCAATTAATAGCGTATAATGTATTTGGTGTAATAAAAGCCTAACATAGTCGTCAAAATGCCCGTTTTTCTGCTTATTGGTATATTTGTTCCAGAGATGTATTTTGCTATGGTATACCTTATTCCCACTATTATTCTCCAAATGAAATATGATTATTATTCATGCATATTCTATCATATCCTTTATTAAGCTCCACCAGAGGGAAAACCTGAGTTATCACTAGGAGGGGAGATATTTGGAGAAAGAATGGTGGATTTTACCTGTAAAGGGAAACCGGGATACCCTGGTGGTCAGCTAGAGTTCAAGGTCAAATTCAAGGGAGATAATGTGTTCTCTGACCACGTGTTCCACAGTGCAGTAAGGCAGTCATCCGATCAGAACTGTGAACGTAATGAAGTTGTCTCGGCAGAGTATCTCTTTACGATGGATTGGAGCGGTGCCAAAGTCCGATGTCAGGCACCAGGTTCTCTAGAATACGATGAAAAAGAAATATGGATGATGGATGGTTAGTGTTTAGTTTATTTCCAACTAAGATACAATGTGTTATTTTAAAAAAATGACTAAAAAAGTGATAAAAACAGGGCCTTAACAACACCAACAATATTTCTCAGTGGTGAAAATCAATGCTTTGTTAAGAAAAAAGAACATGTAATAGTATTGTATGTGCCAGAGGAAGAAGTAAATTTCTCAAGAGTTGTGCCCCTTTGAAATTTTAATTTCAAATCTCTCAGAGTTGTGCCCCTTTTAATTTTAATGATGTTTTGTGATCTATACCAGAAACTAAATGGCAAAATTGTATGCCAGTCAGTTAAAATTGAGGTTGAAAAAGTAATGATATTTTGATGCATATTTTAATCATTTGATTCAAATTCCTTTTTGTCAAATTGATCTACAGCACTTGATGTTACCATGTTTATGTTGCTTATTTCTTTTTTGTTTTAATTCAGAGAGAATGTGTGATCTTGAACCACTCAATGGTAAATTAGCTCATCCGTATACCTGTCGGAAATTTATCATATGTATGGAGGCCCGTCTGGTCATCCAGGATTGTCCTACCAGTCTCTGCTTCGATCCCAATACCAAGTCATGTGTTGCAGGGATAAGCGACCCAGTTGGTAAGTTTCAATTTGTTTGCTTTGAAGTCCCTCACTTGTAAAGTTAGTTCCCTAATTTGGAGCAAAAGGTTACTTTAGGTGCACTGTTTTTCCTGTTTGTCTAGCAAATCAATTTTCTGCACTTCTTTCGTCATGATTGCAAATATCCATTTAATGATTGGTACATTGCTTTATCGTGAAAATTTATTGATCTAGACCTTTCATTTTTTGCCATTTCTGAGTTTTGCCAATTGTATCTAGGAAATGATCTCGAATACATGTACTCAGATTCAACATCATATTTTTTTATCATGCTTTCAAATAATTGACGGATCGCAGGCCACACCCACGATGTTCCAACAAAGGAATTTGAAAGGAACTGTGCTTGAATTACACACAAAAAGAATGAAATCTCGGCCTGAATTTTGCCATTTAATGATGTCACAGACTAATACATCATTAGTTGCTGTGATGCTGCTATGGTACCGCGATAGCGGCCAGTGTCCGAACATAATACATCAAGTATTTGAACACTCAGATTAACAAACTTTTTAGGTCTATACTATTCATTGCAATAAGAGTCAGTTTATATTGTTTGAATAGCACTTAATTGAGGTAAGTGTATGGAAATTGGAAAAAAAAATCTGAATAAACATTTTTTGCCCCTTGATTTCTTGTAACCTTCATTTTATATAACCTGTGGTTTTGTTTTCTAACATTTTCCAGATACACCAACAGCAAGTGTTGTGCCAACAAGCTGCGAAGGTAAACACATCGAGACATCATTGCCCCATGAATCGGACTGCAGTAAATATTATTTGTGTTTCCATGGCAGCAAAGTGGAATACCCGTGTAAAACTGGAATGTATTACGCCCCTGAGGCTGCAGGTTACTGTGTGTGGAATAAAGCCCAGTCTTACTGCGGAAGGAATGGACGTTAGTGTTTTTAGCAAGTGCATTCTGTAATGGTTATGTTATTGCAAAAATGAGGGTAAAGGAGGTTGTGCACTATAGGCCATTTTTGGCCCCATACCAGAATATAATGATTTTTCTGTAGAATTTAGTCCAAAATTTAGCCTTTGTAAAAACATAAAAATTTAAGTGTTCCGATGTATGGTTGCTTAGCAACAGTGCATGGCAACTGACCCTTAGTAAATCTTAAATATGGATTTTTCGCATTATGGTTTTAACATATTGTGGCAGATTTCATCCCATTCTAATTTTTTTGTGTAAATAATCTTTCTACATTACTACATTTATCAATAAAAGTAAATATTAAGTTCGAGAACATAAAATATAACATTATTTGTCACCATGACAACAAAATGTCCATAGCAACGGGTGGTTAAATGTACGTATATAGATATAAAAACGGGTGCATTTGTGCTCTTAGCAACTGATGGTTTACATAATGTATAAAGTCATGAAATAAAACATTATTTGTTACCATGGCAACTAATTGTCCATAGCAACGGATTGCTAAATATACGCATATATATGGAGTGGATGTAATTCTTCCCATAGGAATGGATGATTGAAACAAGAAATTGCGTTTGAGCAGGGGTCAATCGCGGGGTAAGTCACCCCAATGGTGGCAACCTTGTACATTAGAAAAGAACTGATTTTGTTAGTAGTAGCGATGAAAGGTGTATTTGAATGAAGATAAAGGTGTAATAACTTCTGGAAATTGTTCTTTTTTATATAATTATGATGTTTCCATATGCACATTCATAACAAGACATGTTGTTTTACTATCTAAGGTACTGCAAGTTTCAGGAAAATTTCACTAGGCCATGAAAAAGTGGGTCACAATGACCGACTTTTAGGGCAACATGTAGAGCATATAAGATTGTACCTAGAAACTAATTTTCATCAAAATCGGTCAATTCTTTTCTAGAGTGCAAAATCAGTACAGTGGGATGTCGTTATTATCTCCCTTTCTATTTCAACCAATGAGATGTGACCCCCAAGACACAACGGCAATGCCTCGTCAGGTATCTGTCGCAAATGCCTAAATATCACCCGAATATGGATCAGTGCATCTCATGCAAATGGAACTTGGGATGGTATTTAATTTAAGAATGTTCATAGGCTTCCTTCCTGAAATTCACTGTTTTTCTCTGACCAGTTACTTATGGTACAGAAAACCAGGCAAGCTGGATGCCTCTGTATAACAGAAAGAATCTTAACAGATGTCTTTATCACCAACCAATCAACATGAGTTTAATAGTTCGTCAGTGTTAAACATCCTATGTTCATGTACATGTACATGGCTATGTTTATAGAGTAGTCTTACTAATTTAGGAAAGGTGGGTCTCACTTCCACTTGAACTGAAAAGTAGCACCATCAAGATCACCTTCTCCAAGTTAGAATATCATGCATGTAAATGTTAGTGGTACTAGTCCCTTGATCATTGTACTTTACCACCAAATGTAAATTATGTAGGATGGATCTTCTTTCATAAGACATCATTTTGGGAACACAGAAAAAAGATGTACAGACATAAATGTTTATAAGAGCCTAAGGAGGCGATGGGGATAAAACTTTTGGCAAACAAAAAGACAGACATACATAAGTTTAATTGAGAGGGGATTAATACTAGTAATCAGTGCCGAAGTTCAGTTTTTGGGCGGTCAAATTATCTTAGAAGTCCGAAAATTGAGAGATTCCCCTGTTCACCATTCCAATATCAGCAATATATATTACTTGTGTGTATACGTGTATTTGTATTTTGGAAAAGATCTAACAATACCGTATGATAAATACTTCTGTACGTAAATAAACTGGGTGAATTATTAAGAAAAACTACATGTATTACAATAATTCCAAAATTCCCTGAAGAGATGAGAGAGAGAGAAAAGAAATTAAAAGTAATAAATAAAACCTGATTTATGATAATTTTTAAAAAATGCTGCAGAAAAAGGGAAATAGTAAAATTAAAATATATATATATAATTAAAAACTAGATTTATAATAAAAAAATTGAAAAAAAAAAAAAAATAAGAGGTGCGAAAGACAAAAATGGAAATAATAAAAGCACTTGGGTCTAATATACATGTATAATATTTAACAAAAACCTGAATTGTGTGAAGAGGTGAGAGAGAGAGAGAGAGAGAGATTTGAATTTATCCTCATCGGGTATTATCTTAATAATTTATAAAAATATAATTTATAATTCTTTAAAAAAAAAAAAAAAAAAAAAAAACTTCATTGGTATTTGAACCCGGGTCGTCAGTTTCTAAGTCTATACTGCTTCCTATTGCGCCACCACAACATTGAAAGTTTACATTGGTTTTCGTAGTAGACATGTACAATCCGATCTACGCTCTAATTACAACTGATATTCCTGGATTATATTTTTTCATTGCTTTTTTTGTCGTATTTTTCAAAACTGCTTCTTAAAATTATTGGATTTATCATCGCTACATTGTAAACCATACACACGAAACGGTACAAGTTGCATTCGCCTCGGTGTCACTGAACTCTGTCCCGACTGTCGGGAGTCAGGATATTTGAGCCCATTTTCGTATTACCATATTATCAGACAAAAAATAACAGTATCCGTGAAATAAAATGAAAAAGAAAAGTAACATAATTATATGTACATCACTGAAATCGCGAACGTGTAGCTTAAATTGTGTATCAATGTTGTTGAACGATCTACGTAGCCGGTGTGGGCAGTTGTTGTTGTTCTTGACGACGTCGTCGATTTCTAAAATGTGTTGCATCCCTCTCTACAGTATGGACGGTTACCGGCGTTGTTTTTAAACAGTTATTTATAAATGCATTAAATTTTATCGACTCCGTTTTGTTAAAATATATGTAATCAATAAAAAACACAAAATATATTTTATTATTTTTTTTTGCTTTTTTATCAAAATCATAACAGAAAGAAAATATTAGCCACATTATGCTACACAATTTACCTTACCCATAACTTACCGACTTCAGTGGACAATTTTATTGACGATTTTTTCAAATTAAACTATGAGCGCAGTCGTGCTCCACAAAAATATTTTAACACGTGGTTCTTATATTCAACATTAGTTTATAGTTTAAATATCTTTTTGGAGCACGACTGCGCTCATAGTTTAATTTGAAGAAATATACCGGAAAAACGTCAATATTTCGAAAAATTGGACAAACACCTAGTACTTTAGTGATAAATGACGACAGTTTAAAATATTTTTTGTGTAAAACTTTTATGGATTTATTTCATTTGTATAATTGGCAATGTGTTCGGTAACATATCAAAGATATTTCCCCCTTCAAAAAATTATTAAAATTGTGGTGCCAGGAAGGGCCCATAGCGCACAACCTCCTTTTGTCCAAAATTTAGTACATTTTAGTTGGTCATGCTTTGGCATGGTTGTTCTCCACCTGTATGAAAGATTATGTGGTACCCTGATGATTTTACTAAGCATGGCTTTCTTGTAGGACACAGGTTTTTATGGTGTCATCTTTGTACAAGTCTTTCCTTGTGATTTTAAAGTGTTGTGATGCACAAAATGTTTTTGAATAGTGTTGTGACACCCAAAATGATTGAGAATAGAGTTGTGACACCAAAAACAAAACGGTGTTGAAACAAGAAACAGTTTAGAATAGTGTTGTGACACACAATGGTTTAGAGTAGTGTTGCGACACACAAAATGGTCTAGTATAGTTTTGAGACACCAAACTGGTTGAGAATAGTGTCATGACACAAAAATAGTGAAGAATAGTGTTGTGACACACAAAATAGTTTAGTATAGTGTTGCGACACCAAACTGGTTGAAAATATTGTTGTGACACACCAAATTGTTGAGAATAGTGTTGTGACACACAAAATTGTTTAGGATAGTGTTGTGACACAAGAAATGGTTGAGAATAGTGTTGTGAAACCAGAATGGTTTAGAATAGTGTTGCGACACACAAAATTGTTTAGGAGTGTTGTGACACAAGAAATGGTTGAGAATAGTGTTTTGACACAATAATTTGTTGTGACATAAAGAATGCTTATGAATAGTGTTGTGCCACACAAAATGGTTGAGAATAGCGTTGTGACACAAAAAATTGATTAAGAAAAGTGTGGTGGCACAAAGAATGCTTAACAATGGTGCTGTAACATATGGAATGCTTAAGAAAAGTGTTGTGATACACAAAATTGTCATAAATATTGGAAGAAAAGGCTGCAGTAGTTTTTAATTGTAATCACCCCAAAAAAAAAAGAAGGAAAGTTAATTACTGTTAGTCTGGAAGCTTTTATCAGGATACATACACATGTGCACATTCTGCCAATTGTTGATGAAAATGTTCTTAAACCAGAATGGTTGCAATGATTGATGAGACATTAAAAGGGAGTTAATTTCTCACATGTCTCAGACACAAACATTATGATTTTGACATCCCATGTCAAAAAAGACTGGAAAAGGGTCAAGAACCTTTCAGCAAGAACAAATTACAATTCTGTTAAGGTGGTTGACACCTGTGTACTGACTAAATAATAGTAAGTGTGTATGTTTATAGGTGTGGTTTTCTTGAATCATTGACAGGTGACCACACTGAACTTGTTACTGTTGCTAAGTATATGTCTATTTAAATATTCAGCTTTATAGAGAAACAAGATTGACCTGTCTGTTTGACCTTTCATTAGGAATATTCATATAGGACGGTACACCCAATACATGGGTAGCGTTAGGATTTGCAGATATGCATAGACATAATACATGTGTTTGCTGTTTTCTGTGTTGTAGATGAAATTAACACCTATGCCCTATGCATAAAATAAATATTTAAAGGTCATTGGAAAGGTCAATCTTGTTTGCCTATATACACTATTACCCTGGTATATAGCCAAACAACTTTGACCTGTCCGCTTGACCTTTTATTCAAATATTTATCACATACCAAGTAAATCTATGTATAGAGGACACAGGTGTTTTTGTATACATCATGAGATTACTCACCTCATAGAGTATATATGTATTAACTCGGATCTCTATACTACCTTTATATTGGGTGGATCCTCCCATATGAATATTCCTAATGAAAGGTCAAGCGGACAGGTCAATGTTATTTACCTATACATGTATATATGGCATTGTAAATATTGTGCGAGTTAAGGTTTCCACAATCAATTTTTGTAAAATCTTTATGTGGCTGTTGAGCAAACATGATCCTATTATTATAGGTTAGCAACTTTGACCTGTCCTCTTGACCTTTCATTTAAATATTTATCACGGACCAAGTATATCTATTTATAGAGCACAGGCATCTATTTTGTATACATCATGAGATATACTCACCTCAAAGAGTAAACCTGTGCATTGTGTTTGTATTAACTTGGATCTTAACACTACCCATTTATTGGTTGGACCCTCCTATATGAATATTCCTAATGAAAGGTCAAACGGACAGGTCAATGTTGTTTGCCTATACCAACACTGACTTTGCCGTAAGTAGTAAGACTGTTACGACACATATTGTATTTGTCAATTACCAAACGGTCAAAGGCTTTTAAGCAAGATGGTTGACCTCTCTGTTGCATTGACAAGCATATCATGTGGATTCAGTGGACCATCTTGTACTTTTTCATTTTTGATAAATGTGTATTTTAATTTATAAGATGTTGTACAGATGATTGTGGAGATTTTTATAATGAAGCAATGTACAGTTTAGAGATTTCTAAAAAATAAATTGTTTTATAATTGCAGTAACCTTAGATGATATAAATAATTGTCACTACTGAATAATAATAATATTGATAATGATTATGCTGAGATAGGTATAATTATTGAATCTGTAATAAGTCAAAAAATTAATTATATTTATTATTATTATATTTATAATGATCAATATTCATCATTTTATCACATGATAAACAATGCGTAAACAAAAGCTCAAAGCTTACAAGATAAATATTTTCCGTTAATGTTTGTATGGAATGACCTTGATGACAAGGAAAAGGTATGTTGCAAATTCCTGGATACGGGTCGCTTTTATGTACCTTATGGGATTGTGCATCAAATGGAAATAAAATAGTACTGCACAGAGGTTATTGAGGGATTATAGACAAATCATTCCCATGCAAAAACATACCAGAACTTTCCCATGATGGATGTGTTTTGGCAGTTGCATTTTGGAATGGTTATGTTATGGCAAAAATGGGGATAAATTTTGTCTAAAATTGGGTACATTCTAGTTGGGCGTGCTTTGGCATTGGTACATTTTGTTCTGCAAGCCAAGGTAGGGGTTTTAGAAAGTGCATTCTGGAATGGTAATGTGGGTAAATTTTGTCCAAAATTGGGTACATTCTGGTTGGTCACGCTTTGGCATGGCTACATTTATGAAGGATCATGTGGTACCCTGATGAACTCATACAAACTATTTATGTTTGTTATTTCAACCTAAATTTATATTTATAATTTTTACATTTTGTAATCTTATCTGTGATATTATAATTTTATTTAAATTTATGTAAATAGAATTTATTGTTGGTTAAAGGGAGATAAACTTATTTTTCTACAAAGAAATCTACAAATTATTATTATTATGTATTTAGCACAATATATATAACTATATATTTAAGAGAGTGTGTTCTGTCTAAAAGCAGAATTTCCTGCTTTCATATTATTTTGTAATAAATTAAATTTAAAAAACTTTTGTTTCTCTTGAACATTAAACAACTACGGTATATCATTTGGTAGAGTGCTTGCTCAGTAAGTGAAAGGTCATGGATTTGAACTCCAGTCAGGTCTAACCAAAGACTTTAAAGTGAGTCAAGCACTCGGCACAATAAAGAACCCTGCTGTATAATGCCATCAGTGCAACCCACAAGCAAAAATTTTTGCACCTTGCCTATAGCTGGCAACATCTTGATATAAGTGAAATATTCTTGACTGGGATATTAAACTTTATAACTCAACTCAACTCGGAGCCTATAATTATGCCAACATACTAGTTTCAATTTCAAAGCGAAGTGAAAATCGATGGATTAAATGGGGTTCTACATCCCAGTCAAGAATTTACCATTAATATCAAAACATTACCTGCTATAGGTGAAGTTGCAGAATGTTTCATCTTTGTAGTGCACTCATGACAATTTTTAGTATCTGTTTTTAAGGTCTATTCCAAAGAACATGACGGGAAGAGAACCGTCTACCCTGAATTGGACAGCATCAGTATAGGTATACTACATTGACCTGTCCATTTGACCTTTGATTTAAATATTTATTATGGGTGACTGCGTTTATATATAGGAATCATACTGGTTTTTTTATACATAATGAGAATACTAATCACTTATCTTGTGTATACATTGTTAACTGCAAATCTTACTACTACCCAGGTATAGGATGGACCCTTCTGTTTGCATATTCCTAATGAAAGGTCAAATGGACAGGTCATTGTTGTTTGCCTATACATAAAGTGTTTCTGTTGATATTCATGCCAATGGCTGGAGCCTGATGTTTGAAACCACTGCAGTAGCTCAGTTGGTAGAGTGCTTCATAAGTGGGATGTTTTGGATTTGATCCCTGGCTGGGTCTGATGCAAGACATGAAAGTGAGTAGGTGAATGTTTGCATTTGGCATTACAAAATGAAAGTCACGGTTCTTTGGGAAGTGAACTTGAAATAAACGTTGTCCCATGTCATGGTAGAGAACCTTGTTGTATAATGTCATTAGCGCAACGCACAGGCATATCTTTTGATAGTTTCCATGTGACGTCACACTGTCCACTTTACAGGTAAAGTAGCGGCCATTTTGGTAGGCATTAAAATTAAGTCTTATTACATTCTTTCTAAAATAGGGTGTACAAGAGGTCCAATAGGGCCTGTACCGCTCGCCTGGGCCATAAACAGCACAAAAATACAATAAATACTACATTTAAGGAGCAATAACTTAAATGTGGATATTTAGATATTTATGAAACTTGCTACTCACATCTGTGACTTTGTCCTTCGAACCAATGACCTTAATCTATATATTAAAATGATCTTGCATCAATACCAACAATATTCTAATATACATGCCTATACAAAAAGTTTATAGTTTTCGAGATAATTAACCATTTTGGTATTATTTTGCTACCATGACCTTGACCTTTGGACCCATGACCTTTTTCTATACATCAAAATGATTGTTGTATCAATATCGACAACATTCTCATATACATGCCTATACAAAAACCGAGTAGTTTTCAAGATAATGAACCATTTCATCTGTGACCTTGGCCTTTGAACCAATGACCTTAATCTATATATCAAAACGATCGTTGTATCAATATCTACAACATTCACATATGCATGCTTATACAAAAAAGTTTATAGCTTTTAAGATAATTAACGAATTTGGTATTGTTTTGCTACTCTGACCTTGACCTTTGGACCAATGACCTTTTTCTATACATCAAAATGATCTTGTATCCCTACAATATTCTAATATACATGCCTATACAAAAAATTAATAGTTTTCAAGATAATAAACCATTTCAGTTTTCTTTCGCATCTGTGACCTTGACCTTTAAACCAATGAACTTAATCTATAGATCAAAATGGTCATTACATCAATACCAACAATATTCCAATATACATGCCTGTATAAAAAGTTTATAGTTTTCGAGATAATTAACCATTTTGGTACTGTTTTGCTATTGTATATAAAAATGATCGCTGTGTCAATTCCTACAAAATTTGTATATACATTGTCTAGTACAGTTTCAGAGGAGAAGTCGAAAATAGGTGTCGATGACGCATGCACACACACACTGCACTATGCCATAAACGGTTCACCGGACCTGTAGTAAGGCGAGCTAAAAATCATGTTCAATGTAAAAATATGAACAGTCAAACTTGTCTATAAAGACCACCCAAGGGAACCAGTAAAAATGGCCTTTATGGACAGGTGACCTTTATATACAGGTTCAAATAATATGAATAAAGAACAAATGGGATACAATTCTACTGGCCTTTATAAGCAAGTGGCCCTTACATAGAGGTGGCCATTAAGGCAGGTCTGGCCTGGCCTTTATAAGCAGGTGGCCCTTATATAGAGATGACCTTTAAGGCAGGTTAGATTGTATTGATATTAACTTGATGTAATAAAATGCCCATGGGCCTCACCGCTCACCTGAAGATATATCCCATGTCTAGATGCCTTCTGTAGAAGTTAAATAATTAGGTCAATAAAATTATTAGTAATAGGGACCATTTAAGTTTTACTGTTGCATAGATGCAAGGCACAAATACATTATGTCTTGTCTCACAGTTGTATATCTTGGTATCACAGTAAGTTCTGGAGAAGATGATTGCAATGTGAAGTGTTAACGCATAACAACAGGCAAAAGGGGATGAGGATAGAAACCATTAGTCTTCGGAAGACGGCTTCTTCCTGTGGGGAGTGGAAGCCCTAAACTTCCACTTTGCGCTGTGAAATGGCGCGCGCACACGCGTCACTGCAAGGCGTAGGCACCGCAAATAGGACCTACATGTATTACAAAAATTATAAGGGTCTTTAAACTGGACCTCATAAAATGCCCACACTGCTTTTTTCTTGGAGGACATAGACCCCAGACTAAAACCAAACAAAACTAGATACTTATGTAAAAAAAAAAAGATTTCTCGTTTCCAAGACCGATAAAACTATACCATTTAAATTTAGTTTTTTAAATAAATCAAATAAATAAATAAAACCTGTTAAAATATCTGTGGCTAACAAAATGTAGAGCTGTACAACACACGTCCAATAAATCCCGTGGTTTTGAAGAGAAGGACGATCACGGGGATTTGCGCGCGCATTATTGTAATGCATGATTGGTTTTATGGAATGTGATATCCTAATAGCTTATATAACCAACCGGAAAAAATATTTGGCTGTCAGAAACTATTGGCTATGACAATTTGAAAGCACTGGTAAAAGGTTTAATTTTACCAACTCTGAAAAAAATGCTAAATAAAACTGTTCATCTCTTGAATTCTTTGATCTTGACTTCCATTATCATTTATTTGGTTGGTTGGTTTTAATGTTGTTTAACGTAGAACACACGATTTTTCAGCTATTTGAGACGGGAGCATGTCTATTAAACTCAAAGGATCAAAGAACAAGTTCATGTATGTGTGAGATTTGACTTGTACTATCGTGTAACAGGACGATTTTAAGGTGCTAGCTCACGGAGTCATTACGCCGAAGACCATATTACCACTACCTCCGCTGGATTAAATCCCGACACAATGTGAACCAGTCGATAGGCTGTCTTTTAATACCGAGCGCCAGGCGAGAAAACATTATCTTCAATTCAAGTTCTGTATCTATCATGGCCATATCGGGGTTCAAACCCACAATCTCTTGCTCTCGAGGCAAACGCTCTACCACTGAACAACCGAGGCGGTCTCATTTATTTGGAACGTGACGCTGTTATTTATGTGGAACATGACTTTTGTTAGCACTTTTGTGTCATAACAAGCTCTGCCTGGGATTGTTTTGTAAATATGAGTGTTCGGTAAAGTCTATCTGCCACAATTACAGTGTAAAATAGTGACGTTAAAAATATCAGAATATGTTTTATTGTTTGGCGAAAGGGAGATAACCTATGTAAACGCGCTGTCCATTTCACCGCAAAATTACGTCACGAAGCCACGCCTATAGCTATGTAAGGCAGCTGTGATTCAACCGCCATTTTGTTCATTCTTTGCAAATTTAAAAAATCTTTTGGTTTAAATTGCATGACTTTGTACCAACCAATTTAATTATTATGTAAAATGAACAACTTCGTATTTTTGTGGTTGGAAACATCCCAACACTAGCTACGCGTCTAATGCCAGTTCAGCTCCATAATTATGTTATAAAACTGATATGAGCGTTGGCTGCTGATTGAAGCTTTCAATCAAAAGTGATTTAACTACACCACTGGGCATCAACTTTAGCGTCGGTCCGGTGTCAGGAGTTTTATAATCATTGTTGATGATCTTTTCATGTATCGAGTATCGTGTCTTAGAGGCTTCGATAACCTAGTGGTCTAAAGCGCACGCTTGCGCCTGTCCTAACTGTGAAGGACGCACGAACGAAAATAATTTTAAAAATTATAACTGAGCAGCTACTTCTTTCACCAAACTGATGAAAATCAGTGATCGTGCCAAGTGTCGGAAATATGTTCATGTTCTGTTTTTAGACATCTGGGAATTAAAAATTTATTTTTTTTCTATGCATTGTTATATTTGAAGTTAATTTCCCCAGAATTCAAAATGGCGGACATATGCAAATTGGTAACCGGAAGAATTTTGCCACATGGAGTGTCATAGATTATTCCTTTCTTTATTTTTTAAGAAGATAGTGGCAATAAAACTGACATTGAATGAATTCATTCTACGTTTGGACCATATTTTATTTGAAGACATTTTCCTCTACAAAACCACAACAGATTTGTTTTTGAGACATTTATTATTATAAATATTCTATATAAAGACGTGTCCAATAAAAAGAGACGGAACTGAAACGTGGACCCCTTAATGACAAGCTACAATATATTGAGGTTAACTTGGCTACGGCAATAATACAAGAAAATGACCAAACACATGTTAAAATAATAAAGTGAAGTTAATCACTGTATAAGTGAAGCAATCAAGCGCCCCTCCCCCCCGGAGAAAACCGCCGAACTTAGCAAGCGAACAGTTAAACTTCTTTAGGGTGCAACACCTACCGTCACACGGGACATTCGTTTCTAAGGCATCTTTCGAAGGATCTGGTAACTTTTTTTTCTAAAAGCCAAGCGCTTAGCGAAAGAACAGCCACTACTTATTTTCAAGTGTTGGTCAGACCCGACCGAAGTTTGAATCCCGACCTTCTTCATATATATATATATATATATATATATATATATATATATATATATATATATATATATATATATGTACGTACGTAGCGAGTGGTGTACCCATTGCTGAAAACAAATACATAATTTTTTCATGTATTTTTGCGTCAGAGGAAATATATATTTGATAGCATTCTTAGACAGGACATTTTATTGAGACACTTTTATAGTGTAAATAACGAAAATAGAAAATTAATCAGCATTTAGTAGGAATAAAGACATTGACCTCTCCTTAACATACATGCTTGTTATAAATATATTTTGCGTCGAACTTAAGCTTTGGCAATTAATCACGCGTATTCAATTAATTTTGATAAAAAATAGACAAGGACATAGCATTGAACATTGTACAACACCAATATATTTATTAACTTTTTGCAATAAATGATATTTTTACACAAATGACAGTGGCCGGCGTAACGTTCATATTTAAGCCAATAACTCTGTGCTTGCAGAAAATGTTGAGATTTTGCGGTATGTATATTTGAAAACGTTTGCAACAACTTCACATGAAGTCCAACGTCTAATGAAGTCATTTAGACACCTTATGAAGTCTGAGTTGAGTTGAGTAATGTTTAACATCCCAGTCAAGAATATTTCACGTATATCGAGACGTCGCCATCTGTAGGCGAAAGTGCAGAAATTTTGCCTGTGCATCGCGCTGATGGCATTATACAGCAGGGGTCTTTAGCGTGCCAAGCCATGACACGGGACCTCGTTTATTTTAAGTTCCCGTCCGAAAGAACCTAGACTTTCATTTCGTAATGCCGAGTGCGAAGGAACAATCACTATCCACTTTCAAGTCTTTGGTCAGACCCGGCCGGCGTTCGAACCCACAACCTTTCACTTACGGAGCAAGCATTCTACCAACTGAACATTTTCCTAGTTTAATCACTGTGTCCTTGTCTGAATAGAAAGGATGGAAACCAAATTTTAATTCTCTTTAACTTATGTAAATATTGTTTAATAATGCAGAAAAGCGCACCAAATTGGTCCAAAATTTCAAAATTTTCATAGAGAGCATGCATCCAGATTCCCTAGCGTGGACGTGCCTACAGCGCGTGTGGTGGCTTTGGCGCTAGACTTGTACATCAATTTTTTTCTTGCTACGCCACTGAATGGTATACATTGTATTTAAAATATAAGTAACACACCAGCATTATTTATTTATTTATTTATTTGCGGTCATTTTTAAAAGGACATCGCATCGTGCATTATCTATAAATGAAAATAAATTCGAAATTTATTAAGGCCCTTGCAGAACACACCAACATTTTATCTATTTATTTATTTACAATGTATTTTTTATTTATTTATATTTTTATTTATTTATTTATCTATCTACTTATTACTGCTTTTTTAAAATTATTATTATTATACCGTCTATATATGGTATGAACAAAATTATTGTGTCTAATATACAAACATCATATCTAACAATAAATAAATAAATAAATAAATGAAATTAATTAACTTTTGGTCAGTCACATCACGTCACGCCAGGTATAGTTGGTAATAATTTATTTTTTACACTTTCTTGTAGCTATACTAGTTGGTACATTTATATATTACAATATGGACATTTATGTAAAATATTAACATATTAATGACGGCTTTATGTGTTAAATCGGCGAACTGGTGAAGGCGTTGTCGGAATATTAAGAACATTTGTTAAAATGAAAACAATATACACGTAAAACGAATGACTTTCCTATTCACATTAATATCATATTTTTTCTCTCTCTCGATTTTTGTTTGTAAAAAAGTTTTTAGGGTCATAAGATGGATTTTCTAAACTAAGGTTTAAAATAATTAACGAAGGCGATGTTTCAGAAAAATACACCTCAAGTTCAGAAGCATGATATTGTGTGATATTTTTAGAACTGGAGTTTTGTAAAATTTTAATTTGAGAATTTCAAATATGTCGCAGAATATTGAAGAAGACGAAGAGTATCATCTACCAGATCGGGCGCCGTCATGGATGTTATTCTTTGAAGGGACTTTGTATAGACGATACCTGAACTACCTCAACCAACATGATTTCTCACAAGTAAGTTACAGAGAGAGAGAGAGAAAAGAGAGAGAGAGAGCAATATATGTAATGTATTCAACAATGCAAGAATGAGAAGAGAAGTAATGGAATTTTAAGACCCAGTCTAAATTTTTTCACTTATATCGAGATATACCAGACTACAGTGGAGAAAACTGGAGTGCCCGGATAAAACTTTCTCGCCCTAGGATTTGTCCGATTTTGACTAAAACGGCGGTGAAAGGTTAGCATTCTTTAGAACACTTGGCCATCGTATGCCTACAATTAATGAACGGGAATTAGTATTGAGATGATTGTTATATGCATTTATTATGTAAAGTTAATCATAATTAATAATTAATTATTACGTAACATAATCAGAACACTAGTGATATAATTATCAACACGAAGGTCATGTTAAAAAATTCATTTCACGTCAATCAAAGTACTTTTATTTAATTGATATTAATTAACAAAGGTCTAAGGTACAGAAATGTCGAAAGTTTAACACTCAGCTAACGAAACGGGAGTCGAGTTGCGTTGAGTAATGGTGTTTAACGTCCCAGTTAAGAATATTTCACTTATACCGAGAGTCAGACGTCGTCAGCTATAAACGAAGGTGCAGAAACTTTGCATGTGCATTGCGCTGATGGGATTTTACAGCAGAGTTCTTGATCGTGCCAAGCCCACCGTAACACGGGACCTCGTTTAAATGGAAAAGGAGTCGAGACTCGGATGCCGAGTGGCTCAGATATTAATAGCTGGTGGCCAGAAAGCTGTCGAGATAGGTTGCTGTTACTTAAAAGTTGTCGAGATGTAGCTAACGAGAAGCTGAGATGAGCTGCCGATTTGGCACCACTTCGCTTGCTTTTTGTTAAACTTTGGACAGGTCTGTACTGTAAGGTAACATACTAAACCAATCATTGCATTACTTTGTCGAGTGCTCGCTCTGTATGTTCGAGGCCGTGGGTTCGAACCCACGATACTAATCATTGCAACTCATCTCTATGTCACTACGGTAGCTCAATGGTCGACTGCTCGCTCTGTATGTGTGAGGTCGTGGGTTCTAACCCCGTCCGGATCTGACCAAGATTTGAAAATAGGAAGAAACTGTTCTCGCCAAGCACTCGGCATTATCACGGGGTCCTTCGCAAAAAACCTGAAACTAACATATACTGACATAGTACATAAGGTCACTTCCTATAGCTAATAAAATGATGCCACTAGAAAAAATGGTAAAGTTTTGTAAAATATGGCTACAAGTGCCGCGAATATCTGAAAAAACGGGGTTTTAGTAATAATGAACATTGTTTAGGTTAGCTTAGTGTTAAACTTTTTGACATACCTGTACTATAGATATGTTCTAGTATAACGTTAAAATAGGTAAATTCTCGTGAAATAACCGTACATTTCCTCTAAATAATGAATGTCAAATTCAAAATATAAATTATAAACTTGTCATATATTAATTATCATGCGCTAAGAAAACCGAGTTAATTTATGTAAATTTATTCAATTTTAAACACGAAATTCCGTAGTAGTTAAGTGGAAAAATACTTGTCACGAAACTCTTGGAATTTTATTTTATTATTAATTTTGATACAACGATAACCACAAGCATCATTATACAGTACAGACCTGTTGAAAGGTTAATACCAGCTAACTAAAAGGAATTCAGATTCCGTTGCCGAGATGTCGAGATCAAGTTAAGATCTGTCGAAAGTTAAACACCCAGCGAAGGAAGATTGGTTGGTTGGTTAAATGTTGCTTAACGTCGCATCAGCAATTTTTCAGCTATTCGCGACGAGAACTATTTAATTAATCTCTATGGATTAATATAATCTATGAACAATTTCGTGTATGCATGTGAAGTACGAGTGTGTTGCATGGTCTGCCTTGCACTAGTGCGCACGCAGGGCGACTTTACCGTGCTAGTTCACAGAGTCAGTACGCCGCAGACGAGCGTACCACTCCCCCAGTCCATTATACTGATATCAGGTGAATCAGTAAAGGCCAACGGCAAGGAAAATTCACTTTCCCACATGTGGCCCGAGCGGGACTCGAACTCACAGCGGTGAGAGACCCTGGATTTGGAGACTTACATCTTATCCATTAGGCCACCGCGCCCTCTACCAGCGAAGGAAGAGGAATCGAAGCTCGGATGTCGATTAACCAAAATATGGATAGCTATTAGTAGAAAAACTACCAAGAGATAAAAAGCAGCTGTGAAAAAACTGTCGAGATATAGCTCCGATATCAGCAACAGATTCACTGTCAATTCATATAGCTCCGATATCAGCAACAGATTCACTGTCAATTCATATAGCTCCGATATCAGCAACAGATTCACTGTCAATTCATATAGCTCCGATATCAGCAACAGATTCACTGTCAATTCGTAAGCTTTGTTACGCCACATAGCGGTGTTGCCGCATAAACGCGCCCAACACGTCTATGCGGGGAATTCCAACGCATAAAGAGGTCCGCCATGTTTATGCGGCGGCGTTCAACGCATAAAGATGTGTTGCTTATATGCGGCGCAAGGCTGCCTTTTTGACGCATAACGATGGCTAATTTTAACGAGTTGGTATTAAAATTAAAAGAGCTGATATCTCGACAAAAACGGTGGTGGTGACATAAATTATAACGACGACGGTGACAATTGAGAATTTATGTGTTGGTGTTGTTGATAATGGTAATAATAATACGAGGATGGGGACAGGAACGATGAGAGCGCGACGACGATGTTACGGTCGTCGTGCCGACGGCGGTGGCAATTATGACTGTAATGTTGATGATCGTTAAATTGTGATTTTGGCAGAATTTCGACTTTTGCTTTAATAATAATAATAATGATAATAATAATAATATAATGATGATCATCAGGATGGTGGTAGTGTTTTATGTGAAGGTGGTAATAATGATGGAGGTGTAAATGCAGGTGATGATAGTAATTGTTTTCTTTATGCGGCGGAATGTAGTCTTTTTGCCGCATAAAAGCTTTCTCTTTATGCGTTGAAATTCCCCGCATAGACGTGTTGGAACACGTTTATGCGGCAACACCGCTATGTGGCGTAACAAAGCTTAGTGTTAAACTGTCGACAGGTCTGCGCTATATGGATAGTAAGTGGCCGAATACAGTACAGACGTGTCGAAAGTTTAAAACTGAGCCAATGAAAAGAAATAAAAGCTTGAAAGTCGAGTGGTCGAGATATGGATCGCTAGTGACCGGTCACAAAACTCTTGAACTTTTATTTTATCATTAATTTTGATACACCGATAACCACAAAAATAATACACAGTACAGACCTGTTCAAATGTTAACACCGAGCTAAATTATAATTACGAAAAGGAATAAGTTGAGTTGAGTTGAGTAAAGGTGTTTAACGTCCAAGTCAATAATATTTCACTTATATCGAGACGTCGTCAGCTATAGGCGAAAGTGCAGAAATTATGCTTGTGCGTTGCGCTGATGGCATTATACAGCAGGGTTCTTTATCGTGCCTCGCCTACTGTGACACGAGGCCTCGTTTATTTTAAGTTCCCATCTGAAAGAACCTGACTTTCAATTCGTAATGCCGAGTGCTTGGCGAAAGAACAGTCACTACCCACTTTCAAGTCTTGGGTCAGACCCGGCCGGGGTTCGAACCCACGACCTCCCACTTACGGAGCGAGCACTCTACCAATTGAGCTACCGCAGTGGTTCTAAAATAAGGCTCTGCTGCCTAATGGCCTGAAATATGGAGTTGAGTTGGGTCGAGTAATGGTAAACGTTCCCGTTAAGAATATTTCATTTTTATTGTGACGTCTCCTCCAGTTCAGCTAAAGGCGACGGCACAGAATTGTTGCCTGTTCGTTGGTCTGATTTCATTATACAGCAGGATTCTTTCTCGCGCCATGGCTTTTTTGACACGGGGCCTCGTTTATTTTAAGTTCACATGCGAAAGAACCCCGACTTTCATTTTGTAATGCCGAGTGCTTGGCGAAAGAACAGTCACTTCCTACTTACGGAGCGAGCGTTCTACCAACTGAGCTACCGCAGTGTTGACCCGAAAAATGGATCCCTAGTGACCGGTCAAAAACCTCTTGATTTTTTTTTTATTACCCGAGTGCTTGAGACATGGATAGACCGGTCACGATACTCTTGAAATTTTATCATGTCATTAATTTTGATACACCAATAACCACACGATATGCATCATAAAATTTTATCCAGTACAGACCTGTCGAAAAGTTAACAGTAAGCTTACGAAAAGAGGTGGAAGTCCATCTGTCGATAGCCAGAGATATGGATAGCCAGTGGCCAAAAAGCGACCGAGAAATAGATGTACCAGTATTGATGTCTGCCGAAAACCTGTCGAGATATAAGTTACGAGGGCCGAGCTAGGGGATTAAGATACTGCCGATTCGACACTAGTTCGTTAGCTTCGTGATAATTTTTCGACAGGTCTGTACATGTTCATTATAAACATTTATGGGCAACCTTTGTTCACGTCAAGTTACACATGGTATTAAAGTATTTCACGATTGTTATAAAATTTATTGTTAACAGGTCAGGCGTCTTATGTCTCGGGGGGGGGGGGGGGGGGGGGGGGGGGGCTAAAGGCTAAAAAGTTATTCAATTTGTTTGATTTCATTTACCAAATTAGGTATATCCACTTTTACCAAAATGTCCCAAATTTCCGATTTTGCACGGGGATTTGGAGCACATTTCTATATTCCGGTAAATTTAATTTACGGTAAAAAGAAAATATAATCATTCCGGAATTTATTTCATTCTTCCAGAATTTGCTTATTTATTCCGAACTTCGTGTAAATATTCCGGATTTTACTTTTTTTGCTCCAGATTGTCTTTTAAGTTATAATTCCGGATTTTTACGGAAATTACGGAAAGTGTCTTATTAATCCCGAATTACCCATTTATTCCGATAACATCAGCCATCCCACCTAAATGCAAGATGTACTAAAAACCACAAGGTACCATATCAAGAGATGTCTCCCTTTTGAATATGTTGTTCTGTGTATTTTCAGATTCTTAATAACAAGATTAGTTTAGACGATAGTTTTTATGCCGGGAAGAGTTTTTACACCGATTTTCCGTCTATGCATGACGACGATATAAAGGATTTTTCAGAAACCGATGACCATTATAAACCTGCGATTATTGGAGCACCGGAAATACTACCGATATCGACAATCACAACAGAGAAATTTCTAGCTCGGGCAGACCGGAAACGGAGGGCGAAGAGAACACGTGGTTTTATATGCTTAGGGATATTTTGTATAGCGGCTTTCGCTGCAGCGGTATCGCTGTTGATGCATTTCGTTTTCGTCAAAGGTACGTAAGCATGAAACAGGTAATCACGTTATGTAAACACGCATAATGCCACCCTACTACGCGTGAAATCAAAATCGAAAATCGAATGGAAGGAAAATGAAACTATGATACGTCAAACATTATGCCCCGGTCACACTTTCGGATCGCTTCGCCGGTTTAGCTACGTGTAACAGGAAAAAGAAAAATTCAGTATTTGACCGGGGATCGAGCCCGGGACCTCCCTCTCTATAGTCGAGTACTTTAATTAACAACTGAGATTCCCATACTGATTCTCTCCCACACTGTTGTATTTGAGTATCCCACGGTTCTAAGTGGGAAATATCTAAATTCCCTCCGATGGACTTTATTTGGCCCGTAATCACGAATATACCACTTCCGAGAGAGGGCCTCACTGGTTACCAAACTGTAACAGGAAGGAGAAACAAAAGTTTCGGGCCGGGGATTGAACTAGGAACCTCCCTCGCGTACGTAGACGAGTGTTCTCCAATTTGAGCTACCAATACCAGACATCTACATACGGATAAAATCCGGCATCATATCGGGACCTTAGCTTTTCGTAAAAAGCCCGCCTCGGTATAAGTGACATTATATTGACTGGGTTATTAATTTGTAACCAACAATTTTACTGTTTTATTTGCTGTGAATTACATGTATTTATTTTCGTAGCTCCAATTTTAGTGGTTTTGATTGAAAGAATACCGTTTTGTGGGGATGTTAATTCGTAGTATGTGGATTCCGTTTAATCTATGTTTACGATGTATATCATTATACCATATACCATTTCGCTGATGTGTAAATTCGTAAATTGGGTAATCAAGAAAATGAATGATTTCACAGCACAGTCCAATCTGCCTCAAAGGCCACCTCTATATAAGGGCCACCTGCTTATAAAGGCCAGTAGAATTGTATCTTAATTGTACTTTATTCATATTATTTGAACCTGTATATAAAGGCCACCTGCTCATAAAGGCCACTTTTACTGGTTCCCTTGGGTGGCCTCTATAGATAGGTTTGACTGTACTTTCATTTATGTTCAAGTTTATTTATCTATTTATTTTTTTTTTATAATTTCAGATACTGATCCAATTAAAGACGGGGATGTAATACATATTGGCAATGGTACTATAAACGGGACCGATTTAAATGGTACGTGTAAAACGTCATTTGTTTCATTTTGTTCTGGAAAATCCAGGAACAGGCTCAAATTTCACAATTATTCCTGAATTTAGCATTTTCTTTATTAATAACTTGACTTTCGCATAGTTTTGGAATCTATGTTGGAACTAGGAATGAACATTTTTTAGGAATCTAAATGCAGATTTTGTAAGGCTGAACTGATCTTCAATATGATACCTTCAATTTCTAAATATTTTTTACAATAGCCGAATTACATGTATTTAGATTTCAAATCTGCCAGATTTAGGTTGAGGAAACCTCAGTAAACTTAAGATTGCGAAACTGGGGTCAGAGGCTGAGAAATGATGCAATGAATTTTAAAATGCATTTTCAACAGCGACACAAGAGATAACATGAAAAATAATTATTTATAGTTCAACTAATTATAATCAGCCCACTAAACCCCCATTCAAGTTTTTGACTTGTTAGGACAAACCTCCAACAAGTAAAAAATTGCAATTGGAGTTTAGTGGCCTGATAAGTCGGGACTAAATTTTATATTGCGTGGTCACGGAAAGTTCTTGAATGGACCCGCGAAAAGTATTGCGGGTTCACACGAAAAATACTGTGTGTTTATGCAAATTACTTTGCATGCTAACGCGATCTTTTGTCCTCGCGAAAAAAATTCGTGCTTGATCACGCAAAACTTAAAGCATTCTATCTAGTAAGCAGTTACTTATAGGAAGGTTCTTGAAAGCCAAAAGGCTTCAAAACAGGTTTCGTCTTATTACCTCCATGAATCTTATTGAAGATTCCATAGCGACTACCTAGATGAAGCTTATAAAATGCTAATTGAAGCCTCCATAGCAACTGACTAGCATGCCTCAGTGCTCATTGAAGTTTCCATATCGATCGACTAGATTATATTATCTAAGAGCTTATTGAAGGTTCGGTAGCGACGGACTAGATGTACAAAAGAGAGCTCGTTGAAGATACCATAGCAACAACTATATGAAATTTTGAAACAAAAGTTTGGGCATGGACTTTTTTAGTTCAATATTTTCTTTTAATTTGCTGAGCAGTTTTTGTTAACTTTTTATGTATTTTATTCTATTAACTTCTGTTCACACAGTTTCGTGACTCATATTTGGAACAGTTTTTTCATTACAATGTTTTATATATATTACAGGGAACCTGACAGATTTAACGAACCTTACCAGTAACATACCCGACTTTATATCAACCAATTTGGGAGGTTTTGATGGTGATGAAATGGGTAAGACATTTACAGAGCTTATTCTTCTTGAACCCCAAGAAAATAAACCCGGTAAGACCTCTCACCACCTATATATATACATGTACAGTAAAGACCTGTTGAAAGTTAAAACTAAGCTAACGAATTGGCATCCAGTCGACAGCTTATCTCTACCCCACATTATATCAGTTATATCGCAACAGATCTCCGTAGCTGTTCGGTCTCTAGCTATGCATATTTTGACCACTCGACAGCCAAACTTCGACTCCTTTTCGTTGGCTCAGTGTTAAACTTTCGACTGGTCTGTAGTGTAGGTTTTACGTCCTTTGGGTATGTCTTAGTCTGAGAAATGTTTTTCCGTCCGCTTGTCGAATTTCCGATTGGCGGCTGAGCTTTTCTCCGAGTACTCTATTTCACGCAACCATTCATGAACCTACTGCCTCAATCCTAAATGTGTTTTAAAACACAATACCAACCATAACCAGTCTACTTTTTGAAAAGGACACTTATTCGCATGTTATACCCCTACAATGAAAGTTGGTATATATTAATTAATTAGTTCGTCCGTTCGTCGGCCTATTCATCTCTCTGTCCACTTGTCCATCTGCCCCAATATCGTATCCGTCCATTCATCACTCTGTCCATACGTCCTAACATCGTGTCCGCTCTTATGTCTTTGACATCAATGGATGAAATTTGATCACACTTGGCTCAAATGTACATAAAAACCAACATGAGGCAATGTTTTACATACAAAACTTAAGTAGGTAAAAAGTCAAAGTAGGCGATGTTTGGCACGGGAGTATATGAATCCAATTATAGTCCACAAGCGCGGTTGCAATGTTGGTATACGTAGAGTGCTCGCTCCGTAAGTGGGAGATTGTGTGTTCGAACCTCAACTGTGTATGACCAAGACTTGAAAGTGGATAGTGACTGTTCTTTCGCCAAGCACTTGGCATCTGTAAATGATAGTCATGGTTCTTTCGGATGGGAACTTAAAATAAATGAGGTCCCGTGTCGCGGTAGCCATGGCACGATAGAGAACCCTGATGTATATAATGCTGTATTAGCGCAACGCACGGGGAAAATTTCTGCAGCTTCGCCTATAGCTAGCGACGTCTCATTTTAAGTGAAATTTTCTTGAAATTTTTGCACTGTCATCCAATTAAAATAAAATAAAAATTCCTAAACATCTCGCGAAAATAAAAATAAGCGGAAATCTTGAAATGTTGCTGATCGAGAAAATCAAATAACGTGAAAATTTTCCGATTAACAATATTTTAGATACCACATCTCGTCATCACCAAAGTAGCTATTAAAAGCACGCTCAATTCACACATACTTAATATTATCCTATTCCTCTGTCTTTCGAAGAAAGGGGGGATATTAAATTCGAACTTAAATAATTTATTCCGTCCGTCCAGAATCTTTTCTGGAGTAACCTTAAAAAATTATGATTAGTTATTTTTACGAAACTCGAAACTCAAAACAGTGGGAGGTCGTGGGTTCGATCCCTGGCCGGGTCTGACCCAAGACTTAAAAGTGGGTAGTGATTGTCTCTCGCCAAGCACTCGGCATTACGAAATGAAAGTCACGGTTCTTTCGGATGGGAACTTAAAATAAACGAGGTCCCGTGTCACGGTGGGCTTGGCACGATAAAGAACCCTGCTGTATAATTCCATCAGCACAATGCACAGGCAAAACTTCTGCACCTTCGCCTACAGCTGCCGACGTCTCGATATAAGTGAAATATTCTTGACTGGGACGTTAAGCACCATTACTCACTCACTCACTTACTCACTCACTCACTCAAAACATCAACACTTATGGGAGATATCATTAACCCGGGTTGGTTTTCTCTCGTTACTAGGAGTTAAGGCCCTTCGAACCAACACTGTTTGCATATTTTCCTTTAAACATAAGTGCAAATCACAAAAAGCACCTACAGACAGGGTTCGTAATTCATTGAACTTGCTTGTATTTTATTTTTAGATAACATCAAAATGTCAAAAGGACCGTTCTACATCGGCGATAAGGACGTTAAGTTCACGTGTACTCTAACACAACTGGAAAACTGGAACTCTGTGTTTCTCATCGGAAGCAAAGTTCACGAAAACCAGACGTCGGTGTTTAATTTTAACTTTTCACGGGACCAAGAGACGGTGATCTTAAATAAACAAGAAAAAATATCAACCATTACAAAAATAAAACTGGAACAGGACGAAATACAACTAGTGTTGACGTATAGGACTATAGAATGTCCGGATGAAGAAATATATACGTGTGGAATAGAAAGTGAAAACGGAACAACCACGAAAAGTATCCGTTTTAATGTAGCCAGTGAGTATATATTGTATTTAGGAATTATACGGCGGCACAGGCGTGACATAAAAAATATTTTTCAAATAAAAATCATTGCATGCTCAGTGTGTAAAATTGATAAACACGCATCTGATAACTTTCGCGTGAACACGCAAATATGTTCGAGGTTTTTATAAATATATTTCTTTTTTTTCAAGTTGCCTCTGTGCCGCCGTACATTGGAGTATGCTTAAAAATGCATGTATATGCGACACAACTGGTTCACGTTCATACTTGATTCATACTGTGCGATACTAAGCTCAACGCTAGTTGGTTGGTTTGTTGAATGTTGCTTAACGTCGCATCAGTAATTTTTCAGCTATTCGCAACGAGATCTCTACGGATTAATCTATGAACAAGTTCGTGTATGCATGTGAAGAACGAGAGTGTTGTATGATCTGCCTTGTACTAGCGCACACTCAGTGCGACTTTAACGTGCTAGCTCACAGAGCTAGAACGCCGCAGACAAGCTTACTACTCTCGCAGTCAATTAAACGAAACCAGGTAAACCAGTAAATGCCAACAGCTAGAAAAATTCACTTTTCCCACATGTGATCTGAGCGGGACTCGAACTCACAGCGGTGAGAGACCAAGGATTTGAAGACTAATGTCTTATCAATTAGGCCACCTTTACTCAACACTAGTGCAAGCAAATTACTTTTTCTTGAAACGCTTTTAGACTCAACATGCATTGCTAGTGACGCCTGGAATCCACATACATGTTGTACATGTATTTAAAATTCCATAACCGACTAGATGAACATCTCCAATTAAATTGGAGATTATAAGCTATTTGGTTTAAATTATAATTGCTATATTTCCCGTATATCAATTTAAAAAACTTAGAACCCATTTTAAACTTGTACAGAAATAGGGGTCAGTTATATCTTAAATGGGGTACCCAACAATTACACAAATGCCAAAAGTACTATATACTATTGGCATTTTATTTTCTTATGAGGCCCCAATTCATAATTAAAAAAGTCATTGTTTTATATTTGCAATATTTTGTATTTGATTTTTATTTATACTTGACAGACTGAAATTTTTTCTAATTTTTTTTTATCAAAAAATTACGTGCAAGCACAGCATTATTGGCTAATATGCACGATACGCCACTGTAAGACCCCCCCCCCTTAACTAATACTTGATATATTTTAGCAATATTATATGGTACAACAAATCAAAAGTTTCGACAAAATTAGAATGTATTAGTATACTTAGAGTGGCCTTCAATTTGACACCAAGATTTTCCTTAACTCAGGTCTGGCAAATTTTAAATCAGAATAATTTTGTTAGTTTTGAAGATATTCATGAATTTGAGGTGTCATATTGTATATTCGCTAATGTTTGCCAAATTTAAGTTAAGGGAAATCTTAGTTTAATTAAGGAATGATTGTGAAATTGGAGCTTGAAATTAATGGATATCTTTAAAACTTTTGGATTTAAAATATACCAAATTTAAGTTAGGAATTCAAACTTCTGATTTCGAACAAGTTATTTAAATAAATAATTAATTTCTTAATTTTCATAAAGTCAAGTACGATGTATTTGTACAATGCTCTATTTATAACGGCTATAAATCACGGGTGTGCCATCTATCCGGAGTTTTTCAAATACGTGCTTGTAGTATGTAGATAAAAGTATACCTAAATGTGGTACCGAGCGTTACGAAAAATTAATATCATGATACCTGGTGGACAACTGTCTCGCATTGTGGAGATATAAAATGCTATTTGACCTACACGTATACACGAGACATGCTTATATAACACGGGTATAAAATGCGTGCATGGTCATATATTTACTGTAGGTAAATTCACAAGACTTTATTTTATATAACCTACCCAATTCAGGATAATAATTAATGACCGGAGTGGAAATGTGTTAGTTAACTTACATTTTATACTCCTCTTCTCTGTCCACGTCATGGCGTCTATGTCCAGTCTATCAACTGACCAGAACAAAAGGAACCCCGGGAAACCAAAACGAGGCAATTGGGTAGCTATGTATACGGTACAGACCTGGCGGAAGTTTAACACTGAGTTAAAGAATTAATATCGAATCGACAGCTCACGTCGGCCACTCGTTACCTATACCACGGCAGCTCTTCAATAGTAGCCATCTACGTCTTTGGAACTTTTCGCCCACTAACTATTCATATCTTGAATTTGCACTTGGACTCCTCTTTGTTAGCTCAGTGTTACACTTTCGACAGGTCTGTACTGTACATACAAGTATAAATCGTCTTTGTAACAAAAAAGCGTGACCCGGCGTGATTATACTCATACGGTGATACGCTTCTTACACCTATTTGTCATTTAAGTGTCATCTAAGTAGGGAAATTCAAGTGAGAACCATTTGGTTAAAAAACGTGAAAGAGGGGTACAAATATGAAATTACCTACACAAGAATAAAAATAAAGCAGGAATTGATAATTTAAGAATTTTTAAAATGTTTGTTGCATTTTTTTGGAAGTTGTGCAAAAATACACGCTCTGGGGGAAAATAGTTTTTATCTTGTATTTTCATTTCCTTTTTAAATGCTTTATTTACAGGAAAACCAGAAAATTCAATAAAGATGACTGTTCCAGTTGAAGTAGTTTCTGGAAATTTATTACGTATTTCCGCTTCCTGGAACTCCGGATATCCGGAACCTTGGGGAAATATCACGTGGGGCAATACGAGAAACGGAAGTTCAGAAATAATCGATTTCAATAATGACACAATGCAGTTTTTTACAATTCAGAACAATACTGAGGACTGTCAAATTACATTACGCAGTTTTATAAGATTTACACCAACCATGAAAAACAATGATACAAATATAATAGCCCAAGCTACATTAAACGAAGATAGAAAGACGGCAAATAAAGAACAAAATGTTGTTGCTATAGCAACAGAAACCATGTTGGTCGTCCCAGGTATAAAATTTTACTTTTATTTTGCAGTTTATTGTCAAAAAATTTTATGTTAATAGTGAATTGTTATTGTTGTCCCCCAGATAGACTCATGTGTACCCCCAATTTTGATTTTTGATAATTTTGACATACTAGATATATTTGTTGTTTTGTTAAAAATTTCAAAATTTGCTCTACATGTACAGAATAAAATTCACTTTCGGATGAATGAAAAAATAATTTTCGTATTAGGTCAGTATATTTTGTATGACGTTGTGACAATTTCTTTGGTAACTTTATTTGAAAATACGACTTTTTTTGCATTTTCCATGTACACTCAATTTGTGGAAAAGCAGTAGTTTTCCTGTCTGAATCGATGTAAAGTTTATATTAAAGTGTATCGAGCTAGGCAAGAGGTGCTGCTTACCCAAACTCACTTCTATAGTGGAATTTCACGTATTTTGATCGCTGTTTTCAAAGTTTTTATTTTTGGGGATTGTGATTTGAACATGGTTTGTGTTTGACCATCAACATTTAATGTCATTTAATTTTTCTGTTTTAGAGGACCATTGTATCGAACATCCGGGGCTTGAAAATGATACATTGATATCACATCCGTATACGTGCACTAAGTTTGTACGCTGTTTACCCGAGAAGATAGTTGTGTTTGCATGTCCAACGGACACCTGTTTTACTGAGGAATCCGGCCAATGTGACTACCTCACTGACCTTCAAAACAAAGACGGGAGTAACCAGATAGATCAAGGATAAAAGAAATTTAGAAGTGCGGACTTTTCTGGACTGGAGGACTTTCACATGCTTTAAGGGTTCATCGAAGATGAAGTGTAATAGAACACAGAAGTATTTGCAAAAGAGAATACTGGTTTTTCTGGACCAAAATGATTGAGTCAGATGGCTTGTGACACAAAATTACTAGGTAAATTATGTTTTGCAAAGAAATTAAGGAGTGCTGACTTTTCTGGACTGGAGCTTTTGCTTTAAGGGTTCAGCAAAGATGAAGTAACCTGGCTTTTCTCGACCAAAATGATTGGGTCAGATGGCTCGTCACACAAAATTACAAGGTGAATTGTGTTTTGCAAAGACAGAGTTTAATAGACCACAAAAAATTTACAAAAGAGAATGCAAAGTTTTTTGGACCAAATTGATTAGGTCATATTGCTCGTCACACAAAATTTATAATTGAATGACGAGCAGTAAGTTTTCATTACTCACAGAGAACACTGTGTTACGAGTGCCATTCAGATTAAAAATACCTGAAAGTCAAATGCAAGCTTTAGTACGTGTACATGTCAAGCATATTGTTGTTCTGTTAAAAAAAGGTTAAAGTACTAGTAGATAAAAAAAAGAGTTGATGTAAGTAATGGTGTTAACGCCCCAGTCAAGAATCTTTCACTTATTACGTCACCAGCTCTAGGCGAATCGAAGGTGCAGTTTTTTGAATGTGTGTTGCGCTGATGACATTATACAGCAGGGTTCTTTAACGTGCAAAACCCAGCGTGACATGTACATGGGACCGCGTTTCTCTGAAATTTCCATCCGTAAGAACCTTGACTTTCATTTTGTAATGCCGAGTGTTTGGCGAAAGAACAGTAACTACCAACTTTCAAGTCTTGGTCAGACCCGGCCGGGGATCGAACGCACAATCTCTCACTTTCGGAGCCAGCACTCTACCAACTGAGCCAACGCATTAGTCAATGAGAGCAAGTGTCACGAGTGTCATTAAAACATAAAATGACTGAAAACCAGATACATTGTACACGAGCATGTCAAGCACTATTAGGGTTTAAATACTTTTTTCAATAGTGGACAATAGTAAAAAGATTGATTTATTGAATCGAGTTAAACGTCCCCATCAAGAATATTTCACTTATATCAAGACGTCATCAGCTACAGGTATAGTGTCAGAAAATTTGACATTTGCAGTGCGCTTAGCAATCTTTAAAGTGCCACGCCTGCCATGGCACGGAGCGAGCACTTTACCAACTGAGCTACCGCTGTGTTTAAACTAGGAAACGTTCAATCAACGACTGCTGTCTTTTCTAGTCCAAAATGAATCGATAATTACGAAATTACACAAAAATGTACTCTGTGCTTGTGAAAGACTTGGTTCATTTGCATAATGCTTAAGAAACGAAGTCTTTTAAGAATATGTCGTATAACATTTTTGAATAGATTTTATGATTAAATGTTAAAAAATGGTAAATGACAGATATGCTGGATGACCAAGTAGAACTGCTCATTTGTCCTTACAATAGCCCAGTATCAAATAAGTGCTTAAATAGACAGGAAACGTTCTTTTCTGATAATCAAGTCTAAACAGTTCAATGAACAATGAAAATTGTTGAAAACTTCAAACTTACTTATGGTACATAAATTATGTATGAACGCAAAGCAAAATATACTTTTGCTTACGTGAGTTTTACATACGAGTAAAAATACCTAGGTATGCAATTCTCGCCGTATAAATGGGGCTTTAGACAAAGTATGTAGTGGACGAAGCTAAATTTTCATGAGAAATCATATTAATATGACGCGCATCAGATCAAACGGAAGAATACCCTAGCGTACAATGGAATAATTCTTTTCGGGTGGCCCTCTATAAATATTCAACAAATTGAATTGAGTAGTGGTGTTTAACGTCCTAGTCAAAAATATTTCACTGATATTAAGATGTCGCCAGCTTTAAGCGAAGGTGCGGTAATTTTCCTGTGCGTTGCGATGATGGCATTATAAGGAAGGGTTCTTTATCGTGCCAAGCCCACCGTAACACGGGACTTCTTTAATTTGAAGTTCCCATCCGAAAAAACAGTGACTTTCATTTCATAATAAACAGTATCACAAATTTCCATTTGTTATTTTTGAATGTTTTATTTCATAGCACATGCCAACGGATACCCGTAATAGAAAAAAAAACTTATAGTAAAGACATAGAAGTATATTTAAATGATGTAACATCTCTCGACTTTGATGAGAAACGGACATAACTGAAAATGTCCGATTGAAATTTCGCGCCGAAAGTCTTCGGCAATTAGAAATGGAAACCACAAGTCTAAAACCCGATGTTTCGTGTCGATGTAGGCATGCATTCTACACTAAAAAACAAGCCCTTTACTTTGCTCTGAATTCACTGCAAAGATAAAAATCCTGACACTTCGTCTAAAGCTGGCGACGTTCCGATATAAAAACGATATTCTTGACTGGGCCATAAAACTCATCGAAGCGATCAATCATTCAATAACGATATAGATTGTTTAATTCTGTAAACCGGGAAATTGTCCTTGACTTTGTTTTGTTGACTTGATTTATACATAACGAGACAGTGTGGTTGATTACTGTATATTTAGAAATCTTACTTTAGATAAAATATCATCCCTTTAGTCTTATCTTGCAGTACACTTTGAGGAATTAGGTTAGGTTATTGGTTTCTGCTCTGTAAGTCTTGAGATAAATACTCCAATCTAATGTCACAATGTGTGAACGCGTTTTTATGTTTTATTAATTAAATTTGTTTTATTTTCAAATCGAAGTAATGCTTCGCACCTTGCAGTTTTTATTTTGAACTGAATACTTTTCAAAGATAATAACAGTCAAACCTGTCTTTAAAGGTCACCCAAGGGAACCTTGGCCTTTTTGGGCAGGTGGACTTTATATACAGGTTTAAATAATATGAATAAAGAACAATTGGGATACAATTCTCCTGGCTTTTTCAGGCAGGTAGCCCGGTCTTTAAGGCAGGTTGGACTGTAGATATTATACATGAAAGCGAAACAGCGACTCATCTCGGCCCCTTGTTAGCCAAATATCGAAGGTTGCTAAATATATTTCGATCACTTTTTCGTTACTTGTTATTCTTATCTCGGTCATTATGAAGCCGACCTTAAACACTTTTTCTTTTGCTCGTTGTTAAACTTTCGACAAGTCTATATTGTATTACTAGGGCGAGTAAAAAAAAACCCAGTTTATAGCTGATTTCTGGTTGTGATCAACCTCTTCGGGTTTTTATATAATTGTTCTCTAGTGTGATGCACAAACACTAAATGTGTTCAAGTGCCATCAGTCAAGAACTGAAAAACCAGGGCTCTTCCTATTGGACCCACTTCTCAACTGTATTTAGGATTTTTTCGTGAGACCGGAAATGACGTCCATTTTTTTCAATGGGTTTCGCCTCTGTACCACGTGAAACCCTCTAATGTTTGTGCTAAACACTTATTTCCAATGGATATGGAATCGCATAATTATAAGACGAAGTTTGTGCGTGAAAACGACGTCATTCCGGGACTGTGACGTTGACGTTTTCCAAAACGTTCCGCACAAACGTTAAGAAGTATTGATCACGTGGTACAGCAGCGAATCCCAGTTGGGAATAGGAAGAAGTTGCAAGTAGCTAGGCCAGGCGAAAAGGCAGAATGGTGTATTTATTTTTATCCGTTGCAATATCCATTGCCTTTGCATCACTAGCAATGTTTGACATTCAATATTGACTCGATACGCGTGCAATTTGGTATCCAGGTATAAAACATTTATTAATCAAGGCACAAAAATCATGACCGTGTCAGACAATCGGAAACTGGATAGGCTGGATACTTTTTGACTCACCCTCACATGTAAAACTTTAATTAAATACTCAAGTATTTAAAAATGCAATACCGACCACATCTATATAATGACCACCTGTCTTCAATAAAGATATCTGATATATACTGATATCGTACCCATAAGTTCCAGAATGGCGTTGGAAATCAACGACTTACGGTTAGTGTTTTGACACACTTCCTCAGAAAATAGGATCTGACAGGATTGGTTCTCTGGAGACTCTTTAGATCGCTAGTTCACCAAATGTCCTTATTTCGTACATTTTTCTGTTCTTTCTATCTTTCATTGGTACAAATTTAATAATGACTGTGTTTTTTTTATTTGAACCATTTATTTGTGTAATATAATTACAATCTTTTCAGGTTTTTAAGTATAAAAGAAACCCCGAAAAAGAATCTTCTGATCCAAATGAAGCAGTATTGATTGGATCGGTCGTTTCAACTCGTACCCATATACTATCGCCAATATTGTAATTTACAACCGTGGCTATACTGCATGAAATATAACGCGCCAATTGACCATCGCATGTACAATGGTTTAATGGTACACCGTCCTTTACAAGAGATGTATGTATATAATCGCCAGCATCACACATCAAGTTGTAGAAGAACACATATATACCAGCGGTATTACAACTAAAAACTCCTGTTGAAGTATGGTAACAATTTCCAAAATTTACATCTGTTTTAGAAAATCGAAGTGTTTGGTGAACGCGTACATTTGTTCTGTCGACAAGGGAGCTTGTAAAAAATGCAACCCTGGGAGCATCTACAAATAAAAAATAAAATGAAAAGATATTTTTCATAAGAACTGAATTCTATTTCATCATCTCAATTTAAACTGGAGATAAGCAATAAAATACATGGTTAAATCCGTACCACTTCCCTACGATATATAGGCCTGAAGCTCCAGTGTCCATCTAAAGTCGGAGTTTTTATTATCGGCAGTTCAAATATATTTCAATGTCTTGGTCGTTTTATCTTTAACTCGTATTTATTACTCTTCATTCTAACATGACCTGCGTTTTCCTTCATATGAAACATAAAGAGAGCCAGCCGTGGTATAACAATCGATATATATACCCATCGCTGTTCCGTACTCTCTTGCTTATCTTATGACGTCATGCTATGTGTCGCGAACAATGGTTATGGCATAATTTTCATTCATAAAATCATTTATTTCAATGGAGGTAATCTCAAAAGCCGAATTGTATCAATAGACCTTTTTGCAAATAGATAATAAAATGTACTTCCGAAGAAGGAGTTCGCAATGTTTATTTCAATCATTTTATCTTAGTCATGTTAGAATTGAAATGATCAATATTTAACTGTGGTATATAGTCAAATAATACACGAGCCGTCATTAACATGCGGTGTATATATCACTCGGCAAACCACCTCGTGATATATTCTTCCGCATGTTAACTCCGGTCCGTGTATTATTCGACGATATACCACGGGTAATTAAATGTTGATTATTTCAAAAGGATAAACTTAAACACTAGTAAATCGGATACTAGGATATACTAATATTTTGACATATGTTTATTGATTGGTTAATTTCATAATCATTTCGTCCCTGTTGCAGTCGTGGTTGATCGCAAATTAAGGAAGGGTGTTTTCTTGGCGTGGACTTCACTAGTATATGCTCGGCGTCAGTATAAAGGACAGAGTGATTTGCGGCGTTCAAGCAAATGGGTGAAATGCGTATGCGCCATTTTAGCGTCCTTTTCCGCCACAACCTATTTGCGCCAGTATATCATTTCCGCCACCAACTTTTAAAAAACCCTTAGTCCTGTTGCGCCAATATGATACCCAACTGTCTTTATTGGGAGTGCGATGGAGATATATAGAAACAATACTTATGGCATCCAGCCTCTTTTATCCGGGCTAGGAACATATAGATAAAATCCACAAATAATTTAAAAACACTTCACATAAAATTAAATCTTTCAAGACGTTAATATACAATCAACGATCATATCAATAGATGGAACTTATAGCTCATCACACAGACACGTAGTCTTGGCAACTGATTTCACCATATTTATGACAGAAAAGTACTCTTTCTCAGTGTTGTGCCGATCCTGACAGCAGCTGTATTTGTACTTATAAAGACCTTCAGATTTTGGCGAAATTAAAACACCAGAAATTTAGTTTACTGGCGGAAATGATACCTCTAAAAATATATAATTGGCGCAAAAGGACGCTTCCCAACCAAGTGAACTAACAAAATTGCTATTACGGCGTAAAACAACGATAATGATTCAATAAAGTCCAAAAGTGTCTTAACTTATCATTGTTTAAAAGTATGCTTATGACAAATTTTACTGTGTCATTTTACAAATAAATTCTTGACATAGGGATATTGCAAGCCTAGGCTTATCAAGGCCCTCAGGAAATTTATGGCCGTCATCACAGTATTGTTGATAAGCTTGATGTTTCTGTGTCCAGGATTGCCCTGGATATATTTGGCGTCCCATAGTTCCATGTTACTTTCACACAATTTTGATTACACACGTAGCGAGTGTAGCTAGCTAAACGGGAGGTGCTTAACCTTCCGGAGCACCCGGCCTCAATTTTCTGGTTGAAGTTCAGGTGTTTAACCTAACTTATCAGCTTCAAGGTTTTACTTTACTTTTGGATTCTGATTCTGATATGGATCAGTATCTTTGTTTTTGATATATTGTAATTTTATACATTAGATTAACAAAAACAGTGCATTATACTATTATCCAGAATATAACCTACATCGATGACCTATTGGGTTGAACTTACAACGCAAAAAGACCTTAGGTATACAGGGTAAATTGCCAGTAATGATATGTAACAATGAAAATGTATAGCTGCCTACCTATTCCAACCAACATTCGTGGCAACTTGAACAAACTCTTTTGTGGCAAGATTCCTTTCGAAGATTCAAACTTATCATATTTCTGAGTCATGTATGGTATCGGGTTAGTGTTGTTATTTCGGAACCCTTCTGAAGTCTTCGGTTGACCATTTGCCTTTATAGTGTTCTTTGTACCATGTTTTAGATGTTTCTTTAATTCCATTTCGGTTTTCTCTAATTTTGCCCTTAACTCTACATTCTGTATCTCTGCATTCTCAATAGTTCTTTCCAAATGTTCAATTTTCAAATTTCCTTCCTGAATTTCATTTCTCAACGACTGTTCCAATGATTTAAACTTAGATTGTAGATCGGATTTGAATTTCATCATTTCGTTTTTCAGTTCCAAAAACTCATCATGGGTGACAATTACGTTGTTCCCCTCAACAACGGCCATGATCACACAGCTAATGCTTATTACTAAAGAATATGGTGATAGCATTGTCTCGACAGTGTTTTGAATAAATGAGAGTATTCCAAAGATTATATGTTATGTATTATATATGTACCTGATAACGAACTATTTTAAATTACCAATTTATCATATCTTCAACCAATGATTGTACATTATGAAAAGCAGACGACATTGGTAGTGCAAACTAAATGTACAGGTCCATCCGGAAAGTTTGGACATCCCCTTCTATAACCTTTGTAAAAGAGCAATTTTGGTGGTCTTAGTACTTGGTGTTTTGTTAACTTATATTTGTTGAAAAGACTTTTTTATATTCTACCTAGAATGCGATTTAAATGGCATTATTGATAAAATTTTCAATTTTAGTTTTTAGTGAACAGTGAGTGATAAAAAAAATGAAAATATTTGGAAAAAATCCTATTTCTTCAAATATGACTTAATAAAAAGAAAATACTGGAAACGACTTTAAACACTTAGTTCCAAGTGATTATTAAGCAATTTCAAAGTAAAATATGTCATTTTATCTGTTAAAATTCCTTCTGTATTGAAAATACTAAAATATTTTGAAATACGGTAAAATTGGATTTTTAGTTAGTGTATCTAACAATTATTTACTTTTCGCATAACGTTCATTTCCTACTGCAAAAAAATGTTTTATAGTATTATTTGACGTAGAAAAAACATTTTTACTTATGTTGTGGAATATATAAAGGAAGATAACAGTGTATTTTGCAATTTTATTTTGTCCAAGTTACATCGATTAGATCTAGTGGTATGTCACATGTAACCAACTATTAAACAAATCATTGATAAAGGGTGTCAAAAATTGTTACAAGAAACAAATTTGTATCTAATTATGAATCACTTTTATGGGGTGCCCAAACTTTCTAGATGGGCCTGTATGTTTATGTTATATACCGGGCAAAACCGATTAGTTAAGTTTAGTAATGGTGTTTAACGTCCAGTCAAGAATATTTCACTTATATCGAGACGTCGCGAGCTACAGGCGAAGGTGCAGAAATTTTGCCTCTGCGTTGCGCTGATGTCATTATACAGCAGGGCTCTTTATCGTGCAAAGCCTACGGTGACACGGGACCTTATTTATTTTAAGTTCCCATCCGAAAGAACTACCGTGACTTTCATTTCGTAATGCCGAGTGCTTGGCGAAAGAACAGTCATTACCCACTTTCAAGTCTTGAGTCAGATCCGGTCGGGACTCGAACCCACGACTTCCCACTTACGGAGCGAGCACTCCTCCAACTGACGCAGTGGTTGAAAACCGATGAGAAAAAGAAGTCTTGATAATACCAGTTCAAACGGTGTCGACCATGTTTCAAACACCGAAGCAATTAAATCAAGTAAATAACATTTTTGTAGATAGAGTGTTAACAACTGTTCAAAATAAAATGTAAATAACTTCACGTTACTTAGCCGTATAAAGACTTACTAACATCGATCCGATATAAACAAATCTCGAGTCCCAAGATGTCATTTTTGCAACGATCGAAAGGACCCAAAACAGGGTACTAGATTAGTAACTGTTGCAAGCACAATGGCGAAAGTCATAGATGGACTGAATTTGTAACCGATTGGTAATACAAAATGTGTATACACTTAGAGTACAACATTTTTTACAAAAAATAGGCAATTCATCCTAAAAACATTACAGGTTTCAATGAAATAACCTTTTTTAATTTTATTTTTTAAATCACTATGGTAATTAACTCAAACATTGATTCATTTCTATAATAGATGGACATACTCGAGTTCACAAATGGTAAAAAAAAAAAACTGCCACCTCACTGGTGACGTCTCGATATACGTGGATATTCTTGACTCGGATGTAAAACAACATTCAGTATTCAACTGTTATGTCTGATGACGTCTTGTCGCTTGATGTATGGGCACTTTGTTTTTAAAACTTCGTAAGAACCTGTCTTTAACCCAATTGTAGTTTTGTTACATATATTTGTTTCAAAGGAGGTGTTAACCCCTCCGAAGCACCCGGAAGCTTCCCTGGTGGAATTTCACTTGTCTTACCTGACATGTCAGTTCCAAATTTTTTACTTTGCTTCTGGATTGTAATTCGGACAGGGACAAGTACGATTGCTTTTGATTGCATGTTCTGAAAAACACATGTTTTAGATATATTTCATTTTCTTTTATTTTCAAATGATATAATTGTCATAAATTTAGTTAATAATTTTGAAATTTAAATATTTCTAAAATATTGATTTTTTATAATGTAAAATTCAAGACAATACTCACGTATACAATAATAATAATAATAATAATTCATAATTCCAAGTCGTAACATCAGTAAGCGTTATTTATATTGTAATACAACAAATATAAAAAGAGATCGAGTTACATTTACGTCATTGAATTTTTCTGAGGGACTTGTGCGAAGAGAGTTTTTTCCGCCAATGAAAATGTCCGAATGATAGTTTTCACTAGTGATATAGTTACAAACGAAATTAATCCGTTGTGCTAAGAGAGTGTTTGTTGCTAGTATAATTGTCACGAAAGATAGTTTTCACTAGTTATTCAGTTACAAACGGAATTAATCCGTAGTGCTAAGAGAGTGTTTGTTCCGCCAGTATAATTGTTACGAATGATAGTTTTCACTAGTTATTTAGTTACAAACGGAATTAACCCGTTGTGCCAAGAGAGGGTTTGTCCGCCAGTGAAATTATTCTGAAGGATAGTTTTCACTAGTGATATAGTTCCAAACGGAACTAATCCGTTGTGCTAGAGAGTGTTTGTTTCGCCAGTAAAATTGTTACGAAGGATAATTTTCACTCGTGAATTAGTTACAAACGGAATAAACCCATCCGTGATTACTACTCTTTAATTTCTTTTTTAAAAAAACGTGTAATCTGGAACCATTACCCGTCGAAACAAATCTACTACATTATTGTCTGGGCAGTTAAGTGTCTGAACTGAAGAAGAAGACTTTATTTGTTCTAAGAAGAAATTGTAGTAACGCAAAGTTCCGAAAGAAAACTATGATAATGTATTTTGAACATCACATGGCACTATAGCTTAAAAAATATGTAAACACTATTATGTTGTTTTCTTGTTTTTAATCGAAATCTGAAAAAGATATGTGTTGCCGTTCGACGCCATGATATTTTGAACATTACTCTGTGGGCCTTCATTGTTTTTCCAAAGGTATACTTCACAATAGTGTATAGTGTTTAACTGTTGAGGAAAGTATACCAATGTAAAGAGAAACTATATAAAAACTGAAGCCAAGTTATGAACATGTCTAATAAATGATATATTATTTATCATGTGATGTGCTAATTGTAGATCCTCAAGTCTAGAATCTAATAAAAAACAAACATACTAATCCATGTCCGAATCACAATCCAGAAGCAAAGTAAAAAACTTTTGAACTGACAAGTTAGTTTAGACACGTGAACTTCAATCAGGGAAGTTTGGCCGGATGCTCCGGAAGGTTAAGACATTACCTTACAACAACATGATAAACAGAAAACGTAAAAGTCAAAATCAAACAAAAATATATTGGTCGATGTACAAACCAGAATTCAAACGCAAAAAAGCAGTTAAATATGCATGTACTTCAAACATAGAACCTAGCATTTGGTTCTTATAAAAACGTTCTAAATGCAGTGAAGATATCAAACGTTTTATCTTTTTATACTGTAAACGTTTTTATTTTCGCAGTTAACTTATTTTCGGTAATTTTGCGGTCGTTTGTTTGCGCGAAAACTAATACCAAGCGAAAATTATATTGTTTTTTGTTATTGTGCATAATTAAAAAAACTAAATGTCATATACATAGAAAATAAATACACGATAAATTAAAAATACGTTACAGTACTAGTATTCAAAAATATTTCATTTTTGCCTTTAAACAAACATAAATATACTGATTCATGGTCAAACCACGTTCTAAAAGGAAACTAAAACTTTTAAAACAGAAAAATGAATTTAAACACGTGAACTGTCACTAAGAAACACAGTCAGGGTGCTCCAGAGGGTTAGCGCCCCCTTTGTAACTAATTATAAACTATAATGATGAAAATATGAAGTCTTGACTATATAATATTTTGACAAGTTTTCTAGAATTAACAAACGACGTTAACACAAGAGCACGCAAAAAATGAACTATTAAAAAAAATGCAAAGTTTAGGATTCTTAATAGACAGACCTCAATCTACATATCTATATGTGGAAAGAATTGATTTGTCGAAGGTCTTCTCTCCATATTTTACAACGTTCTTCATAAATAATTCATTCAAATAAAGATGATGCTTAGTTAGTACCCTTTGGTATACCGAATTTTTTGTTGGAAAATTATATTACCAAACACAACAAATAAGTTGTCTATAAAAATTTAAACATTTTGTGATGATATCTTCGGTATGTTTTGGTTTGGAATCAACGTGATAAAATCTAAAACAAACATATTGATCTACATTTTTATCCAAATAACAATGCCAAAGCAAATAAAAAGATTACATAGTTATATATTAGGACTATGAGGTATACTTATTAGTTATACTTATGTTGTGGAATATATAAAGGAAGATAACAGTGTATTTTGCAATTTTATTTTGTCCAAGTTACATCGATTAGATCTAGTGGTATGTCACATGTAACCAACTATTAAACAAATCATTGATAAAGGGTGTCAAAAATTGTTACAAGAAACAAATTTGTATCTAATTATGAATCACTTTTATGGGGTGCCCAAACTTTCTAGATGGGCCTGTATGTTTATGTTATATACCGGGCAAAACCGATTAGTTAAGTTTAGTAATGGTGTTTAACGTCCCAGTCAAGAATATTTCACTTATATCGAGACGTCGCGAGCTACAGGCGAAGGTGCAGAAATTTTGCCTCTGCGTTGCGCTGATGTCATTATACAGCAGGGCTCTTTATCGTGCAAAGCCTACGGTGACACGGGACCTTATTTATTTTAAGTTCCCATCCGAAAGAACTACCGTGACTTTCATTTCGTAATGCCGAGTGCTTGGCGAAAGAACAGTCATTACCCACTTTCAAGTCTTGAGTCAGATCCGGTCGGGACTCGAACCCACGACTTCCCACTTACGGAGCGAGCACTCCTCCAACTGACCGCAGTGGTTGAAAACCGATGAGAAAAAGAAGTCTTGATAATACCAGTTCAAACGGTGTCGACCATGTTTCAAACACCGAAGCAATTAAATCAAGTAAATAACATTTTTGTAGATAGAGTGTTAACAACTGTTCAAAATAAAATGTAAATAACTTCACGTTACTTAGCCGTATAAAGACTTACTAACATCGATCCGATATAAACAAATCTCGAGTCCCAAGATGTCATTTTTGCAACGATCGAAAGGACCCAAAACAGGGTACTAGATTAGTAACTGTTGCAAGCACAATGGCGAAAGTCATAGATGGACTGAATTTGTAACCGATTGGTAATACAAAATGTGTATACACTTAGAGTACAACATTTTTTACAAAAAATAGGCAATTCATCCTAAAAACATTACAGGTTTCAATGAAATAACCTTTTTTAATTTTATTTTTTAAATCACTATGGTAATTAACTCAAACATTGATTCATTTCTATAATAGATGGACATACTCGAGTTCACAAATGGTAAAAAAAAAAACTGCCACCTCACTTGGTGACGTCTCGATATACGTGGATATTCTTGACTCGGATGTAAAACAACATTCAGTATTCAACTGTTATGTCTGATGACGTCTTGTCGCTTGATGTATGGGGCACTTTTGTTTTTAAAACTTCGTAAGAACCTGTCTTTAACCCAATTGTAGTTTTGTTACATATATTTGTTTCAAAGGAGGTGTTAACCCCTCCGAAGCACCCGGAAGCTTCCCTGGTGGAATTTCACTTGTCTTACCTGACATGTCAGTTCCAAATTTTTTACTTTGCTTCTGGATTGTAATTCGGACAGGGACAAGTACGATTGCTTTTGATTGCATGTTCTGAAAAACACATGTTTTAGATATATTTCATTTTCTTTTATTTTCAAATGATATAATTGTCATAAATTTAGTTAATAATTTTGAAATTTAAATATTTCTAAAATATTGATTTTTTATAATGTAAAATTCAAGACAATACTCACGTATACAATAATAATAATAATAATAATTCATAATTCCAAGTCGTAACATCAGTAAGCGTTATTTATATTGTAATACAACAAATATAAAAAGAGATCGAGTTACATTTACGTCATTGAATTTTTCTGAGGGACTTGTGCGAAGAGAGTTTTTTCCGCCAATGAAAATGTCCGAATGATAGTTTTCACTAGTGATATAGTTACAAACGAAATTAATCCGTTGTGCTAAGAGAGTGTTTGTTCCGCTAGTATAATTGTCACGAAAGATAGTTTTCACTAGTTATTCAGTTACAAACGGAATTAATCCGTAGTGCTAAGAGAGTGTTTGTTCCGCCAGTATAATTGTTACGAATGATAGTTTTCACTAGTTATTTAGTTACAAACGGAATTAACCCGTTGTGCCAAGAGAGGGTTTGTCCGCCAGTGAAATTATTCTGAAGGATAGTTTTCACTAGTGATATAGTTCCAAACGGAACTAATCCGTTGTGCTAGAGAGTGTTTGTTTCGCCAGTAAAATTGTTACGAAGGATAATTTTCACTCGTGAATTAGTTACAAACGGAATAAACCCATCCGTGATTACTACTCTTTAATTTTTTTTTAAAAAAACGTGTAATCTGGAACCATTACCCGTCGAAACAAATCTACTACATTATTGTCTGGGCAGTTAAGTGTCTGAACTGAAGAAGAAGACTTTATTTGTTCTAAGAAGAAATTGTAGTAACGCAAAGTTCCGAAAGAAAACTATGATAATGTATTTTGAACATCACATGGCACTATAGCTTAAAAAATATGTAAACACTATTATGTTGTTTTCTTGTTTTTAATCGAAATCTGAAAAAGATATGTGTTGCCGTTCGACGCCATGATATTTTGAACATTACTCTGTGGGCCTTCATTGTTTTTCCAAAGGTATACTTCACAATAGTGTATAGTGTTTAACTGTTGAGGAAAGTATACCAATGTAAAGAGAAACTATATAAAAACTGAAGCCAAGTTATGAACATGTCTAATAAATGATATATTATTTATCATGTGATGTGCTAATTGTAGATCCTCAAGTCTAGAATCTAATAAAAAACAAACATACTAATCCATGTCCGAATCACAATCCAGAAGCAAAGTAAAAAACTTTTGAACTGACAAGTTAGTTTAGACACGTGAACTTCAATCAGGGAAGTTTGGCCGGATGCTCCGGAAGGTTAAGACATTACCTTACAACAACATGATAAACAGAAAACGTAAAAGTCAAAATCAAACAAAAATATATTGGTCGATGTACAAACCAGAATTCAAACGCAAAAAAGCAGTTAAATATGCATGTACTTCAAACATAGAACCTAGCATTTGGTTCTTATAAAAACGTTCTAAATGCAGTGAAGATATCAAACGTTTTATCTTTTTATACTGTAAACGTTTTTATTTTCGCAGTTAACTTATTTTCGGTAATTTTGCGGTCGTTTGTTTGCGCGAAAACTAATACCAAGCGAAAATTATATTGTTTTTTGTTATTGTGCATAATTAAAAAACTAAATGTCATATACATAGAAAATAAATACACGATAAATTAAAAATACGTTACAGTACTAGTATTCAAAAATATTTCATTTTTGCCTTTAAACAAACATAAATATACTGATTCATGGTCAAACCACGTTCTAAAAGGAAACTAAAACTTTTAAAACAGAAAAATGAATTTAAACACGTGAACTGTCACTAAGAAACACAGTCAGGGTGCTCCAGAGGGTTAGCGCCCCCTTTGTAACTAATTATAAACTATAATGATGAAAATATGAAGTCTTGACTATATAATATTTTGACAAGTTTTCTAGAATTAACAAACGACGTTAACACAAGAGCACGCAAAAAATGAACTATTAAAAAAAATGCAAAGTTTAGGATTCTTAATAGACAGACCTCAATCTACATATCTATATGTGGAAAGAATTGATTTGTCGAAGGTCTTCTCTCCATATTTTACAACGTTCTTCATAAATAATTCATTCAAATAAAGATGATGCTTAGTTAGTACCCTTTGGTATACCGAATTTTTTGTTGGAAAATTATATTACCAAACACAACAAATAAGTTGTCTATAAAAATTTAAACATTTTGTGATGATATCTTCGGTATGTTTTGGTTTGGAATCAACGTGATAAAATCTAAAACAAACATATTGATCTACATTTTTATCCAAATAACAATGCCAAAGCAAATAAAAAGATTACATAGTTATATATTAGGACTATGAGGTATACTTATTAGTGAAAAAACAAACAGACGCTTAGTAATATGTAACTATAATGAATATGGTTATAAGTAATCAGAAGATACAAGATGTTCTTGAAAAATGCGAATCACAACAATAAAAACATCAGTCGAGATTACAATATAGACAAAAAAATATTTTTAAAATAAAAAATTGTTTAAAAAAAATGTCAAAAAAGTAGATACTGGAATTTGAAAACAAAATATCAATACTTTGCTATGGATATACATGTAAAATAAAATGGATAGCAAAAATATTATTTACAAAACAAGCTATAGGTGCAGTAAACGTGGTTATTTTCGTGTTTTAGAATTGTTCGCTATTTAAAATAAAAATGAAAATAGCGAATCCCCCCCTCCGCCTTGTGAAAAATGCAGAAAGTTATGTTTCATATGCTACACATTTCAAGAAGGGTAAACCCAAATAACAAAACAATAACCTAACGAAAAGCCAACGATACGATTTTGCTAAAATAACATTTACATTTATAAAAAAATAAAAACCACATTTAATCTGCAGATACAATATTCCAACGCCGGATTAAACAAATAAAAACATGTTTTATAAATAATTGTGATTTGTGAGAAACCAATTTTATCAATTTTGAGATGCATAATCACTGGACTATCAATTATAATTTTTTCCGTAGCTTTTACATTCTTTTCTTAGTTTCTGAAAAAAATAAAAACAAAACATGTACAAAGGCAACTTCAATTTAGTAGGCCTAGGGTTATCAGGGCCCTTAAAAGTGTTATGGTCATCATCACTGTATTGTTGATAGGTTTGATGATTGCCCAGGATACATTTGATGTCCCATACTTCCATGTTGTTCATTTCACTTAATTTGATTAAACACGTGGCGGTTGTAGGTAGCTTAACAGGATGTGTTCACCCTTCCGGAGTATTCGGCATGACTATCCTGGTGGAAGTTCACGTGTTCAACCTAACTTGTCAGTTTCAAACTTTTTACTTTGCTTCTGGATTGTGATTCGGACATGGATTAGTATGTTTGTTTTTGACTGTTTAAGTAAAAATAAAACACAAATAAACCAATAACCGGTACCTATCTGACCAATAAACATTGTTTGCTGAAAAGCTTTTACAATAGTAATTTGTTTCATCAAAAATGGAATATAAAGTATTGAGTGAAAAAAGGGTTTTATGCAATGACTCGATCCACGAAGTAAATGATTATTACTAAACCAGTTTCAATTTTGCAGCACTAGACGGCTGTTTTGAAAAACAATTCCTTATTAGTAGCTCGGACCAACATTGTGGACATTCAAAATTATAAAGAAGTTAATAATTGATTTGTACCTTTGTAAAACAATTGTGTATGACCCAAAGTTGTTGCATTTTTATAATATAATGAACGTTTGTTGCCAATTTATTCTTTATTACACACGTGGCGGATGTAGCTAGCTAAACAGGAGGTGCTTACCTTTCCAGAGCGAGCGGCCTCGCTTCCCTGGTGGAATCTCATGTGTCACTTGTCAGTTTCAAAGTTTTCACTTTGCTTCTGGAATGTGATTCGGACATAGATTACCATGTTTTGTTTGATTATTCAAAACGATAATATAAAATTAGCTCATTGTCATAATGTTAAAAAAGTTTGATATTCAGTCTTACGAGACACAGTATATATGCTGAACGCAAAAACGCCATAGGAATGTATACAGCAGTGCATTTTTATTTACAATCAAAGTGTTTTGTATGATAAAAATACACCTTTATTATAAAAATATAAATCTTATTTAACTACTTACTCTTTGTACTGTTTTGCTGTATGTCTTGGAATGTTTAATCGCATCTAAAATAATATAGAAACAATTCTCTCTGAATTACATGTCTGTCGAAAGTTAAATATATATTCATATAATATTAAACCTGTTTTTTTAAATAGATGTTATGGATTATTTTTTTTAATATTTTGATTTCATTTAATAGATTTTTGGCAAACATTTAACAGATATTTTCTCATATTGTTTTTTTTTAGAACTATGAAGTAAAAGTCATCATCTCTTTACACCATCTTTGCAAACTTCATAGATGAACTGTTAAAGGTATCATTACGTTAAGATTAATTAATGTAACGGCATAATTCCTTGCGACTATACTTTAGCCTATCAATAGCGCATGTCTATCAAAGAACAATATGGGCAAAAGCACTGAAAAACAACGGGTAAAAAATTATAAATATGACAGTCTGAGAGGTAAAAACTTTTTTTTTTTCTTTTTTAATTTTAAGAGACATTGTCTCTATTTAAACGTAGAATATTACAAATTTATAATGACATTGTTGATAAACATGTTTGTGACTACCACCAATAAAAATGAAAATAATAAAAGATTATAAACGAGAACAGCAAACAAGACTAGAAAGGACAGATGCATATTTGAATCTATGTTCCCTTCACAAAATTTTGATTACACACGTGACGGGTGTAGCTAGCTAAACAAGAGGTGCTTACCCTTCCGGAGCACCCGACCTCAATTCCCTGGTGAAAGTTCAAGTGTCCAACCTGACTTGTCAGTTCCAAAGTTTTTATTTTGCTTCTGGATTGTGATTCGGACATGGAAAAGTATGTTTGTTTTTGTTTATTGAACATTTGACTTTTGGCTCTAGACGATTAATTTTAATGACAAAATAAAATGCGTAAAGTAAAAATCATACATTTACTTTAAAACTGATGATCCATAAATATACGCGTATTTTTTATCATCAAAAAGAGGATGGGAAAGTTACAAAAGATTAAAGAGTAAGCTATAAAAAAGACTGTTAAAGATTTTAGTAGAAATTACTTACCATGTTCCCTGAGGAACGCATATCCTGCCACAAATTACTTCTTGATGTAGTGGGCGTGCTCCTTTCTGTATAAAAATAGAATGATAGAATGTAAAATATACAATTTGTATGTTGTGTTTGGTCATTTTGTTACTTCATATTTTATTTTTATAGTGGATTTGTACAACTGTAGACAATTCACCATCGAATGACTACGAGTTTTAAAATACATGAAATATGGGTATACCCTAACTAAAAAACTATCTCAAAAGGCAAAAAGAACGTATGACCGCATGTAAACATTAACATTAATGGTTAAAAGATTACTTAACTGAATTTGTGTCAACCAACTTGATACAAACAACAGCAGCTCAGACAACTACATATTTGAATCAAGGTATTTATTTTATAGTCAATTAAATATACTTGGAAAAGTTCAAGAACAAATTTGTAATGTCACTGTCGGAACTGTTTGACATGTTGCTTCTCCTCAGAATAAAGGAATGAAACAAAACAGAAACAGAATATAACAAAATTTAAAAATAATCTCAAATGAGTTAAGTAATTGAAAAATCAGTTAATATCAATTGATACTGCCAAATTACTGCTAGTATTGCGTGTTAAGTCAAAAGAAAAATTGTTACTTCACGTGACCTGCAGATTTTGATACATTTGAGAAACAACTATACAGTCAAACCTGTTCATAAAGGCTACTTAAGAGAATCAGTAAAAGTGGCCTCTATGGACAGATGACCTTTATAAACAGGTTCAAATAATATGAATAAAGAATAATTGGGATACAATTATACTGGCCTTTATAAGCAGGTGGCCCTTATATAGAGGTGATCTTTAAGACATGTTGGAGTGCATGTTAAATGGTTTCATTTTTTACAATTATAACCCACAAGCATGTAGAAAGATGTATTTTCCCTGCTACTCACCATCTTCGAAATCCGACATGTACATCCATTTACCACCACGGTAGAATAACCAGTCGTTGGTATATCTCTTTATGTGATTGGGTCTACTAAAATAATTTAAATTTTAATAGAAATGAGGTAAAACATGAAACAGTTAAAGTTTGTTTCTTCAAGTATCAAGAAACCTTTTTAATTCATTATTATACGAGTTTATTGTTGAGTTGAGTGATGGTGTTTAATGTCCCAGTCAAGCATATTTCACTTATATCGAGACATCGTGAACTATAGGCGAAGGTACAGAAATGTTGACTGTGCGTTGCTATGAGGCATTATACAGCAGGGTTCTTTAGCGTGCCAAGCCCACCGTGACACGGGACTTATTTTAAGTTCCAATCGAAAAGAATTGTGACTTTCATTTCGTAATGCCGAGTGTTTGGCGAAGAAACAGTCACTACCCACTTTCAAGTCTTGGGTAAGACCCGGTCGAGGTTTGAACCTATGACCTCCCACGTACGGAGCGAACACTCTACCAACTGAGCTACGGTAGTGGTACGAGTGTATAGTAATTTTCCGCAAAACATTTTCAGTATGCATGTATGTTAACATCACAATAAATTTCTGTAGGAACCACTCTGTGGCAGTGAAATACTCTTCATATCCATAGAAAATCAAATAAAATTGAATAAATACGCAAAACCACACATATGTGGTTTTCTGAAGTAGCTGATCGCACGAGTTTATTGTGCGGACGGATACATTACACGAGTACGCCCTGCGCACGAGTGTAATGTATGCGTTCGCACAATAAACGAGAATAAACACAATTATGTATTGTTATTATTGAATGATCATGGTGTATATCCATTATTGCTGTCTATTGATATGTATATATACATGTATTATATATGTACAATTATAGAATTTATCATTATGTACCTTTCTATGCCAATAAACATAAACATTATAAATATTTAAGATTGATAAATTGATTTATGAAAGTTAGAAATTACAAAAATAAAATAACAATAATTATCCATATTTGATGCAAATACGTATTCTATTACATAAAAGTTATGTACATTTTCTATTACTGAATAGTTTTTAAATCATGGTAGCAAAATGATAACAAAATTTTAGGCATCTTGTTATTCATTTATTAAATTTGAATAAAAATGTGTTTGAAATTTGATGTCGTCTTATAATCAATCGATGGTAGAGTGGTTAAAAGCACAGGACATAATATCACTGTTGTTTTCGAATTTATCTGGGCAGACACTATTTTGAAAAGGTTTGTTTTGAAGGAAGATATTTTCTGTGGTTAAGCAAGTTTTTCCCACCATTCTAGAACCGAATGTTTGACAATAAGGTTCATTTTGAAATTACTTAACTTGTCAGTTCCAAAGTTTTTACTTTGCTTGTGGATTGTGATTCGGACAGAGATTAGTATGTTTGTTTTTGATTTGACTCCTTTGTAATACAATAATACTATGCTGAAGATTTAAAAGGATACTAACCTCTGAACCGAGTTGTTGTTTTGTCGTTTTTTGCCTTTTTGTCTTAGATACAGTATAATGACCAACAAGATTACCAGGAAGATTAAGATGATCAGCGACGTTGATGTTCCAATAATAGCCACCGCAAACGTATAATCTATAAGATAGAGAATTTTCACAAATTCAAGCATAATTAAAAACATGCTCATTTATCATCTACATATTTTACCTATATAAAACCTACAACCTGTAAAAAAAATAATTGAAGCAATGTCTCGGGTAATTTATTATCACTAAGCCTTGTGATTAACATAACATGAGACTTTAAAAGTAAAATACATATCGAAAACGTGGCTAGTAGCATGAGTTATGTAAACCGAATCCCCATTGTGATTTATGTTGTTGTTGTAGTTGTTGGATGTTACTTAACGTCGCATCAGCAATTTTTCAGCTATTCGCGACGAGATCTAATTTATTAATCTCTATGGATTAATTTCTGAACAAGTTCGTGCGTGTATGTGAAGTACGAGTATGTTTTATGGTCTGCCATTAAGTGCAACTTTAAAGTGCTAGCTCACCGAGTCAGTTCGCCGCAGACAAGCGTAACACTCCCCGAGGCACATTATACTGATACCAGGTGAACCAGTAAACGGAAAGGAAAATTCACTTTTCCAAATGTGGCCTGAGCGGTACCCGAATCCACAGCGGTGAGAGATCCTGGACTAGTAGACTGACGTGTTACCCATTAGGCCACCGCGGCCCCTCCGTAGTAATTGAAAAAAATCACAAAACAACAATCAGTATTCAAAGCTACTGGGCGTTCCTAGTCCTGCGTGGTCAGACGTATTGAACTCAAATCTTCTAGCTTTTTTAAAATTTGTAAAATTAACGGCAACTACAAACAATTGGTTTGAAAAAAGTAGTGGGCTGATGCTATGGAATGAATGCAGATTGAGGCCGATGGAAAGTCACGCATTTAACTGAACTTGCGACTATACAAAGTTATTATTTTTGATTGGGTTAGAATATTAATAGGTGCGTTTGATTTGGATGATTTCTTATTCTAAATTCTATATCATTCAACGTACCTGGTGCTAGGGTTGTCGGATCGGATGTTGTGGATGCTGTAGTTGATGTCGTTTGTTGTCGATGAACATTTGTTGAAACCGAATCTGCAGGATTTTGACTAGTAATATATGATAGAGAAATAGATGCGTCATTTTGTTTTGTAGTCTGAGTTGACGTTTCAGTGGCACTTGTCACTTCTGTTGTTGGTCCAAATGTAGAATATGAAGTAGAGGTGGATGTGTCATCTTGTTCAGTAATATGAGTTGATGTAGACGGCATGGAAGTGGTTGTTTGTTCAAACGTTGAGTCAGAAGTGGGGAGGCTGGTTCCAGCAACTAAGGTTAAAAGAAATCAATCATAAATACAGTGTATGTATATTGTTTTTATTTAGTTCAAATGTAATGAAGCATGTTCTACAAAATAATCATACATTATACTTGATGTTTTTATTCATACTTTTAGTTGGTGTAGCTACCTACCTTGCCGGGACACCCAGACAAACTTTTCTCGTAAAAGTTAAGATGATTAAAAGGTATTCAAGTTTTCACTTTAATTTTTGATTGTGATATGGCCATGGGTTTGTTTGTTATTTTGTTAATTATTATTTTTTTTATCTATGAGGTGCATGTAAATGTTTGATTCTGCATTCTTTACCGACGATTTCTCTTTTGATAATTTTTTTTCAAAAAGGTATGTAGTTTTTAACAATTTTTAATAAACCTAAATCGAGAAAACAAACCGACGTTTGTTACATTTACAGGTAAAGGCAACCTTAACTTTGTTACATTATCCATTTAGCTTCTCATCGGCTAAGACTTGAACAAGAACAAGAATCCCACTCAAGCAGGCGATATTGCGAGAAAGATTGTTAGTTGGCTTGCTGAAGATAGATGGATTTCTTCATGCATTCCGATTTCCTCAATTGTTATAGAACTGACCGTCTCTATATAATTGGAAAAACCTTGACATTTAACGCACTGCTACTCCACTCCAGTAAACACCTTTTTTAATAAGCATGCAGTCTATTTTGAAAGCAACATCGTCTTTTGACGATGATAAAATAACATAAGAAATAAAGAATATTACCTTCACAAATGTTTCCACTTCTTGTAAAACCGTTGTCACACAAACAGATGTAAGAACCTATGATGTTTTTACAAACTTCATTTTCAGAACAAACTGACGGCTCCATACTACATTCATCAGTATCATTGTGCAGTATTGACCTGTAAAGCCTTTTCACAGACACATCCGTTAGTTGCATCACATCTCTCTGTACCTTCTCCGCATCCACATTGATTAGCACAATTTGGCCCCCAAGTCCCTACTCCACATGCTTACATTAAAAAGTAAACAAGCAAAGTCAGTGATTTAAGAACCCCACCGGCATGTTCTTTTTCATGATATGGACTTATCTTCAAAGGGCAATAACTCAGAGAAAATAAGCAAACCAATACATGTTAATAAAATGCACACCTCCTGTCAATTTTGATGTTTTGCATTAAATTTCGTAAAATAGTTCTACATAGTTTTGGAGAATTGCTCCGGCCAAAGAATATCTAGTCAACAGAAAATGAGTAACCATTTTTCGAGCCAAATTCTATTTCAATACGAATAAACTATTAGTTTAAGACAATAGAGAAGCTAAATATCACAACTTAATTCCAGTCATGAGTTTAAAAAAGTAATTGTTTTGGTATTTCAGTCAAAGGCCCATAACTCCCAAAAAATGAGCAAACCATATCAAGGTAATGATACGCGCATTTGCTATAAACATGGATGTTTTACTTCAAGTTTTGTGAAATATTGCTTCTTAGTTTTATATAATTACTCCGAACTAAATTTTGTCTGAACAATAGATAATGAAGGGATTTCCGAGCAAACTTAACAACATTAATAAATTATTAGTTCAAGACTATATAGAAGGTAAACATCAAGTTAAATTCGGCTCCAGACATGCGTTTTCATAAAATTTAACTAGTTTAGGTTTTTCATTAAAAACGTTATAACTCGAAGGAAAACAGAAAACCAAATCTGGTTACCAATATGCGCTTTTCCTATTAATGTTTTGTGAAAAAGTACCTCATAGTTTTGCAGAATTGTCACAGATAAAAAAATTCTGACGGACGGACGGACGAACGGACGGACGGCAAAGGATAAAATATATGTCCATAAAAGCTATTAAACACTTGACCGAGAAAGGATTAGCAAAAATTTATTTGTAACAAAATATATACGTATTTTATGTTTGGAAATCATCTGGAAATATTTAAACCTACATACAAAGAAATTGTGATATACAACCAGACCAAGGAGATGTTTAGATTTTTGTATATAATATTTGTTCAACTTTACAAAGCTATTTCAATGGCAGAACAGACAATTTTGATATGGTAATAAATTCAAGATGCAAAAAGATGCAGTATGGACAGGTCTAAGTTCATTGTAGCAACTTCATTACTAATAAAACCTATTGGTTCAAGGTGGTGGATCTCTTCTGTAATTAATGTAAGCCATAAAATGTTTAAGTGCCGGAAAAAAAAAATTAACAATTTTACATATATGATTTTAGAAAATTTTATAAAGAGTTGAGTAATGGTGTTTAACGTCACAGTCAAGAAAATTTCACTTATATCAAGACGTCGCAAGCTATAGGCAAATGTGCAGAAATTTTGCCTGTGCTTTACGCTGATGGCAGTATACAGCAGGGTTTTTTAGCGTGCCAAGCCCATCGTGACACGGAACATCGTTTATTGTAAGTTCTAATCCGAAAGAACCGTGACTTTCATTTTGTAATGCCGAGTGATTGGCGTAAGAACAGTCACTACCCACTTTCAAGTCTTGGGTCAGACTCGGCCAGGGCTTGAACCCACGACTACCCACTTACGGTGCGAGCACTCTACCAACTGAGCTACCGCAGTGGTTAAATAATATAAAGGAAGAAAATTGAAATAAGGAGGCCTTATAGATACAACAGCATTGAAACTATATTTTAATGTATGATATAATGAAAGAACTCAAGAAGAGTACTAAGGAAGCAAACTTAAATTAGACGGATAAATTATACGTACGACTGCAGTTTATGTTATCCGCTTCTAAATAATACCCGTCGTTACACGAACATTTGAAGCTACCAACTGTATTGTTACATTTTTGGTCACAGATGTTCAATTTGCATTCATCTTCGTCTGAAAAAACCATAAACTGTTTTAATTATGTTCATATTAGAATATTCAGAATATACTTCCTGCTTTTTAGCATGATGGTTTCACATTAACGCTGATTTGATTTTATTCTTTAACGTCTAACGAGCTTAAAATATCCTTAGCATAAGCTACAATACCCGTGCCTATTGAATAAATTACAAAGACGTATGAAGGTTTGAAACGCATTTCATTTTAAAGACAACGTCAGATAAATAAAACGTGAACGTGAACAAAGTATTGTCAACCTTATTTTATTTTTAAAAATAATAAACTGAGCGTAAATTTATGCAAGTCATTGCTAAAGGAAAAATTCTATCCTTTTTGTTATAATACATATTAACAAAAACACTCGGGATCAATTTTAAAATACCTTAAAAACTAAGCTCTGTTTTATCTTTCAACGTATTGCCTTAGGTGGGTTTGCTGAAATACATTTTGGTTAATTTATTTTCTAATTTCATTTGGATTTCAATTACCTTGATCCTACTGATGAGGGATATTGTTCTGAAAGGCCGTTTAGTGCTTGCAAAATTAAAAGGTTAAGTAATATTACATAGCTTATAAACAAATTGTACAGAATACACACTGTAATGTGGAATTGTTATTCTTGCTAACCTTCACAAGTAACTCCATCTGATGCTAATATTTCTCCTGCGGGGCATGTACAACTGTAGTTTCCAGTGCCAGAGTCATTGACACAGGCATATGTACAATTTGGTCCTTTACTGTCGCATAGGTCGCGTGCTAATCAAAATAAAACGCAAAATCCAAACCATTAAATGTGAATATATACAAATACAGACATTTAACAAATCATCAAATATTTTATTCAGGTAGTACATAAAATACAAAACACTATTGTCCAATTGTATTTTATTGGTAATTTGGATTAGCTCAACATAACTAGCAATTGTTATGCCCTCGAAAGCATTTTTAAAAATAATTGTTAAATTATATACATTGAGAGGACAAACAGTATGTGTTCTTGTAGATGTTGATTTACAAAAAGAAATACAGAATATGTGATATTAAGTGTAATTTACAAATTTTTGATAATAAAGACATTGAATAAACGCAGGCTCTTCATTTTCAAAATGTGATATATATCACATGTGACAGAAATATATTTATGTCTATGGAAAATAATACATCTAAGTGTTTCAGACCCCACACAATCTCATTTGTGTGAAATTCCTTTTTGAATCAACCGCATTTTTGAATAGCCCACCGACTTTTTTTGTAAATATTGGTAAAATGCATTTGGTCTCTATTGATCTCATTTCAAATTTTAAAAAATATTTGGATTTTTGCCATTTTGATTGAATTTTATTTCACACAGCCGTCTAGTATTTCAAGATTGAAACATGTTTAGTTATACTGTAAATATACTTAATTTCACGAGTTCAAATTTTCGAAGTTTCATGATTTCGGACTTTTTTTGGAGTGTCGTATTCGCGAATTTGTGATACTGACTATCAGATCGACCATGATATAAAAGGAACAAGTACACCAACAGCAAACATACACTTACAGCAATTAGGTATATATTATATGAACCCTAAACTATGAGAGTGTACTAGACCCTTTGTTGCCCACCAATAGTAAATAAGAATAAATACGAACTTTTATTGCAAGACTTTCCATCTGTCAAAAGATCAAAACCATCAAAACAGGAACACATATAACTCCCATCATTGTTTTCACATTTCTGTTCACAACCATCAATCTTCTTGGTACATTCATCTACATCTGTTCATTAAAAGCACAACAATGTTAAAGCAGACAATTAACGTGAAATGCGACATGAAACTTATACCTTGATAATTAAATAACGTCTGTAATACTCGATAATAGTAACGAAAGGCTATTTTCTTTGGTTTTAATCGATCTAAGGAAAATCAGTGTGTGGAAAGATTTCTTAGTTTGCTTGTCAACAATCGATGACTTTCTTAGAAAAAAACTTAGGTTGCTTCCAGCAGCCTTAAACAGTCTGCCACGATATAGGCAAAACAAATCTCGATTGATATGTATATTGCTATATTTTCACGGTGTCAAATTTTCGAGGTTTGACGAAGACTAGTGTATTCGCGGTGTCATATTTTCACGGTCTTATCAGCTTAAAGGAAAACGACTCTAGGAAGATTAATTGGAATGTAACACAAGTGTCTATTCACGGTGGTTTAATTTTCGCGGGAATACACTTGACCGTGAATATAGCGAAAATAAAACCACAGCGAAATATAAGCAGTATACAGTATATAAAACACCACTACAAGTGATACCATCCTAATATATCGTTTAGGTTAAGCCATGGTAACGGATACATGTTATTTAGGAACACTTAGAAACACTTGTATATCGATAAAATCTATGAAAAATGTATATGTTTTCTCAAATTCACTTATCGAGACGCCTCGTCTTATCTAAGTTTGGGGAATATATCGATTTATGCAAGTATTATTCTGTATTTTATTTCTTACTTCAGTCAACGCTGTCTATAAAGGCCACCCATGAGAACCCAAAAAGCGGACTTTATGGACAGGTGGCTTTTAAATACAGGTTCAAATAATATGAATGTAGAACAATTGGGATACAATTTTACTGGCCTTTATAAGCGGCTGGCGTGGCCCTTGTATAGAGGTGTTCTTTAACGCAGGTTGGACTTAACTCATAAAATCTACGGTTGTAATAAAGGATCAATTTTGAACACTTTTATTATTTATAACACCTACCTATGCATTCGCTGCCATTTACCAGTTTGTATCCACTCATACATGTACAATAATAACTTCCTACCGTATTGGAACAATTCTGACTACATCCGTGATTTGACTCTGTGCATTCATCGATATCTAAAATAGAGTTTAATGATTGAAGTAAGTCAGTCGAAGATATGTCATTTTATGGAAAGTGAACATAATCAAACAGAAACAAATATACGAGTCCATGTCCAAAAAAATTAATAAAAGCAGCGCAGTACTTTGAACACTTGAAAATTACGTTACACGCGTAAACCTGTACTAGGGAAGTTAGTCCGGGTTCTTTGGAAGTGTAAACTTTTCCTTGTTTATATACTAACTACACTTGTCACGCGTGATTTAAAATTGAAAATGCAAGGGATATGGAAAAAATGAAATGTCAAGTATATCAAGCGTAAAAAACTAATAAAAAACATACATACTAATCAATGTCCGAATCACAATGCAGAAGAAAAGTAGAACTTTGGAACTGACAAGTCAGGTTAGACACGTATCTATAAGGGAAGTGAGGCTGAGTGTTTCAGGCGGGTAAGCACCTCCTGTTTAGCTAGCTACAACTGCCATGGGTGTAATCAAAATTGTGAAAGGTACATGGAACTATGGGACGTCAACCCTTGACACAGAGAAATAAAACTTATCAACAATACTTTGATGACTGCCATAAAACTTTTTGAGGGCCTTGATAAATTACATATTATACCAGTTTAAATTTTACGGCACTAGACGGCCGTTTCGAATACAATTCCTCATCAGTAGTGCTTGGATCAAAAATATGAAACCAAAATTATTTTGAAGATGTTGAAAATCTATCCAAAGAATCAAAATATATTTTACCAAATTAAGCTAAGGAAATACTTTGCACGAGGGAGTATACCTTAGTTTTTGAGAAATTTCAAATTTTAACTTGCAGGAAATTTAGACAATTATAGTAGTAATCTGGCCATAATAGGAAATTATTGCCTACTGAGTTTGCGATATCCTCGGGGCTCCAGCCACCAGCAGAGATATCGGGCCCCAGTTTTTAAATTACATATTATACCAGTTTTAATTTTACAGCACTAACGGCCGTTTCGGAAAAAACCTACTCTTGCAATATCCCTGAGTCAACAATTTATTTTCAAGCAGCCTGCAAATGTTTTTGTTTTATTTCGTGTTAATCTACAGACACAAACCGTTAAATAAGAAATCTCAGTAGTCGGACTTTTACATCGCTCTTTTTATTGGAATGTAAAAAATGATGACCTTAACCTGAAGAATAGGTGGATTACATACCGAGTGACATAAGATTTTCTGGCCATTGAACAAAAGAAGAAAACAAAATGGTAGCTATATACACCGTTTAAAAGCTTCTAATTACTGAGTTTGAGAATATAATTTAACCTTTTCAATTAAACTAAAAACAGTCTACATATATCCCTACTGTCGGTTCTACTCATATTTTTCTGGCATTTAATGAAAAAAATATACAAATATTGCTTTAAGTGTCTATAACGAAACCAATATTTAGCATTTGGGTTACATAAGTTTTTTGACAAACAATTTTGATTCCCTAGTCTAATAAAGTTAGCTTTTTAGTTTGTCTACTTAGAAGTCGGTTTTTATAGATTTGATTATCATATTTAATGATAAATATAAATGGCTGCAGTAGTTTAAAAAAAAAATTAAAAATGCAAAACAGTTTTGAAATGTCTTCAGTTTTATTAAAAATAGGCTAATGATAACACACCAAAGATTTTTGGATGATTACGAATCAATATGCCCACCAGTATGACCGTTTTGCTCTACAGTATTCCTAATTTTGTTCCATAATGTCAAGTCTTATTGATAGATTTTAATCAAACAGGTTACAAATATATATCAACATGAGATGTCATATCCCATATCAACTTCATTTGTATATGCAAAAGTTCAAGGTCAAGCGATTCAAATAATCATCTTGGTATATCTTGAGATGGGGGTAATTTATTTGTGCATGTTTTTATCATGAATAATGAACGCGATATCAATAACCAATTTGATATATGTTGGGACGGAGGTTAATTGATTGGCAGTCTGCGCTAGTTTTACTATGACTTATCAATTTATACTAACCATCACATTTTTGTCCATTTTCGACATACCCTTCTCCACAAGATGAACAATTGAAACTCCGTCCTAAGACTAATTCCTCGTCTGGTGATAAGTCGGTACATGTTCTATTATTAGAACACGGAAAACCTGCACATCCGTCAACTTCATTATCACAAAAATCCCCTGTAAGAATAGAAGCTTGTTTTAAATAAACAAGAGGCCCATGGGCCTTAACGCTCACCTGAGGAAGAGTACATATCTTATGCAGAGGTTCAATGGTCAATGACATTAATAAAAGAGAATATCAAAATTTTCAGCAGTAAGGGCCAATAATATGCAAGTATTTTGCAAATTAATTATAATAATTATTATATAAGTATGCTATATATAACATATTTAAAGTCTAGCTACACTATATTATTTATAAACAGCTAAAACATCTGTATATTAAAATGTGCATTAGGCCAATACATACAATATTCCAATATACATGCCTATACAAAGAGTTTATAGTTTTTAAGATAATTAACCATTTAAGTATTCGTTTGCATCTATGACCTTGACCTTTGAACCTATGAACTTCATTCATATATCAAAATGATTGTTGTGCAAATGCCTACAATATTCCAATATACATGCCTATACAAAAAGTTTATAATTTTTGAGATAATTAACCATTTAAGTATTCGTTCGCGTCTATGACCTTGACCTTTGAACCTATGACCTTCATTCATATATCAAAATGACCGTTAGGCCAATACATACCTTATTCCAATATACATGCCTATACAAAAAGTTTATAGTTTTTGAGATAATTAACCATTTAAGTATTCATTTGCATCTATGACCTTGACCTTTGAACCTATGACCTTCATTCATATATCAAAATGATTGATAGGCCAATACCTACAATATTCCTATATACATGCCTATACAAAAAGTTTATAGTTTCTGAGATAATTAACCATTCAAGTATTAGTTTGCATCTATGACCTTGACCTTTGAACCTATGAACTTCATTCATATATCAAAATGATCGTTGTGCAAATGCCTACAATATTCTAATATACATGCCTATACAAAAAGTTTATAGTTTTTGAGATAATTAACCATTTAAATATTCGTTTGCAGCTATGACCTTGACCTTTGAACCTATGACCTTCATTCATATATCAAAATAATCGTTAGGCCAATATCTACAAGATTCCGATATACATGCCTATACAAAAAGTTTATAGTTTTTGAGATAATTAACCATTTAAGTATTCGTTCAATTCTATGACCTTGACCTTTGAACCTATGACCTTCATTCATATATCAAAATGATCATTAAGCCAATACCTACAATATTCCTATATACATGCCTATACAAAAAGTTTATAGTTTTTGAGATAATTAACCATTTAAGTATTCGTTTGTGTCTATGACCTTGACCTTTGAACCTATGACCTTTATTCATATATCAAAATGATCGTTAGGCCAATACCTACAATATTCTAATATACATGCCTATACAAAAAGTTTATAGTTTTTGAGATAATTAACCATTTCAGTACTTGTTTACATCTGCGACCTTGACCTTTGAACCCATGACCTTTATTTATATATCAATATGACCATTGTGCCATTACCTACAATAGTCTGATATACATGCCTATACAAAAAATTCATAGTTTTGCAGTTAATTATTTTTTTTGGTATTCTTGGACATCTGTGACCTTGACCTTTGAACCCATGACCCTAATCTATGTATTAAAATGATCGTCATGTCAATACCTACAAATAACTGAAAATCCTACGCCATTATCACAAGAAATGTTAAAAAAATAGCATTTTTTATCAAAGGTCAAAAACACGGACATGACCTTGACCTTCGACCTTGACATCAATTGGAAGAAAATTGCAAGACAAGATCAACAGTGAAAACTCCATACAATTATCTTCAGCCGTTATGAAGTTATAACAATAAATGTCTCATTTTAAAAACTACGTAATTTTACACAAAAAACGCGTAACCTATTTTTCGTCTAATTTTCATGAAAAACACAATTTTAATGTTCCTAGGTATGCTGAATCCAAATATCCAATCAAAATTTGCCTGCACCTTTTGGTTTCAGAGAAGAAGATTTTTTCGTCTTTTTGCTATTTTTAGTAACAGCGGCCATCTTGTTGGGCGTGGCCAAATCCCGAACACAATTTTGAAAGGCTGTTACCCAGGCATGATAATCACCAAGTTTCATCAAATATAGCCTAGTAGTTTTGGAGGAGAAGATTAAAATGTAAAGTTTACACACGACGCACGACGCACGACGGACGACGGACGATGATAGATTGCAATAGCTCATCTGAGCCTTTGGCTCAGGTGAGCTAAAAAGCTAATATTTACAATTATAAATCTTATATTCTTCCGATGAGAAGATCAAATCACTCGCTTTTATCCTGATGGAAGTACTATTCGTGTTTATAATTTGTCTCAAACACAAACACAATCAAACACAGAACAATCCGTCCATGTCAAATACTAGTATGGTGTTGTTCGCAATATGTTAATGAGTCTACGTATTTGCAAGACTAGAGTAGAATGGTTACTATGAATATAATCGGACCCTTACAGTTTTAACAAGTTAGACGAAATTCTTTAATACACAAAGAGACGGCAAGCATTTGGTTTTATTTATCATTTGGAGTTTTGAGGGAAATAGATTTCAAAATCTTCTATATTGAAATCCACGATTGTAACATTTTAGTATTACTAAGTCTATGTAATAAATGGAATAACTACGATATTCAACTTGATATACAGTACAATACAATTGAGTTTATTTAAGATGTTCCTTTCTCTGAAACTATCGTGTTTGTGGTTAGATTGTCCATTGCATGGTTAAAAGTATGTATTCAGCTGCAAAATTATTTGCTCTACTTTAATTTATACACTTCGTAACAGCTAATACAATCTAAAACGCGACACAACAACAACAACAACAAAGAGCAGACAAGAAAAAAACGTAATTACATTATGAAACATTATTAAACGCCTTACATGGGATAGACACTTAATTTATCCGTGTGCGGACAGTCGTCAACTGCTTCCCTTATTTTAGAAACAGTCAAAAATATTTTGTTAAAAAACTACCTGTCCATCCAACAGTACAGTTACAAACAGCATACTTGTAGTAAGACGTATTTGAATCTCTTGTATCATCAAACAAACAATCTCCATGTCCACTACAGTTGTTACATACAACTACAATGACATCGAGGGCTGGAGCAGCAGCACCGCTATCATCAATAGCAGTTATACTGAAATAAATCATTATAAGATAAATTAACAATACCATACTCTTGCTTAATACGGAATAAAAAACAATTACATAACTACAAAAACTGTAAGCCACAAGCTCACAAAAATACCCCCCGCTCCCCCCACATAAAAATATCAATCGGATAAAAAATTTTAATAGGAGGTGCACATCTACATTATATCACAAAGATTGTGTAAAAGTTTCATGAAAATTCATTAAAGGGTTTAGGAGAAGTTGCGGATAAGAGATAGGTACTCTAAAGTGTAACGGAAGGACGGACGGACAACCCTATCACTATATACCCCCCACTTTTTAAGCGGGGGGTATAATAACTGTACTTCAATCAGCACTTAAATGCAGGATTTTGTTATATGATTGCTTAGTGCTTTCCATTTCCTTTCTTTTAACTCTCAATTTTAATTACACATGTGGTGGGTGTAGCTAGCTAAACAGGAGAACCCAGCGTCATTTCGCGCTGGTGAAAGTCCACATGTTTATTCTCACTTGTCAGCACCAAAGTTTTAACTTTGTTTTGGAACTGTAGTTTTAGCATGAATTATTATATCTCTATTTGATTGGTCAATTCCAGTAATATATATATATATATAACGGTATTCAATGAAAAATGTCTCAGAATAGTTAAACAAACAGTTAATCACTAAAACCAGAGCTTTGGCCTACCAGTTTTCGACCAAAACTAGAATGAGAGACGGGGACTTTCCAAGAATTTCTAACTTAATGTTAATGAAATCATTCAAACGATAAAATGCGTCGTCGTTCTTAATACAAAACAAAAACTTTACAGCATGTAACATGTATTTTTGTTTCTAATTTAGGTATAATGTGGACGAATCTTTATTTATATATGAAAATAATACCACAAAACAAGTACAAACTAGAATAGTCATTAAATAAAAACCAAACATACTAATCCATGTCCGAATCAAAATCCAGAAGCAAAGTAAAAACTTTGAAACTAAAAAGTAAGGTTAGGCACATGAACTTCCACCGGAGAAGTGAGGCAGTGTTTTGGATGGGTAAACACCTCCTGTTCAGCTAGCTACTCCCGTGTGTAATCAAAATTAAGTGAAAGGAGCATGGAACAAAGGAACGTCAAATATATCCTGGGCAATCCTGGACATAGAGAAATCAAACTTATCAACAATACTGTGATGACGGTAATTAAAGTTTTTGAGGACGTTGATAAGCCTAGGCTTGCAATATCAGAGACAGCAAATGCAATAAAAACCAATAACCAACACACAATGACATACTAAGACATTAGAAACATTACTTATTACATTAATAATTACGAAAAGAGAACAATTCTTATAGCATAATGGTGTATAGTTTTACGATCTAAGCACTTTCTGAGTTCATTTTCATTTTTATGTTATGATGTCATTTATGAAAAAAAACCGTTCTATTACCTGATTTTGACAGGAGTCATATCCTGAGGTGTCCACTGGTATTCATTTCTGTCTGTTACTAATGTTAAACTGGTATCGTTAGGGCCAGATATAACTTTATATGTAAAGTTACCATCATCACTACCGTTGACAAAAATGCTCACAGTTTGCCCAATAACCGCGTGGACAGTTTGAGTTCCTGTGATTTCTGGGATTTGATTTGCTGTGTAATAAAATATATTTTCGAAAAACATTGTCTAAATCAAGTGGACACATGGTAATGATAATTCCCCTTTACTTAATTTAGACAATAATCTTTTATTTTACTTTTGGTTGTTTGTTGTTTCTCTTAATATTAAATGTAATTATGTACATATTTCAATCATTTTAAATCATATATGATGGGACAAACTGTGCTATATATCTCCCTTAAAACATATTGCCTTTTCAAACGATTTGCTTTAGCAAACTCTCCTTTGGATCATGATAAATATTGAATTATTTAAATGTAGCCTTGGAATGACATTAAAACTTTTAGGATATTGACGTTTTTCTTTTGCTTTGAAAATCCACAATTTTATTTAAAAAGATTACTTAAAAATTAGTGTTAAATACCCTCTTAAATGATCTTACATTTACATTTGTGACAGGTATTTACATTTAAAATTAAAACATCTACCTGCTTCTTTTATTGTTTCGGTAGAAGTTTTATCAACTTGTCCCGAAGACAAACCGACCGATTTGTCCTTCGTCAGCAGATAGTCAAAGATACAAGCAGTTGATGCCTGATCACCACCACATATTTCTTTCGCTTTTTGTACGTCTCCATCAGGAAATTCATCGATGAATAAAGGAATGAATTCCGGATGCGAGTAATCCTCTGCCGATGTTCCATTTGAGTAGTTAAATAGCGATGTTGATTCATTTATTGCCCCTTGAATGTAAACAAAACATAACTACACGTGAATCTATAATGGATTAAAATGTTCATCTTTAATCAAATTGAAAATGAATAAGCTGCAGTTCTATAATCAAACACTTTGAAACCTTCACTTTTATCATACGTGCAAATGATTAAAAGAAAAACAAGGAGTATGCAACTGACTCAGAATGCTAGTTCGGTGCTTGTAAAAAGATAATTAACCATAGATCCAACAAGGGAATCTTGAGTAATTCTATCCAGAGATACATATTTCCATTTACAAGTATGTTATATTTATTATTAGAGTTGGTATAACAGTAGTAGCAAACTAACCAATGATGTCAATTAGTAACCTTTCGTAATACATCTATATTGTTACATATCATATAACGTATTTTGATATTTATTTTCATTTAAAACATTCATATGTGCTGCTTATATGTAAATGCCTAAACCAATTTTCTTGTAATAAACACAAAAGTTGTAAAACAATCTTCTTTTCACTGTTAAATTATGTTTTTATAATAAACGTTTTTACACATTAAATATGTTAAAAAGTCTTGTGAATAAATGTATTTGTGTATTGTTTTCTTACAATGAACTCCGAAGTTGTAAAAATCTTCTTTTCAGTGTTAGTATCGTTGTTACTTAGCATTGTTCCGTTTGGGAGAATAAAGTCATTATCTTTGTTTCCGTCAAAATTACCAACAAGCCCATAAGTACTGCCTTGGAATTCATTTGGAACAGTCAAAGAGAACGTTAGCATTCTGATACCAAGTGTCACATTAAGTTGTAAACCTAAAATATAACAAAGAAGCTAGCAACAAAAACAAACACATCAACAAGAATTCTAAGGGCTTTAATGCTCACCTGAGAATCTGGTATATTTCATGCAGAAGTTCAACGTCAATTACATTGACTTCATGGACACAAATACTTGCAATTTACCTAAATTCCTACCTTAAATCTAAAATATTTAAGGTCTAGTAAAAATATATGTATAAAAATCTAGTATCCGATCAAAGCTTTATCGTTTCTATCTTCAGAGATAAAGATTTAAAAACAGTTCACTGTTTTCCCCTTATTAGGCCCTAACAGGATATGAAATTATTTGTGTAAATCTTAAAGCTCTTCACCAAAGCATTAATTGTCAGCAAGATTTATCGTATTTGTCAGAATTTTTCAGAGATGATAAAAAATCAAAATGTTAACGAACAAAGGACGACGCACGACAGACAACGACCGGTGAACCATCACTATAGCTCACCTGAGCTAAAATAATTTATTATAATAAAAAGAATAACATCTTAAGGTATATGAATAGTATTTACCTAATAACATTCCAAACAATTCTGATCCAGAATTTATTTCATTGATGTATCTTTTAGAAAAAGATATAAAGCGTTTTAAAACCAAATTAGAACAAGGAAATAAAATGCTGTGCATTATTTAAATAAATAATTTTTAATTTGATTCTTTATGCTTTAGGAGCTAGATAATCATTTTACCAGTTGCGCCGAAAATAACCACAAGTGTTGAGTTGTGTCTGGACATTGAAATGTCTGTATGGAATACAATAAAGTTGTCCTCATCTCGAAATCTTGAGGTGTACTCGTAACCATTGGCAAATATAGCAATATCTAAAAAACATTAAATCGAATGAATTGGAATTATACAAATCATTCAGTAAATAAATTTAGGTTGAACAGTGTCAAATGTATTTAATAATTCTTGTGAATGCTTGAGAATAAACACTATACACTATTACCTAATGGTTATGGTCAATCAAACAATGATAAAAATCGGTTTTTATTGTTTTTTTCCTTCAGTTTTACTATTTTATACTAACGCACAATATATATATATATATATATATATATATATATATATATATATTGTGTAGATTACAGAGTTTTCATATATAGAAATTAATAAAAAGTGTGTCTTGTTTTAATCTATTAAATAAATCAACCTAGATTGAAAAAAATCTTATGATGTTTAATTTTTTAGGATAATTTTGTTCAATGATACTGAAGCACAACACACATTTTGCCATTTTCAGACTTTTTATGTTGAAATTCAATATATAACAATGTAAGGCTTTCGTCTGTTAAAGCATTCCAAACATGCTTAAGTCATCATTTACTTACGTTTTCTGTCTTCAGTCAATTCTACTTGAAGTGTTGCGTTGTTTTCCTTTGCAGCAAACGCGCTGAATATAGTTGCGTTACTGTAAGTTCCATTTTCACTTATTATAAGATCTGTTCTAGCTTGAAGTCCAAATGTAACATTTTCGTTCTGAAATCCTAGAAGTTGGTATTCCCCAAAACCGTTGAATGTATATTGCAGTCCATCAAGTGTTTCTATATGAGGATCACCCCAAAACCATCCTACAAAAAACCAAAATGTCTGCTAATGACAAATAGAAAAAAATTATCATTTAGCCCTAGTTAAATAAATGTGGAAAATTCTGTAAAGAAAGTGGAACATAAAATTTGTAAAATGTATTTCAAAGTCATAATTTTATGCGACTGCAAATGTAAATAGTTGTAAATAGTTGTCAAAAAATGTAATAAAGATATATACTTACGAAATGTGAAGGGAATTCTACCATAGCACCACCCAATAGGTCGCAAAGCATAATATAAACGACATAGGTTGGACTTATAGCAGCAGTATTCTTTTGGTAAGGATTCTTCCGTTATAAATGATCGCGGTGAGAATATTGGGTGATGGAGATGAAATGATCCCGCTGATGGTGTAATCCGTATATAGTCACCATAGAAATCGTTATAGCAACAAGTCTACAATAGAATGATAGTAAATGTCAGATTAGCAATGAACACAAAAGATAACATGGATAAAACACTGGGTGAATACTCTTCTATTTCATTTTGGAAACAAATATTTTTCTGAATAGACATTGATAACGAAAAAGGGATGTCATTTCTTATATTTACAATCTTCAATTTAAAAAAAACCTAAATACGTAATACTTTGTATGCATTTTAAAACATACCTCCACATCCACAGTCGGAAAAATAAAAGCGCCCACAACCATTTCCGAATCACAATCCAGAAGCACAAACAATAACAAAAAATAGTTTTTCCACTCGCCATAAGTTTTATTTGTACTACTTCGAGAAAATCAAAATGTCATGTTAAATCGCATGTTAATTGAAGGATAACATTCCTTATTGTTATTAACCGTAAATAGTTAATGTCAGAAGGTACTTAGTGATTGTAGTGTATTCAACGCGGATTTGACGACGTAACAAGTTAATGACGTATTTACATGATGACGCCAATCATTATCTATAGCGCTATGACATACAATTGCTCAAATGTTTCATAGAAGGAAAAACAACGACAATTGCAAATACATGTATATAGTAATGTAACTAGAAAGAGTTTTATATCGGTGTTCATCTAGTCATTATGAGAAATAATCTTGACTTGAAACTTGTGATTACTCTACTTGTCTAGCGTAAACATTCAGTTTGGCTTTGTAATGATATAAGAAATGATTTAAAGATAAACCAAAATATTTTCTGGTATTTCAAAATTACACTTTCGGACATATTTTACATAATTTTAGTTACTCAAGTCATCATCATATCAATGGTTTGGCAAGCCTTATACAGCCTCCAGGTAACTAATTGATAACTTACCACCTGGTCATTACATGATATATGCACCTTTCTAATTTCCATGTACAGATCTTTGGTCAAAAGTTCAATCATGCTCTTCCCCTCTTTTATCTAGCAGAAGAGTATATAAGGCTTTCTTCAACACACACACAGACATACTTGGACACGCACCTGGACATCTACACACGGACACAGCAACATATACTATGCATTAACTTCGGAGGACACAAGACTCCAAATATGCTTCAGTTATCATTACAACACCAATTATGGTGCAAAATGGCTTCAGTATAGCGAAATGTAAACAAAATAAAAAACCATTAGTATTTTGAATGATTTATGTAAATCGATTTGTAAAAATTTACCCTTGTTGATGGCAATAAACGACTGGCAAATAGTGCATAACAAGAAACACCATTTTGATTTGATTTTATTTTCATCCATCTCCAATCAAATCGAATGCTTCTTAATGAACAAGGACAGTTATATCTTGAACTGTACAGATGGTGAATATAAGATGTCTGGCTGCTGTATTTGTTGTACCATTGATAACAGAGTTGTCTGTAGTTTACTTTTTTGTATCTGTCATCTGATAATTTGTATATATAGAAACCGTCTATGCCAACTACAACAAACAAAAATAGAACGTTTTTACATTCTATGGTACAACATGCGTGTAACAAATTTGAATACTAAAAAACAGGAATGTAATTATTAATTAAAATTTTACGAATATGCAAAATTTAACAAAGCGTAGTTGTGACATTATTAAAATTAACATAAAAATGAGGGTGAATTAACATGGAACTCTGAGACGTCAAATATATCTAGAGCAATGCTGAACACAAGCCATCAAACTTATTAACAATACTGTGATGACGGTCATACAACTTTTTGAGGCCTTAATAAGCCTATGCTTGCAATATCTTATGTCAACAATTTATTTGCAAGCAGCCTGCTTCGCTCGCATACAAAGCTCTACCAAAGGGTAATGAATCTAGAACTTGTCAGCTTTCATCATCATGATGCTTCAGATCATTGCTTTTAAATGATAGTATATAATAATTTTCACATTAAGAAAAAAGATCTTGTATCAGATATTAATATACAAAATAGGAGAGAAAAATTTGCAACCTAAACAAAACATTAACTTGAATAGACCACACAAACGTTGACACAGCAAAAGTAACCATAAAAGTAAAAGGCAAAGACATGTTTAAAACCTGACTAGAAAGACTAGTTTTGGATATTTATATGGAATAAATCACATGATTTTAATATCATTCGAAATGATCCTTTAAAAGAGATGTAAAACAACCCAATTCCTTGTCACAACAGGCGTGGCAAATTAAAAACCTGCCTGTATATTTTGCCTTCAATGATCTAAATTTTTGCCACTTCACCTTTAGCTGGTGACGTCTCGATGTAATGAAAATACTCTTGATTGGGGCAGTAAATCTACTTATGCAATGAATTACTTAGACCTGTAACACTCACCATTTCCTCTGAGTGTGCCAATTTTAAATGCTTCATCATGGAAAGAGAACTCATTTTGTTTATAATTATACAATCGGTATCCCATGGCTGCTTTGTTCCCTGCGTATCTTTGTACCATGTATATATAATTAAACATGACGAAGGAGTCAGATCCATCTGTCACCAAAACACATTGGAATGAAAGTCCTAAATAGAACAAGGAAATAAAATAGCTTTGTATCATATTCAAATCCGTTAAGAGAGTCTACAAAAGATAATTTTTATTTCACTAATGCATCCCCCTATTTAAATGTAAATAACGTATTTTGGTGTTGATGTGGGGTCGTTTTTCCCTAACCCCTATCGTACTAATCAGCAATGAAAACAATGTCAATTTGAAGACAGATCAGAAATTGAATACTTTCTTGTAATACAAACACAAACATTCCAATCCATGCCCAAATCAAGGCTCTAAAGGAAATTAAAATGTTGAAACAGGCAAATTTACAAACTAGGTAAATTCCACCAGGAAGTGAGTCCGGGTGCTCCAGAAAGGTAAGCGTCTCCTGTTTAGCCACAGTGTATTTAAAATTGGGAATGAAAGAACATGGAACTATGGATCGACGAAATATCATGGGTTAGTTAATACAGAGGCATCACTTATACTGTAAAAAATGATAACTGATTACATAATAAAACGGTTATTTCATAGGACTTTCTTGGATATTTTGGAACAATGAATTCATTTTCTATCGAATCATTATGATCTATGTCACGAAATACCTGATAATTTCAAAAACAACTAGAAATTCGTAGCCCAACATATTTCGATATAGGAAAAAAATATAAATTATGATATTGGCTATTTTGTTTCGTTATAACAAGATACAATCTTGATTGGTGGCATTTATATATTGTCTCGGTCGGATATCAACGGATTTTTCTAAATACGTATTCTTTATTATTGATGATCCAAAATGTGGTTTAATGATAAATGTGTATTAGCATTAATGTTACTTTGGTACATAATCAATGTTAAACCTAATTTTAGATATATTGCTGACAAACATCAACATACCCGATAAGTAAAAAAAAATATTATATACCTCAGATTTCTCCAAATTTCCATTAATACCAACATTATCCCACGTCACTATTAAGACCCATTCAGCATGAAAGTTGGATATTCCATAAAAATGTCTGACATCTCGTGTAGCTGTTGTTAAAATGTTATACGTCTTGCCATTGTCGTGAAGTATATTTTTTCTATCGTAAGCCTGATAGTATATATGGGAATTTGCATACCGAGTGTCAATATCGGTCCAAAATGGTGCAATAAAATCAATACCAGCTAACTGATTGAATGGTATTGGTTCTGGTGGATTAAAATTACGTGCAACTGTGAATGATATCAGACCGTTTGATCCAATCTGAAAAATGTAATATAGTTTCAATTTTTATATAAACAGCTGGAGCTATCCTGAATATCCTGCGCTACTAATGTATAGTTGCTTTTATTCCCTTGCGATTTAATTTCGCTATATTCGTGGTTTGACTTATAGCAGGAAATTAAAAACCAATTGCATATTTTCATGTAGCATTAATTTAACTGATAATCCGGACAGAAAATTGTTTACACTGGCTACTGCACCACGAAATTTCACACCTGTGAATACGTTCTAGTGTCTGAGCCGCGAAATTTTATCCCCACAGAATGAAAGAACTATACAGTATTTATAGTTGCATAATGTTGTCATTCACATAAACAATCCATACAAGTTCATGTCCCACTTACAATTTGAAACCAAAGTCGAAACTTCGAAAATGACAAATTAGGTTTAATACGTGACCTTCCACCTACGAAGTGAGGCAGGGTTTTCTGGAAGGTTATAATCAAATTAAAACCGTCATCAATCAAGTTTTAATTTTCTGTGGTATGATGAAAGGATGTCGCCTGTTTGTATTGTCGGATATCTTTCATCAGAAACTGGAAACTCTTTTACAATTGAATGATTTGCATGATGAAATGACATTTAAAATTGGATTGATTCTTATTCAGGAGTTCAAAAACGAATTGCATGCTTAGACACACTAAATCTTGTTGACATTAAACTCAAAGTGCATTTGTTAACGAAATAATGAAAACAATTTAGGACAACTACAATGTTTATTATATTGAATAAGCTTATATCCTTTAGTCAATTCCATGGAAACTAAAGATGTCATTTATATCAAAAATATTAATCTGAATTATTGATAAAACATAAACGAAGGCTCATATGGAAATAAATACATAAAAACGGCATTAACCCTTAAGAATGGATAATGTTCAAACGTTCGCGCGACATGTCCGATATCTAACAATATATACAACCTTTTATACATATGAAAACATACACGGTTATAAAAGATGTACATGCATTTATAAATAAAGATAAATGTGAACACGTACTTGGAGAAAATCGAAAAATCTGTTAACAGTTGGAAAACCAATCGGTATAGATATTCGTGGTGACATAACCTCATCTCCTTCCATTAAAAAATCGCCTGACTGTAATCCGTATGGATAAAGACCTGTAAATGGATTTAGAAATTAAGTTAAAGTCTGTCCCGAGCCATTAGGCCCATCAGGCCGGAGCTTATCCCGGTTTCAGTAGCGTTAAGCGACTGAGAGTACAAGACTCTCCCCTGAATGGGACGCCGGTCCATCGCAGGGTTAACCCCAAGCATTTTGCTGGTACTCATTTATTTTTCAGCTGAGTGAACTGGAACAACGTGAAATTAAGTAGCTTGCTCAAGGACACAACACATCGCCCGGTCCAGGAAACCCACGACCTTCGAATCATGAGTCCAACGCCTTAACCACTAGGCCACGCGCTTCCACAAAAAAGATTAATTACTGTAAATGTATTTAATTTCGTGTTCATTTATTTTCGCGGTATAACAAATTTAGACATATCCGCGTAGTTATATTTTTTTTTACGTTTTTTGAGATATGCACTATAATTTTCGCGCAAAACAAACGACAGCAAAATAAGCGAAAATTAGTACACTTCGAAAAAATGCGTTTACAGTAATTGTATTAAAAACTAGAAAAACTGAGCCACAAACTCACAAAAATACCCCCTGCTCCCAAAAATCCATCAGATCAAATTTTAAATAGAAGGTGCACATCTACATTATATCACAAAGATTGTGTGAAAGTTTCATGAAAATCCACGGAAGGGTTTAGGAGGAGTTGCGGATAAGAGATAAGTACCCTAAGGTGTAACGGAAGGACGAACACAAGGACGGACACACCTATCACTATATACCACCCACTTTTTAAGCGAGGGGTAAAATAATAATAGCATAAAACAAATATAACTGGGAATAGATAAGATAGTTTTTCAAGACACTTGACGCTTAAAAGAAAAATAGTCGGTTATATCAAATGATCAATGGGGTTCGCCGCCGTACCACGTGATCAATACCTCTCAACGTTTGTGCGGAATATTTTAGAAAACGTCAACATCACAAATTCTCGGAATAACGTTGTTTTTACGGGAAAACGTCATATTGTGAGATTCCATGTCCATTGGAAACAAGCGTTTCTCAGACTCGTTAGAAGGTATCACGTGGTACAGCAGCGAACCCCATTGTTAAGTGACATTAATCAACATCATTAATAATCATGACTTCTGTTCTTGAGTTAAGTTAGCACAAAGTCTTGCTAGACCAATTTTATCAAATGTTTGTTTACCGACCGTCAATATTAATAGCTCAATATCAATTCAAAAGGTTTTCCAAACAAACAATAACTAAAAAAACTATGTTTTTCAAACCATGCGCATGCTCAAAATACCGATATACAATGTCAAATCTATCTACTGTCCCGCTGTGTTTTTCTTTTTCTTTTTTTTTTCATGTGAAGGTATGTATAATGACTATTTCAAACATTTACCTGTTTTCGATGACTATATTTTTCTCTGAGAGAATTTGTTACATATTTAGAGTCAAGTGGATTAACGGTGTTTTACACCCAGCTAAAATTATTTTTTTACTTATATCGAGGCGGTCTTTTGAGGAATGTTGAGGGAGAATGTAACTAAACGTACTGACAAAATTCCTCACACCAAGAGCTGTTAAAAATTGTGATTTATAAGCGCGTTTTAGATCACTTGATTGTATACTGTAAAACAGATTATCAAAGTCATTTCGCGGCATGGAATTTTCGCGATATTCCGTTGTGAGCCCGATCCCATCGTGAGCCCCTCATGTAAAAGTTGTAGGTATGTACGTAAAATTGCCTGTTCTCTCGTTATGAACAACTCCATCTGTAATCACATGTGAATTGCGTTTTATAATAAAGTATTTGAGTGTTTAGTACTTTTTAAAATGGATAATGGATCTTGTATGGATTTTAATAAATGTGCGTAAAACTATTTCTTTCCATTTTTTCTTTGCTTTAGATATGCTTCAAGACAAAAAAACCTAGTGTGTTCCGAACAGTTACTTACACGTTATTACTTTCTCAGTGTTTACATGATTAATATGTATTTATACCGTTGCGATCGAAAACAGTCCATTCATATTTAATCGATCAAATTTATTTTCGCGCATATTATTTTCGCGATTTTTTACGAACTCGCGAATCACGCAAAAATAACATGCACGCGAAAATTTCATGTTTTACAGTAGACCCTACATTTTGATTTAGATTTTGTGTTTACGGTAATTGTTTTGTAAAATATTTTGACTTGATGAAGGGATCATTGTTTTTATTATAAAATGATATTTTTCATGCAATTTTATTGGGCTAAAAGTTGTCACATGATCAAATTAAATAATGTAATGACCTGGCACGTGCAAGAAAAGTTGATTGAAAAAATGCTATTGACCGGAGATTGCTTATCTTCTTTGGAGTTAATTTTGATCTGAAAAGAAGCTACTTATTTACTCCAGTTAATGGTGCTTCCAAAATAGGAGGAAGATTTGGAAGAACAACACATTTTAACAACAATGGCAGCAGGTGGAAAATTTGTGTCATTGTCGACTGAAGAAAAAGACGCTTTGTAAAATTGTCAAAAAAAAAAAAAAAAAAAAAACAATAAATTACACAAAAATTCAAAGTGAAGTGATTTTGCATTTTCATAGCTTTTTTTTTATTTTTACCTATAATAAAACAATTAAAGCACCAATTTGAGGTCAATATATGTTTAATTGACCACTGAATAGCGATATTGATCTCGGGCAAGCCCTCGGTCAATATTGCTATCCAGTGGTCAATAAAACATAGACCTCAAATTTGTGCCATAATTATATAATATTAAGTCTGTCGAAAACTGGTAAAAAACAACTTACTGCCTGGTGATAAACTAGAAGTTGGAATCGGGTATGGTTTGCCTGTACCGGTGACTGAAATGGTAAAAGGGAAAATTAATAGCTGTTAAATCTAATATAAAACACAACATTGAAATTATATAGCGATTTGAATAAATAGCATATTATACCAGTATCAATTTAACATCACTTGGCAAGAAAAAAAGTTTTACAAGACAAAGTGTTAACCTTATTTAATAAAGCATTTATTCTAAAACATGGGTAAAATGCGTTGTTACGTATAGGGATTTCGTTTACGTTGTTACGAATAGAAATTTTGTTTACACTTTTGATATTTACCCAATTAAGTTAAAGCCTAATACTTATGATTATCAAGAATCACTTTTTAACTAGAACCAGCAACTTAGAAATGCTTATTCAAACGGAACTTTAAAAGATTCAATTTAACTATGTGCACTATATTGCATATTTGTCAGTAGAAATAGAAATTTTAATAAACACCATATTATAAGAATTAAAATTAAATATCTGTACAAATAATAATTTTTGATGAAGATCTATGTTTAATACGCAAGAGAGGCACACGAAATAATCCATACCATGGTTATTTTAGAACACGAAAAACTTTTTAAACCGGGGATTAGTTTGGGTATTTACAATAACATTGCTCAACGAAATACTAATCAATGCCCGAATCATAATACAGAAGCAAGGTAAACACCTTGAAGCTGACAAGTAATCTAGACCCACAAACTTCCACCAGAAAAATGAGGCAGTGTGCTCCGGAAGAGTTATCACCTTCTGTTTAGCTAGCTACACCCGCCGCGTATATTATCATAATTGAATGAAAGAAACATGGAACTAAGGGACGTCAAATATATCAAGGGCAATCCTGGACACAGACACATATGTGCTTAATTTTAAAAACAAATTTTAGAGTGAGTAAAAATATTGAAGGTGTTTACGTATTAAACAATTTAACAGTATCGCGCTAATAAAGTTTATCTATTTGCAAATTACATACCGTTTATACATTCCATCACTTTGTCTCCGATGTGTTCATGCAAGAATTTATAATTAAAGTCTAATGTTGAGGCCATTTCCGTAGAACTGCACCTAAAATATCTTTCCTGATACGTGTTCATGTAGTAGAGGATAATATTGTCAAGCTCTCTAAAAGCATTAAATTATAAAGCTTAATTTGCAAATCAGTTCTAAATATAAATAAATATAAATTAAAACAAATATTAAAATTTCGATTTCTTATTTATTATATCCATGTTATTGAGTAAAATTGTAACTTTTTCTAAAATTCACAAATTTTTAAGGTTCCGCCCGTTATTAATCAAAAACGAACATAATGATCCATGTCTAAATCGCAATTTAGAAGCAAAGTAAAACTTTTGAGACTGAGAAGTTAAGTTAAAAACGTGAACTTTCGCAAGTGAAATAAGACCGGGTCCTTCCGATGGGTAAGCACCCCCTGTTCAGCTAGCTTCACCCACCACGTGTATGATCATAATTGAATGAAAGGAACATAGAACTATGGGACGTCAAATATATTCAGGGCGATCCTGGACACAGAATATAGCATTTTATGAGTGTATCAAAAATAAATGTAAAGAAATAAGTTAATAATTGTTTATGTTTTAAAAAGACTGGGTAGTGCAACTCAATAGGAACTTACTGGCAAATTGAACTGTTTGAATTTCGCATGTTGGAAATACGTTCTCTGGATACAAACTCTGATACACCAAACAATCCGACAAATTTTGCAACATCATCATCGCAATAAGTCGCGTTATTTTCTACTATATCTAAAACAAACCATATATAAAAATAATAATAGTAATAATAACAACAATAATAATTTTATATCATGACATCCAATAAATTTATTATGTATTGAAAATATTTAAAAAAAAAATGGAAACGGTAGTCATGCCTTATTACAGAAATGAGAATCTTCATCAATGAAAAAAATCGGAGAATTCGAGTTAAAATTAACAAGGAGGTAATTTAAGTAAATTTGAGTACATGACAAATTATTGAAAGGATCCTATACAATTTGTTTATTACTGGTGCCACGCACGGATGTGCAACTTGAATTCTACGTGTGAATAGAAGAAATGCATTGTAAATGTAAAAGGGCCGCCTGTTGCCAATTAAAAAAGGGAACAATTTAACGAGACTACTTAAATATTTGACTCTTGGTACTTTGTCATCATTGTCATCTTTGCTAACAGTTTAATGCCAAACTGTCAATGTGCGTATCTTGCTACGCCTAGATAGGTTTTTGTTTTGAATTGTTAAGAACTTCAGGGATAATTGAAATCCTGTTAGGTAAATGTCAAGGAATTGGCAGACAATAGAATTTTGAATAAAGTGAAACGTGGGAACCATGTACCAACAACACTTTAATCTTTATGTCTAAAATTTGGTGATTGATTAGTGCTTTTTGTAAATTGTAGAGCTTAACAGCAACTTTTGTTTCAATATGTTTTAAATAGGTAAATGGTCGAGAAAGTACACATATCACTAAAAGGGCATTACTTTAAACTTTTTGGCATTTCAACGTGAAACCTTACAATACACTATTACAAGGTTTTCAATAGATCAATACATAGAAATGTAAAGCAATGTAACGTAAGATTGCAACACTAAATGAAATCGTGTGATCTTTTTTTTTTATGAGATTCTGTTTACCAAGAATATTCAAAAGAATAATAAACACAATGCCTTTTTACTAGATTACATAGCAGTTTAAACAATTTTTAGAAATTTCAAAATTTTAAAACAGTTGCTGTTACGACATGTGGCCAATTTTTGAGTTAATTTTAGAAATGAAAAAAAAAGATTTAGAATATAAATAAAAATACTCGATCTGGAACAAGTTTTGTTATGAATTTTACATTCTGTGACCATGGTTATCTACGACTAGTCACTTGGGAGAACTTTGCCTTGAAAGTGACGTCTATGATATCTTGATCTTGTTAAATATTTTAAAAGAAATGTTTAAATTTTACAGACGGACAATGGAAGACATACGGTTAACCGTAACAACAATTCCTCTGGCAAATGTGCAATTTTATTTAGAATTCTGACCTTCACAGTTTTGGACAAGTTCATATACTACAGATCCGTTGAGGACTTGGTCTTTGAACCAGTTGTGTATTGACGATAATCCGCATTTAACATAAGAATGACCATAATTGTTATAATAATATTCCCTTGTGCATTGAAGAAGATGTCGATAATACCTGAAAATGAAGAAGAAGTAAACTAAGATGATTTGTTGATTAAATAGGTGTTTACGTCCCAGTTAAGAATATTTCACTTATATTGAGACGCCACAAGGATAAAGAGAACATGACAGACATTATTGCATTCAAAGTACACCCCAAGTAATGAACAGGGTGGTTCTATAACGTACCACACAGGCCATTGATTTCGATTTTTGGTGTCTGCACCGTAGGGCTTCGCGACTTTCATTTCTGCTGAGTGATTGGGGACAGAACATTCATTTCCTATCTTCAAGTCTTGGTCAGACTTGGCCATCTTTCGAACCCATGACGAAGCGCACATTCTACCAACTTAGCTACTGTAGTGGTTGTTTAAGAGACAAGAACACGAACAAATTAAAATAAGTTGTAGGTTAACAAGTACTTTTCAATTGCTTACAATGCTTCAAAGCAGAAAATACAAAAAAGAGGTGAACAAGACAAAAAATGGTCTGTAGCTCTTTCCCTGTCGTAATAAATTTGGATGATGTCCGATAAGAAGAAAAGGCATGGATAGAGATAGTGTTAAGGTAGTTCCATACTTTACAAATCGCCTGAAAACACATATTGAAATTTTGATATGTTGTACATGGGCATAAACCATTCAACATGCCAAAATTTCAGGGCAGGTATTCGACTTGCTTCTGAAGCGCCACCTGGTGGCCATTTTCACGACATAAATGATCAAATTTTAACTGCTGTTATCGACAAATACGCTTTAATATTTTTTGTCATGCTTAGAAACCAAAAGTGTCTTGCATTTAAATTAACCATTATATCATGGAGATTATTTGTACCAATGGAATTTTACTTCCGGTCACGTGGTATTTTTCTACAGCGCCACCTATCAAGAGAGAACATTAATTTTCGGAAAACTAAAATTAACACCCTTTCGTTAGTTTGTAGTTTTTAAAAAAAACTAAGTCGAATACGACCCCTGATTTTCACATATATTGCACATGAATATATGTTTGATTTTCGGAAACAAAAAATAGGGGGTCGTCAAGCTACTTTTTTCATAAAATTGCATCAAAATCGTGAAACAAGTTAACAGCCTCATTCCTTACGTAAGAAGCTACTAATAATGTCCTAGTATACTATTATGAACTCAATGTTTTTCGTTTGGTATTAACAAATAAACAAAAACATTGATTGTGAGCTATTTGGTTAGGCAAAAAAATAAAAAAAAAAATAATTGAAATATCATATGTTCTGTCACCCATAGAAACCCATAGCAACCGTTACCCAACACAGCTCAGTTAAAGTGGAAAGGGGATTCGTATACATTGATGAAGCATTTTTGATTCTAGGCCGCTGAATGAAACGCAAATACAAGAGCATAGTCAAACTGATAAAATTTGACACCAGAAAAATTTTTACAGTATGTTTATTGAAGAATCGTCAGTTTGTATCCTACTTTTGTATTTCAAATCACCAAACAAAACAAAAAAAACCAAACATAAACCGGCATTTAAAATACCGTCTTCAAAATTTAAACAATGTACTCAAATCTTCAATTATTTAGAATAGTACTATCAAAAGTGTAGATCTACCTAATTTCCGTTATGTACAATATATATTTTCTTCTTAAAAATAGTGCACATAATTGATATTGTGAATTTAATCTTTTGTGAATGCAGAAAATTATTCTACTGCATAATAGCATAACAGCGTTCCCGCCACAATTCTGTAGGCGCCGAAGACCACACATTCGTGACGTCATAGATAAAAAAGACGTCAAATCAGACATTTCGACCGTACGCACAAAAGACGACGTCACTATGGTATGGAACTACCTTAAGGACTAACCATTTAAATAAGTATTGCCTTAACTGACGATAACGTGATTCATTCAAGACCTTCAGGTCACTTTGAAAGCAAGTTCAATTGTTTCAATTTCATTTGTGTTCCTAAGACACTATTTCTAATTTTGAATTAAGAAATATTCACTTAGGTCGTCATGTATTGACATTATAAGTAAGCATGCACTGGATAGGTATGAACCACGACTTTCAAAATGATTTGACAAGTTTTTGTGAGAAGTTACGGTTTATTTTTTCTTAAATTTTAATTTCGTACTTACTGACATCCTGCAGTATGATCTATCATTCCAGAATTGTTAAACCCTGTTTGGATACCACGGAAACATCGACGGAAATATGTGTAAGTGTCTGACCTTCTAACGTTAAATCCATTACACATATAAAATATATCGTTAGGATCTAAAATTTATATTTGAAAACAATAAAGTAACAATCATACTAGCTTTTGGTATTTGATATTTTCAATGTCATAACGAGTCTACTGTTTTCAATATCAAAGCACAAAGAAAACAGTTTATGTTCAAATCATAATCTAAAAGTAAGGTTAAAATTTTTAGAACTGACAAATTAAGATAAATACGTTAAACTTCTGAAGAGAGACCAGAGATATAAGCAAGCGATAACAGATATTTAAAAATCACCACGATAAGACAAGCAAAACGAAGATACCATAATTATCATGATTATATTACTTAAATTTCGATTTTTACAGATACGTATTTCTGTAGAATTCAATTCACTCAAAATAAAAATAATTACAATATCGGTCTAAAAAGTTTCATTGCATGTTTTGTTTACGTCATTACAGATAACCACAAGACGCAAAACTATTTGTTAAAAAAAATATGATGGCATTAGAATGACAAAAGTTGGGCAAGTACAACACGCTCTCTCTCAAACACAAAGTGTGCATTCATTTTAATGGATTTTGCCATTGTACCACGTGAAAAAAACCTCTTAACGTTTGTTCGAAATTTTTTGGAACATTTTTAAGTATTAAATCGCGGCAATAACGTCATTTCTATGGGACACGTCAACTGCTTCCATTTCAGAGTTGAGAGAGTAATGTTGTTTAACGTCCCAGTCAAAAATACTCACTTATATCGAGACGTACTTCCATTCCACATCCAGTAAACACAATCGTTCCACGCATACGTAAGGGGTATCACGTAGTACACTGGCGAAAACCATTATCAGTGGCAGACATGGACTTGCCAATCAATTTGTCAAATATCGTTTTACAGCACGGTATATTGCTACCACTTCCTGATTGATTCTATGAATTCAATACGAATCTATTCTGACTTCCGTTTCTAATTAAATTATATTCGTTAATGTATCATTAAATCTTATGAGTTCATGTGTAAAAAAAGTGTACCTTATTTTACGAAATGAGCAAACTATTGGCTAAAGATCATACAGAAGCAAAATATCACATTAGATTTATTTTCCAAGATGTTGAAAAGATACCCAAAAAGGACCAAAATATAGGCAACCTTTACAGTTTTTCTATTTGGAGGACAGTGGCCTGTATTTGGTTAATATAAAAACAACTGAATTAATTATTCCATATAAAAATTTCTATAATTTCAACATGAAATGAAATGTTTATAGTTGATCATGGGACTTAGATTATGCTTGGTTTATGATTTTTCATTAATTTAAAGGTCCCCTAGAAATTATTTCTATTTCTGACTCAAAAACCTTCATTTGTTATAACACCACTTAACTTAAGGACGCTACAAATAAGGCTGATATTTTTAATTTGGTCTTATTGTATCTATTTATAATTAATTGAGGGTTGTCTATTACTTCTCTATTAGGGACTTAGAAATTTTTGTTTGAAAAACAAAGGATGCTATATCTAAGATAAGTAAAGTCTAGCTCTTGTACATTTTTAATTATTTATAGGTCCCCGATTTAGGGACCAACAGCCTACAATTGTGTAAATTAAAAACTACTTGGCCAAGTAAAGTGATCCATATAATTATAATATCTAAAGTTTAACTTTATCAATTTAGCTGTTTATCATTTTTAAAAAATTATATGGGCCTACTACATTTTCTGCATTTGGTGCCCTACAACTAAGATTTGTGCAATCCGACTCTATAAGGTTTCTATATATATCTAGATAATAAATCGTTTGGTCTGTTATTAGTTTGTGACCTTGAGCTTTGAAATCATGACCTTGAAACATATCAAAATTATGTCAATACCTAAAATATTCTAATATATATGCCTATAGAAAAAGTTTATAGTTTTCCAGATAGATAATCAAAAACAAACATACTTATCCATCTCCGAACCACAATCCAGAAGCAAAGTAAAAACCCTGGAACTGACAAGTTAGGTTAGACACTGAACTTCCACCAGGGAAGTGAGGCCGGGTGCTCCGAAGGGTAAGCACCTCCTGTTTAGCTAGCTACACCCGTCACGTGTGTAATCAAAATTGTGCGAAAGGAACACGGAACCATGAGACGTCAAATATATCCAAGGCAACCCCGGACACAGAGACACCAAACCTATCAACAATACTGTGATGACGGCCATAAAACTTTTTGAGGGCCTTGATAAGCCTAGCCCTGAGTCAACACTTTATTTGCAAGCAGCCTACTTCGTTGTACAAAGTCCCCGTAGTGGGAACAAGCTCTACCATAGCGTAATAATTGGGAAACAATAAACCATAAGCAGGAGAAGCAGGTATATTGCTGCATAAAAAAGGAAAGTTGACAATAGAAAAATTGAAGTCATCACGTTTGTCATAAAGTTTCAAATGTAGCCTTTCTTGCGTCATAATTCAGGTATAAGTCTAAATATGAAGCAGAACTTGAGGAATCAGTCGTGTCTTTTATTTCAAGCTCACTAGATAGATGGCATTTACATAGTCTCCAAATTTAGGATTGTTAAGAGACAGAACGTCATCTATGTATCTGTATGTTGAGTTGAATGATTTGGCGACAGTCTTCTCTCCAGATTTAACAAGGTTCTGCATAAATTCTGCTTCGTAAGAATAAAAAACAAATCAGCAAGCAATGGTGCACAGTTTGTACCCATTGGTATACCGATTGTTTGCTGAAAAACTATATTACCAAACACAACAAATATGTTATCTATCAAAAACTCCAACATTTTGTTGATGGTATCTTCAGTATATTTTTGTTTGGAATCCGTATGATGCTTGACAAAATAACCAGAATCTCTGTTCAGCACCAGATATTTGTATCTTGGCTTACCGTTTTTGTAGAAGAAAGACAAGTGAATAATTTCTTTAAGACGTTCTTTCAATTTAGAATGAGGGATTGTGGTGTATAACCATTTCAGTCAATTTATAAATATATGACCTTGACTTTTGAACCTATGATCTTGAAACATATCAAACTTGTCATTATCTCGATATATACAATATTGTAATATACACGCATATACGAAAAGTTATAGTTTTCCTGATAATTAAATATTTCAGGACTCTATAAAGTATATGCCAGTTTTATTTCGCATTTCGTTTTATGCTTTAAAAATGGACTATTATGTTTGTATTGAAAAATGTTTGCTTTATAATAAATACACTATGAAGGTCTACGACGGAGTTTGTTTCAAATATGGAACTTTATTAAATTAAACAAACTGCTAACAAATAAACTTTTGACGCTACGATAATGCAATCTGATGCTTATCATGGCCCTAAAAAATGTATGATCCTTGAGAAGTATGATGTCAATGTATCCAAAATTACCCTGGTTATACTTGACGTCTCATAGTTCCAAAATCATCTCAATTTTGATTACAAAGATGTTGCTATCTATATAGGAAGTACCGTTACAGAGAAAGCCATATATATGTCCACTACTGGCTAAAGTTTCGTAGTTTCTCCTACTGTAGTGATGAGATGTTCATTCAGTTATGAACATACGAACTATGTTCAAATCACGATATAAAACAAATAAACTCTGAAAGTTGGCAGTTAAACATGTAGACTTTCACCAGGGAAGTGCGGCTGTGTACTCCGATAGTGTAAAAATTATAAATCATATTTTATTACTTGGACAATTCTAACAGACATACACAACAAATTTGTTGTTGTCCCAGCTGATAAGGCTTCCAACAACATTATTCTTGTTTGTAAGAGATTCTACCTTGAATGTCTTATTAAGGAGCTTGGTCTAGATAGAATATCAAATAACCCTGCATATACTAGAACTAATTTTACTTTAGATGAAGTTCTTTCCAACCATAGAGGAGTTCTCGAATCTTTCGGTATCATGGTAAAGAGGTTCTTGATCTTCGTTACTTGTATTAGATTCCTAAACTCCATAAAAATCCATACAAGGAAAAAAATATAGCAGGCTCATTAAAATGTACTACTTAATCATTTAAATCGGTAACTCTAACACAAATTTTGACAATCGTCAAAGATGGTCTTCAGTCTTTTTCAGAAAAAGCATATTCTACATCTAGAATCAACCAAATGCAGATTCTAAAAAATTCTAAAGAATTACTTGAACATCTTGCTTCTAATAGTTTATCTTATGTAAAACGTATAACAAGAGGCCCATGGGCCTGATACGCTCACCTGATAACTAATGGCTAGCTGATAGATTTAAAGAAAACATAAATACTAAACCCCAATGACTTTTTTTTTTACATCATGATAACCGTTGTATCAATACCTACAACATTCTAGTATACATGCCTATACAAAAAGTTTATAGTTTTCGAGATAATTAAACATTTCAGTATTGTTTCGCATCTGTGACCTTGACCTTTGAACCCATGACCTTTTTCTATACATCAAAATAATCGTTGAATCGATACCTAAAACATTCTAATATACATGCCTATACAAAAAGTTTATAGTTTTCAAGATAATTAAACATTTCGGTATTGCTTCGCATTTGTGACCTTGACCTTTAAACCCATAACCTTTTTCTATACATCAAAATGATCATTGTATCAATACCTACAACATTCTAATATACATGCCTATACAAAAAGTTTATAGTTTTCAAGATAATTAAACATTTCGGTATTGTTTCGCATCTGTGACCTTGACCTTTGAACCCATGACCTTTTTCTATACATCAAAATGATCGTTGTATCAATACCTACAACATTCTAATATACATGCCTACAAAAAATGTTTATAGTTTTAGAGATAATTAACCATTTCGGTATTGTTTCGCATCTGTGACCTTGACCTTTGAACCCATGACCTTTTTCTATACACAAAAATGATCGTTGTATCTATACCTACAACATTCTAATATACATGCCTATACAAAAAGTTTATAGTTTTCGAGATAATTAACCATTTCGGTATTGTTTCGCATCTGTGACCTTGACCTTTGAACCCATGACCTTTTTCTATACACCAAAATGATCATTGTATCGATATCTAAAACATTCTAATATACATACCTATACAAAATGTTTATAGTTTTCGAGATAATTAACCATTTCGGTATTGTTTCACATCTGTGACCTTGACCTTTGAACCCATGACCTTTTTCTATACATCAAAATGATCGTTGTATCAATACCTACAGCATTCTAATATACATGCCTATACAAAATGTTTATAGTTTTCGAGATAATTAACCATTTCGGTATTGTTTCGCATCTGTGACCTTGACCTTTGAACCCATGACCTTTTTCTACACACCAAAATGATCATTGTATCGATATCTAAAACATTCTAATATACATGCCTATACAAAATGTTTATAGTTTTCGAGATAATTAACCATTTCGGTATTGTTTCACATCTGTGACCTTGACCTTTGAACCCATGACCTTTTTCTATACATCAAAATGATCGTTGTATCAATACCTACAACATTCTAATATACATGCCTATACAAAATGTTTATAGTTTTCGAGATAATTAACCATTTCGGTATTGTTTCGCATCTGTGACCTTGACCTTTGAACCCATGACCTTTTTCTATACACCGAAATGATCATATTATCGATATCTAAAACATTCTAATATACATGCCTATACAAAATGTTTATAGTTTTCGAGATAATTAACCATTTTGGTATTGTTTCACATCTGTGACCTTGACCTTTGAACCCATGACCTTTTTCTATACATCAAAATGATCGTTGTATCAATACCTACAACATTCTAATATACATGCCTATACAAAATGTTTATAGTTTTCGAGATAATTAATCATTTCGGTATTGTTTCGCATCTGTGACCTTGACCTTTGAACCCATGACCTTTTTCTATACACCAAAATGATCATTGTATCAATACCTACAACATTCTAATATACATGCCTATACAAAATGTTTATAGTTTTCGAGATAATTAACCATTTCGGTATTGTTTCACATCTGTGACCTTGACCTTTGAACCCATGACCTTTTTCTATACATCAAAATGATTGTTGTATCAATACCTACAACATTCTAATATACATGCCTACACAAAATGTTTATAGTTTTCGAGATAATTAACCATTTCGGTATTGTTTTGTATCTGTGACCTTGACCTTTGAACCCATGACCTTTTTCTTTACATCAAAATGATCGTTGTATCAATACCTACAACATTCTAATATACATGCCTATACAAAAAGTTTATAGTTTTCGAGATAATAATTATAATCAGAGGTAAAAAAATTAGGTCACGACCTTCACAATTGACCTTGACCTCATTTTGAAGATACTAACTAGAAGATGTCAAAACTGAAAACCCCATGTCATTATCTGGTCAAATAGTCAAGTTATAACAATTTGAAGCTATTTTACGATTTTTTCAAAATTAAACGCAAAAACGCGTAACCTATTTTTTATCCGAATTTTACAAAATGAACAAACTATAGGGTTAAGACCATAGAGAAGCCAAATATCACATCAGAATTTTTCTCCAATCAGTACTTTCGGAGAAGAAGATTTTTGCACCCCTAGGTCACCTTGACCTAGTTATGGTAGCCATGGCAACGCCACGAACAAATCTGAATTGCACCGGCCCATATATACTTCTGACAAAGTTTCATTAAAAACTGTCCAGTAGTTTCAGAGAAGAAGTCGAAAATAGGTGTTAACGACGCACACACGCACACACGCACACACGCACATACACACGCTGCGCTATGCCATAAGCTCACATGACCTTCGGTCAGGTGAGCTAAAAACAATCGTCTATACTATACGCCACTAGCCCTCATTCTAAATTGAAAGAACGTCTTAAAGAAATTATTCACTTGTCTTTCTTTTACAAAACGGTAAGCCAAGATACAAATATTTAGTGCTGAACAGAGATTCTGGTTATTTTGTCACGCATCATCGGATTCAAAACAAAAATATACTGAAGATACCATCAACAAAATGTTGGAGTTTTCGATAGATAACATATTTGTTGTGTTTGGTAATATAGTTTTTCAGCTAAAAATCGGTATACAAATGAGTACAAACTGTGCACCATTGCTTGCTGATTTGTTTCTTTACTCTTATGAAGCAGAATTTATGCAGAACCTTGTTAAATCTGGAGAGAAGACTGTCGCCAAATCATTTAACTCAACATACAGATATATAGATGACGTTCTGTCTCTTAACAATCCTAAATTTGGAGACTATGTAAATGTCATCTATCCTAGTGAGCTTGAAATAAGACACGACTGATTCCTCAAGTTCTGCTTCATATTTAGACTTATACCTGAATTATGACACACACGAAAGGCTACATTTGAAACTTTATGACAAACGTGATGACTTCAATTTTTCTATTGTCAATTTTCCTTTTTTATGCAGCAATATACCTGCTTCTCCTGCTTATAGTGTATTTGTTTCCCAATTAATACGCTATGGTAGAGCTTGTTCCCACTTTGTACAACTAGTAGGCTGCTTGCAAATAAATTGTTGACTCAGGGATATTGCAAGCGTAGGCCTATCAAGACCCTCAAAAAGTTTTATGGCCGTCATCACTGTATTGTTGATAAGTTTGATGTCTCCGTGTCCAGGATAACCCTGGATATATGTGACGTCTCATAGTTCCATGTTCCTTTAACACAATTTTGATTACACACGTTGCGGGTGTAGCTAGCTAAACAGGATGTGCTTACCCTTCCGGAGCACCCGGCCTCACTTCCCGTTGGAAGTTTACGTGTCTAGCCTAACTTGTCAGTTCCAGGGTTTTTACTTTGCTTGTGGATTCTGATTCGGACATGGATTAGTATGTTTGTTTTTGATTAGAGCGAAAATGGTAAAGGTTGATATACCTGCTATTAGTTTTTATTTTTCTCTTTCGTTGTAATCAACCTCAGAATAAGACCAATATAATTACATATTACACCAGTTTTAATTTTACAGCATTTACTGCCGTTAAGGTATACAATTTCACAACAGTAATGCTTGGATGAAAAATTATTTTCAAGATAAGGGAAAGACATCTAAACGACCAAGATATATTTAAACAAAACCAGAAATGGAAATAATTTCCTGGAGGAGTATACATTAGTTTTTAATTAGCAGCAAATGTAGACAATAGTATATTTCTTACAATACAACCTTATTGTCTACTGTGATATTGATTTACTCGGGGAAAAACATATTTTTTTCATAAATATTTGAATATAATAATGTGTACCTGTATACCTGTAATGATATCTGTTTGGTTTATCATTTGTTTATCCTTTTTGCCCCGAGGATGCTAGTTAAATTTTAAAATTCCTCAAAAACTAAGGTATTCTCCTTCGTGCAATGTATTTCAGATTTTGGTAAAATATATTTTGTCCTTTAAGTTTCTTTTCAACATCTTTTTTGGTTTCATAGTTTTGGTCCTTCTAGTGCTGTAAAATCAAAACCGGTAAGATATATACTTTTAACCCACAAAACCGGTGTATAAATTGTATAACTCCGCAAAGGTTAAGCAAAGGTTTACACCGGCCTTATAATTTAATCAAAATATTTTGCAATGATATTTATAATTTTGATCACAATTAAATATTTTCAAAACTTCATATTCAAATTACCACCATTATATGGTGCATTATACATATGACGTCACTGACGTAACCATTAACAACCGCTGACTCCATCATCTTTTCTATAGATCACGTGACCAATGTTGTTATAAGTAAACTAAAAAAGATCATATTAAAAAGAAACCCAGAATTAAATTATAAAAGTTACTTACTTAGCTGGCATGATTTTAGATTTATTGTTCTGTACTTAGGAAGTAATCCCAACTGTTCAGTTAATGCTTCAAAACGTTGAGAGGTAGAACATCTAATGTACGCTGTATTCCAGTTGTATCGTGAATAAACATGATAAAGGTCATACAAGGCACTAAAAAGAATCGAAATTAAGAGTTATTTGGAAAAAGTCTTTAATTAAAAGTATGAAAATTTACAAAATTGGGACAATCAAAAGCAAATACACTAATCCTTGTCCGAATCACAATCCAGAAGCAAAGTAAAAAGTTTGAAACTGACAAGTCAGGGTAAACACGTGAACTTCACCTAGTAAAGTGTAGCTAGGTTCTCCGGAAGCGTAAGCACCTTCTGTTCAGCTAGTTACACCCGCAACATATGTAATCAAAATTGTGTGAAAGGAACATCAAATTTATTCAGGGTATCCCTGGACACACGGATGTCAAACTCATTAACAATAATGTGATGACGGCCATAAAACTTATTGAAGGCTTTGATGAGCCTAGGTTTGCAATATCACCGAGTCAAGAACTCATTTGCAAGCAGCCTGCTTCGTTGTACAAAGTTCTCATAGTGGGAACAAGCTCTACCATAATATATTATTGGGAATCAAATACACCATAAGCGGAAGAAGCAGGTATATACAAACACAATATGAGATATAATTAATTTACAACGTAGCATTTTTTATGTGAAAATCATCTTTAATAATTCAGATTTCACTGTAAAACATTTCAACTCGTGAACTGTGGCAGTTATATACCATTTTACAATTCTTTGTCCAAGTCAAAAGTGTCTTATTTATGTAACTCTGTTCTAGGTTCTTCCATTCATCTTTGACAGTTTTTAAGACCACATAAATATAGATCTTTCATTTCAGAAGATGACGTTTCATGATTCTCCAGATACCGTGTTCCACTGGATCGTAATTAGGAATTTTGGCATTCAATCTGATTGTGTAATGTAATCAAAAACAAACATCCTAATCCATGAAACAAAGTAAAAACTTTGGAACTGACAAGTAAGGTTAAAATCGTGAACTTCTAAGTGAAACCGGGTGCTCCGGAAGGGTAAGCACCTCCTGTTTAGCTAGGTACACCCGCCACGTGTGTAATCAAAATTGTGTGAAAGGAACATGTATAAATTGTCTGGATTGGTTTCTCTTTTGCGATTTAAAGCTTGCGATATGCTTTTCAGAATCCAGTTTCATATTAATATATAAAAACTTTCCGAATAATTTTAAAAAGAAAAATATTATTTTGCAGGATTCCATTTCTTCAAGTGTTTGTTAAATGACTTTATGTTTTTCAGGCACTTAATGGTTTACCTAGACCTTTGACGTCTTGCTTAGTTTTGATGAAACACCATATCAATTCTATGGTCATTAAACAATATTGGAACATTTTCGTTTAGCAATAGTTTAAGAACCGAATCTATATAATAGTCCGAATTTACTTTTACACCTTTGTTGATGATTCTTAGCGATGTTTTGCCATAATTACTGACGGCAGTCCAAAAAATAGATTCGGATGCAAAAACATCACGTTTACCTAACTTAACTTTTTGTCGATTAGATCTATATTGATATAATGTACTTTTCTACAGCAAAAACTGCCACTCATGTAAAACATGGCGCCGTCTGTGGTAACATAGTGTTTTACATTTGCCGTCATTTAAATGGAAAAAGAGGTGCAATGCTCGAGCACATGCTTTTTTTTACAGTTCCAACGAAAACATCGCATTTAACAGTCACGTTTGGGAATTGCATTAATTCTACCCATCATACGACATTTTTATGACACCAGAAGTAGTTGTAGTGAAACTTGTTTTGTATTTTAACTTTTCACCCAATTTCTGATTGATATTGCGAGAAATACTTTTGCGATGTTTCATGCAGTACATAGTTATTTAGAACATCACGGGTGATAAGTGCCACGTTATGAATAGAACAGATCTCGTAAATCACAAAATACTTAGTGACCACTGGACATATTGTCAAACAGCATTATGAGTACAGATTATTACATACCCACAAGTAAATAAACTATAATTTGCAATGGGTAGTGATCTACCGTTGCCAGAAAAAATCCACGCTTGTCATTACAGAAGTCTTCAATGCCGGTATCTGCAAATGAAAGAAACATTTTCATTATAATAGTTTCATAAAAACTACCTAAACAATAAATTGTCTGGATTGGTGTCTTTTATGCGATTTTAAGCTTGCGATATGATTTTCACACATACGTAGAGATCGTCATTGAAAATGTTCCGTCTTTGAGACAAATTGACACGTTATTTTTTTTTGCCAACTGTGATCGATAAAATTCACATTTATACATGATATGTAAGGCATTTTGCCAAATAATCAACGCTGTGGTACACCTTGTTCCCACTATAGAAATTTTATACATCAGAGCTTAACATGGCTCTCAAAAATGGCCGTTAAAATTATATTGTTGTTATTTCTTTGTAACCAACATTTACCTTGATACAGTTGATATAGCAAAAATTTCTTGTTTCTTTCATTTTAAAGTTTGATTACACATATGGCGAGTGTAGTTAGCAAAATAGGACGAGCTTACCCTTCAAGAGCACCCAGTTTCACTTCCCTGGTCAAATTTAATGTTTTTATTCAAAATATCCAGACTTTACTTTTGTTTTGGAATATTGACAAAGAAGAAAGTATCAAAGTAGTGAAAATCAAACCAAGTTAAGCATGTTGATTTCTCTAAGTAGTATCAGGTGCTCTAGAAGGGTCAACACTTAGTTATCTATTCCCACTACGTGTGATATTAAAATTTAGAATGAAAGAAATATAGAATTAGTGAAAGTCAAATATACCATGTACAATTTCGGGTACACATAAATTGAATAAAATGAAACATACTGTTACATTGCGCGAACAGAGAGGCGTTGATGCTGAAATGTGTTTGGATGTATTTGTCCGTAAAATCTTTTATGAAGTCCATGAAACATCCAGATTCACTCTCAATACACTGCAAAGCATGCCTGTATTGCCTGCAACAATAGTAAAAATAATTTTTAATTAATAGAAATACATAAATGAATACATTAAATTTGCCCTGTGTGTTTTCTATTGTCTCTTATATTATGTGATCATATGTACTGTGAATTTAGTTATATTTGCTCTTTCCAGTTATTGCTTTATTTTGCATTACGCATAAAATAATACACATTTCTAGTTAATAGTCAGTTTTATAGATTCATCGAAAAGTAAACCTCGCAAAGAGTTCGGAAACAAAAGTATTGTCGGATTTGCCAGCAGGACTCTTTTTATGAAAAACATACATACTAATCCATGTTCGAATCACAATCCAGAAGGAAAGTAAAAACTTTGAAACAGACAAGTTAGGTTTGACACGTGAGCTTCCACCAGAGAAGTGAGGCCGGGTGCTCAGGGTAAAAAACCTCCTGTTTAGCTATCTACAACCGCCACGTGTGTAATCACAATTGTGAAAAAGAAACATAGAACTATTGGATGTCGAATATATCAAAGGTAATCCTGGACACAGAGACATCAAACTTATCAACAATACTGTGATGACGGTCATGAAACTTTTGAGGCCTTGATAAGCCTAAAATTGCAATATCCCTGATTTCATAAATTAATTAGGGAAATGTGTATATGATAATTAATTTTAATTGGAATGACATTTAAACCTTCAACTATGACAAAAATATTTTTATATAAAAAAAAAACTTTTAGAAATATTTCCTTCCAAATTTGAGCTTTCGTGGATTTACCACTATTCTTGATAATATAATCTCGATATAGATGATAAACATAAAATTTATTGGTTTAAACAGCTATAGTCACTTTCTATGGGTACATAGTTATACAACAAAAATGGTTTAATGCAGCAAAAATACTTTCCCTAAAATGCAAACAGGAGAACGTTTCAATAGCATAAACTGTAATCATATAAATCAAACTGTCCAGTTTATGACAAAGTATAAAACGGTATAATATAAAATGTTTTTGTAAATGGGTCTACAAACAACAATTAAAAACTAAAAATGTCATTTCCAGTGCTTTTGTGTGTATTCAACTAAAAAGTGTAAGTAGTTTTTTCACGTGAATTTTTCTTCCATACTGGGGTTCACTAGTTTGTAATTAAAATGATAGTGGCCAAGATTTGAAAAGATAGATAATTAAATTCTTGTTATATTTATACACAAATGACAATGTCGCGTTTAACGTCTTTACCTTGACTTAATAAACAGAAAAATATAAAATTGTGATAAACTTACATTCTTAAAGGCTCAAATATTTACAGAATTATCAAAGGTTATTTCTTTGATTCATATAATATAATAATTTATTTAAGACCATATATTGTTAAATAGAAGATACCACTGATTCTTCAAGCTCTATTTATATATAGAATTATACCTCAATTATGACGCCAGAAAAGCTACAATTGAAACTTCACATCCTTATAGAAGTTTACATCTCATTCGTAGTATATAGTTACTATTGAATAGCTACAGATTGAAAGGCATTGCTTTAATTGTTGACATTATTTTAATCTTACCTGCAACCATCTTCGTAGGTCATCATTCCAGAATTGTTAAAATGTGAAACTATAGTTAAGCATCCGCTACCTATTGCGTAGCTGGTAATGTTTCCATTGCAAACTAAAATATAAAATTGTCATCAAAAACGAATACATGCAACAATATTCAAAAATTCAAAACAGAACTAATGAAATATCTTTAAATATCTAGTTTCACAATTTTGGTCCAAGCATTACTGATGAGGAATTGTATTCCTAAATGGCGACTAGACAAGTGCTAAAAACTTAAAACTGGTATATTTAAATTACATATTGTTACCGGTATATCTGCTGGTGAATGTTTCCATCAAACATACTAATACATGTGCGAATCACAATCCAGAAACAAAGTAGACTTTGAAACTAACAAGTTTAAACACGCGAACTTGCACTCGGGAATGAGGACGTGTGTTTAGGTAATTTAGCATTCAGTAGGTAACAATTTCGTATTATATTGTCAGAAATTTACTATTGTCTAAATTTGCTGCTGATTAAAATTTGAAATTTTAGAAAACTAAGGTTTACTCCCTCGTCCTTAGCTAAATGTAGTTCGCCGCCGTAGCACGTGATCAATACCTTTCAACGTTTGTGAGGAAAATGTTGGTAAACATCAACGTCACAAATTCCCGAAATAACGTCGTTTTTACGGGAAAACGTCATATTGTGCGATTCCATGTCTATTGGAAACAAGCGTTTCACAGACACGTTAGAAGGTATCACGTGGTACAGCGGCGAACCCTATTGGGTAAAATATAATTTGGTTCTTTTGGGTATCTTGAAACATTTTAAAAAAAAATAGTTTCATAATTTTGGTCCACGCACTTGTGATGAGCAATTGTATTTAGAAACGGCCGTCTAGTGCTGTAAAATTGAACCTGGTATGGTATGTAATATAGAACAATAATAAAAGTAAGTAAACTCGGTCATAGCAAATGCACTGAGAAAATGTTAACATCAGTGCCTTTAAACAAAAAACGATTACAATGACAGCACAAAATTACTGAGTCAGAAGATTTTAGTCAATGATATAACTAGTGTCTCTTGGTGTTGTAATTACATTGTTTACTTATTCTCTCTGCTTCTGTCTATCCATCAGTGCTTCCTGTACCGAGATATTCAATTTTTTTGGTATTTCAGACTTCGTTAAACTTTACAATTCAAGAGTCACTTTTTATCTTTCACTAGTTTTTATGTTACAAAATACTTCATAATTGATTAACAACAAACATGTTTATATCATAGAAGACTGAAAATATGGATTTGACAACATAAAAATCAACAGAAATGGATCTGACAACATAAAAATCAACAGAAATGGATTTGACAACATAAAAATCAACAGAAATGGATTTGACAACATAAAAATCAACAGAAATAAATTAAGACTTTAAACAAATATACAAATATAAGAAATTGCAAATTGTTAATATAAAAAAGAGGAAAAATACCGATATTTCATAAGAAAAGTTTTGTTAAGATAAGTATAGTGCCATAAATGTCATTTAACGCTCCATTTGCATAACATATCGACCTCCGTATAGTAGACATCTCCAACATAACTGTATACACTGACTGTTACCGTGAATGTGAACTAAATGAGGGGTTATATCAAAACTTGGTTTGTTTTAAATGATAAAACACGACCAATTCCAAAAACCTCCGTCTTTTCTTTAATTACCTTTGTAATTCAAGATCCTGGACAAACTTTAAGAGACCTTTATTTCCCCCTAAATATGAATTTAAAAAATAAAGTTAGACTGGTTTTACTGGTTTTACAAGTATAGTTTTCATTGACAAACGAAAGAGCGTTACACCGGACAAAAGTGCTGAAAATGTCAACAACAGGCGAAATTTTACGTCTCGGCAATCTTCGAAGTCGTGTATATTTTTATTTCCTGAATTGCATGTTCAACTTGCTCTCTATATTTTTATAACTTCATTCAACTTTTTACATTTATGTCTTATATTTTGAGTTTTTCTATTTATTTGATGTCTTTTGTAAAGGGTTACTAAAGAATACATATACTTTGAAAAATCTTAGCTGCTAGAATCAAACATTTTGCAGGAATTGATGTTCCTAATTACGTTCTATGTTTTGTAAACTTGTAACGAAAACTTTGGGCATCATTCCCAAAGCCACTAAAATCCCTTCTAAAAAACGCAGAATACCGCAATTATCAACAATAACCAGTGTATGTATATAGTGAGCGTGTCTCTGTCCACTGTAATATAATTGTTGAGGTTCTATACCAGACTTTTAAAAGGCACTAGAAGTTCCATCTTTTCCAGCAACAGCAACATTAATTTTTCACACTTTTCTCTTATGGCTCTCTACTGTTTCATAATATTACTACTACTACTAACAATAATAATAAACAACTCTGGAATAGGTAAACAACAATGACCTGTCTAATTGAACTTTAATTTAAATATTATCCTGAATCAGTTCGTTTATGTGTAGGGAACGTAGGAGTTCATATAGTCTACTACATCACGAGTGATATTCAACTCATAAAGGACACTGTGTATGTATTATCTTGAATCTAAATGCAACCAATTTATTGGGCGGATTATCCTATATGAATGTTCCTAATAAAAAGTCAAGCCGACAGGTCAATGTTGTTTGCCTATATAGGTCATCCACGATCTGATTGAATCTATATCATTATTACGGTAATTGTAACGAATGAAGCGTGTGCCGGCGTGTTTATACTCATACGGCAATACGCAATTTACACCTGTATGGGTTATTTAAGCCATCCGTGTTTATAACCACTGTGTCATCAAATCGTGGACGGACAATAATATATGTATGAAGATGTAGACATATTCAATATATTACATTTACTAGTATAATGTAAAGTTAAATTAGAAAGCGTCCCCGTGTTTAGTTCACATTCACTGTCATAGTCGGCGTATACAGGTAGATTGGAGATGTCTAGTACCATGCACACTTTTGAAATATATCTATCCATGTCATCTTTTTTTGCATACATGCCTTTTAATAGTATTCCATATTTTGTTAAACTAGTTTTAATGTCAGAGAAACTAACTAATCAATAATGAATCGATAACGAAGAACGATTTGAAGGAAAAATCCAAATGCAGATTAAGGTTGATCAAAGTTAAAATTAACAATCACCAGTATTCATAGAATACATATTTCTTGCAAGGTAAGTTTGGTATAATCTTTATGATAAATTGGGGATTTTTCTAATATAAAACTTACTACACGTCTGTGATACATCATGACAACAATCATTGTTAATGTGGCATCCGTAATCACATCTGCATCTTTTAGTGTTATTTGCAGAGGAGTAGCAAAACCAATAAGGAGTCCACCCATGGCAACACGCTTCAGTTTTTTCACATCCTAAAAGCAGATTTTATTGACAAATATATTATACCCTTAAACTAAAAACATAATAGTCCATATTCATATCTCAACAAATAGAAATTTTAACTACATATCGTTCACCAGAAAACCAATACTTGGGTTTCCAAAGTTTAAACTCTTCCCATTTAGAAAGGTACAACCGCTTCATGTATAATTAAAGTTGAGAATGAAAAGAAAGTAAAACATGGAAATATAATCGGGTAATTTAAGATACATAGACATCATAATTATTGTGATGACGGCCGTAAAACGTTATGAGACCCGTGATGAGCATAGGACTCCAATAACTCTGAATCGATTTTATTGTTAGCAGTTTGTTTTGGCGCATACAGTCCCCGCAGTGAGCTCAGCTTTACCATAGCGTATTAACTGTAGAACAAATACACCTTAAGCAATAGATATATTGCTGCATAGAAGAAACAAGATTTATTAAAATAAAAAGAGTTTAGTAAATATATAACCCGTGTATACCCCGGTATATTTTATAGGTTGTTCAGTCTAATGAAATATTTTTGGTTTGTAAACATCCCAATGCCAGGAAGGGATTATTGCAGAGACTAATTTCGAATCAGTTGGGCCGTGTTCATGAGGTGTAGCTTTGAATTTGTATTTTTCGTTGTTGTTATTCCTATTAAATGTACTTTGAGAATATAGCCTTTAAATCGGCTTCTTCTAAAAGTATTGGGATTAACTTCAAACAATATGACTTTGTTGAACGTGCAGACTCCCATGTTTGTCGTTGCTAAATTTTGCATTATCCACAAAATGTAAATTTGATAATTTAACTGTAATTTAAACTGTATATTTCTGTATCCGCTATACCTATAAAGCTGTTGAAGTATTTGATTGATATTTTTGCATAATATTTCATTAAATTGTGGTATTAGTTTATAAATGCATGTATCTGAACCTCTTCCAAAGCTGTTGAACAAATATTAATAAAACTTTATTCATTTGTTTGTGTTTGTCATTTGCTATTGATTGGTATAATATTGAGATTGATTTTGCTTCTGCCTAGGTGAGTTCAAATGAAGTCCAAGATATATAAATTCTACTGCATATAATTATTTAATATTATTTTTAGCATTTTATAATTACCATTAAAACAATCCGCTATACCATAGTTCATTATATTCTTCACCATATCTGTTTGATTTATTAATGCAGAAAGAACGTTGGAATAATCACAGTTATACGGACCGTATCTAAGCTGATTGTAACAATATTGCAGCAATTTATTCACCTCTCTGAAATAAAATAAACCATCTAATAAAAGCGGTTATGTAAAACTCGATTAAAGTACTAGTTGAATAACATTTTATCCAATGAAACTTACATAGACGTTATATTCGAAACAGTTAGTAATGCATAATTATTATAGACTGCAAATTGTTTTTATCTATAATAGGAGAGCGAAAATGGCAGAAAACTGTCTGACATATCGGTTAAATTATGATATATTAATATGTTACAACAATCATTTACCTGATCATTTAGCCTGTTCCCATTACAGGGACTTTGTACAACGAAGTAGGCTGCTTGCAAATAAATTGTTGACTCGGAGTTATTGCAATCCTAGGCTTATCAAGGCCTTTAAAAAGTTTTATGGCCGTCATCACAGTATTGTTGATAAGTTTGACGTCTCTGTGTCCAGGATTGCCCTAGATATCTTTGACGTCCCATAGTTCCATGTTCCTTTCACACAATTTTGGTTACACACGTGGCGGGCGTAAATGGCTAAACAGGAGGTGCTTACCCTTTCGGAGCACACGGCCTCATTTCCATGGTGAAAGTTCGCGTGTCTAACCTAACTTGTCAGTTCCAAAGTGTTTACTTTGCTTCTGGATTGTGATTCGGACATGGATTAGTATGTTTGTTTTTGATTAGCATGGATACATAAGTTTCATTACACTACTAAAATATATATTTTATTGGATGTGACTGATGAATATTTATATATCGTCCGAGAAATCAAAGAGATCTCTGAAATATTTAGAAAATGCTCAATGTATTGCCAATACATGTATTTCTTCAAGGAATATCTTATTTCGATGAATAAGATTATGTTCGTAAATTAAAGAATATACTGAAAATAATTAAATTGATCAAATCGTAGCTTAGTACCACGACTAAATGTATAACATCTGTCGATTGTTTAGAGACTTTCATCTAGTTTGTTAATACGAAATCTTCAATGTTTCTATGTGCATTCCATTCCATGCGTTTTATACCCCTAGTTTAATGGTATTTTAGGCAAAACAATGAAAATAATAATAAATGTTTTTTATGGTTTTTTTCTGAATAGGGTCGTAGTATAAACTCTTAGCAAAAGAAAATGGCTTGCTTGAAGAAATAACAGTACCCTTAGAGTGGTTATAAAGTGTGGCAGAATAGGAATAAATCGTCAAATATAAACGTTTTATAAAAAAATAAAGGTAAAAGATTACCAGAGTACCACTCCCAACTTTTGGCGGGTCCTTTAAAGTGTAGTTATAGCATGTACTGTTTATGTTGTTCGTGTTACACTCAACAGAGATTAATCACACAATCGGAATTCATTACGTTTTCTTGGAAAACAATTTTATTGGTAAATTGTCATGGTAACAGGTAACCATGAAATAATTCACAGAAGATGTAATACAATGACAATAAGAGAGCGATTACAACACGTCACAAGTATCAGAGAAATGCAAAACGTTTTCGTCATGTTTAATCTGTTATTATCGAGTTGTTGTATGCCAAACAAAGATTTTAATTCTTTTCGCTAAAAAAATTGATTTTCTCGATAGTGTTTGTAAAACTTGCAATAGATTTATTTCCCAATGATGGAAATATTGAAATAGAAGTACAAAGAAAGAGAAGAATGAGGAAAATTACACTTTTTAACTGATTAGAAGTACTACTCGTAGTATAGTAATGGTGTTTAACGTCCCAGTCAAGAATATTTCTCTTATATCGACACGTCACCAGCTATAGGCGAAGATGCAGAAATGCTGCCTGTGCGTTGCGCTGATGGCATTATACAGCAGGGTTCTTTAGCTTGCAAGCCCACCGTGACACGGGACCTCCTTTATTTTAAGATCCTATCCAAAAGAACCGTGACTTTCATTTCGTAATTTCGAGTGCTTGGTGAAAGAAGTTTAGGTCAGACCCGGCCGGGGATCGAAACCACGGCCCTCCACTTACGGAGCGAGCACTCTACCAACTGGGCTACCGCAGTGGTTGATCAAAGTACTAATCATGAACTACAAACACTACTTTTATGATAATAATAAGAATAATTTTATTCTCATTATAATTATTATTTTTATTATTTATGCAAAAAAATGGAAAAGGTAAAATGCATATACAGAATTATTTTTGTCATTTCATGTCATTAAATACTATTCTTTTTAAACAATTAATATATACTTACCGGCAAATTGATGATGGGGAATTAACTTTCCACGAAGGTGTATAATAACAAAATCCTATCACGTAAGTGTATACCGCCAAACTATTGTCGCAAAATCCAATATTAATATCTTCATCTGTCACTTAATTTTAAGAAAAAGTATTAATTGAAATGCATTTATAACATCAAACATGAATAGTGATATACACAAGATGAAAAACTGTCTGTAAGCCAGGCTTATAGATGGCTTATTGGCATTTAAAATATAAGCCATCTTAATATCTAGAAATCAAAACCAAATGAAATTGCGTACCCAATCTTCTAGAAAAGGACGTTTTTATTGTATTATATTTAATAAAAAAGAAATAAATGGAATAAGTACATTTATTTTTTGTTTGTTTGTTTAAATTATCTTTTCTTATTGGTGAAGTGGAGTGAAGATAATTTACTTCCTCATTTATATCGACAAACATATATTATAAGTTATATATACAGGGCTTTGGCAGGTTACACGGCCCCATGTACCCCGTCAAAGATTTATGTACCCTGAGCCGCAGGCGAAGGATACATTGATCTCTGATGGGGTATATGGGGCCGTGTAACCTGCCAAAGCCTTGTATAACGTTTTTGTCAACCTTCAAAGCGTTACCATTTGGATCATTTTAACTTCCACTTGTCGCCATGTTTGTTTACCGTAACTAGACGTCAACGATGTGCGAGTTACTTCCCTTTTACCGCTAAAGGTCGCGAGCGTTCATGTACCCCGGCAGATTTCCGAACATTGTTCCATGTACCCCGGCAAATTGACCAATCAGCATGCGAGAAATTTCTTTGAAGGGTGACAAAAGTCGAATATTTATGAGGACTTGTTAGGCGTTAGAAAACGATTGATTTTTTGTGAGTTTTTTTTAAATATTTCAACACTAGTTGCCAAAATGCTATATAAATTATGATAATTAAATGCGTTTTATTTATAAAGCAGGTACTCTGTAGTAGTTGACAACTTAATACTGACTTCAGAATCAATCATAAGATCTTGAATAATACATAAAGTAGATACGATATTGTGATTTGGACATGGATTAAAGTGTTTAGTTTTTATTCATACATTTTAATGTTATCCGAATGGGATATATATAGATTATCACATTTCACATCATACCCCATATTAGCCCGAGACCAATATATTAGCCAGATGTCAGATAGGTCCTAGAGCTGGGCTGATGTCGGGTATGGTATGAAAAGAGTCATATCATATTCTTTTTTAAAATATGTATCTTAAAATGTATTTTAAATTGTACATTATTACTGTCAAATATTATAGGGAAACAGATAGTTCACAGGTGATATTCTCACATACACATGTATGTGAAAAGGAAATCTATCCATTTCACCGATGCTGTCAATTTCCCTGTCTCGCCCTGGTTGAGACAGATCACACGAACCATCTCCCAGTCTGACTTTTAAATCCTATTCTATGAAAAAATAGAGGGTACGATCACTTACGGACACTAGATTGTTGACGTCATAATGATTTACGCAATAACATCAACCAAATTCGATGACGTCATTTTCACGGTACGCATGGTGGAATGAAAACGTAACATTTGATGCAAATATTTGTTTACAAAGCGTTTTTATGTTGCCAGTTAGTGTAAAACAGAGATATCTCAAACTCGGATGAATATTTTCAATGTGTTGGTTATTGAGTAACAACTTATCTAAGAAGTTCCGAAAGATTCTGATATGGAAAATCGGTCCGAGAGTCGGGCCGATATTGATATGGATTTTAGCCCTAGGGCTGACATGGCTCAATGGTCAATAGCAATATCACATATGCAGAAACGCACATATAAATTGAAAGAATATGATACTATGATAATGAATAATAAAATGCCTATTGCCTTAACGCTCACCTGAGGATATGCATACATGATGCGGTAGTAAAATGTTAGTACAACTTGAGGTTAAATCTCAGATGCAGTTGATAGTTTAATCATAGTTTGGAGGTAAAGTTGAAGTTATGTTTAACTTGGCGCTTAATCTTTGTTAAAGTAAATAGTTTCGTCCGAGCTTGGAGTAAATAGGCAAGTGTTCATCATATAAAATTGATTATTTAAACAAGGATAGAGTAAAAAGTTTAATCATTCTTAGGAGTAAAAACTCTCAGTTAAATTTGCATTAAGTCAACTTTAGTTAGAGCAAACAGTTAAATTCCATTAGTATGTAAGAATAAATAGTGTCTTAAGTTTGATTGTGGTTAAACTTCAAGTTTAACTATACTTAATATAAAGTGGGGCATCTTGTAGTAGGGCATCTTCGTCAAAGCCTTATACCCTAACCCTAAACTAACCCTAATGGTCAATAACAATAATAGAATAGACTAATAAATTTTAAGCAGCATGGCCAAACAGAAGGATATTTGCAAATTAATTACTACTTTGTTAAAAATAAGCTACTGTACATATACCATAACTTAGTTCTAGCTAAAGTATCTGTATGGATAGTTAGTGAAAAGTACAAAGGTTAAGATCTAAGCCATGAGAGTATTCAAATACATCTGTGACCTTGATCTTTGAACCCATGATCTATATATCAAATATGATTCTTAGGCCAATACCTACGGTATTCTTATATAAATGCCTTTACAAAATGTTAATAGTTTTCCATTAAATTAACCATTTCAGCATAAGTATGCACTATGGCCTTGACCTTTGAATACTCGAGTACCGTCTATATATCAAAGTTATCGTAAAGCCAATACGTACAATATTCTTATCTACATTTTTGACAAAACATTTCTAGATAATTAACCATTTCTGTATTTGTCTGCATCTGTGACCATAGATCTTTATAACCATGACCTTCATTCATATATCAAAATGATGTTAGGCCAATATCTACAATATTCTAAAATTCTAAAATATGCTATACAAAAAATTTATAGTTTTTTTCCTGATAATTAACCATTTCGGTTTTTGTTTGCATCTCTGAACTTGGCGTTTGATCCTAAAACCGTCATATGAAAATCATCAATATGCATAAAGTTTATAGAAATCCCACAAATTAACTAATTGTTTGCATTTGTAACCTTTGACTTGATCCCATCACCTTCATATCAATACCTGCATATTTCTAGTATATATGCTTAACAGAAAGTTAATAGTTTGACCTTTGAAATCACAACCGCCATCTATATATCAAAATGATAGTTATATTATTACCTGGAATTTTCTAATAAAATGAGAAACCTATGCAAAATGTAAAAAGTTTTCCGGATACCGCCGAGGCTCGACGGACAACGTACGGCAGACGACGGACGGCGAATCATCGAAATAGCTCATCGGAGCTTTCCGCTCAGTTGAGCTAAAATGTTTTGGTGTGCTTTTTAAATTATTTACCGTTACATTTCAGAAAAAACTGGGAAATAACAGACTGTGGTAATATCTCCCCGATTAACCATTCGTGTATAGATGACAGATTACATGGTTGTACCATCGTAGCTAACCTCTTTCTAACACAGTCCAGTGCATACCGATACACCCTTATAATAAAGAAATATATTAGAAATAACGATACAAATGAGGTTCATTATTTATATTAAAAGGAATTATTAATAGCTGCTACATTACAAATTACCGACCAATTATAATTATAAAAAAGTGGTATTAAACACCTGGTCACAGACTCAAAGTTGACATGTGGTCAATATCGTTTTCTTTTTTTATTATAATTTTGTATGTAATCCACACAACCAGCTATCAATTATCCCATATAAGGATATAGAGGTGGAGTTGTTGAACTGAATTGTTTTCAGTTTGAAGTGAAATTAGAAATTGTATGCAGTGTGCAGGCTTCTTAAATAAAAACTTAAGAAGAGACTGTTATTGTACATTTGGTCAATTCCAAACAAAATGATGACACTAGAAAAAAGTGTAAACTTTAAAAAATGTTGTCAAAATGTCTGGAAAACAGGATTTTAGTAATAATTAATAATATATTTTAGTTAAACTCTACAAATCTTCAATACTAATTAAGGTATACTTCCTCATTCAAAATATTTTCTTAGTTACATTTGGTTAAATGTATTTTGGTTCTTTGGATATGTTTCAACCTTGAAGATATTTTGGTTTCACATTTTAGTTTAAGCGCTACTTTTGAGGAATAGTATCTTGAAACGGTCGTCTAATGCTGTAACATTAACACTGGAATAATATGTACTGTAGATTACTTTAATATCGCGAATATCAAATTCCGCGTACTTACATCTGAGCTTCATTTCGCGAATACGTGTATTCGCGCCACAATCCAAGTGCATATTTAATTTCGCGTCCACTTCGTAGCGGTTATATAGTTATCTACCTGTTTTTAAATTTGCTTTAAATTTTTTTTTTGCGATTTAGGAATATTTGTGTGATATATGAATTCGCGATTGAGAGTTCTCGCGAAATTACGCAATAATAAATCTCTCGCGATTAAAAGTAATCTACAGTAATATGACTAAGAAAGATAAAATTACTTACCAATACAACAACACAATATAAAAAAACAGCAACATAAAAAATGACAAAAAAACGTATTTGGATTACATAAAACATAAATTTTGACATTAATACTTCATTTGACATGCGCAGTCATAATATGTTTATGCTTCATAATTTAAAAACAAAATTATAACTCAAGTTAACAAATATTAAAAACTACAAATTTAATAATAATTATATCAATTATTTTTTAAAAGAATAATAAAAGAATACTTACAGACATGCCCCGTCTACCTGCATCATATTTGTTCTGTTATAGTAATGGGGATACATCATATAACGAAAACAATCATGAAATTGGCTGTATATATAAACTCTATCGTTAAATGTGCTGTTACATATTCCATTTCCAGTATCGATGCCTTCTGAGAAAAAGATGTTATGCCAGGTTTAATAACGAATTAGTTTTTGAAATAAGACCTACTGAGAGCTGAAAGTTTAGTTTAAAAAAAGATATCAATCGCAAAAATAACTCCAACAATCATTAACAACGTAAAAATGCTACTTAATCATTAATCAGTGAATGTAAAATTACAATGAATAATTTGAACAGAAAATATCAAAGATATAAACTTATACAGATTTTGCACCGTAAAGTTGCCGTCAGACCGCACTTCAACATCAACAAATGTGTGCACCCCATAAACTTGCATCATATCCCCACATGGGAAAATCCTATTTAATAGGCACTAATTGGAAAACAAATACAACATAAGCAGAAGAACAACGATATTGCTCCAGACAAAAAGTTGACAACAGAGAAATTAAGTCATCATATATATATGGGGAAGAATGTCGTAGCTTGGTATTTACTAAATATTTTACTCATTTTATGCTAAACGATAGAAAGATAACTGTAATAATATACGCACTATTAAAACAAAATTTCACATCAATATTATAGGTCCTGTTAAACCAATTTGCCTCAGCAATCAATGCTTCCTCTATTTGTGTTTCGCTACAGGACAAGTATTTTGTAGATACACTGGTATAGAAGTTCATGAAATTTTTCACATACCTAAAAAGCATAGTGTTAATGATAAGGTAATAGATTCAAATAGTCTACTTTGTTTTAAGTGATATGAACTGTAAGCTGTTCATGTAAATGTTAGATTTATTTAATAAATTAACAAAACACAAAAATTGTTATCTTTCGACAGTTATTATCATGTGCTACCTACATATGCGCATTGGTTTTACCCATTATTTTACAAATTAGCAAATATAAATTCAGCAATTGATAAACGTTCTGAATATATATATATATTAAACCAGGTTTACCATTGTTTGAATAATTATCAGCCCATATTTTCGAACAGTTAAGCAATATAATAAAAAAAATTATGTCTAACATGCATAAGAAAGTTGATAGAGACTTAAATAAAATGACTTACTTGTGTCAAATGTTTGGAAGTATCAGCTTTTCTTACAGACCAAAACCGAAATTAAAAGTCCCCCAGTTGCACAAAAGATGATTAAATTTAACGACTCTTTAAATTTGATTTTAACGAGTCATTATATATTTAACGAATGATTGTATCTTCAAAGCTTTAGTTTTAACGACTTGTTAAAATGACTCTATTCTTCTAATTTTGCACCATGATTAAAGAATATAGTCATTGACTAAAAGTAAATAAATTTGCCACTAATGACAAACAATCAACAAAAAAAGGATTCTGCAGGCATACACCTATTTTAACCAACATGGGAGATATACAATGTAAATTTAGGCATGAGAGCATTAATATATTTATAACTTTGATCAGGTAGGATATTAAAAAACATACAAAAATAAGTAAAGCACTTACTGAAAACAATCAATAACTCTAAATTGCACTCTACTTCTTCATTCAGGGCATCAATTTCAATAGGTGAAAATGTTGTCTTTCCTTCCCTTTTCTAATTGGAAGTGTGGAGGCTGACATCTTGGATGTAGTACTTAGAGTGGTGGATTATGAGTATTGTTTTTATATAATCAATTGATTGAAAATTTAATCAATGATTAATTAATCAATGTGTAAAAATGTTTTGAAAAACAACTTTTAATAAACTGATATGTTAATCACTTGATTAGACTTTCACAAGTCGTTAAACTTTGATTAATGATTAAATTTTATCATTTTCGTGCATCTGTCCCCTTATGCTTCTGCTATACTTAATTTTATGATCTACCATGAGGTTAGTGAGAGGTTGAGAATGGCGTAAATCTAACTCAGCCTCTCCATAACCTCATGGTAGATCTAAAGTAAAATTCCATTTCTTATATTAACAATTTTCTAAAGACACGAACATTTTTAACGTTTTTTCTGTGAGGATGACATTCAAAATGCTTAACTTTTATTATCGGTTGGGGAAATCATTTTGCTGGAACAGCTTTGATTTTGACAGACTCAAGGTTCCGCCTTCTTATCCAATCATCTTCTATGTGGCAGACGTGATGTTCCGTCCACATCTGTTGACACTTTTAAAAAGGTTGTATTTGTAACGTCAAATTCGGCCAAATCACATGAAGCTCAGTCAACATCCGTTGACACGTAGAGAACCCTTGTGTTTGTGACGTCAAACTTGGTCACGTCCGGTGAGCATCTCTATGAGGCTATGGCGATTGTTTTTATGTTTGATTTAAGGAAAATAATAGAATTGTAAATCTAAGCAATTAAAATACATACCGACAGGAAAAGAGATCATAATGAGGAGTATACATTGTGTTTGCAGATGCCAAAACTAATGCTCTAGAGTCATTACAAAATACTTCTATTTGAGAGGCAACTGAAACTTAAAGCAGATGTGATATTTTAATATTTAGATAAATCATGAAATCTAAATTTTTTGGCAAACAGAATTATTAAAATTATATTCAAATAGAAGAATCTCAATATAGTTTGCGAAAAAAAAACCAGAAACATAAACAAAATAAGAAAAATTGTTGATGTTAATGGATATTGCAATATGAAATAGTGTTTTCAGTTTTGTGAACTTTCACTATACACACTTTACACTATACAATCTTTTGATTGTTAAATATTTATATTAAATGGAATAAGTAGAATGGTGGACGCAATTCAATAAGTTGAAAGCATAAAAGCATCATTCAATCACTAAACAGATTTGATGCAGGTTAAATAACTTAAAATGCTAGTCCATTGCAATTGTTTCGCTGACATTTTTACAACCTTTTTCTGTTTTAAATTTTTTTCAAGCATATTAAAGATGCCTAAAGTTTTTCTCTTATAAATGAAATTAATAAGTAATTAGTTAACAATTTCTAGTGTTATACAAAATCTAAATCTGATACAACCCGGATTTTTTTAAATTTCAGATTTAATATGTGAACACGATTCAAAATATTTCAACAATAATGTAATCTGAGGTGAGTAATCCAGACATCTTAAGAGCATATTGATATTCTCTTCTGTTATAAGGAATCGAATTCCTTCCATTTTTCATTTACTATAGCACTTACCATTACACACACTCGCATCAAAGTTATAAAAGAAATTCCTTCTCCCATACAGAAAATCAGGTACCCAGATATGCAGAGATGAAAGTGGACACTTGAAGGTATTTCCTAATTCAAATACTTTCGACTGCAGACAACGGATAAAGTGATAATAAAACCTGTAAGAAAACCCAAAAAAATATATATAACTAGATATCGTATATTAAAGATGTCTAAATAAAATTTCTTTAAAATGCATAATTCAATCTTTTAGCTTTTAAATATTAAATGCATTACGTGTTACATATAAAAATGGATTTAAAAGACAAATCACCTTAAATTCTTTGCAGTTGAATACATACCTGCATTTGTCTTCGTTCGTCATCTGTATATTAACACCATAATACCTATCAAGATAATAACAGTAAGTTATGCTTATCTCGTTCAGTACGGTGCTTCTTCTGCAAATATCAATTTTTGTCGAATCACCTGAATTAAAAAGTAAATCAAACAATGATCATAAACTCATAACATCATAAACAAATATACAAGGCCGTATTTAAATCACAATAAAAAAATCAAAATCAAAACTGGCAAATAAAGTTAAACAAGTGATTTTGCACCAGAAAAGTGGTGCTTAAGTACACTTTTTTGATAAGAATTTGCTTGTTATGTTTCATTTCCAATAACTAAGTCGGTGCTCCTGCAATATGTTCCTTAATTTTGGTAAATGGCCAAACATTGTGAAAAAAATATATCATTGGATCGCAGTTTCAATAATAATTTTGTATTAAGGGAATTGTCTTTAAACAGCCTCGGGATTTTCCTTTTGTCTTTATTTTTAATCCATAATTTTAATACTGCCTATACTAACAACAAAAATGTGCCTCGGACGGACGCACTCGCAGACCAGTGGCTCTCACAGCCTAGATTTGAATTCCAGTAGGAGCAATGTAAGAGAGTTTGTTCCAGTAGGAGCAATGTAAGAGAGTTTGTTCCAGTAGGATCACTGTAAAAGAGTTTGTATTCGACTGTAATACCTCGAACGTTTTCTTCTCCTACCCAAACTGACTACTGATAAAAATAAAATTGAATAAAATTGACTGGGTGTAAAACTTTGTTACTTTCCTTTACGTCAAATCCTGTTTATAATATGCAAAACTTCAAATTTGATACATTGCATTGATCAATTATTCATAATATAATTAAATACAAACACAATACCAGAAGAACATCCAGATATATTCAGTCCCCAATTATCCGTAAACCAGTCTACTTCATTTGTCAGTTGGTTTCTGATCTCCTCGGTAGAGCACTGGAAATATGTCGATGGTTCAGATGATGTATAACATTGCTTTAGAAACACTTCCTCGAAAAATCTGTATCAGATCAAAAACAAACCTACTAAGTCATGTTTGAATCCCAATCCGGAAAAAAGTAGAATTTTTTAAAGCTGACAAGTTAGGTTAGACACGTGAAATATGAAAATTAATAAGCAAATCATATAGACCTAAGGTTGAAATACATAAAGATATGTGTAGGTGCTCAATATTCTAACTAATAAAACATAGAACAGCACACTGTACTAAATAATGAAAGAAACTGCCAAACATAAGAAACAGATGAAAAGAGAACGATTTTAATACTTTGAGATAAATATGTAGTTTCTTACAACAATTTGAAAGCTAATATCTAATTTATGAAATAACAGATAATATTGTGCTTTACAATCACACACAACTGGAGATGGTTACTTTTTGTCAATATTGTTGCTACATTTTAGCTTAGCTCAATCTTGTTCTAGTCTATACTAAAGATTTTCATATACTGTAAAAAATTTCATGAACAGAAATGTGTCGCAGAATGGTGTTGTTAACATTTTGCGAGAATATATTTTTGCAATATACCAATCCTTGTCTCGCCGCCATTTTTTAATTTAATGGCTATGTTATAATTCTGTACGGGTTGTTTCCCTTTGATAACAAAGCTCTAGGCAAGTCTTAAATAGACACAAAACATTATTTAGTAAAGTTTATATATCATAAAAAAATGTATTCAAAATTGTATGAAAAAGTATGTCATGAAATAGACAAAAAACATGATTTAGTTGTATAAAAATGCAAAAGGATTATTGAAAATTACAAAAAAAAATAATGTACGATTCAAACCTTTTCAAACCAATCGTATTCCCATAATCAACAAGTTTATTTTATTTAATGAAATATGAAAGTTTTTATACTTTAATTCTTATAAATGTCCACGTTTTATGTACGGTTCCAAGGCATAATATCTAAAATGTTTGATGGTAAATTTTCCAATAAAAAACAAACATATTAATCCATGTCCGAATCACAATCCAGAAGCAAAGTAATACCTTTCGAACTGAGAAGTAATCTGTTATAGAAATTTTTAACCAGGTTTAATTTCTGATGTCCCTACTGATTCAAAACGATTCCTATTTCTATACCTCAATCCTCTATAACACCTGCTGAACATAACGATTACGATTAATTCCCATAAAAAATGTATTAGCTCGGTTTTGAATTCAGGTGAACACGAAATATCAATACTATAAACGTTTTTAATTTCGCGTGCATATATTTTCGAGGTATATGAAATTCAGACATATGCGCGTAGTAAATTTTTCGCGTTTTTTAATAAGCACAATAACACATTGCGCAAAACAAACGACCGCGAAATTAGCGAAAATTAGTTCACCGCCAAAATAAATACGTGTACAGTAGTATAAATTTTCATTGTTTCTCATGATAACTATATCTCCACCTGTTTATGCAAGTCTTGTGGGCCATTTCATATATTGAATTCCAACACCTTTTCAATATTCTTGGGAACGATTAGCGTTAAAAACAGCACAAGGTAGATTAAATACTAATATATGCATGGTTGAACTAATAATATATCTAAAATTCCAGACAACAACACTAGAGCTAGTTAGCAAACAACAAGAATTGGACATGGACAGGCATATTTGATTGGATTGTACGATTACAGCCACCTTTAATAGTTTCTGAGTATTCCCCACTCTTTAATTAATTGAACATAATGTTAAAATCGTACTTAATTAATTTTACTTACGCACAGTTATGTTCAGCAGTCATCCCGCCACACAAACCAATCCCTTTACTAAGAAGGGCTAGACTATCGTTGCAGTAGGCATTTTCTGTTTTATTCACTACAAAATTCAAGAGAAAATCAAACAAAAATCTATGTCAAATCATTGAAAAAGTCCTCTATCTAAATATATCGGGATAATGCTATGTGGAGATGGATTATACAGCAATACCTTAGGTTGCTTCAATGGTGTTTACCCTTTCTAGAATTAGGAAGAGTTGTAGCATTGGTAGTTTTCAGTCATTTATAAGCAAACTGCTGATACATATATTGGATGATCATACATCCCAATACTTTTTACTTCCGCCATCACAATATTGTATGTTGTAGCTGTATCCTACATAACCTTGGATATATTCGACGTCTCACAGTTCAATGTTTTTTTTATATTATCAAATTTGTTTTATTGGTGGATGTATTCAACTGAACAGGAAGCATTGCCCTGATAGAGCACCCGGCCTCACTTCCTTTGTGGAAGCTCAAGTGTCTTAATTTGCCATTTTTAAGAATTTTACCTTGCTCTGCGATTGTGATTTAATTAATGGTGGATTGGTATGGTTATATTAGTGTATTTGACGTTTCGCCGGCCACGCCTACAATGTTCCGACAAAGGGTCGACGTGCTTGAATGACACGCAAAAAGAATGAAAACTCGGCCTGAGCTGTGCGGTTTAATGACGTCACTGACACTAAAACGTTATTAGTTGCCATGACACTGCTTTGGTACCGTGATGGCGGCCAGTGACGGAACATTGTAAGCGTGGTCTGTTATATGTCAATTTAAAATGTTAAAATCAATCTTTTTACATTGACATGGATACTTCTTTTTACATATATACTTAATATTCTTGACTCGCAAAGATCAGGATTACTAAACTTTATGACAGTGGCTGTTTTCATGTACATTCTTATAACTGGAGACAATTTATTATTTAGTTTCGATCCATTTGCATAATCGTTCAAAAGAGTTATTTAAACAAACATACCAGCCCACGTCAAAACCAACACTGGAAATGCAAGTAAAAACATTTTCAAAACTAGAAAAACTGTGAGCTACAAGCTCACAAAAAATACCTCCCACTCCCAAAAATCCATCGGATCATATTTGTAAATAGGAGGTGCACATCTACATTATATCACAAAGATTGTGTGAAAGGTTCATGAAAATCCATTGAAGGTTTTAGGAGGAGTTGCGGATAAGAGATAGGAACTCTTAGGTGTAACGGAAGGACGGACGAACGGACACCCTATCACTATATACCCCAACTTTTTTAAGCGGGGAGTATAACTACTATATACTAACCGTTGCATAATCCAAAATGTCCATACATAATTCCGACATGATTTATCATTAGATTCGACAAAACGTTATGAACGATGTCAGTTGTACAAGAATTGTTGTTCAAATTGTCCAAATTGTCTTCGAGACATCTTACACTGTGGTGATACAACCTAAGGAGAGATGATAAAAACAAACAATTATCACCCGAAAAATAATACTGCAGTCAAGAAAGAAAGATTAAAAAAAAAAAAAAAAAAAAAAAAAACTCACTAAACCATGTCCGATTCAAAATCCAGAGACATATTAAAATTTCGGAACTGACAAGTTTGGTTAGACACGTGAACTTCCACCAGGGAAGTGAGGCCGGGTGCTCCAGAAGGGTAAGCATCTCCTGTTTAGCTAGCAACACCCGCCATGTGTGTGAAAGGAACATGGAAATATCAGACATCAAATATATCCAGGGCAAGCAAGGACACAGAGACATCAAACTTATTAACAATACGGTGATGACGGTCATAAACCTTTTTGAGGGCCTTGATAAGCCTAGTCTTGCAATAACCCTGGGTCAACAATTTATTTGCAAATAGCCTGCTTTGTTTTACAAAGTCTCTACCATAGCGTATTGATTGGGAAACAAATACACCATAAGCAGTAGAAGTAAGTATATTGCTGCATAGAAAAGGAAAGTTAAAAAAAAAATTAAGTTATCACGTTTGTCCTAAACTTACAAATGTAGCCCTTAGTTGGCGTCATAATTGAGGTATAAGTCTAAATATGAAGAAAAACAGTCGTATCTTTTATTTTAACCTCACTAGAAAAGATGGCGAATGCCGAATGTCATGGACAGAGGCCAAACGATCTGCACATGACCGGGACAGATGGAGAGCTATTGTCGAGGCCCTATGCCCCCTAGGGGTGCAAAGGATTAAGTCAAGTAAGTCAAGGAAAGATGGCATTAACATAGCCTCGAAATTTAGGATTGTTAACCGACAGAACAACGTCTATATATCTGTATGTGTAGTTGAATGATTTGGCGACAGTTAACAAGGTTCTACATAAATTCTGCTTCATAAAAATAATGAAACAAATCAAAAAGCAATGGTGCACTCTTTGTAAATAAATTCCAAATGCACCAATTTTTGTTTACGTTCATACGTATTTTTTATTTCAGCCAGACAACTGGAATTGGCCACATAGAATAAAAACAAAGCAAGGATGACACCGAAGCTGCAATAATTTTAGAAACGACTCCGATCATATAATTAAATAAATGATAGATGTGAAGCCGCCCTTTTGAAAATCTGTAAAATGTTTCCTTTAATTTTGTTTTATATTTAATTACTTAATTTTTATTATTTATTTGTCTTGGGGAAGGGGGGGTCCAAGATGAAAAAAAACAAAAAATAACATTCATTCTCACCTGCATCCATCTTCAAATGATAAAAGACCAGAAACGTTGAAATTATAGAGCACAGTTACACATTTCTCATATCCAGACGTTGATATTGCGTTTTCACATTCAGATGTTCCTAAACAGATAACAAACAGAAATAAATATCAATAAGAAAGTGCTAAGTATATTTCATGTAACAGAATTATACGTAACAATGTTAGACAATGTAGCGGTCATGGTAGCTCAGTGAGAGAGCACTCGCCTATAGTGCGGGAAGTCCCAGGTTCGATCCCCGGTCTGACCGTGCATTTTTTCTCTCTCCTATAAATTTGGGGGCTCGTCTGACACTGGGTAGGTTGGTCCCATTGTGAAACCTGGTGGTTTCAATTCGAGGGAATTAAATCGAAAAAAGGAAGGGAGGAATGTAGCGGTCTTAGTAGCTCAGTGACAAAACACTCGCCTATAGTGCGGGAGGTCCCGGGTTCGATCCCTGGTCCGAGTCTGCATTTTTCTCTTTCCTGTAATACAAATAACTTTATATCCTGCTATTCATCAAGTTTTTTGCTATATATAGTTAAGTCTATCTAAATAAGCCTACAAGCATTTAATAACAAGTGACTAAAGCCTTTCGAGTTCAGCAGAATGGTGAGTGCAAAAATAATTTTATTTTTTTTCTAAAAGAGATGTTTGAAAAATCGTATGAAATATTACCGGTTTGAATATGAAAATTGAATTTTTCTTCTTGTTGAAACACTTATTTCATAACACACTGTTCATAAACTTCGGTAAATGCATATTAATATCTCTTATTACCACTATTTGACTCCCGGCCAAGGGAGAAGCTATAAGTACATGTGGTCATTAAGTTATCGGAATTTAAAGAATCATACAAATTTTAAAACATCTCCAATAAATCCATATAACAATAGTTTACTAATTACAGTCAGTATAAATGACTCGACGCTCCTAGCCTTGACATTAATGTAAGCAAAAATGAAAAAAAAGTAAAAATTAAAAATACATATGTTGAAAATTGTGTAGCTGTTTTTGATACTAAATTATGCTATAGGAAAAAAGGGCACTTATATCAAATAAATACATATTATACACACACTGCGTATATGATATTTTTGTCTAACATTTCCAATTATGTTCTTTAAAATAATTTAAAAAAAAACAATACTTTATGTTAAAAAATTTCATTTTACCGCAGAAAACCGTTGAACAATGTTATGACCGACAAATCCAAGACTCCCTGATGACGTAACAATGAGAAAGTGCACGTGCGCTTTACCGCCAATGTTGTATCACCACAGTGTGTGGTGATACAAGATTCTGTATCATACGTGTTTGATAAATCTTGTATTTCGCCAAATCAGATAGAAAAACTTGTCTAATGTTAGATAAAACTTGTTATCAAGAAATATAAGAATTAAACATGCACTAAGAGCATATCACGGGCTAAAATTATAACAAACTATAACCAAAATTTAATCATAGCTGACAGCAGGCAAAAACCCAAATAATTCAGAATTAGTCAAGTCTAAAATCAAATAATTTAGATCTAATCATAAGCAAAAAACAACTAGCTCAGAACTAATAACATGCTAAAAAATTGAAAACTGATCAACTGGCCACACGCTAATAATGCGTTCTTAATGACAAAATGATAAAATATAGGATTGTTTCGAAGAAATTGTTTAAGTAATTTCATCAGATTTATTGAGAAAATGCATACCTAATTTTCAATCGCAATATGAAAACAAATTGTTCTTTCATTCGATTTCTATATTATATTACCAATCAAAAACAAATATACTAATTCATTTCCGAATCACAATCCAGAAGTAAAGTAAAAACTTTGGAACTGACAAGTTAGGTTAGACACGTGAACTTCCACCAGGGAAGTGAGCCAGATGATGAAAACATGTTAATTATTTAAACCGATAAGCATTGAATTCTGAAAAACAAAAACACTGATCAATGTTCAAATCAATCCTAAAACAAAAGCAAAAACATCAGAAACTGGTCATTTCAGTAAACTTTTACCAAAGAAGTAAGTTCTGTACTCCAGCTAGCTACAGTGACATCCTCCACATGTGAAAACAATATTGATAGTGAAATGTACTTGGAACTATGGGGCACCATTTATATCAAAGATAGATTTGGATACGAAGACGTCATACTTTTTAACATTATTTCGATGACGCTCATAACACTTTTTGAGGCACTTGATAAGCTTAGACTTATAATATACCCGAGTAATTTTTATATTTATAAGCAAAATACATCATCAGATTTTATGTTGTCATTGACTACCCTTCATTGCAATGAGGAAGTAACATTTAAAGCTACATATTTGTCAAAAGTAACTTCGTTTTGCCTAAAGATTTCGCACATCATTAATATTTGGTCGTGTATTCAGATGATTTTATGACTTAAGTCACATCGAGCGCATCGAGAATTGACGTATAGCCGGACACGCCTTTTATGTTCCGACACTGGCCACCATCACGGTACCAAAGCAGCGCAACGAAAACTAATGGCGTTCTAGTGTTAGTGACGCCATTAAATATCACAATTCAGACTTTCATTCTTTTTGCGTGTAATTCAGGCATGTTGGGCCTTTGTCGGAACATTGTGGACGTGTCCGGCGATCCGTCAATTGAGTGTATGAAAGAAGACTATTAAACTTTATAAAAGGGTGGACGTCGTTTTGTACCACAAACGGTTCCATACTGTTTATGGGTGTTATTGGTAAAGATGGCCCGACTTATCGGTCACAACCCTCTTAACCACTACTTTTCAATCCTACTTGCAGTAATAAAGGGTTTTTCTTGCCGAAGGTCGATGTTAAAAAAATTACTCCACTCAATAATGAATATGAATAGAAAATTAAGACACAAGTTCGTATGTAACAAATAGTTCATGGCATTGCGTTTATTTTCAAGAAAAACGTCTGTCCCAAAGTTTCGAAACTTAAGTATAACTTAGCAATAAAGTGTTGAATTTTGTTAGTCATAGCAGGGGTGGATACAACTTTTTTTGAAAAGGTGGAGGGGGTGAGAATTATATCAATGCTAGGTCCGAGCGCCGAGCTTCCAGAGACGAGTTGTCCAGGGCAATGCCCCGTTGGGGGGCCGAGAATTTTTAAAAAAATATATTTCTAAGAACCTCTGGAACAACACTTATACAGAAATAGGCTGTTATATAAACATATGGGGATCTCTTTCTCTTTTAAAATTTTTTAAAGGGGGCGGGGTTGCAATCCCTGCAAACCCCTCCCCCCTTAAATCCGCTCCTGGTGATAGTTAGTTTGAGTGAAAGTGAATATGTAGCTTTTTTTTGGGGGGGGGGGTGTGAGTATATAATATAACAAAAAGTCATCCCTAAAGAAGTATATGGACCGAAGCGGTCCATAAACTGTCATATGGCCCTGCAATGCCATGAACTATTTGTTAAATATATGTGATAATTCAGCAGATCTTCACAGACCTAAAACCATAACTAATAAATACTAAATATAAGCGACTCAGAACTAGTCACAATAATTAAGAATTTGTCACTAGCCGTAACAAGAGGCTCGTGGTCTTTAACGCTCACATGTGGGTAAGTATATATCCAATGCAGTGGTTCAATGGTCAATTACATTAATTAAAAAGTGTCCAAATTTTCAGCAGTTAAAACCAATATGCAAGGAGTTTTTTTAATTATAACTTGCCCTAAGAATGCTGCATCTAAAACATCTACGGTCTAGCTGCAGTATATTTATAAACAGCTAAATTACAAATAAAAAGGAAAAGAACAAACGTACAACACACGGTAATGTTATTATTTTTTGCATCTGTGACCTTGTCCTTTAAACAAATATCCTGTATTTATACATCCAAATGATCGTTATGCCAGTACCTACACCAAAAGTTCTTAGTTTTCGAGAATTAACGGTTTTAGTTTTTGCTTACATCTATGACCTTCACCTTTAAACCCATGACCTTCATTTATTCATCAAAATGGGTGTTAGGCCTAAGCCTACAATTTTTTTATATACAGTAAAACCTCATTATAATGCCCTTCGATAACGTTGCCACCCCGCTTATTGTCACACTATTTTGAATTCCCAAAATCCATTTTGTTCATGTTTTTCTTTATGAGCCTCCCTCAATTTATCGCCAAACCCCTTTATAACGCCAAAATTTGACTGAACAAATGGTTGCGATGAATCGAGGTGACACTGTACATGCCTATACAAAACGTTTATGGTTTTATAGATAATTAACAATATCAGTATTTTTTTACATATGATCTTGACCTTTAACCTGTCATTCACCTGTTTCAAACACAATGATTTACAGTGAAACGGGACATTCTTTTTATGCAACAAACAAATTTCTTTGTGGTGCCGATTCTACTCCAACCCCAAGCGTAATACTTGTATTACTGTTTGTTTCTATACAAACTACTATCTGTTTCTTTGTTTTGACCGTTTTAATGATTAAAAACCTGTTATAGTCGCATCAACATTTACCGTCAGTACCCTTTGTAAGCTATACCCTGTTTATTTTTATAAATACTACGGTAGTATCTACCCCAAAGTGTATGATTATTACATGTTTACGGAATAATAAACAAGTCTAAAGACAATAATTCAACGTTTTTTGTTATTTTTTTCAAGATAAAAGATGGCAAAAGTAATTTTTTGAATTTCAAAAATCGCATTAATTTAAATACGCATTTTACCGCAAAATCGGCAATTCGCATTAATTTCTGATTTACAGTATTCAAATACATGTAATTGTTTGGCTAATACGTACAACATTATTATATACATTACTTTAATTTGTTTTACAGTTTTCGAGATAATTAATCATTTCAGTATTCGTTTGCTTCCGTGTCCTTGACCTTTGAAATAAAAAACAAACATACTAATCTATGTTTGAATCACAATCCAAAAGCAAAGTAAACCATGACTTTCATTCAAATACCAATATGATCGTTATGAAAATACATACAATATTCAAATACACATTTTTATACAAAACGTTTATGGTTTTAGAGATAATAAACCATTTCAGCAATGGTTTGTATCTATGACCTTGACCTTTCATGATATATCAAAATAATAATTATGACAGTACATGTACCTACAGCTACAGTTGTGCAAATCTAAAAAATGTGTCCTAAGTATGTTTGTAATGAAATATCTAAGGTATATCTCTTGTATGTTAAAAGGTTTTTTTTTTTTTTTTTTTTTTTTTTTTTTACAGATTTTCACAATGTTCGCTTTTAGAGGGTCCCAAAAGAAACACAACCCCTTTCATTTGTGCCAATCTGAAAGCCCTTTACCGAGACATCAAATTTGGGCCAGTAGGTTTGGACGGTTGATTAAAACGTGAAAAGTTTACACACGACGCTAGATGGCAACAGCATATATATGTAGATATATATATTATACAGATTCATCTATTTTTGGCAATTTAAATTTTTATTTTTTCTCAAATATAATTACTTAAGGTAGAATTAAACTTCCTGATTGCAATAGCATTTGGCTCAGGTGAGCTGAAAATTCGGTAATTCAGAATTTGTCATATTATTAAAAAACAAATTAAGTTCGAATAAAGTATATGAAATGGTTAAAATTAATTATAAGCAGGTTAAGTTTAAAAATATCAAGAAAATATATACCAAATTAAACAGAGAAGCTAGGTGTAGTATTGAAATAATTCCGTCGGTTATTCAAAGCCTCGGTGGCCTGATGAATAAGACGTCAGTCTTTAAATCCAGGGTCTCTCACTGCTGTGAGTTCAAGTCCCGCTCGGACCATATGTGGGAAAGTGAGTTTCTCTTGTCGTTGGTCTTTCCTGATTCACCTGGTATCAGTATAATGGACTAGGGTAATGGTACGCTTGTCTGTGGCGTGCTGACTCTGTGAGCTAGCACGTTAATGTCGCCCTTAGTGCGCGCTAGTACAAGGCAGACCATACAATACACTTGCATTTCACATGCATATAGGTTAATCCATAGATTAATAAAATAGTTCTTGTCGCGAATTATTGAACCAACCGTCGGTTATTCAATTAATAATCTGAATGACAAACACAAAATTCCCAATAGCAATATTTAAAAATAAGCGTCTTAGTTTTGACATTCAATTATAAATCTAGGCATAAAAGACGTAAATTCACTTGAACAAAAATAATATAAAATGTTAAAATTTAATTTACCTTTCAAAAATGTGATTCTTGATAATGTGAGAATCAAAACTGTTATCACACATATGGTATTAATCTCCATGGCTTCTTTCATAAACTAATGCTCGAAAACTTGGTTTTAACTGTACATGTTTTTTCCAGCCGAAGATGCTTGCAAAAGTTTATTCTATGTCAAAACCTTATGTGATTTATATCCTTATTCCTATTGAAGATTTTAAATTTTCAAATGTGTTTTTATATCAAAACGTTATTTCAAACTTGCTGAACCGAAACTCTTAAAGGCGATATACCTAGGCGTTGGATGTAATTTGAATAAAACGATAGCACCTATGTCTTTATAAATATGTAAATTGATACAGATTTACCTGTTTTTTTGGCAATTTAAATTTCATTTTTCTCAGATATAATTACAGAAGTAGAATCAAACTTCCTGATTGCAACAAAAAGTGTTTTACCCTCATTTGATAAGGTAGATATTTATAACACGAAATCGTCACGATTTTTGTTACAACCATTGTTCAGTCTGTTTAATGATTACACAAGCGGTCGGTAAAGGCTAAAAAGTCGTTCTACTTGCCGAAGATCGGTGCTTTACCGGGTACTAATGTTTCCCCTTCATATCAGAACTAACAATTTGATTTAAAATTACAGATTGCAGCAAACCACTTCACTCTACTTAAAATTTATGGATATGAATACAACATATATAATGATATTAGCGTTTTTTTTCATCCCCGGCCATTTCAATCAAAAACAAACATACTAATCCATGTCCGAATCACAATCCACAAGCAAAGTAACTGACAAGTTAGATACGTAAACTTCAACCAGGGAAGTGAGGCCGGGTGCTCCGGAAGGGTAAGCACCCCCTGTTTAGCTAGCTACACCCGCCACGTGTGTAATCAAAATTGTGTAAAAAGGAAATAAGAACTATGGAACGTCAAATATATCCAGGGCAATCCTGGACACAGAGACGTCAAACTTATCAGCAATACTGTGATGACGGCCATAAAAATTTTGAGGGCCTTGATAAGCCTGGGCTTGCAATATCCCCGAGTCAACAATTTATTTGCAAGCAGCCTACTTCGTTGTACAAAGTCCCTGTAGTGGGAACAGGCTCTTCCATAGCGTATTAATCATACAAATATAATATACAGAGTGAAATCTTTTTTTCTATAAATAATCAAATATGCCGGTCTATCTCAAAATCCCAATTCCAAAAGCAAAGTAAATCTTTCAGTGAAACTGACATTTTAAAAACGTGAACTTCCATAAGGTGGTGTAATAGGGTGATCCAGATGACCACTCGTGTTTTGTCTAGCGTAGTCAGCGAATACAATAAGAATTGAAGAAACAAGAGGCAAATATATCCAGGATATTTTGGATAGATATCAATATTGTGATGGCGTTCATAGCGGTTTAAGGTAATCGTTAAGTCTAGAACATGTTTGGTGTTTTTTTTCATTTGAATTACACTTAGTAGTGGAAGAAAGCTACGTATGACTACTTGCTGAAGATAAGTGCCTTCTCCGGGTACTTATGTTTTTGCTTTCAAACCAGTGACGTCACAATCAAAGGACAATTGATTGACGTCATATCGTGGAGACATGACGTCGTCTTGCGGGAAAATGACACCCGAGTCTCCAAAATTTAGTTATTTTCACTGCGTTTCAAATGTTTATTTTAGGAGATTAAAATAAATGGCTTTGTTTTCTAGTTTATACCATTTGTATAAACCAAAATCAGGTACATTCTGTCCGATGGTCATATTTATCTAACATTAGACTAGTTTTTCTGTCTGTATTTGATGAAATACAAGTTTTATCGAACACGTATAATACAGAATCTTGTATCACCACACTGTGGTGATACAACATTGGCGGTAAAGCGCACGTGCACTTTCTCTTTGTTACGTCATCAGAGAGTCTTGGATTTGTCGGTCAAAACATAGTTCAGTGATTTTCTGTGATAAAATGTAATTTTTCACATTTAGTATTGTTTTTTTTATTATTTTAAATAACCTAATTGGAAATGTTAGATAAAAATATTATATACACAGTGTGTAGGTACAACCCTTCGTATCAGGTCTCGTCCTTTTTTCGTAGCTGTATCACTACTCGTCGCGCAAGCGCGACTCGTAGTGATACGGCTACGAAAAAAGGACTCGACCTGATACTGAGGGTTGTACCTACACACTGTGTATATAATATGTATTTATTTTAATGTTAAACGTTTAATAACAAAGTTTGATTTGCAAAGATGGCGTCGATGTCGATGTGACTGATACTTCAAGCCAAACATTGCCATCAAAATGGAAAAAAATGAATCAATCATGAGTTTATCCATGTAGCTAGGATAGGGAAATCTCACCCTCGGGGATACTCATGATAGATTCTATTATTCTTCATTTCCGCTTGTATAAACGATGGTAAAAAATTCCTTCTTCCATCTTCACAACGTCACAATCACTTACACACGCTTAATTGATTACGTCATATCATGTTACTTGGAGACGGCAACAAAATTGATGACGTCATTTTCAGAAGGCACCGATTGTGTCCTGAACACTAAACGTTTTATGCAAATTTTCGTTTACAAATCATGTTTTCATGCTGCAAATGTATGAGAAAAGGATCCTACACCAGTAACAGAGTAAGACAGGGATATCTCAAACTAAAGCTCGTTCTGGACAGGAAAATATTGATCCTCGTTTGTGATACACTGTTGCTGGTGTAAGATTCTATTAATCTTCACCTCTACGTGCTTAACTTCACCTATGCGTGCGGCTTTCAGTTACGTCACAATCAAAGGACAATTGAATGACGTCATATCGTGGAGACAGGACGTCGTGTTGCGGGAAAATGCGTTTCAAATGTTTATTTTGAATCAATACGCTGGCATTCTACTGTCCTTCTATCCTACTGTAGAATAAATGGCTTCGTTTTCTAGTTTATAATGTCGTATAAACCAAAATCAAGACATTCTGTCCGATGGTTATATTTATTTTTATGTTAAACGTTAGATTTACAAAGATGACGTCGATGTCAATGTGATACCGGTACTTGAAGCCAAAAATTATCATCAAAATGGAAGAAAAAAAATCAATCATGAGTTTATCCATATAAGGAAGGGAAATCTAGCCCTCGGGGTTGAATTTCTGTCGGAGACTCTGCAAGCCTCGTCTCAAACCCTCGGATGAGATTTCCCTATTCTACATGGATACTCATGTTAAATCATGTTCTATTAATCTGACACTACAAGTAGTGATTGATTCTATATCCTGCCTCAGAAAATACATTTTTTTCGATTTAAAATCAATTTTAACTTTCGATACACCTTTTACTTTGTTAATAAAATTTTGCGGGGAAAACGGCGTGTAGGCTATCTTGCACAGAGGGGTACAAGATGGAGATACATTGTATCTTGCACCTCTCTTTAAATTATGGATTTTTCTATCTGGGGTGCAAAAATTCCAATCTGATGACGTCATTACTACGAATCTGCGAACAAACGCACGCAACCTTGTATCAGGCATGCCTGATACCTCAGACATCCCTGTATCAGTTCACGAATGAATAGATTTAAACAAAATACAAAATACTTGTTAGATAATATGTAGTATCGTATGACTGTCACTGACACAGAATTTTGTAACAGACACCACGATATCGGTTTAAAAATGGACAAATTTAACCAAATAAAAAGTATTGTAAAATAAGTTGATCTATTGCCAAATCTAATTTCATAAAGAAATGTAAGAACTTCCTGATTTATTATAAAATAGACACATATAATAAATATTTGCTTAAAAAGCTAAGTTCAGTAACTTTTTTAAAATTTCAATAATTTATCATTGATACTAGAAGATTTAAATAAATTGATCTTATTTTTCAGAATTTATTTTTACAAGCAATTAGTAACAATTTTAATTAATATTTATCATCTTTGCAACAAGTTAAAGAAATTTTTCCAATCCATTTATGTTCTTTCATTACATAAGTGCATATCATTACATTATTATCTATATTGATTATTATCATCTACATTATTATTTATATTGATTATTATCTATTGTCGGTCTTACTATTTGTAATTTATTATTCTTGGAGACAGATTAATATAATGGTATTTAATCATCGTTTCCGAATCCATATATATTTATAATTATGTATGTTATTGTATAACAATTTACTGAATAAAATATTGTTTACACTAAGTTCAGTAATGACCTGTCGAATGTTCAACTCTTTAACCCTCTTACTGTCAAACAGACATATGTAATAATATAATAAACTTTATTAGCATAAAGTATACAAATAATACTTATAGCACCTAAACAAATACATGCATATGTCACATGACAAGACATTATAATAGTCGAAATATGAAAATAAATAATCTGGTCGGAAGGACCGAAAAGTTATTACATATAGTAGTAGTAAACATATTATATAATAACTTATTACAAATATATAATACATATTCATGTAATAGTATTATTAATAAATACTGTTGTTATAATTGATTACCCTAGTCATATAGCACATACTAATAAATTAAGATATAAATATATTATAATATATATATTTTTATATATCATAATATATTATACAAATAAATCATTATATTAATGGACATTTGACAATTTATAAATTTTTTAACAATTTTTCCCGATGTTTAAACGCAAAATATATGAATTTTGATAGATTTAAAATATTTTTGTTACTGAGACGACATGATATAAGTGAAGTAAATTTACTATATTTGGCCAGTGACAAAAGTACTTGTTGAAATATTTGAATCTTAAATTTCTATATGCGGGACATACAAGTAAAAAGTGATACTCATCTTCAATAGAATTCATACAACAACATTTACATATTCTACTTGTTTTACATAGACCAGTATATCTACCCATTTCAATAGCTAAATTGTGAGAACAAAGTCGGAGACGTGTGAGTGCTGTACGATATTTAGAATCCTTAATAACTGACAGGTAATTTTCAAATTCAAAAACACATTTGTATAAATTATAAGAGTTTAACTTTGTATAGCCTCTAGTAGATGACATCCAAGTTTGCTGATATTGATCATACAGCCTTTGTTTAATTATATTGTATTCAGGTATAAAATAATCTTGACTGTACCAAAAATTTACAAAACCTAAATTACATAATAATCTTTTAACATTACTGGCCCAATTCATACCATTATAGTTATTACCATTTTCTGCATCATGCAGAAGTATTTTATAAATATAATATAATAAAGAATTTTTATCCTGAATGATTTTTAACCAATATTTGAGTATACTTTCATATCTATAATATATAAGCGGCATTCTGCCTAGTTCACCATATACAACAGAATTAATAGTTGACTTCTTAACATTTAGAATAGTTTTACAAAAATTTAAGTGTACTTTTTCTATATTAACACAATCATTAAACCCCCTTACTTCTGATGCATAACATAAAACAGACTTAACTAAAGCATCAAATAAAAAACATTTTTTTTCGACATTAATTTCAACATCAGATAGAACATTATATAAATTATGTAAAGACCTTGTACCCTGATCAACAAGCTTTGATTCATTCAATTTAAACATTCCATTATAAAAAAATGTAACACCAAGATAAACATAATTTTTGACAATATCTATAACTGTATTACCATATAAGAAGTTGATTTTAGTATTTGGAGGTTTTCCCTTTTGAAAAATAACAATTTTAGTTTTGGCTGTATTAACTGTTATATCAAATTTATTACAATAGTTATGCAAGTTGTTTAGCAACAGTTGAAGCCCCTGAGGCCTCCTTAGTTTTACTGAACAAAACAGTATCGTCTGCAAATAGCAGCGCAAATATAATAACATTAAAATATATAAATGGTTCATAATCCCGTTTTGGGTCAATATTTTCAACCAAATCATTAATATAAAATAAAAATAGTGTTGGTGACAAGGGTTCACCTTGTTTTACGCCTTTGAAAGAGTTAAAATATTCACTAAATGTATTATTGTATTTTACACAAAGCTGTACATCGTTATACATCGCTTTAATTATATTTACTATTTTAAAACTTGCACCCTGATTAAACAGTTTAAGCCATAACATAGACCTATTAATATGATCAAAGGCTTTCTGGTAATCGATAAAAGCACAGTATAATTTTTTACCATCTGATAATGTTTTGCTAATTAACGATTGTAAAATAAAAACACAGTCTACAGTACTCCTCCCCGCTCGAAATCCAAACTGATTTTCTGTGAGTAAATTACAACTATTAGCCCAGTCAGTTAATCTTTTGTTAAGTATAAAAGAGAAAATTTTACCTAAGACGTTCATCAATACAATGCCTCTATAGTACGTGATATCGCGATTACTCGTTCGTCGGAACTCTCTAGTGATGGAAGATAGAAAAGCGTTGTTGTCTGGGGACAAACATGGCAACAAATCCGCGTCCGTCACAACCCAGACGAGATTTGATCATCAGAAAATTATTAGAGTCGTTAAAAAGAGAAGAACTATGTCAATACGTCGGAGAACACGATGTTATTCATTCTAATGAAAGAAAAGAAGAGTTGCTGGTCCTTTGTTTACATACTGCGAGATTAAACGCACCTGTTATAGACAGAGTGACGATTGTGGCATCCAGAACACCAGGCGACGGACAGTGTGCGACAGAGAAGTTTTGGAACCTGTCAACGAGTTTACAATGGTCCAGCGATTTACGGGGGTTGTCAACAATTGCCATGTTAGATGTTGGTTAGTTCTTGTTGTCATAGTGTGGTTGGTCAAAGCAGAGAATCCATGATAGAAAGAAGGACAGCACGCCTATCGGCTGCATTCAAGTGGCCATGCCCATGATGTTCAGAGAGCAGATATAGGTATGTACAGTCGTTGTATAATAATAATTATTATTATAAATCGTTTATTGAGAAAACTGAATTTAGTGTTCACTCCATATAAGCACCTGTTTCTGGTATTTAAAAAATAACACTGTTATATTTTGGGTATATAGTGTAATTTTTTTAAATATCAGAAACAAGTGCCTGTAAATGCTTCAGATGGACCAGGGTCTGACCATGAGACCACTCTGAAGCACCGGGGTCTGTAAAAAAGATTATAAAATATATGGTCAAATTACAGTAACTACTGTAAAATAATAATAAAAACAAATATGGTCACATAACTATTTTGACCAAATTTCTTTTTTTTAAATTGTTACAGGGCCCTGTGTCTAAACAGGTACACTTAGGATGGTTTCAGTAAATATTTTATGATTTTAAGGTGTCACATGTATGCATTTGAAACACTTTAGAAACATTCCAAAATGGTTCTTTATAATTTCAACTTGATTAGAAAATCAAATAACCAAATTCAGTCCCATAGCACAATTTGGGGGACTATTCAATATACATATAAACTATAGTGTGGGTCCCTATAAAGACCCCTTATTTGAAAATCACTGACTTTTCAATAATTATCCCCTTTTCATTAACAGATCTGAATCCACACAGCTTAAATTAATCCACAACCCAGTCAAAGCATGTTTTATTATTACCAGAAATGTATACTAGTACATGCAACAAATGTATATAGAAATTATTAATTATAATGTATATGACATGAGACAGTTTGTAATCCGTCATTATCTTTTATGCAAATACTAGTATCTCAAAGGTAGTGTTACATGTTATAATTATTATTTCAGGTGGTAATGGTGTACATCATCACAATGTGTACCAGAGTCAAGACAATCTGCAGAACCTTATAAATGATGGATTTTGTTAGAAAATACTGGGCAGGTATATATACCAGTATGAAATTGCTCTTTTGTAGCTCATCCTTACAAAATGTTTAAATCCATTAGAATACAAATGTTTGCTGAACCAGAACCACAGACAATGATGTAAACCAAATAGCTTACCATTTCTGGTTTGATTGGAGATGTTCATTTGAGGCCATTTGAGATAGGCAAAATAGTTGGTTTTAAAAAATTTCTTTTCTAACAGTCAGTGTTCATTATAGAAGTGTTGGTTGGGCCCATATTTTGCCAAATGAGCCATTTTTAAAGCCTTGGTAGACCATATTTAACATTACATGAATACAACAATATTTATGTTATGGTGTTGTTAAGAAATGTTTTTGAAAATGGCTTCGCTGAAAAATCCTAGATTGAACACTGTATCAGAAATAAGATTAAGACTCTTATACAGTAAAACATTGTTATTTTTATTCCCAATAAACAATATTTTGAAGTTCCAAATCCATTACTTTTATGTTTTGTTCTCCATGTCAACCTTAATGTATCACTAAAATCCTTTATTATGCTATATTTGACCAAACAAAATCAATAGGGGTGATTTGTCAAGGTTTAACTGTTAATTGAGATCATGGTTTATAGCAAGGATAAAACCATAAGATCTTCCATTATTTCTCTGGTGTAAACAAGTCATACATTATCATACATAAGTAATTAAAGCAAATCCAGTAACCAGCAACTCTTAATTTTTATGTAAAATAAGACTTGTATTAAACATTTTGAAAAAAAATTTATATCTTATATATTTCAGATGTGATATTACTGTCTATAAGAAACCTGGCCCCACACTAAATGATGGCTACCAGACACTACCTTATGAGACACTGGACAGGAAGGAAATAGAAATAGATGTCACAAAATTATTAAAGCGGTCAAATTCATCCAGTGTAGCACTTTATGTATTATCCTACTCAGATTCAAATGAAAGTCTAGATTTTGATGAACATAATCTGTATATAATAGACATAATTAAGAAATATGGAGATGACAATATTAACCAATTTATGGATGAAGATGACATAAAAATGTTAGCAAATGTACTACTGGACAATCAGATAATTATTTATGGAATTGTCAAAGGAGGGGCAGACTAACAATCACAGTTTTATAGTGATTTACATTATAGGAGAAACAATTCACCCAACAGAGTGAGAACTTGCCATATTATATTCAGATTTTGGGACAAATGGCAATGTGTAGTGCACCTTTTTGTGACTTTATTCTTTATACACAGAAAGGTATTCATATTGAATGTGTACCATTCAGTACAAATTTATGGAACTCTGTATTAACTAAACTCAAAGTTTTCTGTCAGAATTGTTTATATCCTTCACTCTTATCTGCTTTGTAATTTTTAGGTAAGAAAGTTATTTAAAAATGAATTAATTTAATGAAGAATTTATTCAGCTGTTTTATTCATTCTTCATCAGGAATGATGATTAGCAGGGGCCCAGGGGTCAATGGCTACTAAAAATCAATCTGGGCCCCTTAATGTTTACATGTTTTAGCTATTTATTACTATCATAACTTCTTTTCTGAAGTGAGCTGGGCTCCCAACTCAAAAAAGTTCCACTTTGTCCCTGTTTCATTCAAATCGTTGAGCAGTAACAGAGTGCTAACTCCGTAAGTAACATGTCTATAGCTGGCAATGTCTCAATATAAGTGAAATATTCTTGACTGGGCATTAAACACCATTACTTATCTCAACTCATTGAGCAGTAACAAGTATGATGAACCAAATGAGAACTGTTGTAATTGTATACAGCCCTGAAGGTATTTAAAAATTTAAATGTAATTATATTGTACTGAAAAATTGCTGATCAAATTAGAGAGTCCTCATTTCATCAAGATCAAATTACATCTAGCGTATCTGATCAAATTTCATCAGCTGATGGATGCATATGTGTTGTACTTGTGAAAACTTAAAATTCTTTTAGATATTCAAATTTACAAAATGGACAGACAGGATATTATCTGTATATGTAGTTAACAGTACATATATCTACATTCTTTTCAAGTTGTATTTTATTTACGAGAGGTGAATGTGATTTCATGATCAGCCTGAGATTGTTTTAACTTTTAAAATCTGCCTTGTTCTTCCCAAGTGTTTTAAACACTTGTATATCAACATCACTCGTACCTTATAAATTTTAATGGATTTATGAAATAAATTTATTTATTTGTTGAATTTTTTCATTAGTTAGAACCACAGATGTTCAAGATTTTCATATTTTTAGTCAAAACAATTTTTCAAAATGTGTACCAGTCACTTTATAGTAGGTGTCTTATGTAGAAGCAATATGCAGCTTATTCTCTACAGAGTTGGGTGAATCCACAATGATTTTAAGACTCATCACTAACACTGTCTTGTAAACATTTTACAATAAATTATGAAAATCGTTTCAGAAAATCTGTAATATTCTTACATGTTTGAACCCACAACCCTCAATTTTAAAGCCAGTAACTACACCTCTTACATGACAAGATGCTGATTAAATGTGATTGATTGAAGGGTTTGTTACATCCTAGTGAAGAATATTTCACTTATATTGAGACTTCACCATCTATAGTCATACAGGTGAATTGACTGACTTTTTAAAAATCTTTTCAGTGTGCTTAGAACAATAGGGGGATTATTTAGCCACACACAGGACTTCCATTTTAAGTCTCCTTGGTTTGAATCCCAATCTCCCAAATACATAGCAAGCAATTTAACATCCTAGCTACCATGACAAGAAAATAAATTCATAAAATGTTGCCTGAAGCACAAGTCAGGATCTTTGCAAGTAAATCAGTCAATTCACACAAAATCAACTGGAAAAACTTTCATCTGATGTGTTTTAATCCCTTCTGTGAAAAATTACATTACTACTTTATTTAGGTTCAGTCAATATATTCATTATTATTAGTCTGATTGAATTAAAAAATATACCTCCAGTCAAGATTATTTCACTTACATCAAGATCATGAAAGTGCTGCTAAATGCAGAAAATATAACTATGCATTTTACTAAAATTATAAAATTATACGGTGATAGGCCAGGGTAGCATGTCATGTATAATGACAATGGAGGAGGGGGTCTTTCACTATCAAGGTCTAATCCAATATTAATTTAAATCAACATGTAGCAGCACACTTTACCAAATGAGCTGAATATCATTTGTTTTACTGTCAAACCAATTAATTACCAGAGCTCTGGTTCATGTGATGTCCCATTTCACCTAATACATATCTATAGGTAGCATACAAATGATCCTTTATTAATCTTATTTTCTATACAGGTGTCATTCCTGGCCTTCCAGATTCGTCCCATTGTCGTTACTTGTCGTTACGACGTCCCGATTTTTTTTTGTTTTCCTGCCTTTCCCCCGTTGTTAAAAGTGGTTATACTTAAACAGTGAGGGGCATAGAATAAGTGTTATGGGCTCTGCATCTTCATAATGTTAAGAGCAGACAACTAAATGGCGGAAATCGTAGCGGTGATTTCCTGACAAGGCGGTATTTATCTGCTGCTCTAATCCATCTCTACGTATTAATCTTAGCCAGTTTTTTCTTACACTTCGTACCTCTGGAAGTGAAAAAAAAGAAATATCGACATTTCTTTTCTACTATCGGCCGCACAGCCTTCAGCAACGTAATGTAAAGTCGGCATTGTTTTGTCATGCCATGCTGACATTCATGTTTACACTGGTTACGGTTGTCCCGCAAATCTCGCGAGATTTACGGGACAACATACTTTTCGCGTCTTCATCACTAAAGAGTTCTGTTACTCCGCGTAATCGCGATATCACGTATTACCAACATCATCCAAGTTGCCTTTCTTAGGCACTGGTGAAATAAAACATTTGGACCACTGACTTGGGTATAAACCAGAATTAAAAACAGTATTAAAAATATTACAAAGGACATTACCTAGCTGTATTTTACAACATTTAAATATTTCTGATACTATTCCATCTATCCCTGCACTTTTACCTGCTTTAAGCTTATTTATGGCAAATATAACTTCATCATATGAAATGTTTTGATCAATTAAATCACACCCTAAGGGGTTTAAACTGAAAATATCATCATCGGTATTAACAATATTATTATTTGTATCTCCACTACCTGAAAATAAAGTCTTAAAATGTTTAAAGAAGTCATTTAAATTAAGATTAGATAAACCAGTTTGTTTTTTATGTTTATTAGACACCTTTTTCCAGAATTCTCTAGGAGATGATTTTGACAGTTTGTGTAGTCTATCTCCTTGGTGTAACATGAAAGTTCGTCTTGCTTTGAGTTTAACTTGATTATATTTCCCGCGTGTACTCACATATAATCTACGGTTAGTGTCACTTTTGTCTCTGTTATATGCGTTACGATGTCTATTAAAAATATGTCTACACTTTCTACATTCATCATTAAACCATTGGTTAACAAAACGCTTTTTTGGACGAAAAGATGTTATAGGTTTCCTTTTACCCATTACTTTATAAGCACATTCAAACAAACACTGTGTGAAATTGTCGGTAATGTTATTGACATAGACTGAATCTATTACTTGGTCTTGACTCGGAGAACTAAGTTTTAAAAAATATCCCAAGTTTTTATTCACTTCACACACAAGATCATTTTCCTTGTTAGAATCCCACTGAATAACTTTACAAAATCCCTTACTATCTGACTTACTACTACATATTAGTTTCTCTACATTAATATTCAACGAAAAAAGAACAGGGGAATGGTCAGACCATTCATTAAAACCTAATATATCAAATTGACAAAATAATGAAAAATGCTTTACAGATGTTAAACACAGATCAAATAGACTTTGACCTTGACCTGTTGAACAAGTAATCTCACCTATACCTTTGTCACTATAGAGTCTACCATTTACAATCTGCAAACCAGTTTTTTTACACACTTCAATGAGGCGTTTTCCAAATGGGTTCACTTGTATATCCTGCATGGATCGATCACATTTCACGGAGTCGTGTTGATTGTTTATGAAATTTATTACATCAAGATTGTCCTCTAGATTACCAACCCTGCTGTTTAAGTCACCACAAATAATAAAGGCACCTTTTGAGGAGTATTTAGCATGTAGGATCTCGAATATCTCGAAAAAATCCACATCATATTTTTTGTAATAATTCGATTTTATATGCGGAACATAACTGCAACATATATAAATATCGGGTATACTATTATCTAAAATTGAATTTTTAACACTACAAACAACATAACCTATTTCATTTGCTTCAACGATTCTAAATAACTGGCTAATTTCTTTTTTTAAAAACACACATAAACCTCCGCTTTTTGAACACTTGTTTCTGTTGATTATCTTCCTTTCAAACCCAGGTAAACACGAACTTTTATTCACAACACCTGTGTGTATTAAGAACAACACATCATACCTTTGCAGATATTGCACAAAATCGTGATCTTTTAATTTTGAATTTAATGCACCATTAATGTTCCAAAAAACACAAGACAACGGACCTCCCTGCCTGTCCTAGCTTCTCCTAGTAGATTTTTCTTGTATTATTTCTTCTCCATTTACTTTGAATACTGTTCCATCGACGATTAACTTGTCCCGTATAAACTTTACACTTCTGTTGTTGGATTTCGCTTGTTTGAATTTTGGTGTAAGTATTCTTCGCCTCCTAATGATCTCGCCCGGAAATTGTTCAGAAATACCTGACCCTAAATACCCTGATGTAACATTGAATGAGGCTTAATTGGTGTATACACTTGATCAAATTTCCTAAATTTCTCTATGTACAGGAGAACTGAACAATAATGTTTCAATTTAAAAATATATTTTGGTTAGGTCATTGCATTTTAAATGCATTTGATTGATTGTTAATGGAAACATTTTCAATTAAAAGAAATAAATAATAAAAGCCACGTGCACGCAATTTATGGAAATACAGTGGTCTCCAATTTGACACCAAGCCCCAGTTTTACAACAATAATTTCTTCACTAAGATTTTCCTTAACTCAGATCTAGCAAATTTTTAATCAAAATAATTTTGTTAGTTTTTTTAAGATATTCATGAATTTAAAGTTTCATATTGGATATTCGTCAAAATTTGCCAAATTTAAGTTAAAGAAAATCTTAGTTTAATTAAAGAATGATTGTGAAACTGGGGCTTGAAATTAATGGATATCTTGAAAACTTTTAGATTTCAAATATACCAAATTTAAGTTAGGAATTCAAACTTCTGATTTCGAACACGTTATTTAAATTAATAATTAATTTCTTATTTTTCATAAAGTCAAGCACGATGTATTTGTACAATGCTCTATTTATAACGGCTATAAATCACGGGTGTGCCATCAAACAGAGTTTTTAAAATACGTGCTTGTAGTATGTAGATAATAGTGTACCTATATGTGGTACCGAGCGTTTCGAAAAATTAATATCATGATACCTGGTGGACAACTGTCTCGCATTGTGGAGATATAAAAGGCTATTTGACCTACATGTATACACGAGACATGCATATACAATACGGGTATAAAATGCGTGTCTGATATTATATTATACTATAGGTAAATTCACAAGACTTCATTTTATATAACCTTCCCAATTCAGGATAATAATTTATGGCCGGAGTGGGAATGTGTTAGTATAACTTACATTTTACACTCCTCTTCTCTGTCCACGTCATGGCGTCTGTGTCCAGTCTATCAACTGACCAGAACAAAAGGAACCCCGGGAAACCAAAACGAGGCAATCGGGTAGCTATGTATACGGTACCTGGCGGAAGTTTAACACTGAGTTAAAGAATAAATATCGAATCGACAGCTCGCATCGGCCACTCGTTAGCTATACCACGGTACAATTTTGAAATTACCTACACGAATGTGAAGATTTATAAAAAAAAATTAAGCATGAATTGATCATTTAAGAATTTTTAAAATGTTTGTTGCATTTTTATGGAAGTTGTGCAAAAATACACGCTCTGGGGGAAAATAGTTTATATCTTGTATTTTCATTTCCTTTTTGAATGCTTTATTTACAGGAAAGCCAGAAAATTCAATAAAGATGACTGTTCCAGTTGAAGTAGTATCTGGAAATTTATTACGTATTTCTGCTTCCTGGAACTCCGGATATCCGGAACCTTGGGGAAATATCACGTGGGGCAATACGAGAAACGGAAGTTCAGAAATAATCGATTTCAATAATGACACAATGCAGTTTTTTACAATTCAGAACAATACAGAGGACTGTCAAATTACATTACGCAGTTTTATAAGATTTACACCAACCATGAAAAACAATGATACAAATATAATAGCCCAAGCTACATTAAACGAAGATAGAAAGACGGCAAATACAGAACAAAATGTTGTTGCTATAGCAACGGAAACCATTTTAGTCGTTCCAGGTATAAAATTCTACTTTATTTTGCAATTTATTATCAAATTTTTTTATGTTATTGAATTATTATTGTTGTCCCCCCAGAAAGACTCATGTGTACCCCCAATTTTGATTTTCGATAATTTTGACATAGATATATTTGTTGTTATGTTTCAAATTTCAAAATTGGCTCTACATGTACAGAATGAAATTCACTTTCGGATGAATGAAAACATATTTTTCGTATTAGGTCAGTATATTTTGACAATTTTTGGGTAACTTTATTTGCAAATACGACTGTTTTTGCATTTTCCATGTGCACACAATTTGAGGAAATACCAGTTTTCCTGTCGGAATGTAAACAAATGTCTCAAAGTAAAGTTTAAATGAAAAAAAATACGGTGGTGAACAGTCAAACCTGCCTTAAAAGCCACCTCTATATAAGGGGCACCTGCTTATATAGGCCAGTATATTTGTATCCCAATTGTTCTTTATTCATATTATTTGAACCTGTATAAAAGACCACCTGCCCATAAAGACTACTTTTACTGGTTCCTTTGGGTGACCTTTATAGACAGGTCTGATTAGTTTCAACTATTCAACCACTGGGGAAGCTCAGTTGGTAGAGTGTTCGCTCCGTAAGTGGGAGGTCGTGGGTTCGAACCCCGGCCGGGTCTGACCCAAGACTTGAAAGTGGGTAGTGACTGTTCTTTCGCCAAGCACTCGGCATTACGAAATGAAAGTCACGGTTCTTTCGGATGGGAACTTAAAATAAACGAGGTCCCATGTCTTGGTAGGCTTGGCACGCTAAAGAACCCTGCTGTATAATGCCATCAGCGCAACGCACAGGCAAAATTTCTTCACCTTCCCCTATAGCTGGCGACGTCTCGATATAAGTGAAATATTCTTGACTGGGACGTTAAACACCATTACTACTACTACTACTACTCATCAGAATATATTTTACTTTCCATAGTTTCATGTTTCTTTCTTTCTTTCTTTCTTTCTTAAGTTTTATGTCACACGTGGAGGGTGTATCGAGCTAGGCAAGAGGTGCTGCTTACCCGACCTCACTAAAAACTAAGGTATACTCCCTCATGCAAAGTATTTCCTTAGGTTAATTTGGTAAAATATATTTTGGTCCATTGGGTAGCTTTTTAACATCTTCAAAATAAGTTTGGTTTCAAAATTTTGGTCCAAGCACTACTGATGAGGAATTGTATTCCGAAACGGCCGTCTAGTGCTGTAAAATTAAATATAATGTTAATAATGTGTATAATATGTAATTCTATAGTGGATTTTCACGTGTTTTGATTCGCCGTTTTCAAAGTGTTTCCTTTTGGCGATTGTGATATGAACATAGACGGGTTTGTTTGGGGTTGATCATCAACATTTAAGGTAATTTAATTTTTCTGTTTTAGAGGACCATTGTATTGAACATCCGGGGCTTGAAAATGATACATTGATATCACATCCGTACACGTGCACTAAGTTTGTACGCTGTTTACCCGAGAAGATAGTTGTGTTTGCATGTCCAACGGACACCTGTTTTACTGAGGAATCCGGCCAATGTGACTACCTCACTGACCTTCAAAACAAAGACGGAAGTAAACCGATAGATTAGGGATAAAGGGCAAAGAAATTTAGAAGTGCTGACTTTTCTGGACTTCAGGACTTTCACGTGATCTTAAGGTTCAGCGAATAGACCAAAGAAATTTAGGAGTACTGACTTTTCTGGACTGGAGGACTTTCACGTGCTTTAAAGGTTCAGCGAAGATGAAGTTTAGTAGAACACAGAAATATTAAAAAAAAAAATAAAAATGCTGGCTTTTCTGGACCAAAATGATTGGGTCAGATGGCTTGTGACACAAAATTACTAGGTGAATTATGTTTTGGTTTTGCAAAGAAATTAAAGAGTGTTGACTTTTCTGGACTGGAGGACTTTTACATGCTCTAAGGGTTCAGCAAAGATAAAGTTTAATAGAACACAGAAATATTTGAAAAGGAGAATGCTAGCTTTTCTGGACCAAAATGATTGGATCAGATGGCTCGTCACACAAAATTACAAGGTGAATTGTGTTTTGCAAAGACAAGAGTTTAATAGGCCATGCAGATATTTACAAAAGAGAATGCTAAGTTTTCTTGACCAAATTGATTAGGTCATATTGCTCGTCACACAAAATATATAATTGAATGACGAACGGTAGGTTTTCATTACTCACAGAGAACATTGCGTTACGAGTGCCATTCAGAAAGCTAAATACTAGCTTTAGTACGTGTACATGTCAAGCACTATTGTTGTTCTGTGAAGAAGGGGTTAAATAACTAGTAGATAAAAAAAGAGTTGATATAAGTGATGGTGTTAACGCCCCAGTCAAGAATCTTTTGTCTTATTATCAGTAGGAACGCCAAAGCCGCTGGCGTAGGGATTCATTAAAATTTGTGAACTTGCAAAAATGCGATAAAATTGGGCAAAAAATGGCGAACCTTTGAACGTGGCAAAATCGGGAATTGTGTTCAATATATCATCGGATGTTATGACCAAAGTTATAACATAAAAAAATCAGAATATATGAAACTCGTTCACAACTACTTTTAACAATTCCGGTTACATTTTAATATCTTAATTCAGAGATAAAAACGAGTCACTGACTAAAATTCAAAAAATTGTTCTTTACAAGATTCCTTCCCATTTATCACAACGCGTGTGCACCAGAATGATTTTTATATCAAAAGAAAGATCTTTTTGCAATGCACATTTTGATATATAATTCATCAAATAATTTTCTTTACACAAAAAGTGTCCAAGTTTTAAAGGTGAAAAAAAATCGCCGTCAGTCCGGATTCTTGGGTACGGGTCGGGTCCATTTTTCGTCTAATTTGACCTATAAATTTTGTAAGTACTGCTTCCTAGCTGTGTTCTATATTTAGTTTGGACACACAGAAGACGCAGAATGACATTTACGATTGAAATAAAGTAAGTTTAGGTTAAAATTATCATCTTTTTCGTCAGACTTTTTATAGAATTTGCCGGATTTTAGGGCCTACTTTCAGTCTCCATGTTAAAACTCTGCAATATGCCGCTTCGACCGTTCATTTCACAAACTAAAAATCCATACGACAACCACATGCGCAAAATCTATGTTGATTGACCACATACGGTGTATTATAAGTGTTAGTTGAATTGTGGAATTAATGGCAATAGATAAATCCGTTTATTTAGGATATGCGATTTGGGCCCCAGAGGCTTTCAGAAGGCCCTTCACTCAGTCACTTCTCATGATCAACTGTGGCAACCTTTGCCTTGTGAATTTCAATCATTACAAGCTGATATTAACAACCTGATCACTGACTCAGTAAAGTTGACACTGAATTATTCTTCCATATTAAGCTGACAAAGAAAGAGAGTGCATTTTACTTTGAAAACATACCCTGTACAAACACTAGCCTAACAGTCACTTTTTCACTCTTGATTGACCCCAACCCATGTTAAATTTCCTGCAGGTAAATGCAATAATATGATTTAACAAATACTTTAATATAACCATTAAGGTTTTGCTTAAACTATTAATGCTAGATAAGCTTTTGTCAAGTAAACCAGCACTTAAAAGTGAAGATATATACTATGTTCCAAAATTTAAATGTCTGGAAAATTTATACTGTCCCTGATTTAGTCAATTTGATTAAAATTTAAATTCTGATTTGCCTATAAACTATTTATGTTTAAATAACAAGAAATTATAAATTTGTTAAATAATTTAGCAAGAATATTTAACATTATTTGTTAATTTTGGTGTAGTCTAGTGTTTATATTTCAGATAGACTGAAATAATGTGCCTTTCATGGCCTATTAAAGATTTCCTTCTAGCTAAATTATTAAATCTCAGTTCCAGGAGAAATTTCTGTGTTTTTTGAAGACAGTTACTGCACTCACATACAATACTGAGATATTGGCTAAAACTTCAAGGAATATAGCCATTTGAGTCATGTAAGTTGATTTAAATACATGTTCATTCACATATGTTTACTTGAGCTTTCACATGTGCAGCTGAAAAGCTTACACTTGCAACATTCAAGTTCAATCAACCAACAACAAACCATAAAAACCACTGAAAAGTGAAAAACAAGAGGCAATGTCACTTAAATTGACAGTTTGAGACCACTGATTATAAATTCCCAAAAGCCATGTAAGATTAGAAGGTTAGTAATTGCACTCCTAATAAACTAAGAAGTCAACAAACACCTATTTAACTTGTCACATTTCACAATGCCCAATTCCCTTTGTTTTAAGTTTGCAGATAAAAGTAGAATGTGTATTTGCATATGGTATTCAAACTAACAAATGAGGAAAATAATTTCTAAACCCAAAACTGAAACAGTATATGACTGGCTAGTTAAATCTCAAATTTAAAATGCAACCAATAATAAATTAAATCTGTTTACTAAAATGCTACTTATGGATATATAGCCAGTTTTCAAAACCCATATGTTCAAATGGCATAGACTGCATACTCTATCATTGCTTCAAGACTGAAAGGAAGAGATATCATATGCTTACCACATATCATAAAAATAATTAAACTTCCAAATTGAATAGATGAACCATAAAAACACCAAAAAAGTTCAAGGTAAAACAATCTTCTTTTTCTCCTAAGGTATTGTTTTTGAAAATTTTGCAAAAGGGTGGTGACACTGGTGTTGACTTTTGAAACAGCTCCATACATGTGCAATGTGTGTATATAATATATTTTTACTGAATAAATGGTCACACACCCAATATACACACATGGGCAGCCAATGCAATAAGACAACAGATGTACTTGTTTCAATTTTTCTATAGCTAAGTCTGCTTATGCCCATTTCTGCCTGCACATTTTAAATATGTTAATACTTGATTTTGGTTATGGCAAGCAAAAACAACATCATGTCATCCATCAAACCTGATATCTGGTATACAGTATAACCTTTGTATAAAAATCACCCAGGGGACTGAGCAAAAGTGTAGACTTAATATAGAGGGTCACCTTAAACATGAATTGTTGATACTGGTATACAATGAGTGAAAATATACCTCTAAAATACTTTTTATAAATTTTGTTAAAATTATTTTATTATTATTTTTAAAAAAAATTATTTAGAATTAATTATAGAAAAAAATTGAAAAGTGCATTAAAATGGACTACATCTGATTACATGGTTAGAGTTGATCTTGACTAATGTCCTTGTTTCAAGAAGTAGGGTGTCACTATTAAAACAAAAGGTATAGTAAACATATTACCACTAAATAACAAAGACTAGTTACTAAGAATCCAATATTCTAAATAGGCTACAAGCATGTAATTTGCTTTATGCTAATATAGTTATTATAATAACCCTTCTGATCTAATGACTTCAGTCATTGACATGAGAATAAGGACTCACTTTATTCCTCATTTTTTTTACTTATTATATATACATTTTGCAACAGAAATCCATATATTAATTATATATTTCTAATCTTAAATGCATTAAGAATATATGAATTACAATGTACTTGGTTAATTTTTTTGCTAAAATTATTAAAAAAATTAAAATAAAGTTGATTGAAAAAGTGGACTTTATACACAAAGTGAGTAGTCATTTGGGACTGTAAAAGGTGGTCTTTATTCACATTAGACAGGTGGAATATATATGGAAGGTCATTATATAGTAAATCCGTTGGGGATACTTCATACTGGTTGCTATAGACAGGTGGTCTTTATAGCAGGTTATACTGTTTTGCAAAATTTATTTTAAAACTCATTTGTTATTTACTCTGAATTAGGATAGTGGTTCTTTATTATAATATTAATGTGAACATTCGGTTTACATATGTAAGTTATTTAAAGATTCAGTCTGCATGGTGGTAATTGGATAAATGACTCCTTGGAGAATATACTGGTTGCATTGATTGTGAAGGTAATCTTGTGACTTATGGTGTTTCAAAATATGCTCTTCTGAACATCTCTCTCTCCCTCTCTCTCTCTCTCTCTCTCTCTCTCTCTCTCTCTCTCTCTCTCTCTCACACACACACACACACACACACAGAGAGAGAGAGTGCGAAAATTCAATAAAAGAGAGACAACTCTTGATAGCGTATGCATAAAGGTTTGACATGTAGGTAACCGATCAGTGTTTCGATTATATTACTTTGTCTAAGGATTTTTATTGAAAACTTGCGAACTTGGTGATTTGAACATGTGACTTAATGATTCTCCAAACCGGTATCGCGTGAATATAATTTAAACTCGTTGCAATGTCATTTCCAACTTCACATTCGTACACCGATCATCGCGGGGGCAGCCATATTTGTTTACATTGACAACCAAATGTACCATCCAGATTTTCGCTGTTTTAAGATATTTACACCTGATGCACCAGAAAGATTTTAGATTGAATTTAATTTTGGATGTGTTATTGTATGTTTTACAAAATATCGAGTGATAATTTTCTTTACACAAAAAGTGTCCAAGTTTTAAAGATTGACAAAAAATTCCTAGGGTTTCTGTTGCGACATCAGTTGGCGTCAAGAAATCGAATATTTTGTGTGAATAATAATGTTATATCAAATTTAAACCCAAATTCTAAAATATTGGTTATTCTGGCATATAATCCACTGGTGCACGGCGCTGAACTATATTTTATAATGTTTTATCGTTAGTTTAAACACGGGGGACTTTTTCGGCCATCAGACACTTGTCAAAAAGTAATCCCAATTTTCAAAACGGCGGAAGGATAAAAAATTGTAAAACCGAAACACAATTCTCGGAAAAAGCCGGGTTGGCGTTCTTCCTGTTACCAACTGTTTAAACAGGGAAACGTTCAATTAATGACTGCTGTCTTTTCTGAACCGAAATGAATTGGCCGCATCAATAAATTCGAAATTACACAAAAATATTTAGACAAAGTATATAGTTTCATGAGAGAATTTGATCATTTTAACATGACGCGCGTCAGAAGAATACCCTAGCGTACAATGGAATACTAGTAATTCTTTTCGGGTGACCCTCTATAAATATGCAACAAATTGGATTGAGTAGAGGTGTTTAACATCCTGCTCAAAACTATTTCACTTCGCCAGCTTTAAGCGGAAATTTATCCTGTATGTTGCGCTGATGGCATTATACAACAGGGTTCTTTATCGTGCCTTTGGTACACGTTTATTTGAAGTTCCCATCCGAAAGAACGGCCATGGCTTGGCGAAAAAACATTATCACAAATTTTCATTTTTTATTTTTGAATTTTCTTATTTAAAGCATATGCCAGTTGAACAGATAATCGTAATAAAAGATAAAACGTATAGTAAAGACATAGCGGTACTATACTTAATTGATGTTAAATACCCCTACTTTAATGAGGAACGGAAATAACTGAAATTTCGGCATTTGGAAATGGAAACCACGGGTCTAAAACCCGATGTTCAGCGTCGCTGTAGGCATGGCACACTAAAATGCCCTGAATTCACCGCAAAGATAAAAAATTATGTCACTTCGTTAAAAGCTGGTGACGTTCCGATATAAAAGCGATATTCTTGACTAGGCCAAAAACTCATCGAAGCGATCAATCTTTCAAACGACACAGATAGTTAAGTTCTGTAAACCGTGTGAAATCGTCCTTGACCTTTGCTTTGTTGACTTGCTTTATACATAACGAGACAGTGTGGTTGATTGCTGTATATTTAGAAATCTTATTTTAGACAAAATATCATCCCTTTAGTCTTATCTTGCAGTACACTTTGAGGAATTAGGTTAGGTGATTGGTTTCTGCTCTGTAAGTCTTGAGATAAAAACTCCAATCTAATGTCACAATGTGTGAACACGTTTTTATGTTTTATCAATTAAATTTGTTCTATTTTCAAATCGCAGTAATGCTTCGCACCTTGCAGTTTTTATTCTGAACTGAACACTTTTCAGAAGATAATAACAGTCAAATCTGTCTTTAAAGGTCACCCAAGGGAACCTTGGCCTTTTTGGGCAGGTGGACTTTATATACAGGTTCAAATAATATGAATAAAGAACAATTGGGATACAATTCTCCTGGCCTTTACAGGCAGGTAGCCCGGTCTTTAAAGCAGCTTGGACTGTACATATTATACATGAAAGCGAAACAGCGGCTCATCTCGGCCCCTTGTTAGCCAAACATCAATCGTTGCTAAATATATTTCGACCACTTTTTCGTTACTCGTTATTCATATCTCGGTCATTCTTTTGCTCGTTGTTAAACTTTCGACAAGTCTATACTGTATTACGAGGGCGAGTAAAAAGAATAACCAGTTTATAACTGATTTCCGGTTGTGATCAACCTCTTCGGTTTTTTTTAATATAATTGTTCTCTAGTGTGATGCACAAACACTAAATGTGTTCAAGTGTCATCAGTCAAGAACTGAAAAAAACAGGGTTCTTCCCAATGGAGCCATTTCTCAACTGTATTTACGACTTTTTCGTGAGACCGGAAATGACGTCCATTTTTTCAATGGGTTTCGCTGCTGTACCACGTGATACCCTCTAATGTTTGTGCTGAACACTTATTTCCAATGGATATGGAATCGCATAATTATAAGACGAAGTTTTTTTTTCGTGAAAACGACGTCATTCCGGGACTTTGTGACGTTAACGTTATTCAAAACGTTCCGCACAAACGTTAAGAGGTATTCATCACGTGGTACAGCGGCAAACCCCATCTGGGAACAGGAGGAAGTTGCAAGAAGCTAGGTTAACCGAATCAATATTCATACCCGTTTCGCTCTACAGCGTCCATTGCCTTTGCATCACTAGCATTGATGACTCGATACACGTTCAATTTGGTATCCGGGTATAACATGTGTCTTAAACAAGGCACAGAAATCATGGCCGTATCAGACAATCGGAAATTGGATAGGCTGAATAATTTTTGACTCACCCTCACATGTAAAACTTTAATTAAATACTCAAGTATTTAAAAATGCAATACCGACCACCTTTATATAATGACCACCTGTCTTCAATAAAGATATCTGATATATACTGATATCGTACCCATAAGTTCCAGAATGGCGTTGGAAATCAACGACTTACGGTTAGTGTTTTGACACACTTCCTCAGAAAATAGGATCTGACAGGATTGGTTCTCTGGAGACTCTTTAGATCGCTAGTTCACCAAATGTCCTTATTTCGTACATTTTTCTGTTCTTTCTATCTTTCATTGGTACAAATTTAATAATGACTATGTTTTTTTTTATTTGAACCATTTATTTGTGTAATATAATTACAATCTTTTCAGGTTTTTTAGTATAAAAGAAACCCCGAAAAAGAATCTTCTGATCCAAATGAAGCAGTATTGATTGGATCGGTCATTTCAACCCGTACCCAAATACTATCGCCAACATTGTAATTTACAACCGTGGCTATACTGCATGAAATATAACGCGCCAATTGACCATCGCATGTACAATGGTTTAATGGTACACCGTCCTTTACAAGAGATGTATGTATATAATCGCCAGCATCACACATCAAGTTGTAGAAGAACACATATATACCAGCGGTATTACAACTAAAAACTCCTGTTGAAGTATGGTAACAATTTCCAAAATTTACATCTGTTTTAGAAAATCGAAGTGTTTGGTGAACGCGTACATTTGTTCTGTCGACAAGGGAGCTTGTAAAAAATGCAACCCTGGGAGCATCTACAAATAAAAAATAAAATGAAAAGATATTTTTCATAAGAACTGAATTCTATTTCATCATCTCAATTTAAACTGGAGATAAGCAATAAAATACATGGTTAAATCCGTACCACTTCCCTACGATATATAGGCCTGAAGCTCCAGTGTCCATCTAAAGTCGGAGTTTTTATTATCGGCAGTTCAAATATATTTCAATGTCTTGGTCGTTTTATCTTTAACTCGTATTTATTACTCTTCATTCTAACATGACCTGCGTTTTCCTTCATATGAAACATAAAGAGAGCCAGCCGTGGTATAACAATCGATATATATACCCATCGCTGTTCCGTACTCTCTTGCTTATCTTATGACGTCATGCTATGTGTCGCGAACAATGGTTATGGCATAATTTTCATTCATAAAATCATTTATTTCAATGGAGGTAATCTCAAAAGCCGAATTGTATCAATAGACCTTTTTGCAAATAGATAATAAAATGTACTTCCGAAGAAGGAGTTCGCAATGTTTATTTCAATCATTTTATCTTAGTCATGTTAGAATTGAAATGATCAATATTTAACTGTGGTATATAGTCAAATAATACACGAGCCGTCATTAACATGCGGTGTATATATCACTTGGCAAACCACCTCGTGATATATTCTTCCGCATGTGAACTCCGGTCCGTGTATTATTCAACGATATACCACGGGTAAATGTTGATTATTTCAAAAGGATAAACTTAAACACTAGTAAATCGGATACTAGGATATACTAATATTTTGACATATGTTTATTGATTGGTTAATTTCATAATCATTTCGTCCCTGTTGCAGTCGTGGTTGATCGCAAATTAAGGAAGGGTGTTTTCTTGGCGTGGACTTTACTAGTATATGCTCGGCGTCAGTATAAAGGACAGAGTGATTTGCGGCGTTCAAACAAATGGGTGAAATGCGTATGCGCCATTTTAGCGTACTTTTCCGCCACAACCTATTTGCGCCAGTATATCATTTCCGCCACCATCTTTTAAAAAACCCTTAGTCCTGTTGCGCCAATATGATACCCAACTGTCTTTATTGGGAGTGCGATGGAGATATATAGAAACAATACTTATGGCATCCAGCCTCTTTTATCCGGGCTAGGGACATATAGATAAAATCCACAAATAATTTAAAAACACTTCACATAAAATTAAATCTTTCAGGACGTTAATATACAATCAACGATCATATCAATAGATGGAACTTATAGCTTATCACACAGACACGAAGTCTTGGCAACTGCTTTCACCATATTTATGACAGAAAAGTACTCTTTCTCAGTGTTGTGCCGATCCTGACAGCAGCTGTATTTGTACTTATAAAGACCTTCAGATTTTGGCGAAATTAAAACACCAGAAATTTAGTTTACTGGCGGAAATACCTCTAAAAATATGTAATTGACGCAAAAGGACGCTTTCCAACAAGGTGAACTAACAAAATTGCTATTACGGCGTTAAAATGGATAATGGTTCAATAAAGTCCAAAAGTGTCTTAACTTATCATTGTTTAAAAGTATGCTTATGAAAAATTTTACTGTGTCATTTTACAAAAAATTCTTGACACAGGAATATTGCAAGCCTAGGCTTATCAAGGCCCTCAGGAAATTTATGGCCGTCATCACAATACTATTAATAAGTTTGATGTCTCTGTGTCCAGGATTGCCCTGGATATATTTGGCATCCCATAGTTCCATGTTCCTTTCTCTCATTTTTGATTACACACGTAGCGAGAGTAGCTAGCTAAACGGAAGGTGCTTAGCCTTCCGGAGCACCTGGCCTCAATTCCCTGGTGGAAGTTCAGGTGTTAAACCTAACTTATCAGCTTCAAGGTTTTACTTTACTTTTAAGTTTTGTTTCGGATATGGATCAGTATCTTTGTTTTTGATATATTTGTAATTTCATACATTAGATTAACAAAAACAGTGCATTATACTATTATCCAGAATATAACATACATCGATGACCTATTGGGTTGAACTTACAACGCATAAAGACCTTAGGTATACAGGGTAAATTGCCAGTAATGATATGTAACAATGAAAATGTATAGCTGCCTACCTATTCCAACCAACGTTCGTGGCAACTTGAACAAACTCTTTTCTGGTAAGTTTCCTTTCGAAGATTCAAACTTATCATATTTCTGAGTCATGTATGGTATCGGGTTAGTGTTGTTATTTCGGAACCTTTCTGAAGTCTTCGGTTGACCATTTGTTTTTATAGTGTTCTTTGTACCTTTTTTGAGATGCTTCTTTAATTCCATATCGGTTTTCTCTAATTTTGCCCTTAACTCTGCATTCTGTAACTCTGCATTCTCAATAGTTCTTGCCAAATGTTCAATTTTCAAATTTCCTTCCTGAATTTCATTTCTCAACGACTGTTCCAATGCTTTAAACTTCGCTTGTAGATCAGATTTGAATTTCATCATTTCGTTTTTCAGTTCCAAAAACTCATCATGGGAAACAATCACGTTGTTCCCCTCAACAACGGCCATGATCACACAGCTAATGCTTATTACTAAAGAATATGGCGATAGCATTGTCTCGACAGTGTTTTGAATAAATGAGAGTATTCCAAAGATTATATGTTATGTATTATATATGTACCTGATAACGAACTATTTTAAATTACCAATTTATCATATCTTCAACCAATGATTGTACATTATGAAAAGCAGACGACATCGGTAGTGCAAACTAAATGTACAGGTCCATCCGGAAAGTTTGGACATCCCCTTCTATAACCTTTGTAAAAGAGCAATTTTGGTGGTCGTAGTACTTGGTGTTTTGTTAACTTATATTTGTTGAAAAGACTTTTTTTATATTCTACCTAGAATGCGATTTAAATGGCATTTTGATAAAATTTTCAATTTTAGTTTTTAGTGAACAGTGAGTGATAAAAAAAATGAAAATATTTGGAAAAAATCCTATTTCTTCAAATATGACTTAATAAAAAGAAAATACTGGAAACGACTTTAAGCACTTAGTTCCAAGTGATTATTAAACAATTTCAAAGTAAAATATGTCATTTTATCTGTTAAAATTCCTTCTGTATTGAAAATACCAAAATATTTAGAAATACGGTAAAATTGGATTTTTAGTTAGTGTATCTAACGATTATTTACTTTTCGCATAACGTTCATTTCCTACTGCAAAAAGATGTTTTATAGTATTATTTGACGTAGAAAAAACATTTTTACTTATGTTGTGGAATATATAAAGGAAGATAACAGTGTATTTTACAATTTTATTTTGTCCAAGTCACATCGATTAGATCTAGTAGTATGTCACATATAACTAACTATTAAACAAATTGATAAAGCGTGTCAAAAATTGTTACAACAAACAAATTTGTATCTAATTATGAATCACTTTTATGGGGTGCCCAAACTCTAGATTGACCTGTATGTTTATGTTATATACCGGGCAAAACCGATTAGTTAAGTTTAGTCATGGTGTTTAACGTCCAAGTCAAGAATATTTCACTTATATCGAGACGTCGCGAGCTACAGGCGAAGGTGCAGAAATTTTGCCCCTGCGTTGCGCTGATGGCATTATACAGCAGGGCTCTTTATCGTGCAAAGCCTACGGTGACACGGGACCTTATTTATTTTAAGTTCCCATCCGAAAGAACTACCGTGACTTTCATTTCGTAAAGCCGAGTGCTTGGCGAAAGAACAGTCATTACCCACATTCAAGTCTTGAGTCAGACCCGGTCTGGGCTCGAACCCACGACGTCCCTCTTCGGAGCGCGCATTCTTCTAACGGAGCTACCACAGTAGTTGAAAACCGATGAAAAAAAAAGAAGTCTTGATCATACCAGTTCAAACGGTGTCGATTATGTTTCAAACATCGACGTACGTAGAAAAAGTAAATGACATTTTTTAGATAAAGGGTTAACAACTGTTCAAAATAAAATGTCAATAACTTCACGTTACTTAGCCGTTTAAAAACTTACTAACATCGATCCTATATAAACAAATCTCGAGTCCCAAGATGACATTTTTGCAACGATCGAAAGGACCCAAAACAGGGTACTAGATTAGTAACTGTTGCAAGCACAATGGCAAAAGTCATATATGGACTGAATTTGTAACCGATTGGTTATACAAAATGTGTATACATTACAACTTAGGGTACAACATTTTTAACAAAACAATAGGCAATTCATCCTAAAAACATTACAGGTTTCAATGAAATAACCTTTTTTAATTTTATTTTTTAAATCACTATGGTAATTAACTCAAACATTGATTCATTTCTATAATAGATGAACATACTCGAATTCACAAATGGTAAAAAAAAAACTGCCACCTCACTTGGTGACGTCTCAATATAAGTGAATATTTTTGACTCGGATGTAAAACTGCATTCAGTATTCAACAGTTATGTCTGATGACGTCTTGTAGCTTGATTTTTTGGGCACTTTTGTTTTCAAACTTCGTAAGGACCTATCTTTAACCCAATTGTAGTTTTGTTACATATATTTGTTGCAAAGGAGGTGTTTACCCCTCCGGAGCATTCGAAAGCTTCCCTGGTGGAATTTCACGTGTCTTACCTGACATGTCAGTTCCAAAGTTTTTACTTTGCTTCTTGATTGTGATTCGGACAGGGACAAGTATGATTGCTTTTGATTGCATGTTCTGAAAAACACATGTTTTGGATACATTTCATTTTTTTATATTTTAAAATGATATAATTCTTATAAAATTTAGTTCACCATTTTTCAAAATATATATTTTCAAAAAAAAAAAAATTTGATTTTTGATACTGTAAATTTCAAGACAATACTCACGTATACAATAATAATAATAATAATAATAATAATAATTCATAATTCCAAGATGTAACATCAGTAAGCTTTATTTATATTGTAATACAACAAATAAAAAAGAGATCGAGTTACATTTACGTATTGACCTTTCCTGGGGACTTGTGCGAAGAGAGTTTTTTCCGCCAGTGAAAATGTCCGAATGATAGTTTTCACCAGTGATATAGTTAAACTAAATTAATCCGGTGTGCGAAGAGAGTTTTTTTCGCCAGTGAAAATGTCCGAATGATAGTTTTGACTAGTTATTTAGTTACAAACGAAATTAATCCGTTGTACCAAGAGAGGTTTTGTCCGCCAGTGAAATTATTCTGAAGGATAGTTTTCACAAGTGATATAGTTTCAAACGGAAATTATCCGTTGTGCTAGAGAGTGTTTTGTTTCGCCAGTAAAATTGTTACGAAGGACAATTTTCACTGGCGATTTAGCTACAAACGCAATAAACCATCTGTGATTACTACGCTTTAATTTAAAAAAACAACAACAAAAAATAACGTGTAATCTGGAACCATTACCCGTCGAAACAAATCTACTACATTATTGTCTGGGCAGTTAAGTGTCTGAACTGAAGAAGAAGACTCCATTTGTTCCAAGAAGAAATTGTAACGCAAATATCCGAAAGAAAACCATAATAATGTATTTTGAACATCATATGGCATTATAGCGTTAAATATATGTAAAGACTATTATGTTGTTTTCTTGTTTTTAATCGAAATCTGAAAAAGATATGTGTTGCCGTTAGACGCCATATTTTGAACATTATTCTGTGGGCCTTCATTGTTTATCCAAAGGTATACTTCACAATAGTGTATTGTGTTTAACTGTTGGGTTGAGTAATGGTGTTTAACGTCCCAGTCAAGAATATTTTACTTATATCGAGACGTCGCCAGCTATAGGCGAAGGTGCAAAAAGTTTGCCTGTGCGTTGCGCTGATGGCATTATACAACAGGATTATTTTGCGTGCTAAGCCCACCGTGACACGGGACCTCGTTTATTGTAAGTTCCCGTCCGAAAGAACCGTGACTTTAATTTCATAATGCCGAGTGCTTGGCGAAAGAACAGTCACTATCCACTTTCAAGTCTTAGGTCAGACCCGGCCGGGGATCAAACCCACGACCTTCCACTTACGGAGCGAGCACTCTACCAACTGAACTACCGCAGTGGCTGTGTTTAACTTTTGAGGATAGTATACTAATGTAAAGGTGAAACAATATAAAAACTGAAGCCAAGTTATGAACATGTCTAATAAATATCATGTGATGTGCTAATTGTAGATCCTCAAGTCCAGAATCTAATCAAAAACAAACATACTAATCCATGTCCGAATCACAATCCAGAGGCAAAGTAAAAAACTTTTGAACTGACAAGTTAGTTTAGACACGTGAACTTCAATCAGGGAAGTGAGGCCGAGTGCTCCGGAACGTTAAGCCATTACCTTACAACAACATGATAAACAGAAAACGTAACAGTCAAAATCAAACAAAAATATATTGGTCGATGTACAAACCATGATTCAATAGCAAAAAAAAAAAAAAAAAAAAAAACAAAAAAACAGTAAAATATGCATGTACTTCAAACATAGAACCTAGCATTTGGTTCTTATAAAAACGTACTAAATGCAGTGAAGATATCAACCTCTTTACCTTTTTATACTGTAAACGTTTATATTTTCGCAGTTAACTTGTTTTCGCTGATTTTGCAGTCATTTGTTTTGCACGAAAAATAAAACCAAGCGAAAATTATATTACGTTTATTTTGTTATTGAGCATATTTAATAACTTAATGTTATATACATAGAGTTACAGTATTCAAAAATATTTTATTTTTGTCTTTAATCAAACATAAATATACTTATTCATGTTCAAACCACGTTCTCAAAGCAAACTAAAAGCTTTTAAAAAGGAAAAATGAATTTAAACACGTGAACTGTCACCAAGAAAGACAGTCCGAGTGCTCCAGAGGGTTAGCGCCACCTGTGTAACTAATTATTAACTATAATGATGATAATATGAAGTCTTGACTATATAATATTTTGACAAGTTTTCTAAAATTAACAATGAACGTTTACACAAGAGCACGCAAAAATGAACTATTAAAATAAACTGCAAAGTTTAGGATTCTTAATAGACAGACCTCAATCTACATATCTACATGTGGAAATAATTGATTTGTCGAAGGTCTTCTCTACATATTTTACAACGTTCTTCATAAATAATTCATTCAAATAAAGATGATGCTTAGTTAGTACCCTTTGGTATATTGAATTTTTTGTTGGAAAATTATATTACCAAACACAACAAATAAGTTGTCTATAAAAATTTAAACATTTTGTGATGATATCTTCGGTATGTTTTGGTTTGGAATCAACGTGATAAAATCTAAAACAAACATATTGATCTACATTTTTATCCAAATAACAATGCCAAAGCAAATAAAAAGATTACATAGTTATATATTAGGAATATGATGTATACTTATTAGTGAAAAAAACAAACAGACGCTTAGTAATATGTAACTATAATGAATATCGTAAAAAGAAATCAGAAGATACAAGATGTTCTTGAAAAATGCGAATCACAACAATAAAAACATCAGATTACAATATACACAAAAAATATCTAATAATAAAAAATTGATTAAACAAAAATGTCAAAAAAGTAGATACTGGAATTTGAAACTAAAATATCAATACTTTGCTATGGATATACATATAAAATAAAATGGATAGCAAAATATATTATTTACAAAACAAGCTATAGGTGCAGTAAACGTGGTTATTTTCGTGTTTTAGAATTGTTCGCTATTTAAAATAAAAATGAAAATAGCGAACCCCCCCCCCCCCCCTCCGCCTTGTGAAAAATGCAGAAAGTTATGTTTCATATGCTACACATTTCAAGAAGGGTAAACCCAAATAACAAAACAATAACCTAACGAAAAGCCAACGATACGATTTTGCTAAAATAACATTTACATTTATAAAAAATAAAAACCACATTTAATCTGCAGATACAATATTCCAACGCCGGATTAAAAAAATAAAAACATGTTTTATAAATAATTGTGATTTGTGAGAAACCAATTTTATCAATTTTGAGATGCATAATCACTGGACTATCAATTATAATTTTTTCCGTAGCTTTTACATTCTTTTCTTAGTTTCTGAAAAAAATAAAAACAAAACATGTACAAAGGCAACTTCAATTTAGTAGGCCTAGGGTTATCAGGGCCCTTAAAAGTTTTATGGTCATCATCACTGTATTGTTGATAGGTTTGATGATTGCCCAGGATACATTTGATGTCCCATACTTCCATGTTGTTCATTTCACTTAATTTGATTACACACGTGGCGGTTGTAGGTAGCTTAACAGGATGTGTTCACCCTTCCGGAGTATTCGGCATGACTATCCTGGTGGAAGTTCACGTGTTCAACCTAACTTGTCAGTTTCAAACTTTTTACTTTGCTTCTGGATTGTGATTCGGACATGGATTAGTATGTTTGTTTTTGACTGTTTAAGTAAAAATAAAACACAAATAAACCAATAACCGGTACCTATCTGACCAATAAACATTGTTTGCTGAAAAGCTTTTACAATAGTAATTTGTTTCATCAAAAATAGAATATAAAGTATTGAGTGAAAAAGGGTTTTATGCAATGACTCGATCCACGAAGTAAATGATTATTACTAAACCAGTTTCAATTTTGCAGCACTAGACGGCTGTTTTGAAAAACAATTCCTTATTAGTAGCTCGGACCAACATTGTGGACATTCAAAATTATAAGAAGTTAATAATTGATTTGTACCTGTGTAAAACAATTTTTTGTATGACCCAAAGTTGTTGCATTTTTATAATATAATGAACGTTTGTTGCCAATTTATTCTTTATTACACACGTGGCGGATGTAGCTAGCTAAACAGGAGGTGCACCCCTTTCCAGAGCGAGCGGCCTCGCTTCCCTGGTGGAAGCTCACGTGTCACTTGTCAGTTTCAAAGTTTTCACTTTGCTTCTGGAATGTGATTCGGACATAGATCAGCATGTTTTCTTTGATTATTCAAAACGATCATATAAAATTAGCTCATTGTCATAATGTTAAAAAAGTTTGATATTCAGTCTTACAAGACACAGGATATATATGCTGAACGCAAAACGCCATAGAAATGTATCTAGCAGTGCCTTTTTATTTACACTCAAAGTGTTTTGTATGATAAAAATACCCCCTTATGATGTAGCATTTATTATAAAAATATAAACCTCAAATAACTACTTACTCTTTGTACTGTTTTGCTGTTTGTCTTGGAATGTTTAATCGCATCTGAAATAATATAGAAACATTCCTCTCTGAATAACATTACAGGTCTGTCGAAAGTTAAATATATCTTCATATAATATTAAACCGGTTTTTTTTAATAGATGCTATGGATTATTTTTATATCCCCGCTTAAAAAGTGGGGGGTATATAGTGATAGGGGTGTCCGTCCGTCCTTCCTTTACACCTTAGGGTACCTATCTCTTATCCGCAACTCCTCCTAAACCCTTCAATGGATTTTCATGAAACTTTTACACAATCTTTGTGATATAATGTAGATGTGCAACTCCTATTTAAAAATTTGATCCGATGGATTTTTGGGAGCGGGGGGTATTTTTTGTGAGCTTGTGGCTCACAGTTTTTCTAGTTTTTAATATTTCGATTTCATTTAACAGATTTTTGGCAAACATTTAACAGATATTTTCTCATATTGTTTATGTTTTTGTTTGTTTGAGAACTATGAAGTAAAAGTCATCATCTCTTAAAACCATTTTCGCTTCATAGATGAACTGTTTAGGGTATCATTACGTTAATATCAATTAATGTAACAGCATAATTCCTTGCGACTATACTGTAGCCTATCAATAGGGCATGTCTATCAAAGAACAAGATGGGCAAAAGCACTGAAAAACAACGGGTAAAAAATATAAATATGACAGTTATATATGAGAGGTAAAAACTTTTTTTTTTAAATTTAAGAGACTGTGTCTATTCAAACGTAGAATATTAAAAATTGATAATGACATTGTAAATAAACATGTTTGTGACTACCACCAATAAAAATGAAAATAATAAAAGGTTATAAACGAGAACAGCAAACAAGACCAGAAAGGACAGATGCATATTTGAATCTATGTTCCCTTCACAAAATTTTGATTACACACGTGACGGGTGTAGCTAGCTAAACAAGAGGTGCTTACCCTTCCGGAGCACCCGACCTCAATTCCCTGGTGAAAGTTCTAGTGTCCAACCTGACTTGTCAGTTCCAAAGTTTTATTTTGCTTCTGGATTGTGATTCGGACATGGTAAAGTATGTTTGTTTTTGTTTATTGAACATTTGACTTTTGGCTCTAGACGATTAATTTTAATGACAAAATAAAATGCGTCTAGGTGTGCTGTTATAAAATTCTTAGCGACCAAAATCACACACTTGCTTTAAAACTGATGATCCATAAATATACGCGTATTTTTTATCATCAAAAAGAGTATGGGAAAGTTACAAAAGATTAAAGTATAGCTATAAAAAAGATTGTTAAAGATTTGAGTGGAAAATTACTTACCATGTTCCCCGAGGAACGCATATCCTGCCACAAATTACTTCTTGATGTAGTGGGCGTGCTCCTTTCTGTATAAAAATAGAATGATAGAATATAAAATATACAATTTGTATGTTGTGTTTGGTTACTTCATTTTTTTATTTTCATAGTGGATTTGTACAACTGTAGACAATTCACCATCGAATGACTACGAGTTTTAAAATACATGAAATATGGGTGTACCCTAACTAAAAAACTAACTGAAAAGGCAAAAAGAACTTATGACCGTATGTAAACATTTACATTTGTTACTTTATTTTTTATTTAATAAGTAGATTTGTACAACTGTAGACAATTCACCATCGAATGACTACGAGTTTTAAAATACATGAAATATGGGTGTACCCTAACTAAAAAACTAACTGAAAAGGCAAAAAGAACTTATGACCGTATGTAAACATTTACATTTGTTACTTTATTTTTTATTTAATAAGTAGATTTGTACAACTGTAGACAATTCACCATCGAATGACTACGAGTTTTAAAATACATGAAATATGGGTGTACCCTAACTAAAAAACTAACTGAAAAGGCAAAAAGAACTTATGACCGTATGTAAACATTTACATTAATGGTTAAAGGATTACTTAACCTAATTTGTGTCAACCAACTTGATACAAACAGCAGCTCAGACAACTACATATTTGAATCAAGGTATTTATTTTATAGTCAATTAAATATACTTGGAAAAGTTCAAGAACAAATTTGTAATGTCACTGTCGGAACTGTTTGACATGTTGCTTCTCCTCAGAATAAAGGAATGAAACAAAACAGAAACAGAATATAACAAAATTTAAAAATAATCTCAAATGAGTTAAGTAATAGAAAAATCAGTTAATATCAATTGATACTGCCAAATTACTGCTAGTATTGCGTGTTAAGTCAAAAGTGAAATTGTTACTTCACGTGACCTGCAGATTTTGATTTTACATTTGAGAAACAACTATACAGTCAAACCTGTTCATAAAGGCTACTTAAGAGAATCAGTAAAAGTGGCCTCTATGGACAGATGACCTTTATAAACAGATTCAAATAATATGAATAAAGAATAATTGGGATACAATTATACTGGTCTTTGTAAGCAGGTGGCCCTTATATAGAGGTGATCTTTAAGACAGGTTGGAGTGCATGTTAAATGGTTTCATTTTTTACAATTATAACCCACAAGCATGTAGAAAGATGTATTTTCCCTGCTACTCACCATCTTCGAAATCCGACATGTACATCCATTTACCACCACGGTAGAATAACCAGTCGTTGGTATATCTCTTTATGTGATTGGGTCTACTAAAATAATTTAAATTTTAATAGAAATGAGGTAAAACATGAAACAGTTAAAGTTTGTTTCTTCAAGTATCAAGAACCTTTTTAATTCATTATTATACGAGTTTATTGTTGAGTTGAGTGATGGTGTTTAATGTCCCAGTCAAGCATATTTTACTTATATCGAGACATTGTGAACTATAGGCGAAGGTACAGAAATGTTGACTGTGCGTTGCTATGACGCATTATACAGCAGGGTTCTTTAGCGTGCCAAGCCCACCGTGACACGGGACTTATTTTAAGTTCCAATCGAAAAGAATTGTGACTTTCATTTCGTAATGCCGAGTATTTGGCGAAGAGACAGTCACTACCCACTTTCAAGTCTTGGGTAAGACCCGGTCGAGGTTTGAACCTACGACCTCCCACGTACGGAGCAAACACTCTACCAACTGAGCTACGGTAGTGGTACGAGTGTATAGTAATTGTCCGCAAAACATTTTCAGTATGCATGTATGTTATCATCACAATAATGTTCTGTAGGAACACTCTGTGGCAGTGATATACTCTTCATATCCATAAAAAATCAAATTAAATTGAATAAATACGCAAAACCACACATTTGTGGTTTTCTGACGTAGCTGATCGCACGAGTTTATTGTGAGGACGGATACATTACACGAGTGCGCCCTGTGCACGAGTGTAATGTATGCGTTCGCACAATAAACGAGAATAAACACAATAAACTGACAATACTTATGTATTGTTATTATTGAATGATCATGGTGTATATCCGTTGTTGCTGTCTATTGATATGTATATATACATGTATTATATATGTAAAATTATAGAATGTATCATTATGTACCTTTCTATGCCAATAAACATAAACATTATAAATATTTAAGATTGATAAATTGATTTATGAAAGTTAGAAATTACAAAAATAAAATAACAATAATTATCCATATTTGATGCAAATACGTATTCTATTACATAAAAGTTATGTACATTTTCTATTACTGAATAGTTTTTAAATCATGGTAGCAAAATGATAACACAATTTTAGGCATCTTGTTATTCATTTATTAAATTTGAATAAAAATGTGTTGGAAATTTGATGTCGTCTTATAATCAATCGATGGTAGAGTGGTTAAAAGCGCAGGACATAATATCACTGTTGTTTTCGAATTTATGTGGGCAGACACTATTTTGAAAAGGTTTGTTTTGAAGGAAGATATTTTCTGTGGTTAAGCAAGTTTTTCCCACCATTCTAGAACCGAATGTTTGACAATAAGGTTCATTTTGAAATTACTTAACTTGTCAGTTCCAAAGTTTTTACTTTGCTTGTGGATTGTGATTCGGACATGGATTAGTATGTTTGTTTTTGATTTGACTCCTTTGTAATACAATAATACTATGCTGAAGATTTAAAAGGATACTAACCTCTGAACCGAGTTGTTGTTTTGTCGTTTTTTGCCTTTTTGTCTTAGATACAGTATAATGACCAACAAGATTACCAGGAAGATTAAGATGATCAGCGACGTTGATGTTCCAATAATAGCCGCCGCAAACGTATAATCTATAAGATAGAGAATTTTCACAAATTCAAGCATAATTAAAAACATGCTCATTTATCATCTACATATTTTACCTATATAAAACCTACAACCTGTAAAAAAATAAAGTTGAAGCAATGTCTCGGGTAATGTATTATCACTAAGCCTTGTGATTAACATAACATGAGACTTTAAAAGTAAAATACATACCGAAAACGTGGCTAGCAACATGAGTTATGTAAACCGAATCCCCGTTGCGATTGATGTTGTCGTTGTAGTTGTTGAATGTTACTTAACGTCGCATCAGCAATTTTTCAGCTATTCGCGACGAGATCTTATTTATTAATCTCTATGGATTAATTTCTGAACAAGTTCGTGCGTGCATGTGAAGTACGAGTGTGTTTTATGGTCTGCCATAAAGCGCGACTTTAAAGTGCTAGCTCACCGAGTCAGTTCGCCGCAGACAAGCATAACACTCCCCGAGGCACATTATACTGATACCGGGTGAACCAGTAAACGGAAAGGAAAATTGACTTTTTCCAAATGCGGCCTGAGCGGTAACCGAATCCACAGCGGTGAGAGATCCTGGACTAGTAGACTGACGTGTTACCCATTAGGCCACCGCGGCCCCTCCGTAGTAATTGAAAAAAATCACAAAACAGCATTCAGTACTCAAAGCTACTGGGCGTTTCTAGTCCTGCGTGGTCAGAAGTATTGAACTCAAATCTTCTAGCTTTTTTAAGATTTGTAAAATTAACGGCAACTACAAACAATTGGTTTGAAAAAGGTACTGTGCTGATGCTATGGAATGAATGCAGATTGAGGCCGGTGAAAAGTCACACATTTTACTACACTTACCCGTATAAAAAGTTATCATTTTTGGATTAAAATTAGAATATAAACCGGTATGTTTGATTTTGATGATTTCTTATTCTAAATTCTATATCATTTAACGTACCTGGTGCTAGGGTTGTCGGATTGGATGCTGTGGATGTTGTAGTTGATGTCGGAACATTTGTTGAAACCGAATCTGCAGGATTTTGACTAGTAATATATGATGCAGAAATGGATGCGTCATCTTGTTTTGTAACTTGAGTTGACGTTTCAGTGACACTTGTCTTTTCTGATGTATGTCCAAATGTAGAATATGAAGTAGAAGTGGATGTGTCATCTTGTTTAGTAATATGAGTTGATGTAGACGATATGTCAGTGGTTGTTTGTTCAAACGTTGAGGCAGAAGTGGGGATGCTGGTTCCGATGCTACTACTAGAGGTTTCCATGGATGCATTGGCTACTAAAATTAAAAGAAATCATAGATATATTGTTTTTATTTAGTTCAAATGTAATGAAGCATGTTCTACAAAATAATCATACATTATACTTGATGTTTTTATTCATACTTTTAGTTGGTGTAGCTAGCGACACCCAGACAAACTTTTCTTGTAAAAGTTAAGGTGATTAAAATGTATTCAAGTTTTCACTTTAATGTTTTATTGTGATATGGCCATGGGTTTGTTTGTTATTTTAATTATATTTTTGTATCTATGAAGTGCATGCAAATTTTTGATTCTGCATTCTTTACCCACGATTTCTCTTTTGATATTTTTTTTGTCAAAAAGGTATGTAGTCTTTAACAATTTTTAATAAACCTAAAATCGAGAAAACAAACCGACATTTACAGGTAAAGGCAACCCTAACTTTGTTACATTATCCATTTAGCTTCTCACCGGCTAAAACTTGAACAAGAATCCCACTCAAGCCGGCGATATTGCGAGAAAGATTGTTAGTTGGCTTGCTGAAGATAGATGGCTTTCTTCATGCATTCCGATTTCCTCAATTGTTATAGAACTGACCGTCTCTTTATAATTTGAAGGACCTTGACATTTAACGCACTGTTACTCCACTCCAGTAAACACCTTTTTTAATAAGCATGCAGTCTATTTTGAAAGCAACATCGTCTTTTGACGATAGTAAAAATAACAAAAGAAATTAAAGATTGTTACCTTCACAAATGTTTCCATTTCTTGTAAATCCGTTGTCACACAAACAAATGTAAGAACCTATGATGTTTTTACAAACTTCATTTTCAGAACAAACTGACGGCTCCATACTACATTCATCAGTATCATTGGTGCAGCGTTGACCTGTAAAGCCTTCTTCACAAACACATCCGTAAGTTGCATCACATCTCTCTGTACCTTCTCCGCATCCACATTGATTAGCACAATTTGGCCCCCAAGTTCCTACTCCACATGCTTACCATTAAAAAGTAAACAAGCAAAGTCAGTGATTTAAGAACCCCTACGGCATGTTCTTTTTCATGATATGGACTTATGTTCAAAGGGCAATAACTCACAGGAAAATGAGCACACCAATACATGTTAATGAAATGCACACCTCCTGTCAATTTTGATGTTTTGCATTAAATTTCGTAAAATAGTTCTACATAGTTTTGAAGAATTGTTCCGGTCAATGAATGTCTAGTCAACACAAAAATGAGTAACCTATTTTTCGAGCCAAATTCCATTTCAATACGAATAAACTATTAGTTTAAGACAATAGAGAAACTAAATATCACAACCTAATTCCAGTCATGAGTTTAAAAATAATTGTTTTGGTGTTTTAGTCAAAGGGCCATAAATCCCAAAAAATGAGCAAACCATATCAAGGTAGTGATACGCGCATTTGCTATAAACATGGATGTTTTACTTCAAATTTTGTGAAATAGTGCTTCTTTGTTTTGAAGAATTACTTCGCGATAAATTTTGTCTGAACATTATATAATAAAGGGATTTTCGAGCAAACTTAACAACATGAATAAATTATTAGTTCAAGACTATATAGAAGGTAAATATCAAGTTAAATTCGGCTCCAGTCATGCGTTTTTATAAAATTTAACTATTTTAGGTTTTTCATTAAAAACGTTATAACTCGAAGGAAAATAGAAAACCAAATCTGGTTACCAATATGCGCTTTTCCTATTAATGTTTTGTGAAAAATTAACTCATAGTTTTGCATAATTGCCACAGATAACAATTTCTGACGGACGGACGGACAGACGGACGGCGAAGGATAAAATATATGTCTATAAAAGCTATTAAACACTTGACCTAGAAAGGATTAGCGAAATTTTTTTGCAACAAAATATATACGTATTTTATGTTTGGAAATCATCTGGAAATATTTAAACCTACATACAAGGAAATTGTGATATACAACCAGACTAAGGAGATGTTTAGATTTTTGTATATAGTATTTGTTCAACTTTACAAAGCTATTTCAATGGCAGAACAGACAATTTTGATATGGTAATAAATTCAAGATGCGAAAAGATGCAGTATGGACAGGTCTAAGTTCATTATAGCAACTTTATTACTAATGAAAACCCATTGGTCTCTTCTGTAATTAATGCAAGCCATAAAATGTTTAAGTGTCGGAAAGATAAAAACACATAATTATATACAGATATAATTTCAGAAAAATATATAAAGAGTTCAGTTGAGTAATGGTGTTTAACGTCCCAATAAAGAATATTTCACTTATATCGAGACGTCGCAAAGGTGCAGAAATTTTACAGGTGCATTGCGGTGATGGAATTATACAGCAGGGTTCTTTAGCCTGCCAAGTCTATTCTGACACGGGACATCGTTTATTTTAAGTTCCCATCCGAAAGAACCGTGACTTTTATTTTGTAATGCCGAGTGTTTGGCAAAAGAACAGTCATTATTCACTTTCAACCAACGACCTCCCATTTACGGAGCGAACACTCTACTAACTGAGCAACCGCAGTGGGTAAATTATATAAAGGAAGAAAATTGAAATAAGGAGGCCTGTACATAATCATTAAAATATATTTTAATGTACAATATAGGGAAATGAAATTTAAAAGCGTATATCGGAACTACATAAGACGGATAAATTATACGTACGTCTGCAGTTTATGTTATTCGCATCTAAATAATACCCGTCGTTACATGAACATTTGAAGCTGCCAACTGTATTGTTACATTTTTGGTCACAAATGTTCAATTTGCATTCATCTTCGTCTGAAAAAGACACAAAATGCTTTAATTAATATATCTATGCAATGTTCATATTAGAATATCCAGCATATATTTTTGCTTTTTAGCACGATTGTTACAAATTTATGCTGATTTGTATTATTAAGTCTTTAACTTTTAATGTGCTTTAAAAATAAACTCCGGCATAAGGTACATAAACCTTGCATATTAAATAACTTACAATAACAGTTTTATAAAACATAGTGTTACAGTTTTCAAGTTGTAAAACGCATTTTGTTTAAAGAGATCGCAAGAAAAAAATTGAACGTGAACAAAGTATTGTCAACCTTGTTTTATTTTTGATAATAATAAACTGAATGTAAATTTATGTAAATTGATTAAGAAAATTCTAAATTCTATCCTTTTTGTTGTAATGCATCAGAAAAAAACACAAGATAAATTTTAAATAGCTTTGCTTAATATTTCAAAGTATTGCCTTAGGTGGGTTTGACAAAACACATTTTGGTACATTTATTTTCTTAAAATATTTAAATTTCAATAACCTTGATCCTACTGATGAGGGATATTATTCCGAAAGGCCGTTTAGTGCTTGCAAAATTAAAAGGTTAAGTAACATTACATAGTTTCATGTTCCTTTCACACAATTTTGATTACACAGGTGGCGGGTGTAGCTAGCTAAACAGGAGGTGCTTACCCTTCCGGAGCACCCGGCCTCACTTTCCTGGTGGAAGTTCACGTGTCTAACCTTACTTGTCAGTTCCAAAGTTTTTACTTTGCTTCTGGATTGTGATTCGGACATGGATTAGTATGTTTGTTTTTTTTATAAACAAATTGTACAGAATACCAACTGTAATGTTGAATTGTTATTCTTGCTAACCTTCACAAGTAACTCCATCTGGTGCTAATATTTCTCCTGCGGGGCATGTACAACTGTAGTTCCCAGTGCCAGAGTCATGAACACAGGTATACGTACAATTTGGTCCTTTATTATCGCATGGGTCGCGTGCTAATCAAAATAAAACGCAAAATCCCAACCATTAAATGTGAATATATACAAATACAGACATTAAATAAATCATCAAATATTTTTTTCAGGTAGTACATAAAAACATTATTGTCCAATTGTATTTTATTGGTAATTTGGATTAGCTCAACATAACTAGCAATTGTTATGCCCTCAAAAGCATTTTTAAGAATAACTGTTAAATTATATACATTGAGAGGACAAACAGTATGTGTTCTTGTAGTTAACAATTTTTTAATAATAAAGATATTGTATAAAACCAGGCTCTTCATTTTCACATATTGATATATATCACATTTGACAAAAAATGTATTTATATCTATGGAAAATAATACATCTCCGTGTATAAGAACTCGCACAATCTCATTTGTCTGAAATTATTTATTGAATCACACCCACATTTTTAAATAGCACGGGCTTATGTTGGAAATATTAGTAAAATGCAATAAGCCTTTTTTAATAAAAAACAAACATACTAATCCATGTCCGAATCACAATCCAGAAGCAAAGTAAAAACTTTGGAACTGACAAGTTAGGTTCGACACGTGAACTTCTACCACAAAAGTGAGGCCGGGTGATCCGGAAAGGTAAGCACCTCCTGTTTAGCTAGCTACACCCGCCAGGTGTGAAATCAACATTGTGTGAAAGGTAGATGGATTTACGGGGCGGCAAATATATCAAGGGCGATCCTGGACACAGTGACATCAACTTATCAACAATTCTGTGCTGATCTCATTTCAAATTTGTAAAATATTTGAATTTTCACAGTTTTGATCGAAGCATAACTGTTGAGAAATTTTATTACAATACGGCCGTCTAGTGCTGCAAGATTGAAACAGGTTTAGTAATAATGTAAATAGGTTCAAATTTTCGAGGTTTAATGATTTTAGATCTTTTGCGGAGTTTAATTTTCGCGGAGTTGTAATACTGACTTTCAGATCGAGAATATGCATCATTTTGCGTGTGGTTCAAATTTTAATTGAAAATAGTCGACTTTGAAATAAAAGAAATATGTACATCACGAACATAGATATTCTCACAACAATTAGGTATATATCATCTGAACCCTAAACTAAGAGAGTGTACTAGTCCATTTGTTACCAACCATTAGTAAAAAGAATAAATACGAACTTTTATTGCAAGACTTTCCATCTGTCAAAAGATCAAAACCATCAAAACAGGAACACATATAACTCCCATCATTGTTCTCACATTTCTGTTCACAACCATCAATCTTCTTGGTACATTCATCTACATCTAATCATTAAAAATACAAAATGTTAAAGCAGAAAATTAACATGAAATGCGACATGAAACTTATACCTTTACAATTGAATAACGTCTGTATAGCTCAACTATAGTAACGAAATGTTATTTTCTTTAGTTGTAATTGTTGGAAAATTTTCTTACGAAAATCCGTACGTGAAAAAGTTCCATCGTTTTCTTATCACCGCTAACTAATTTTCTTAGAAAAATCAAGTTGATACCACCATTCTAGAACAGTCTGCCACGATATAGGCAAAACAAATCTTGATTTGTATTTAAAACACCACTACAAGTGATACCGTTGTAATATGGTAATCCTTATATATCGTTAAAACAATTTATTGTTATTTAAGAATACTTAATACTTAGGAACACCTGTATATGCATCGTTTAAATTCAGTTGCTATAAAATATGTATATATTTTCTCAATTACTTTATAGAGACGTCTTGTCTCATCCTACTTTTTGGAAATATATGGACTTATTCATAAATTAATCTGTATTTTATTTCTAACTAACTACTCAATAAGTCTAAAGTTGTAATAAATGTTAAATGTTGTAAAAAATTAAGACATACCCACACATTCACTGCCATTAACCAGGTTGTATCCACTCATACATGCGCAATAATAACTTCCTACCGTATTGGAACAATTCTGACTACATCCGTGATTTGATTCCGAGCATTCATCGATATCTAAAATAATAATGTTTAATGATTAAAGTAAGTTAGCGTCAGTCTAAGGTATGTCATTTTTGGGAAGTTGACATTAACAACAAACGACTGAGTCCTTGTCCAAATAAAATGCAACTTGCAAATTAGTAACTTTGAAAACTTGCAAATTAAGTTACACACGTGAACCTTTACTATGGAAGAAAGGCCGGGTCCTTCGGAAGGGTAAGCTCTTCCTTGTTTATTAACTAACTACACCTGTCACGCGTGCTATCAAAATTGAGAATGTAAGGAATATCATTAGGAAATAATGGTAAATGTTTCTGTAAGAATTTCTCAGTAGTTGGACTGTACATTCCTCTCTGTATTGGAATGTTAAAAAATATTGAGCTTAACCTAAAGAATATGTGTTTTACATACCGTGTGACAAAAGGTTTCTTTGCGTTGAATAAAAGAAAAAAACAAATCGATAACATTATACACCATTTAAAAGCTTCTTATTGTTAAGTTTGAGGATATAATTTAAATTTTTCAATTAAACTAAACGGTCTACTCTATATATCCCTACTGAAGGTTCTACTCATATCTTTTCAGGCATATAATGAAAAGAAAATACAATTAATAATAGTGTCTTTACTGTTTGCATGTGGGTTACATAGGTTTATCCGGTAATTAATTTTTATTTCTTGGACTATGTTGGTCTTTTGGGTTTCTTTTCAACATCTTTGAAAACAGTTTTGGTTTCATAATTTTAGTCCAAGCACTATTGATGAGGAATTGTATTCCGAAACGGCCGTCATGTGCTGGAAAATTGACCCTTGTAAAATAGGTGATCTTAAAGATAACTTTTTGTTTAGTTAGGAAACTTAGGTTTTAATGAATTCAATTATCATATTTGATGGTAAATATTTATGACTGCAGTGGTTTAAATAAATAAAAAATAAAAATGCAACTAAGTTTTAAAATGTCTTCAATTTCATTAAAGATGAAACGCATTATTCGAGTTTAACTGGTGGCTAACGATAACGTTCCACATGTTTTACAATATATAAAAATCAATATGTCCATCAGTCTGACCGGTTTGCTTGTCTTAAATTCTCAAAATTGTTCCATTACGCCAAATTCGATTTATGGATTTTTATTAAATAAGTTACGAATATTTATGAACATGAAATAACATATCCCAATACCAACTTCATTTGTATATGCCAAAGTTCGAGGTCACGCGATCTCAACAATCAATTAGGTATATCTTGAGACGGGGTCATTTGACTGTAGATTCATTACCATGAATAATGAACTTATACTGACCATCACACTTTTGTCCGTTTTCGACATAACCTTCTCCACAAGACGAACAATTGAAACCCCGTCCTAAGGCTATTTCCTCGTCTGGTGATAAGTCGGTACAGGTTCTATTATTAGAACACGGAAAACCTGCACAACCGTCTACTTCATCACTACAAAAATCTCCTGTAAGAATAGAAGTTAGTTCTCAATCATTTTAATATTTAGCGACTCGCTTTTATCCTGCTAGAAATACTAGTATTGTTTTATAATTTGATATATATTATTAATACTATCAAACACAAAAATACCAAGTATGTCGAATACTAATATATTGTCAAGGAGTCTACGTATTTTCAAGACTAGAGTAGAATAGTTAGTATGAAAATAATTTTCTTTTTTTTTAAATGTCCATGTAATATTCACATTGTCTGCACAATAAATGGAATAACTGGGATATTCAAATTTATATACAGTATACAACTATAAAATCTATTTCAGATTTTCTTTTTTTCTTGTACTGTGTCTTGCTTGTTGTGGTTAGATTGTCCACTGCACTTTTACATGTGGATTCAGTCACAAATGTCTTTGCTCTATTTCAAATTACAAACATTGCAAGAACAAACGCGAAACAAAACAAAAGAAAAAGCAAGACACAAAACATAATCCCATTATTGAACATTGATTGTCATCCGCCTTACATGAAATAGAAACTTAATTTATCCGTTTGCGGACAGCCTTCAACTGCTTCCCTTATTTTAGAAACAGTCAAAAATATTTTGTTAAAAAACTACCTGTCCATCCAACACTACAGTTACAAACAGCATACTTGTAGTAAGATGTATTTGAATCTCTTGTATCATCAAACAAACAATCCCCATGTCCACTACAGTTGTTACATACAACTACAATGACATCGAGGGCAGGAGCAGCAGCACCGCTGTCATCAATAGCAGTTATACTGAAATAAATTATTATAAGATACATTAACAATACCATACTATTGCTTAATACGGAATAAAAATCAATTACATAGCTAGAAAAACTGTGGGCCACAAGCTCACAAAAAATACCCCCGCTCCCCATATTAAAAAATCCATCGGATCAAATTTTTAAATAGGAGGTGCACATCTACATTATATCACAAAAAGTGTGTGAAAGTTTCATGAAAATCAATTGAAGGGTTTAGGAGGAGTTGCGAATAAGAGATGGGTACTCTAAGGTGTAACGGAAGGACGGACAGACAACCCTATCACTATAATTCCTCCCCCACTTTTTAACTGTACTTCAAGCAGCACTTTAATGCAGGATTTTGTTATATGATTGCTTAGTGTTTTCCATTTCCTTTCTTTTAACTCTCAATTTTAATTACACATGTGGTGGTTGTAGCTAGCTTAACAGGAGAACTCAGCGTCATTTCGCGCTGGTAAAAGTCTACATGTTTATCCTCACTTTTCAGCTTCAAAAGTTTTAACTTTGTTTTGGAATTGTAGTTTGAACATGAATTAATGTATCTCTATTTGATTGGTCAATTCCAGTTATATATAAAGCGGTATTCAATGGAAAATGTCTCGAATAGTTGACTATAAACAGTTAACCAGAGCTTTGGCCTACCAGTTTTCGACCAAAACTAGAATGAGAGAAAGGAACTATCCTGAAATTCTGACATCATATTTATGAAATAATTCAGACGATAACAGGTACTGTAGTTCTTTGCACAAAAAAAGTTTTACATCGTGTAACATGTACTTTTGTTTCTAATTTAGGTATAATGTGGACGAATCTCTATTTATAAAGGCGTTTTTAAATATAAAAATTATACCACAAAACAACTTAATGCAAACTAGAATAAAGTCAGTAAATAAAACTTAAATATACTAATGCATGTCCGAATCAAAATCCAGAAGCAAAGTAAACACTTTGAAACTAAAATGTAAGGTTAGACACATGAACTTCCACCGGAGAAGTGAGGCGGTGCTCTGGTTAGCTAGCTACTCCCGCCACGTGTGTAATCAAAATTGAGTGAAAGGAACATTGAACAATGGGACGTCAAATGTATCCTGGGCAATCCTGGACACTTATCAACAATATTGTGATGGCGGTCATAAAACTTTTTGAGGACGTTGATAAGCCTAGGCTTGCAATATCAGAGACAGCAAATGCATAAAAAGCAATAACCAACAAACAATGACATACAAAGACATTAGAAACATTACTTATTACATTAATAATTACGAAAAGGGAACAATTCTTATAGCAAAATGGTGTACACTTTTACGATCTAAGCAATTTCTTGTCATTTTCATTTTTATGTTATGATGATATTTATGAAAAAACCGTTCTATTACCTAATTTTGACAGGAGTCATATCCTGAGGTGTCCACTGGTATTCATTTCTGTCTGTTACTAATGTTAAACTGTTATTGCTAGGTCCAGATATAACTTTATATGTAAAGTTACCATCATCACTACCGTTGACAAAAATGCTCACAGTTTGCCCAATAACCGCGTGGACAGTTTGAGTTCCCGTGATTTCTGGGATTTGATTTGCTGTGTAATAAAATATATTTTCGAAAAACATTGTCTAAATCAAGTGGACACATGGTAATGATAATTCCCCTTTACTTAATTTAGACAATAATCTTTTATTTTACTTTTGGTTGTTTGTTGTTTCTCTTAATATTAAATGTAATTATGTACATATTTCAATCATTTTAAATCATATATGATGGGACAAACTGTGCTATATATCTCCCTTAAAACATATTCCCTTTTCAAACGATTTGCTTTAGCAAACTCTCCTTTGGTTCATGATAAGTATTGAATTATTTAAATGTTGCCTTGGATTGACATTAAAACTTTCAGGATAATGACGTTTTTCTTTTGCTTTGAAAATCCAAAATTTTATTTAAAAAGATTACTTAAAAAAAATTGGTGTTAAATACTCTCTTAAATGATCTTACATTTACATTTGTGACAGGTATTTACATTTAAAATTAAAACATCTACCTGCTTCTTTTATTGTTTCGGTAGAAGTTTTATCAACTTGTCCCGAAGACAGACCAACCGCTTTGTCCTTCGTCAGCAGATAGTCAAAGATACAGGCAGTTGATGCCTGATCACCACCACAAATTTCTTTCGCTTTTTGTACGTCTTTATCAGGAAACTCATCGATGAATAAAGGAACGAATTCAGGATGTGAGTAATCCTCTGCCGATGTTCCATTTGAGTAGTTAAATAGAGATGTTGATTCATTTATTGCCCCTTGAATGTAAACAAAACATAACCGCACGTGAATCCATAATGGATTAAAATGTTCATTTTTAATCAAATTGAAAATGTATAAGCTGCAGTTCTATAATCAAACACTTTGAAACCTTAACTTTTATCATACGTTCAAATGATTTAAAAGAAAAACAACGAGTATGCAACTGTCTCAGAATACTAGTTCGGTGCGTGTAAAAAGATAATTAACCATAGATCCAACAAGGTAATTCTATCCAGAGATACATATTTCCATTTACAAGTATGTTATATTTATTATTAGAGTTGGTATAACAGTAGTAGCAAACTAACCAATGATGTCAATTAGTAACCTTCCGTAATACATCTATATTGTTACATATCATATAACGTATTTTGATATTTATTTTTATTTAAAACATTCATATGTGCTGCTTATATGTAAATGCCTAAACCAATTTTTCTTGTAATAAACACAAAAGTTGTAAAACAATCTTCTTTTCACTGTTAAATTATGTTTTTATAATAAAGTTTTTACACATTAAATATGTTAAAAAAGTCTTGTGAATAAATGTATTTGTGTATTGTTTTCTTACAATGAACTCCGAAGTTGTAAAATATCTTCTTTTCAGTGTTAGTATCGTTGTTACTCAGCATGGTTCCGTTTGGGAGAATAAAGTCATTATCTTTGTTTCCGTCAAAATTACCAACAAGCCCATAAGTACTGCCTTGGAATTCATTTGGAACAGTCAAAGAGAACGTTAGCATTCTGATACCAAGTGTCACATTAAGTTGTAAACCTAAAATATAATAAAGAAGCTTGCAACAGATACAAACTTATCAACAAGAGTTCTAAGGGCTTTAATGATCACCTGAGAATCTGCTATATTTCATACAGAAGTTCAACGTCAATTACATTGACTACATGGACACAAATACTTGCAATTTACCTGAATTGCTACCTTAAATCTAAAATATTTAAGGTCTAGTAAAAGTATATGTATAAAAATCCAGTATCCTATCAAAGCTTTATCGTCTCTTTCTTCAGAGATAAAGATTTTAAAAACAATTCACTGTTTTCCCCTTATTGGGCCCTAACAGGATATGAAATTATTTGTGTAAATCTGAAAGCCCTTCACCAAAGCATTAATTGTCAGTAAGATTTATCGTATTTGTCAGAATTTTTTAGAGATGATTAAAAAGCAAAATGTTAACGGACGAAGGACGACGCACGGCAGACAACGGACGGTGAACCATTACTATAGCTCATCTGAGCTAAAACAAGTTATTATTATAAAAAGAATAACATCTTAAAGTATATGAATAGTATTTACCTAATAACATTCCAAACAATTCTGATCCAGAATTTATTTCATTGATGTATCCTTTAGAAAAAGATTTAAAGCGTTTTAAAACCAAATTAGAACAAAGAAATAAAATATTGAGCATTATTTAAATAAGTAATTTTTTATTTGATTCTTTATGCTTTAGGAGCTAGATAATCATTTTACCAGTTGCGCCGAAAATAACCACAAGTGTTGAGTTGTGTCTGGACATTGAAATGTCTGTATGGAATACAATAAAGTTGTCTTCATCTCGAAATCTTGAGGTGTACTCGTAGCCATTTGCAAATATAGCAATATCTGAAAAAAACATTGAAATCGAATGAATTCGAATTATACAAATCATACAGTAAATACATTTAGGTTGAATAGTGTAAAATGCATTTAATAATTCTTGTGGATGCTTGAGAATAAACACTATACACTGTTACCTAATGGTTATGGTCCATCAAATTATTTTTAAACAATGATAAAGTTCTGTTTTTTATTGTTTTATTTTTTCCTTTAGTTAAACTATTTTATATTGACGCACAATATATATTTTGTGTAGATTACATAGTTTTTATATATAGAAATTCAATAGGAAAGTGTGTTTTGTTTTAATCTATTAAATAAATCAAACATGATTGAAAAAATCTTATGATGTTTAATTTTTTAGGACAATTTTGTTCAATGATACTGAAGCACAACACACATTTTGCAAATTCAGACTTTTTATGTTGAAATTCAATATATAACAATGTAAGGCTTTCCTCCATTAAGGCATTCCAAACAAGCTTCAGTCATCATTTACTTACGTTTTCTGTCTTCAGTCAATTCTACTTGAAGTGTTGCGTTGTTTTCCTTTGCAGCAAACGCGCTGAATATAGTTGCGTTACTGTAAGTTTCATTTTCACTTATTATAAGATCTGTCCTAGCTTGAAGTCCAAATGTAACATTTTCGTTCTGAAATCCTAGAAGTTGGTATTCCCCAAAACCGTTGAATGTATATTGCAGTCCATCAAGTGTTTCTATATGAGGATCACCCCAAAACCATCCTACAAAATAAACAAAATGTCTGCTAATGACAAATAAAAAAAATTATCATTTAGCCCTAGTTAAATAAATGTGGAAAATTCTGTAAAAAAAGTGGAACATTAAATTTGTAAAATGTATTTCAAAGTCATAATTTTATGCGACTGCAAATATAAATAGTTGTAAATAGTTGTCAAAAATGTAATAAAGATATATACTTACGAAATGTGAAGGGAATTCTACCATAGCACCATCCAATAGGTCGCAAAGCATAATATAAACGACATAGGTTGGATCTATAACAGCAGTACTCTTTCGGTAAGGATTCTTCCGTTATGAATGATCGCGGTGAAAATATTGGGTGATGGAGATGAAATGATCCCGCTGATGGTGTAATCCGTATATAGTTACCATAGAAATCGTTATAACAACAAGTCTACAATAGAATGATCGTAAATGTCAGATTAGCAATGAACACAAAAGATAACATGGATGAAACACTGGGTGAATACACTTCTATTTCATTTTAGAAACAAATATTTTTCTGAATAGACATTGAATTCGATTCATGAAATGGAGAAATTAATTATCGTGAACCATTTAAGAAATGACATTCTTTGATTTCTTTATCGATGCAAGTATGAATAACAATGGCCAGTCCAAATTGCATGACGGCGAAGCATACTTGCATCGAAAACAAAACAAAGAATGTCATTTCTTATATTTACAATCCTCAATTTAAAAAAAACTAAATACGTAATACTTTGTATGCATTTTAAAACATGCCTCCACATCCACAGTCGGAAAAATAGAAGCGCCCACAACCATTTCCGAATCACAATCCTGAAGCACAAACAATAAAAAAAAATAGTTCTTCCACTCGCCATAAGTTATATTTGTACTACTTCGAGAAAATCAAAATTTCATGTTAAATCACATGTTAATTGAAGGATAACATTCCTTATTGTAATTAACCGTAAATAGTTAATGTCAGAAGGTACTTAGTGATTGTAGTGTATTCAACGCGGTGATTTGACGCAACAAGTTAATGACGTATTTACATGATGCCGCCAATTATTATCTATAGCGCTATGACATACAATTGCACAAAATGTTTCATAGAAGGAAAAACAACGACAATTGCAAATACATGTATATAGTGATGTAACTGGAAAGAGTTTTATATCGGTGTTCATCTAGTCATTATGGGAAATAATCTTGACTTGAAACTGTGATTCCTCTACTTATCTATCGTAAACATTCAGTTTGGTATTGTAATGATATAAGAAATGATTTAAAGATGAACCAAAATATTTTCTGGTTTTCAAAATAACACTTTCGGTCATATTTTATATAATTTTAATTACTTAAGTTATCATCATATCAATAGTTTGGCAAGCCTTATACAGCCTCCAGGCAACTAATTGATAACTTACTACCTGGTCATTACATAATATATGCACCTTGTCTAATTAACATGTACAGATGTTTGGTCAAAAGTTCAAACATGCTCTTCCCCTCTATTATCTAGCAGAAGAGTATATAAGGCTTTCTTCAACACACACACAGACATACTTGGACACGCACCTGGACATCTACACACGGACACAGCAACAGATACTTTGCATTAACTTCGGAGGACACAAGACTCCAAATATGCTTCAGTTATCATTACAACACCAATTATGGTGCAAAATGGCTTCAGCATAGCGAAATGTAAAAAAAAAAATAAACAAGAGGCCCATGGGCCTGATACGCTCACCTGATAACTAATAGCTAGCTGATAGATTTAAAGACAACATAAATACTAAACCCCAATGACTTTTTTCTTTACATCATGATAACCATTGTATCAATACCTACAACATTCTTGTATACATGCCTATACAAAAAGTTAATAGTTTTTGAGATAATTAACCATTTCGGTATTGTTTCACATCTGTGACCTTGACCTATGAACCCATGACCTTTTTCTATACATCAAAATGATTGTTGTATCGATACTTACAACATTCTAATATACATGCCTATACAAAAAGTTTATAGTTTTCGAGATAATTAACCATTTTGGTATTGTTTCGCATCTGTGACCTTGACCTTTGAACCCATGACCTTTTTCTATACATCAAAATGATTGTTGTATCAATACTTACAACATTCTAATATACATGCCTATACAAAAACTTTATAGTTTTTGAGATAATTAACCATTTCGGTATTGTTTCACATCTTTAACCTTGACCTTTGAACCCATGACCTTTTTCTATACATCAAAATGATTGTTGTATCAATACCTACAACATTCTAATATACATGTCTATACAAAAAGTTTATAGTTTTCGAGATAATTAACCATTTCGGTATTGTTTCACATCTGCGACCTTGACCTTTGAATCCATGACCTTTTTCTATACATCAAAATGATCGTTGTATCAATACTTACAACATTCTTATATACATGCCTATACAAAAAAATTATAACTTTTGAGATAATTAACCATTTCGGTATTGTTTCGCATCTGTGACCTTGACCTTTGAACCCATGACCTTTTTCTATACATCAAAATGATCGTTGTATCAATACCTACAACATTCTAATATAAATGCCTATACAAAAAGTTTATAGTTTTCGAGATAATTAACCATTTCGGTATTGTTTCGCATCTGTGACCTTGACCTTTGAACCCATGACCTTTTCTATACATCAAAATGATCGTTGTATCAATACCTACAACATTCTAATATACATGCCTATACAAAAAGTTGATAGTTTTCGAGATAATTAGCCATTTCGGTATTGTTTCGCATCTGTGACCTTGACCTTTGAACCCATGACTTTTTTCTATACATCAAAATGATCGTTGTATCAATACCTACAACATTCTAATATACATGCCTATACAAAAAGTTTATAGTTTTTGAGATAATTAACCATTTCGGTATTGTTTCGCATCTGTGACCTTGACCTTTGAACCCATGACCTTTTTCTATACATCAAAATGATCGTTGTATCAATACCTACAACATTCTAATATACATACCTATACAAAAAGTTTATAGTTTTCGAGATAATAATTATAATCAGAGGTAAAAAAAATTAGGTCACGACCTTCACAATTAACCTTGACCTCATTTTGAAGATACTAACAAGAAGATGTCAAAACTGAAAACCCCATGTCATTATCTGGTCAAATAGTCAAGTTATAACAATTTGAAGCTATTTTACGATTTTTTCAAAATTAAACGCAAAAACGCGTAACCTATTTTTTGTCCGAATTTCACAAAATGAACAAACTATAGGCTTAAGACCCTAGAGAAGCCAAATATCACATCAGATTTTTTCTCCAATCAATACTTTCGGAGGAGAAGATTTTTTAAGATTTTTGCACCCCTAGGTCACCTTGACCTAGTTATGGTAGCCATGGCAACGCCACGAACAAATCTGAATTGCACCGACCCAGACATGCTTCTGACCAAGTCTCGTTGAAATCTGCCAAGTACTTTCAGAGGAGAAGTCGAAAATGTGTGTTAACGACGCACGCACACACGCACACACGCACACACGCACGCACGCACGCACGCACGCACGCACGCACGCACATACACACGCTGCACCATGCCATAAGCTCACATGACCTTTGGTCAGGTGAGCTAAAAAACCATTAGTATTTTGAATGATTTATGTAAATCGATTTGTAAAAATTTACCCTTGTTGATGGCAATAGACGACTGGCAAATAGCGCATAACAAGAAACACCATTTTGATTTAATTTTATTTTCATCCATCTCCAATCAAATCGAATGCTTCTTAATGAACAAGGACAGTTATATCTGGAACTGTACAGATGGTCAATATAAGATGTCTGGCTGCTGTATTTGTTGTACCATTGATAACAGAGTTGTCTGTAGTTTACTTTTTTGTATCTGTCATCTGATAATTTGTATATATAGAAACCGTCTATGCCAACTACAACAAACAAAAATAGAATGTTTTTACATTCTATGGTACAACATGCGTGTAACAAATTTGAATACTAAAAAACAGGAATGTAATTATTAATTAAAATTTTCCGAATATGCAAAATTTAACAAAGCGTAGTTGTGACATTATTAAAATTAACATAAAAATGAGGGTGAAATTAACATGGAAGTATGAGACGTCAAATATATCTAGAGCAATGCTGAACACAGAGCCATCAAACTTATTAACAATACTGTGATGACGGTCATACAACTTTTTGAGGGCCTTGATAAGCCTATGCTTGCATTATCAAAGTGTCAACAATTTATTTGCAAGCAGCCTGCTTCGATGTACAAAGTTCCCGCAGTGGGAACAAGCTCTACCAAAGGGTAATGAATCTTAGGACCTTGTCAGCTTTTCATCAATCATGATGCTTCAGATCATTGCTTTTAAATGATAATATATAATAATTTTCACATTAAGAAAAAAGATCTTGTATCAGATATTAATATACAAAATAGGAGAGAAAAATGTGCAACCTAAACAAAACATTAACTTGGAATAGACCACACAAACGTTGACACAGCAAAAGTAACCATAAAAGTAAAAGGCAAAGACATGTTTAAAATCTGACTCAGAAAGACTAGGATTTGGATATTTATATGGAATAAATAACATGATTTTAATATCATTCAAAATGATCCTTTAAAAGAGAGGTAAAACAACCCGATGTTCCTTGTCACGACAGGCGTGGCAAGTTAAAAACCCTGCCTGTATATTTTGCCTTCAATGAACTAAATTTTTGCCACTTCACCTTTAGCTGGTAACGTCTCGATGTAATGAAAATACTCTTGATTGGGGCAGTAAATTCTACTTATGCAATGAATTACTTAGACCTGTAACACTCACCATTTCCTCTGAGTGTGCCAATTTTAAATGCTTCATCATGGAAAGAGAACTCATTTTGTTTATAATTATACAATCGGTATCCCATGGCTGCTTTGGTTCCCTGTCGTATCTTTGTACCCATGTATATATAATTAAACATGACGAAGGAGTCAGATCCATCTGTCACCAAAACACATTGGAATGAAAGTCCCTAGAATAGAACAAGGAAATAAAATAGCGTTGTCCCAGCTGATAAGGCTTCCAACAACATTATTCTCGTTTGTAAGAGATTCTACCTTGAATGTCTTATTAAGGAGCTTGGTTTAGATAGTATATCAAATAACCCTGCATATTCTAGAACTAATTTTACCAAAGATGAAGTTCTTTCCAACCATAGGGGAGTTCTCGAGTCTTTTGGTATCAATCTTAAAGAGGAAGATCTTGATCTTCCTTACTTGTATTGGATTCCTAAACTTCATAAAAATCCATACAAGGAAAGATATATAGCAGGCTCATCTAAATGTACTACTAAATCATTATCGGTAACTCTAACACAAATTTTGACAATCGTCAAAGATGGTCTTCAGTCTTATTCAGAAAAAGTATATTCTACATCTGGAATCAACCAAATGTGGATTCTAAAAAATTCTAAAGAATTACTTGAACATCTTGCTTCTAATACTTTATCTCATGTAAAAAGTATAAAAACATTTGATTTTTCTACACTATACACCACAATCCCTCATTCTAAATTGAAAGAACGTCTTAAAGAAATTATTCACTTGTCTTTCTTCTACAAAAACAGTAAGCCAAGATACAAATATCTGGTGCTGAACAGGGATTCTGGTTATTTTGTCAAGCATCATACGGATTCCAAACAAAAATATACTGAAGATACCATTAACAAAATGTTGGAGTTTTTGATAGATAACATATTTGTTGTGTTTGGTAATATAGTATTTCAGCAAACAATCGGTATACCAATGGGTACAAACTGTGCACCATTGCTTGCTGATTTGTTTCTTTATTCTTACGAAGCAGAATTTATGCAGAACCTTGTTAAATCTGGAGAGAAAACTGTCGCCAAATCATTCAACTCAACATACAGATACATAGATGACGTTCTGTCTCTAAACAATCCTAAATTTGGAGACTATGTAAATGTCATCTATCCTAGTGAGCTTGAAATAAAAGACACGACTGATTCCTCAAGTTCTGCTTCATATTTAGACTTATACCTGAATTATGACGCACAAGAAAGGCTACATTTGAAACTTTATGACAAACGTGATGACTTCAATTTTTCTATTGTCAACTTTCCTTTTTTATGCAGCAATATACCTGCTTCTCCTGCTTATGGTGTATTTGTTTCCCAATTAATACGCTATGGTAGAGCTTGTTCCCACTACGGGGACTTTGTACAACGAAGTAGGCTGCTTGCAAATAAATTGTTGACTCAGGGATATTGCAAGCCTAGGCTTATCAAGGCCCTCAAAAAGTTTTATGGCCGTCATCACAGTATTGTTGATAAGTTTGATGTCTCTGTGTCCAGGATTGCCTTGGATATATTTGACGTCTCATAGTTCCATGTTCCTTTCACACAATTTTGATTACACACGTGACGGGTGTAGCTAGCTAAACAGGAGGTGCTTACCCTTCCGGAGCACCCGGCCTCACTTCCCTGGTGGAAGTTCACGTGTCTAACCTAACTTGTCAGTTCCAAAGTTTTTACTTTGCTTCTGGATTGTGATTCGGAAATGGATAAGTATGTTTGTTTTTGATTTGTATCATATTCAAATCCGTTAAGAGAGTCTACAAAAGATAATTTTTATTTCACTAATGCATCCCCCTATTTAAATGTAAATAACGTAATTTTGGTGTTGATGTGGGGCCGTTTTTCCCTAACCCCTATCGTACTAACCAGCAATGAAAACAATGTCTCAATTTGAAAGACAGATCAGGAGTGAAATTGAATACTTTCTTGTAATACAAACACAAACATTCCAATCCATGTCCAAATCAAGGTTCTAAAGGAAATTAAAATGTTAAAACAGGCAAATTTACAAACTAGGTAAAGTTCCACCAGGAAGTGAGTCCGGGTGCTCCGGAAAGGTAAGCGTCTCCTGTTTAGCCACAAGTGTATTTAAAATAGGGAATGATAAGAACATGGAACTATGGATCGACGAATATATCATGGGTTAGTTTAATACAGAGGCATCACACTTATACTTGTAAAAAATGATAACTGATTACATAATAAAACGGTTATTTCATAGGACTTTCTTGGATATTTTGGAACAATTGAATTCATTTTCTCATCGAATCATTATGATCTATGTCACGAAATACCTGATAATTTCAAAAACAACTAGAAATTCGTTAGCCCAACATATTTCGATATAGGAAAAAAATTATAAATTATGATATTGGCTATTTTGTTTCGTTATAACAAGATACAATCTTGATTGGTGGCATTTATATATTGTCTCGGTCGGATATCAACGGATTTTTCTCAATACGTATTCTTTATTATTGGTGATCCAAAATGTGGTTTAATGATAAATGTATATCAGCATTAATGTTACTTTGGTACATAATCAATGTTAAACCTAATTTTAGATATATTGCTGACATACATCAACATACCCGATAAGTAAAAAAAAATATTATATACCTCAGATTTCTCCAAATTTCCATTAATACCAACATTATCCCACGTCACTATTAAGACCCATTCAGCATGAAAGTTGGATATTCCATAAAAATGTCTGACATCTCGTGTAGCTGTTGTTAAAATGTTATACGTCTTGCCATTGTCGTGAAGTATATTTTTTCTATCGTAAGCCTGATAGTATATATGGGAATTTGCATACCGAGTGTCAATATCGGTCCAAAATGGTGCAATAAAATCAATACCAGCTAACTGATTGAATGGTATTGGTTCTGGTGGATTGAAATTACGTGCAACTGTGAATGATATTAGACCGTTTGATCCAATCTGAAAAATGTAAAATAGTTTCAATTTTTATATAAACAGCTGGACCTATCCTGAATATTTTCGCTACTAATGAATAGTTGCTTTTATTCCCTTGCGATTTAATTCCGCTATATTTGTGGTTTGACTTATAGCACGAAATTAAATACCAATTGCATTTTTTCATGTAGCATTAATTTAACTGATAATACGGACAGAAAATTGTTTACACTCGCTACTGCACCACGAAATTTTATACCCGTGAATACGTTCTAGTGTTTGAGCCGTGAAATTTTATCCTCACAAAATTAAACAACTATACAGTATTTATAGTTGCATAATGTTGTCATTCACATAACAATCCATACAAATTAGGTTTAATACATGACCTTCCACCTAGGAAGTGAGGCAGGGTTCTCCGGAAGGTTATAATTAAATTAAAACCGTCACCAATCAAGTTTTAATTTTCTGGGGTATGATGAAAGGATGTCGCCTGTTTGTATTGTTGGATATCTTTCATCAGAAACTGAAAACTCGTTTACAATTAGAATGATTTGCATCATGAAATGACATTTAAAATTGGATTGATTCTTATTCAGGAGTTCAGAAACAAATTGCATGCTTAGACACACTAAATCTTGTTGACATTAAACTAAAAGTGCATTTATTACCGAAATAATGAAAAACAATTTAGGACAACTACAGTGTTTCTTATATTGAATAAGCTTATATCCTTTAGTCAATTCCATGCAAACTAAAGATATCATTTATAACAAAAATATTAATCTTAATTATTGATAAAACATAAACGAAGGCTCATATGAAAATAAATACATGAGAAAACGGCATTAACCCTTAAGAATGGATAATGTTCAAACGTTCGCACCATATGTCCGATATATAACAATATATATAACCTTTTATACATATGAAAACATACACGGTTATAAAAGATGTACATGCATTTATAAATAAAGATAAATGTAAACACGTACTTGGAGAAAATCGAAAAATCTGTTAACAGTAGGAAAACCAATCGGTATAGATATTCGTGGTGACATAACCTCATCTCCTTCCATTAAAAAATCGCCTGACTGAAATCCGTATGGATAAATACCTGTAAATGGATTTAGAACTTTTTAAAGATGAATTACTGTAAATGTATTTAATTTAGTGTTCATTTATTTTCACGGTTTAACAAATTTAGACATACCCGTGCAGTTATATTTTTTTACGTTTTTTGAGATATGAACTATAACACGATGAGCATATAATAATTTCGCTTGGTATTATTTTTCGTGCAAAACAAACGACCGCGAAATAAGCGAAAATTATTACACCTCGAAAAAAATGCGTTTACAGTAATTGTATTAAAAACTAGAAAAACTGTGAGCCACAAACTAACAAAAAATACCCCCGCTCGCAAAAATCCATCGGATCAAATTTTAAATAGGAGGTGCACATCTACAATATATCACAAAGATTGTGTGAAAGTTTTATGAAAATCCATGAAAGGGTTTAGGAGGAGTTGCGGATAAGAGATAAGTACCCTAAGGTGTAACGGAAGGACAGACACCCCTATCACTATATACCCCCCACTTTTTAAGCGAGGGGTATAATAATAACAATAGCATAAAACAAACATAACTGGGAATAGATAAGATAGTTTTCCAAGAAACTTGACGTTTAAAAGAAAAATAGTCGGTTATATCAAATGATCAATGGGGTTCGCCGCCGCACCACGTGATCAATACCTCTCAACGTTTGTGCGGACTATTTTGGAAAACGTCACAAATTCCCAAAATAATGTCGTTTTTACGGGAAAACGTCATATTGTGAGATTCCATGTCCATTGGAAACAAGCGTTTTTCAGACTCGTTAGAAGGTATCACGTGGTACAGCGACGAACCCCATTGTTAAGTGACATTAATCAACATCATTAATATTCATGACTTCTGTTCTTGAGTTAAGGTAGCACAAAGTCATGCTCGACCATTTTATCAAATGTTTGTTTACCGAACGTCAATATTAATAGCTCAATATCAATTCAAAAGGTTTTCCAAACAAACAATAACTGGAAAAAACTGTTTTTTTCAAACCATGCGCATGCTCAAAATACCGATATACAATGTCAAATCCATCTACTTTGCCGAAGATTTTTCCTGTTTTTCTTTTCCTGTGAAGGTATGTATAATGACTATTTCAAACATTTACCTGTTTTCGATGACTATATTTTTCTCTGAGAGAATTTGTTACATATTTAGAGTCAAGTGGATTAATGGTGTTTTACACCCAGCTAAAATTATTTTTTACTTATATCGAGGCGGTCTTTTAAAGGAATGTTGAGGGAGAATGTAACTAAACGTACTGACAAAATTCCTCACACCAAGAGCTGTTAAAATTGTGATTTATAAGCGCGTTTAGATCGCTTGATTGTATACTGTAAAACAGATTATTGTTGCGGCATGATATTTTCGCAATATTTGTATCAAAGTCATTTCGCGGCATGGAATTTTCGCGATATTCCGTTGTGAGCCCGATCCCATCGTGAGCCCCTCATGTAAAAGTTGTAGGTATGTACGTAAAATTGCCTGTTCTCTCGTTATGAACATCTCCATCTGTAATCACATGTGAATTGCGTTTTATAATAAAGTATTTGAGTGTTTAGTACTTTTTAAAATGGATAATGGATCTTGTATGGATTTTAATAAATGTGCGTAAAACTATTTCTTTCCATTTTTTCTTTGCTTTAGATATACTTCAAGACAAAAAAACCTAGTGTGTTCCGAACAGTTACTTACACGTTATTACTTTCTCAGTGTTTACATGATTAATATGTATTTATACCGTAGCGATCGAAAACAGTCCATTCATATTTAATCGATCAAATTTATTTTCGCGCATATTATTTTTGCGATTTTTTATGAACTCGCGAATCACGCAAAAATAACATGCACGCAAAAATTTCATGTTTTACAGTAGACCCTACATTTTGATTTAGATTTTGTGTTTACCGTTATTGTTTTGTAAAATATTTTGACTTGATGAAGGGATCATTGTTTTTATTATAAAATGATATTTTTCATGCAATTTTATTGGGCTAAAAGTCGTCACATGATCAAATTAAATAATGTAATGACCTGGCACGTGCAAGAAAAGTTGATTGAAAAAATGCTATTGACCGGAGATTGCTTATCTTCTTTGGAGTTAATTTTGATCTGAAAAGAAGCTACTTATTTACTCCAGTTAATGGTGCTTCCAAAATAGGAGGAAGATTTGGAAGAACAACACATTTTAACAACAATGGCAGCAGGTGGAAAATTTGTGTCATTGTCGACTGAAGAAAAAGACGCTTTGTAAAATTGTCAAAAAAAAAAAAAACCAAAAAACAATAAATTACACAAAAATTCAAAGTGAAGTGATTTTGCATTTTCATAGCTTATTTTTATTTTTACCTATAATAAAACAATTAAAGCACCAATTTGAGGTCAATATATGTTTAATTGACCACTGAATAGCTATATTGATCTCGGGCAAGCCCTCGGTCAATATTGCTATACAGTGGTCAATAAAACATAGACCTCAAATTTGTGCCATAATTATATAATATTAAGTCTGTCGAAAACTGGTAAAAAACAACTTACTGCCTGGTGATAAACTAGAAGTTGGAATCGGGTATGGTTTGCCTGTACCGGTGACTGAAATGGTAAAAGGGAAAATAAATAGCTGTTAAATCTAATATAAAACACAACATTGAAATTATATAGCGATTTGAATAAATAGCATATTATACCAGTATCAATTTAACATCACTTGGCAAGAAAAAAAGTTTTACAAGACAAAGTGTTAACCTTATTTAATAAAGTATTTATTCTAAAACATGGGTAAAATGCGTTGTTACGTATAGGGATTTCGTTTACGTTGTTACGAATAGAAATTTTGTTTACACTTTTGATATTTACCCAATTAAGTTAAAGCCTATTACTTATGATTATCAAGAATCACTTTTTAACTAGAACCAGCAACTTAGAAATGTTTATTCAAACGGAACTTTAAAAGATTCAATTGGACTATGTGCACTATATTGCATATTTGTCAGTAGAAACAGTTATTTTAATAAACACCATTTTTTAAGAATAAAAATTGAATATCTGTACAAGTAATAATTTTTGTTGAAGACCTATGTTTTATACGCAAGAGAGCCACACGAAATAATCCATACCATGGTTATTTTAGAACACGAAAAACTTTTTAAACCGGCGATTAGTTTGGGTATTTACAATGACATTGCTCAACGAAATACTAATCAATGCCCGAATCATAATACAGAAGCAAGGTAAACACCTTAAAGCGGACAAGTAGCTTAGACCCACAAACTTCCACCAGAAAAATGAGGCAGTGTGCTCCGGAAGAGTTATCACCTTCTGTTTAGCTAGCTACACCCGCCGCGTATATTGTCATAATTGAATGAAAGAAACATGGAACTATGGGACGTCAAATATATCAAGGGCAATCCTGGACACAGACACATCTGTGCTTAATTTTAGAAACAAATTTTAGAGTGAGTAAAAATATTGAAGGTGTTTACGTATTAAACAATTTAACAGTATCGCGCTAATAAAGTTTATCTATTTGCAAATTACATACCGTTTATACATTCCATCACTTTGTCTCCGATGTGTTCGTGTAAGAATTTATAATTAAAGTCTAATGTTGAGGCCATTTCCGTAGAACTGCACCTAAAATAGCTTTCCTGATACGTGTTCATGTAGTAGAGGATAATATTGTCAAACTCTCTAAAATTATTAAATCATAAAGCTTAATTTGCAAATCAGTTCTAAATATTAATAAATATAAATTGAAACAAATATTAAAATGTCAATTTCTTATTTATTATATCCAGTTTATCGAGTATCTGTTTAAATGGCTACTTTCTGTTTCTGATTGGTTTTACAATGAATTTTCCATGTAAACCACATGATTAATTAAGAGCAGTAACAGCATTATTCAGTCTATTTAAAAGCCAGTCGATGTATTATAAAGTGTGACATGGATAAGTATATATGATTTTGATTGTAACTTTTTTCTAAAATTAACAAATGTTCAAGGTCCCGCCCATGTATCCCATTATTAATCAAAAACTAACATAATGATCCATGTCTGAATCGCAATTTAGAAGCATAGTAAAAACTTTGAAACTGACAAGTTAGGTTATACACGTGATCTTCCACCTGGGAAATAAGACCGGTTGCTCCGGATGGGTAAGCACCTCCTGTTCAGCTAGCTTCACCCACCAACATGTGTATGATCATAATTGAATGAAAGGAACATGGAACTATGGGACGTCAAACATATTCAGGGCGACCCTGGACACATGAATATAGCATTTTAGGAGTGTATCAAAAATAAATGTAAAGAAATAAGTTAATAATTGTTTATGTTTTAAAAAGACTGGGTACTGCAACTCAATAGGAACTTACTGGCAAATTGAACTGTTTGAATTTCGCATGTTGGAAATACGTTCTCTGGATACAAACTCTGATACACCAAACAATCCAACAAATTTTGCAACATCATCATCGCAATAAGTCGCGTTATTTTCTACTATATCTAAAACAAACCATATATAAAAAATAATAATAGTAATAATAGCAACAATAATAATATTATATCATGACATCCAATAAATTATCTACTGAAAATATTTATAAAATCGAAACGGTAGTCATGTCTTATGACAGAAATGAGAATCTTCATCAATAAAAAAATCGGACAATTCGAGTTAAAATTAACAAGGATTTAATTTGAGTAAATTTGAGTACATGACAAATTATTGAAGGGATCCTATACAATTTGTGTATTACTGATGCCACGCACGGATGTGCAACTTGAATTCTACATGTGAATAGAAGAAATGTATTCTAAATGTAAAAGGGCCGCCTGTTGCCAATTAAAAATGGGAACAATTCAACGAGACTACTTTATTATTTGACTCTTGGTACTTTGTCATCATTGTCATATTCGCTAACCGTTTAATGCCAAACTGTCGATGTGCGTATTTTGCTATGCCTAGATAGGTTCTTGTTTTGAATTGTTAAGAACTTAGGTGATAATGGAAATCCTGTTAGGTAAATGTCAAGGATTTGGCAGACAATAGAATTTTGAATAAAGTGAAACGTGGGAACCATGTACAATACACTATTATAAGGTTTTCAATAGATCAATACATAGAAATGTAAAGCAATGTTACGTAAGATTGCTACACTAAATGAAAATCGTGTGATCTTTTTCGATGAGATTCTGTTCACCAAAAATATTCAAAAGAATTATAAACACAATGCCTTTCACTAGATTACATAGCAGTTTAAACAATTTTTAGAAATTTCAAAATTTTAAAACAGTTGCTATTACGACATATAGCCAATTTTTGAGTTAATTTTAGAAATGAATAAAAAGATTCAGAATATAAATGAAAATATTCCATCTGGAACAGATTTTGTTATCAATTTTACATACTGTGACCATGGTTATCTACGTCTAGTCACTTGGGAGATTTTTGCCTTGAAAGTGACGTCTATGATATCTTGATTTTGTTAAATATTTTAAAAAAGAAATGTTTAAATTTTACAGACGGACAATGGAAGACATACGGTTAACCGTAACAACAATTCCTCTGGCAACCCTAAAAAAGGGGAAACTTTATTCAAAATTCTGACCTTCACAGTTTTGGACAAGTTCATATACTACAGATCCGTTGAGGACTTGGTCTTTGAACCAGTTGTGTATTGACGATAATCCACATTTAACATAAGAATGACCATAATTGTTATAATAATATTCCCTTGTGCAATTCAGAACATGTCGATAATACCTGAAATGAAGAAGAAGAAAACTAAGATGATTCGTTGATTAAATAGGTGTTTACGTCCCAGTTAAGAATGTTTCACTTATATGGAGACGCCACAAGGGTAAAGAGAACATGACAGACATTAGTGTATTTAAAGTGCACCCTAAGCAATGTACAGGGGTGGATCTATAACGTACCACTCAGGTCACTGATTTCGATTTTTGGTGTCTGCACCGTAAGGCTTCGCGACTTTCATTTCTGCTGAGTGATTGGCGAAAGAACATTCATTTCCTATATTCAAGTCTTGGTCAGACTTGGCCATCTTTCGAACCCATGACGAAGCGCACATTCTACCAACTTAGCTACTGTTGTGGTATGTTTAATGAGACAAGAACATGAGCAAATTAAAACATAAGTTGTAGGTTAACAAGTATTTTTCAATTGCTTATACAATGCTTCAAAGCAGAAAATACAAAAAAGGAGTAAACAAAGCAAAAAAATGGTCTGTAGCTCTTTCCCTGTCGTAATAAATTTGGATGATGTCCGATAAGAAGAAAAGGCATGGATAGAGATAGTGTTAAGGTAGTTCCATACTTTACAAATCGCCTGAAAACACATATTGAAATTTTGATATGTTGTACATGGGCATAAACCATTCAAATGCCAAAATTTCAGGGCAGGTATTCGACTTGCTTCTGAAGCGCCACCTGGTGGCCATTTTCACGACATAAATGATCAAATTTTAACTGCTGTTATCGACAAATACGCTTTAATATTTTTTGTCATGCTTAGAAACCAAAAGTGTCTTGCATTTAAATTAACCATTATATCATGGAGATTATTTGTACCAATGGAATTTTACTTCCGGTCACGTGGTATTTTTCTACAGCGCCACCTATCAAGAGAGAACATTAATTTTCGGAAAACTAAAATTAACACCCTTTCGTTAGTTTGTAGTTTTTTAAAAAAACTAAGTCGAATACGACCCCTGATTTTCACATATATTGCACATGAATATATGTTTGATTTTCGGAAACAAAAAATAGGGGGTCGTCAAGCTACTTTTTTCATAAAATTGCATCAAAATCGTGAAACAAGTAAACAGCCTCATTCCTTACGTAAGAAGCTACTAATAATGTCCTAGTATACTATTATGAACTCAATGTTTTTCGTTTGGTATTAACAAATAAACAAAAACATTGATTGTGAGCTATTTGGTTAGGCAAAAAATTAAAAAAAAAATAATTGAAATATCATATGTTCTGTCACCCATAGAAACCCATAGCAACCGTTACCCAACACAGCTCAGTTAAAGTGGAAAGGGGATTCGTATACATTGATGAAGCATTTTTGATTCTAGGCCGCTGAATGAAACGCAAATACAAGAGCATAGTCAAACTGATAAAATTTGACACCAAGAAAAATTATTATACAGTATGTTTATTGAAGAATCGTCAGTTTGTATCCTACTATTTGTATTTCAAATCACCAAACAAAACAAAAAAAACCAAACATAAACCGGCATTTAAAATACCGTCTTCAAAATTTAAACAATGTACTCAAATCTTTCAATTATTTAGAATAGTACTATCAAAAGTGTAGATCTACCTAATTTCCGTTATGTACAATATATATTTTCTTCTTAAAAATAGTGCACATAATTGATATTGTGAATTCTAATCTTTTGTGAATGCAGAAAATTATTCTACTGCATAATAGCATAACAGCGTTCCCGCCATAATTCTGTAGGCGCCGAAGACCACACATTCGTGACGTCATAGATAAAAAAGACGTCAAATCAGACATTTCGACCGTACGCACAAAAGACGACGTCACTATGGTATGGAACTACTTTAAGGACTAACCATTTAAATAAGTATTGCCTTAACTGACGGTAACGTGATTCATTCAAGACCTTCAGGTCACTTTGAAATCAAGTTCAATTGTTTCAATTTCATTTGTGTTCCTAAGACACTATTTCTAATTTTGAATTAAGAAATATTCACTTAGGTCGTCATGTATTGACATTATAAGTAAGCATGCACTGGATAGGTATGAACCACGACTTTCAAAATGATTTGACAAGTTTTTGTGAGAAGTTACGGTTTATTTATTCTTAAATTTTAATTTCGTACTTACTGACATCCTGCAGTATGATCTATCATTCCAGAATTGTTAAACCCTGTTTGGATACCACGGAAACATCGACGGAAATATGTGTAAGTGTCTGACCTTCTAACGTTAAATCCATTACACATATAAAATATATCGTTAGGATCTAAAATTTATATTTGAAAACAATAAAGTAACAATCATACTAGCTTTTGGTATTTGATATTTTCAATGTCATAACGAGTCTACTGTTTTCAATATCAAAGCACAAAGAAAACAGTTTATGTTCAAATCATAATCCTAAAAGTAAGGTTAAAATTTTTAGAACTGACAAATTAAGATAAATACATTAAACTTCTGAAGAGAGACCAGAGATATAAGCACACGATAACAGATATTTAAAAATCACCACGATAAGACAAGCAAAACGAAGATACCATAATTATCATGATTATATTACTTAAATTTCGATTTTTACAGATACGTATTTCTGTAGAATTTAATTCACTCAAAATAAAAATAATTACAATATCGGTCTAAAAAGTTTCATTGCATGTTTTGTTTACGTCATTACAGATAACCACAAGACGCAAAACTATTTGTTAAAAAAAATATGATGGCATTAGAATGACAAAAGTTGGGCAAGTACAACACGCTCTCTCTCAAACACATAGTGTGCATTCATTTTAATGGATTTTGCCATTGTACCACGTGAAAAAAACCTCTTAACGTTTGTTCGAAATTTTTTGGAACATTTTTAAGTATTAAATCGCGGCAATAACGTCATTTCTATGGGACACGTCAACTGCTTCCATTTCAGAGTTGAAAGAGTAATGTTGTTTAACGTCCCAGTCAAAAATATTTCACTTATATCGAGACGTACTTCCATTCCACATCCAGTAAACACAATCGTTCCACGCATACGTAAGGGGTATCACGTAGTACACTGGCGAAAACCATTATCAGTGGCAGACATGGGCTTGCCAATCAATTTGTCAAATATCGTTTTACAGCACGGTATATTGCTACCACTTCCTGATTGATTCTATGAATTCAATACGAATCTATTCTGACTTCCGTTTCTAATTAAATTATATTCGTTAATGTATCATATAATCTTATGAGTTCATGTGTAAAAAAAGTGTACCTTATTTTACGAAATGAGCAAACTATTGGCTAAAGATCATACAGAAGCAAAATATCACATTAGATTTATTTTCCAAGATGTTGAAAAGATACCCAAAAAGGACCAAAATATAGGCAACCTTTACAGTTTTTCTATTTGGAGGACAGTGGCCTGTATTTGGTTAATATAAAAACAACTGAATTAATTATTCCATATAAAAAATTTCTATAATTTCAACATGAAATGAAATGTTTATAGTTGATCATGGACTTAGATTATGCTTGGTTTATGATTTTTCATTAATTTAAAGGTCCCCTAGAAATTATTTCTATTTCTGACTCAAAAACCTTCATTTGTTATAACACCACTTAACTTAAGGACGCTACAAATAAGGCTGATATTTTTAATTTGGTCTTATTGTATCTATTTATAATTAATTGAGGGTTGTCTATTACTTCTCTATTAGGGACTTAGAAATTTTTGTTTGAAAAAACAAAGGATGCTATATCTAAGATAAGTAAAGTCTAGCTCTTGTACATTTTTAATTATTTATAGGTCCCGATTTAGGGACCAACAGCCTACAATTGTGTAAATTAAAAACTACTTGGCCAAGTAAAGTGATCCATATAATTATAATATCTAAAGTTTAACTTTATCAATTTAGCTGTTTATCATTTTTAAAAAATTATATGGGCCTACTACATTTTCTGCATTTGGTGCCCTACAACTAAGATTTGTGCAATCCGACTCTATAAGGTTTCTATATATATCTAGATAATAAATCGTTTGGTCTGTTATTAGTTTGTGACCTTGAGCTTTGAAATCATGACCTTGAAACATATCAAAATTATGTCAATACCTAAAATATTCTAATATATATGCCTATAGAAAAAGTTTATAGTTTTCCAGATAGATAATCAAAAACAAACATACTTATCCATCTCCGAACCACAATCCAGAAGCAAAGTAAAAACCCTGGAACTGACAAGTTAGGTTAGACACGTGAACTTCCACCAGGGAAGTGAGGCCGGGTGCTCCGAAAGGGTAAGCACCTCCTGTTTAGCTAGCTACACCCGTCACGTGTGTAATCAAAATTGTGCGAAAGGAACACGGAACCATGAGACGCTAAATATATCCAAGGCAACCCCGGACACAGAGACACCAAACCTATCAACAATACTGTGATGACGGCCATAAAACTTTTTGAGGGCCTTGATAAGCCTAGGCTTGCAATATCCCTGAGTCAACACTTTATTTGCAAGCAGCCTACTTCGTTGTACAAAGTCCCCGCAGTGGGAACAAGCTCTACCATAGCGTATTAATTGGGAAACAAAAACACCATAAGCAGGAGAAGCAGGTATATTGCTGCATAAAAAAAGGAAAGTTGACAATAGAAAAATTGAAGTCATCACGTTTGTCATAAAGTTTCAAATGTAGCCTTTCTTGTGCGTCATAATTCAGGTATAAGTCTAAATATGAAGCAGAACTTGAGGAATCAGTCGTGTCTTTTATTTCAAGCTCACTAGGATAGATGGCATTTACATAGTCTCCAAATTTAGGATTGTTAAGAGACAGAACGTCATCTATGTATCTGTATGTTGAGTTGAATGATTTGGCGACAGTCTTCTCTCCAGATTTAACAAGGTTCTGCATAAATTCTGCTTCGTAAGAATAAAAAAACAAATCAGCAAGCAATGGTGCACAGTTTGTACCCATTGGTATACCGATTGTTTGCTGAAAAACTATATTACCAAACACAACAAATATGTTATCTATCAAAAACTCCAACATTTTGTTGATGGTATCTTCAGTATATTTTTGTTTGGAATCCGTATGATGCTTGACAAAATAACCAGAATCTCTGTTCAGCACCAGATATTTGTATCTTGGCTTACCGTTTTTGTAGAAGAAAGACAAGTGAATAATTTCTTTAAGACGTTCTTTCAATTTAGAATGAGGGATTGTGGTGTATAACCATTTCAGTCAATTTATAAATATATGACCTTGACTTTTGAACCTATGATCTTGAAACATATCAAACTTGTCATTATCTCGATATATACAATATTGTAATATACACGCATATACGAAAAGTTATAGTTTTCCTGATAATTAAACATTTCAGGACTCTATAAAGTATATGCCAGTTTTCAAAACTTTTATTTCGCATATAGTTTTATGCTTTGAAAATGAAATATTATGTTTGTATTGAAAAATGATTGCTTTATAATAAATACACTATGAAGGTCTACGACGGAGTTTGTTTCAAATATGGAACTTTATTAAATTAAACAAACTGCTAACAAATAAACTTTTGACGCTACGATAATGCAATCTGATGCTTATCATGGCCCTAAAAAATGTATGATCCTTGAGAAGTATGATGTCAATGTATCCAAAATTACCCTGGTTATACTTGACGTCCCATAGTTCCAAAATCATCTCAATTTTGATTACAAAGATGGTGGATGTTGCTATCTAAATAGGAAGTACCGTTACAGAGAAAGCCATATATATGTCCACTACTGGCTAAAGTTTCGTAGTTTCTCCTACTGTAGTGATGTGATGTTCATTTAGTTATGAACATACGAACTATGTTCAATTCACGATATAAAACAAAAAAAACCTGAAAGTTGGCAGTTAAACATGTAGACTTTCACCAGGGAAGTGCGGCTGTGTACTCCGATAGTGTAAAAATTTTAAATCATATTTTATTACTTGGACAATTCTAACAGACATACACAACAAATTTGTTGTTGTCCCAGCTGATAAGGCTTCCAACAACATTATTCTTGTTTGTAAGAGATTCTACCTTCAATGTCTTATTAAGGAGCTTGGTCTAGATAGAATATCAAATAACCCTGCATATACTAGAACTAATTTTACTTTAGATGAAGTTCTTTCCAACCATAGAGGAGTTCTCGAATCTTTCGGTATCAATGGTAAAGAGGTTCTTGATCTTCGTTACTTGTATTAGATTCCTAAACTCCATAAAAATCCATACAAGGAAAAAAATAGCAAGCTCATTTAAATGTACTACTTAATCATTTAAATCGGTAACTCTAACACAAATTTTGACAATCGTCAAAGATGGTCTTCAGTCTTTTTCAGAAAAAGCATATTCTACATCTAGAATCAACCAAATGCAGATTCTAAAAAATTCTAAAGAATTACTTGAACATCTTGCTTCTAATAGTTTATCTTATGTAAAAAGTATAAAAACAATTGTCTACACTATATGCCACTAGCCCTCATTTAAATTGAAAGAACGTCTTAAAGAAATTATTCACTTGTCTTTCTTTTACAAAACGGTAAGCCAAGATACAAATATTTGGTGCTGAACAGAGATTATGGTTATTTTGTCATCATTCGGATTCAAAACAAAAATATACTGAAGATACCATCAACAAAATGTTGGAGTTTTCGATAGATAACATATTTGTTGTGTTTGGTAATATAGTTTTTCAGCTAAAAATCGGTATACAAATGGGTACAAACTGTGCACTATTGCTTGCTGATTTGTTTCTTTACTCTTATGAAGCAGAATTTATGCAGAACCTTGTTAAATCTGGAGAGAAGACTGTCGCCAAATCATTTAACTCAACATACAGATATATAGATGACGTTCTGTCTCTTAACAATCCTAAATTTGGAGACTATGTAAATGTCATCTATCCTAGTGAGCTTGAAATAAGACACGACTGATTCCTCAAGTTCTGCTTCATATTTAGACTTATACCTGAATTATGACACACACGAAAGGCTACATTTGAAACTTTATGACAAACGTGATGACTTCAATTTTTCTATTGTCAATTTTCCTTTTTTATGCAGCAATATACCTGCTTCTCCTGCTTATAGTGTATTTGTTTCCCAATTAATACGCTATGGTAGAGCTTGTTACCACTTTGTACAACTAGTAGGCTGCTTGCAAATAAATTGTTGACTCAGGGATATTGCAAGCGTAGGCCTATCAAGACCCTCAAAAAGTTTTATGGCCGTCATCACTGTATTGTTGATAAGTTTGATGTCTCCGTGTCCAGGATAACCCTGGATATATGTGACGTCTCATAGTTCCATGTTCCTTTAACACAATTTTGATTACACACGTTGCGGGTGTAGCTAGCTAAACAGGATGTGCTTACCCTTCCGGAGCACCCGGCCTCACTTCCCGTTGGAGTTTACGTGTCTAGCCTAACTTGTCAGTTCCATTTTTACTTTGCTTGTGGATTCTGATTCGGACATGGATTAGTATGTTTGTTTTTGATTAGAGCGAAAATGGTAAAGGTTGATATACCTGCTATTAGTTTTTATTTTTCTCTTTCGTTGTAATCAACCTCAGAATAAGACCAATATAATTACATATTACACCAGTTTTAATTTTGCAGCATTTACTGCCGTTAAGGTATACAATTTCACAACAGTAATGCTTGGATGAAAAATTATTTTCAAGATAAGGGAACGACATCTAAACGACCAAGATATATTTAAACAAAACAGAAATGGAAATAATTTCCTGGAGGAGTATACATTAGTTTTTAACTAGCAGCAAATGTAGACAATAGTATATTTCTTACAATACAACCTTATTGTCTACTGTGATATTGATTTACTCGGGGAAAAACTTTTTTTTTCATAAATATTTGAATATAATAATGTGTACCTGTATACCTGTATATGATATCTGTTTGGTTTATCATTTGTTTATCCTTTTTGCCCCGAGGATGCTAGTTAAATTTTAAAATTCCTCAAAAACTAAGGTATCTCCTTCGTGCAATGTATTTCAGATTTTGGTAAAATATATTTTGTCCTTTAAGTTTCTTTTCAACATCTTTTTTGGTTTCATAGTTTTGGTCCTTTAGTGCTGTAAAATCAAAACCGGTAAGATATATACTTTTAACCCACAAAACCGGTGTATAAATTGTATAACTCCGCAAAGGTTAAGCAAAGGTTTACACACGGCCTTATAATTTAATCAAAATATTTTGCAATGATATTTATAATTTTGATCACAATTAAATATTTTCAAAACTTCATATTCAAATTACCAGCATTATATGGTGCATTAATACATATGACGTCACTGACGTAACCATTAACAACCGCTGACTCCATCATCTTTTCTATAGATCACGTGACCAATGTTGTTAAGTAAACTAAAAAAGATCATTTTAAAAAGAAACCCAGAATTAAATTATAAAAGTACTTACTTAGCTGGCATGATTTTAGATTTATTGTTCTGTACTTAGGAAGTAATCCTAACTGTTCAGTTAATGCTTCAAAACGTTGAGAGGTAGAACATCTAATGTACGCTGTATTCCAGTTGTATCGTGAATAAACATGATAAAGGTCATACAAGGCACTAAAAAGAATCGAAATTAAGAGTTATTTGAAAAATCTTTAATTAAGTATGAAAATTTAAAAATTGGGACAATCAAAAGCAAATACACTAATCCTTGTCCGAATCACAATCCAGAAGCAAAGTAAAAAGTTTGAAACTGACAAGTCAGGGTAAACACGTGAACTTCACCTAGTAAAGTGTAGCTAGGTTCTCCGGAAGCGTAAGCACCTTCTGTTCAGCTAGTTACACCCGCAACATATGTAATCAAAATTGTGTGAAAGAACATCAAATTTATTAGGGTATCCCTGGACACACGGATGCCAAACTCATTAACAATAATGTGATGACGACCATAAAACTCATTGAAGGCTTTGATGAGCCTAGGTTTGCAATATCACCGAGTCAAAACTCATTTGCAAGCAGCCTGCTTCGTTGTACGAAGTTCTCATAGTGGGAACAAGCTCTACCATAATATATTATTGGGAATCAAATACACCATAAGCGGAAGAAGCAGGTATATACAAACACAATATGAGATATAATTAATTTACAACGTAGCATTTTTTATGTGAAAATTATCTTTAATAATTCAGATTTCACTGTAAAACATTTCAACTCGTGAACTGTGGCAGTTATATACCATTTTACAATTCTTTGTCCAAGTCAAAAGTGTCTTATTTATGTAACTCTGTTCTAGGTTCTTCCATTCATCTTTGACAGTTTTAAGACCACATAAATATAGATCTTTCATTTCAGAAGATGACGTTTCATGATTCTCCAGATACCGTGTTCCACTGGATCGTAATTAGGAATTTGGCATTCAATCTGACTGTGTAATGTAATCAAAAACAAACATCCTAATCCATGAAACAAAGTAAAAACTTTGGAACTGACAAGTAAGGTTAAAATCGTGAACTTCTACCAGGGAAGTGAAACCGGGTGCTCCGGAAGGGTAAGCACCTCCTGTTTAGCTAGGTACACCCGCCACGTGTGTAATCAAAATTGTGTGAAAGGAACATGTATAAATTGTCTGGATTGGTTTCTCTTTTGCGATTTAAAGCTTGCGATATGCTTTTCAGAATCCAGTTTCATATTAATATATAAAAACTTTCCGAATAATTTTAAGAAGAAAAATATTATTTTGCAGGATTCCATTTCTTCACGTGTTTGTTAAATGACTTAATGTTTTTCAGACACTCAATGGTTTTTCTTAACATTCGATGTCTTGCTTAGTTTTGATGAATTCCATGGTCATTAAACAATATTGGAACATTTTCGTTTAGCAATAGTTTAAGAACCGAATCTATATAATAGTCCGAATTTACTTTTATACCTTTGTTGATGATTCTTAGCAATGTTTTGCCATAATTACTGACGGCAGTCCAAAAAATAGATTCGGATGCAAAAACATCACGTTTACCTAACTTAACTTTTTGTCGATTAGATCTATATTGATATAATGTACTTTTCTACAGCAAAAACTGCCACTCATGTAAAACATGGCGCCGTCTGTGGTAACATAGTGTTTTACATTTGCCGTCATTTAAATGGAAAAAGAGGTGCAATGCTCGAGCACATGCTTTTTTTTACAGTTCCAACGAAAACATCGCATTTAACAGTCACGTTTGGGAATTGCATTAATTCTACCCATCATACGACATTTTTATGACACCAGAAGTAGTTGTAGTGAAACTTGTTTTGTATTTTAACTTTTCACCCAATTTCTGATTGATATTGCGAGAAATACTTTTGCGATGTTTCATGCAGTACATAGTTATTTAGAACATCACGGGTGATAAGTGCCACGTTATGAATAGAACAGATCTCGTAAATCACAAAATACTTAGTGACCACTGGACATATTGTCAAACAGCATTATGAGTACAGATTATTACATACCCACAAGTAAATAAACTATAATTTGCAATTGGGTAGTGATCTACCGTTGCCAGAAAAAATCCACGCTTGTCATTACAGAAGTCTTCAATGCCGGTATCTGCAAATGAAAAGAAACATTTTCATTATAATAGTTTCATAAAAACTACCTAAACAATAAATTGTCTGGATTGGTGTCTTTTATGCGATTTTAAGCTTGCGATATGATTTTCACACATACGTAGAGATCGTCATTGAAAATGTTCCGTCTTTGAGACAAATTGACACGTTATTTTTTTTTGCCAACTGTGATCGATAAAATTCACATTTATACATGATATGTAAGGCATTTTGCCAAATAATCAACGCTGTGGTACACCTTGTTCCCACTATAGAAATTTTATACATCAGAGCTTAACATGGCTCTCAAAAATGGCCGTTAAAATATATTGTTGTTATTTCTTTGTAACCAACATTTACCTTGATACAGTTGATATAGCAAAAATTTCTTGTTTCTTTCATTTTAAAGTTTGATTACACATATGGCGAGTGTAGTTAGCAAAATAGGACGAGCTTACCCTTCAAGAGCACCCAGTTTCACTTCCCTGGTCAAATTTAATGTTTTTATTCAAAATATCCAGACTTTACTTTTGTTTTGGAATATTGACAAAGAAGAAAGTATCAAAGTAGTGAAAATCAAACCAAGTTAAGCATGTTGATTTCTCCAAGTAGTATCAGGTGCTCTAGAAGGGTCAACACTTAGTTATCTATTCCCACTACGTGTGATATTAAAATTTAGAATGAAAGAAATATAGAATTAGTGAAGTCAAATATACCATGTACAATTTCGGGTACACATAAATTGAATAAAATGAAACATACTGTTACATTGCGCGAACAGAGAGGCGTTGATGCTGAAATGTGTTTGGATGTATTTGTCCGTAAAATCTTTTATGAAGTCCATGAAACATCCAGATTCACTCTCAATACACTGCAAAACATGCCTGTATTGTCTGCAACAATAGTAAAAATATTTTTTAATTAATAGAATTACATAAATGAATACATTAAATTTGCCCTGTGTGTTTTCTATTGTCTCTTATATTATGTGATCATATGTACTGTGAATTTAGTTATATTTGCTCTTTCCAGTTATTGCTTTATTTTGCATCACGCATAAAATAATACACATTTCTATTTAATAGTCAGTTTTATAGATCCATCGAAAAGTAAACCTCGCAAAGAGTTCGGAAACAAAAGTATTGTCGGATTTGCCAGCAGGACTCTTTTTTATGAAAAACATACATACTAATCCATGTTCGAATCACAATCCAGAAGGAAAGTAAAAACTTTGAGACAGACAAGTTAGGTTTGACACGTGAGCTTCCACCAGAGAAGTGAGGCCGGGTGCTCAGGGTAAAAAACCTCCTGTTTAGCTATCTACAACCGCCACGTGTGTAATCAAAATTGTGTAAAAGAAACATAGAACTATTGGATGTCAAATATATCAAAGGTAATCCTGGACACAGAGACATCAAACTTATCAACAATACTGTGATACGGTCATGAAACTTTTGAGGCCTTGATAAGCCTAAAATTGCAATATCCCTGATTTCATAAATTAAATAGGATAATGTGTATATGATAATAAATTTTAATTGGAATGACATTTAAACCTTCAACTATGACAAAATTATTTTTATATAAAAAAAAAACTTTTAGAAATATTTCCTTCCAAATTTGAGCTTTCGTGGATTTACCAATATTCTTGATAATATAATCTCGATATAGATATAAACATAAAATTTATTGGTTTAAACAGCTATAGTCACAATCTATGGGTACATAGTCATACATAAAAATGGTTTAATGCAGCAAAAATACTTTCCCTAAAATGCAAACAGGAGAACGTTTAAATAGCATAAACTGTAATCATATAAATCAAACTGTCCAGTTTATGACAAAGTATAAAACGGTATAATATAAAATGTTTTTGTAAATGGGTCTACAAACAACAATTAAAAACTAAAAATGTCATTTCCAGTGCTTTTGTGTGTATTCAACTAAAAAGTGCAAGTAGTTTTTTCACGTGATTTTTTCTTCCATACTGGGGTTCACTAGTTTGTAATTAAAATGATAGTGGCCAAGATTTGAAAAGATAGATAATTAAATTCTTGTTATATTTATACACAATGACAATGTCGCGTTTATCGTCTTTACCTTGACTTAATAAACAGAAAAATATAAAATTGTGATAAACTTACATTCTTAAAGGCTCAAATATTTACAGAATTATCAAAGGTTATTTCTTTGATTCATATAATATAATAATTTATTTAAGACCATATATTGTTAAATAGAAGATACCACTGATTCTTCAAGCTCTATTTCATATATAGAATTATACCTCAATTATGACGCCAAAGAAAAGCTACAATTGAAACTTCACATCTCTTATAGAAGTTTACATCTCATTCGTAGTATATAGTTACTATTGAATAGCTACAGATTGAAAGGCATATGCTTTAATTGTTGACATTATTTTAATTCTTACCTGCAACCATCTTCGTAGGTCATCATTCCAGAATTGTTAAAATGTGAAACTATAGTTAAGCATCCGCTACCTATTGCGTAGCTGGTAATGTTTCCATTGCAAACTAAAATATAAAATTGTCATCAAAAACGAATACATGCAACAATGTTCAAAAATTCAAAACAGAACTAATGAAATATCTTTAAAATATCTAGTTTCACAATTTTGGTCCAAGCATTACTGATGAGGAATTGTATTCCTAAATGGCGACTAGACAAGTGCTAAAAACTTAAAACTGGTATATGTAAATTACATATTGTTACCGGTATATCTGCTGGTGAATGTTTCCATCAAACATACTAATACATGTGCGAATCACAATCCAGAAACAAAGTAAACTTTGAAACTAACAAGTTTAAACACGCGAACTTGCACTCGGGAATGAGGACGTGTGTTTAGGTAATTTAGCATTCAGTAGGTAATAATTTCGTATTATATTGTCAGAAATTTACTATTGTCTAAATTTGCTGCTGATTAAAATTTGAAATTTTAGAAAACTAAGGTTTACTCCCTCGTCCTTAGCTAAATGTAGTTCGCCGCCGTAGCACGTGATCAATACCTTTTAACGTTTGTGAGGAAAATTTTGGTAAACATCAACGTTACAAATTCCCGAAATAACGTCGTTTTTACGGAAAAACGTCATATTGTGCGAGTCCATGTCTATTGGAAACAAGCTTTTCACAGACACGTTAGAAGGTATCACGTGGTACAGCGGCGAACCCCATTGGGTAAAATATAATTTGGTTCTTTTGGGTATCTTGAAACATTTTTAAAAAAAATGGTTTCATAATTTTGGTCCACGCACTTGTGATGAGGAATTGTATTTAGAAACGGCCGTCTAGTGCTGTAAAACTGAACCTGGTATGGTATGTAATATAGAACAATAATAAAAGTAAGTAAACTCGGTCATAGCAAATGCACTGAGAAAATGTTAACATCAGTGCCTTTAAACAAAAAACGATTACAATGACAGCACAAAATTACTGAGTCAGAAGATTTTAGTCAATGATATAACTAGTGTCTCTTGGTGTTGTAATTACATTGTTTACTTATTCTCTCTGCCTCTGTCTATCCATCAGTGCTTCCTGTACCGAGATATTCAATTTTTTGGTCTTTCAGACTTCGTTAAGCTTTACAATTCAAGAGTCACTTTTTATCTTTCACTAGTTTTTATGTTACAAAATACTACATAATTGATTAACAACAAACATGTTTATATCATAGAAGACTGAAAATATGGATTTGACAACATAAAAATCAACAGAAATGGATCTGACAACATAAAAATCAACAGAAATGGATTTGACAACATAAAAATCAACAGAAATGGATTTGACAACATAAAAATCAACAGAAATAAATTAAGACTTTAAACAAATATACAAATATAAGAAATTGCAAATTGTTAATATAAAAAAGAGGAAAAATACCGATATTTCATAAGAAAAGTTTTGTTAAGATAAGTATAGTGCCATAAATGTCATTTTTACGCTCCATTTGCATAACATATCGACCTCCGTATAGTAGACATCTCCAACATAACTGTATACACTGACTGTTACCGTGCATGTGAACTAAATGAGGGGTTATATCAAAACTTGGTTTGTTTTAAATGATAAAACACGACCAATTCCAAAAACCTCCGTCTTTTCTTTAATTACCTTTGTAATTCAAGATCCTGGACAAACTTTAAGAGACCTTTATTTCCCCCTAAATATGAATTTAAAAAATAAAGTTAGACTGGTTTTACTGGTTTTACAAGTATAGTTTTCATTGACAAACGAAAGAGGCGTTAACACCGGACAAAAAGTGCTGAAAATGTCAACAACAGGCGAAATTTTACGTCTCGGCAATCTTCGAAGTCGTGTATATTTTTATTTCCTGAATTGCATGTTCAACTTGCTCTCTATATTTTTATAACTTCATTCAACTTTTTACATTTATGTCTTATATTTTGAGTTTTTCTATTTATTTGATGTCTTTTGTAAAGGGTTACTAAAGAATACATATACTTTGAAAAATCTTAGCTGCTAGAATCAAACATTTTGCAGGAATTGATGTTCCTAATTACGTTCTATGTTTTGTAAACTTGTAACGAAAACTTTGGGCATCATTCCCAAAGCCACTAAAATCCCTTCTAAAAAACGCAGAATACCGCAATTATCAACAATAACCAGTGTATGTATATAGTGAGCGTGTCTCTGTCCACTGTAATATAATTGTTGAGGTTCTATACCAGACTTTTAAAAGGCACTAGAAGTTCCATCTTTTCCAGCAACAGCAACATTGAATTTTTCACACTTTTCTCTTATGGCTCTCTACTGTTTCATAATATTACTACTACTACTACTAACAATAATAATAAACAACTCTTGGAATAGGTAAACAACAATGACCTGTCTAATTGAACTTTAACTTAAATATTATCATGAATCAGTTCGTTTATGTGTAGGGAACATAGGTGTTCATATAGTCTACTACATCACGAGTGATATTCAACTCATAAAGTACACTGTGTATGTATTATCTTGAATCTAAATGCAACCAATTTATTGGGCGGATTATCCTATATGAATGTTCCTAATAAAAAGTCAAGCCGACAGGTCAATGTTGTTTGCCTATATAGGTCATCCACGATCTGATTGAATCTATATCATTATTACGGTAATTGTAACAAATGAAGCGTGTGCCGGCGTGTTTATACTCATACGGCAATACGCAATTTACACCTGTATGGGTTATTTAAGCCATCCGTGTTTATAACCACTGTGTCATCAAATCGTGGACGGACTATAATATATGTATGAAGATGTAGACATATTCAATATATTACATTTACTAGTATAATGTAAAGTTAAATTAGAAAGCGTCCCCGTGTTTAGTTCACATTCACTGTCATAGTCGGCGTATACAGGTAGATTGGAGATGTCTAGTACCATGCACACTTTTGAAATATATCTATCCATGTCATCTTTTTTTGCATACGTGCCTTTTAATAGTATTCCATATTTTGTTAAACTAGTTTTAATGTCAGAGAAACTAACTAATCAATAATGAATCGATAACGAAGAAAGATTTGAAGGAAAAACTCAAATGCAGATTAAGGTTGATCAAAGTTAAAATTAACAATCACCAGTATTCATAGAATACATATTTCTTGCAAGGTAAGTTTGGTATAATCTTTATGATAAATTAGGGATTTTTCTAATATAAAACTTACTACACGTCTGTGATACATCATGACAACAATCATTGTTAATGTGGCATCCGTAATCACATCTGCATCTTTTAGTGTTATTTGCAGAGGAGTAGCAAAACCAATAAGGAGTCCACCCATTGCAACACGCTTCAGTTTTTTCACATCCTAAAAGCAGATTTTTTTGACAAATATATTATACCCTTAAACTAAAAACATAATAGTCCATATTCATTCCTCAACAAATAGAAATTTTAACTACATATCGTTCACCAGAAAACCAATACTTGGGTTTCCAAAGTTTAAACTCTTCCCATTTAGAAAGGTACAACCGCTTCATGTATAATTAAAGTTGAGAATGAAAAGAAAGTAAAACATGGAAATATAATCGGGTAATTTAAGATACATAGACATCATAATTATTGTGATGACGGCCGTAAAACGTTATGAGACCCGTGATGAGCATAGGACTCCAATAACTCTGAATCGATTTTATTGTTAGCAGTTTGTTTTGGCGCATACAGTCCCCGCAGTGAGCTCAGCTTTACCATAGCGTATTAACTGTAGAACAAATACACCTTAAGCAATAGATATATTGCTGCATAGAAGAAACAAGATTTATTAAAATAAAAAGAGTTTAGTAAATATATAACCCGTGTATACCCCGGTATATTTTAAAGGTTGTTCAGTCTAATGAAATATTTTTGGTTTGTAAACATCCCAATGCCAGGAAGGGATTATTGCAGAGACTAATTTCGAATCAGTTTGGCCGTGTTCATGAGGTGTAGCTTTGAATTTGTATTTTTCGTTGTTATTATTCCTATTAAATGTACTTTGAGAATATAGCCTTTAAATCGGCTTCTTCTAAAAGTATTGGGATTAACTTCAAACAATATGACTTTGTTGAACGTGCAGACTCCCATGTTTGTCGTTGCTAAATTTTGCATTATCCACAAAATGTAAATTTGATAATTTAACTGTGATTTTAAATTTCTGTATCCGCTATACCTATAAAGCTGTTGAAGTAATTGACTGATATGTTTGTATGATATTTCATTAAATTGTACTATTAGTTTAAAATTCATGTATTTGACACTCTCCCAAAGCTTTTGAACCAATATATAAAATTTTAACACTTGTTTGTGGGAAAAAAGAGAGGCTTGTGTGTGTCATTTGCTATTGATTGGTATAATATTGAGATTGATTTTGCTTTTTCCTGTAGGTGAGATCAAATGAAGTCCAAGATATATATAATATTCCACTGCGTTTAATTATTTAATATAATTTTTTAGCATTTTTATAATTACCATTGAAACATTCCGCTATACCATAGTTCATTATATTCTTCACCATATCTGTTTGATTTATTAATGCAGAAAGAACGTTGGAATAATCACAGTTATACGGATCGTATCTAAGCTGATAATAGTAACAATATTGCAGCAATCTATCCACCTCTCTGAAATAAAATAAATCATCTAATAAAAGCGGTTATGTAAAACTCGATTAAAATGCTAGTTGAATAACATTTTATCCAATTAAACTTACATAGAAGTTATATTCGAAACAGTTAGTAATTTAAATATTGCATAATTATAATAGACTGCAAATTGTTTTCATCTAGAACAGGAGAAGGAAAATGGCAGAAAATTGTCTGTCGTATCGGTTAAATTATGATATAATAATATGTAAACCAAAGGTAGACTAAATATACGTATGAATGGACATCGGTTTGATACCAATAACAATGGTAATCAGTTTCTTTACCAACATTTTAACCAGCCGGACCATTCTGTGTTATCTATGAAAGTCAGGCTTTTGGAAAAAATATACCACCATACAAATAGTCCTACATTAAGCACTCCATACCGATTACAACGGGAAAATTACTGGATAAGAGAACTAGGAACTGCTTCGCCATATGGATGCAATGACAAAATTGTAAGCGTAGGAAATCTTTCAAGCCCGATTTGTCACAATGTAAATGTTTTACACTTGTTCAACAAAACACCACGTGACAATAGAAGTCATGGACATCGCCGTTATAACAGACCCAATATCCATGATGTTAGTTTTCTTAATCCTTTACGATTCCTACAGAAACCTCTCGGATTACACCATATCCGAACTAAACTCTACTCTATACCACTATCCCGTCTTAGACAGTTACAAGAAGAATGCATATCTAAAACTACTATAGATTCTTATACACCAGAATATAAGCTTACTGCTATCATCATGGATATTGCTTTTAACAGATTATTTAAACTTGCTCGGGAAAACGATATTGATAACGATGGTCAACGCCAATATCTTAAGTTACACTATGCTAACAAAGGCATAGATGCTATAAACATTTCCAATATTCTTCAAAATAAACAAGTCCAATCTAAAATCCCTGCTTATTTCAAAATTAATTCTCCACCTCTAGTTTCCTACTCCTACAATAAACCTATTGCATCCAAAATATTTAATTATAAACAAACATTGCAGTGTTTAAACTTTCATAATTTTACTCCACCTACTTGCTCTTGCTCGTCTTCTCCCTATATTTATGGACCGGCTGGACATGTAATAACTGGTGATCTCAATATAATTGAGAACACGAAATTAAGATCTTTACTTTCAAAAGGTCCTAAATATAGAAAAGCTCAACCTTTTACTTGGGGACAGAATTTCAGACTTGTCATGGATTCCGTTGAAGAGTACGCCAGACGTTGGGCTAAATTAGAAGATGTTGAGCTTGATATCTTATCCGACTGGATAAAGGTTGTGAGATCTTTCGTTAAAACTAGGATTGCCAAACTTAAAGGGTCTATGAGTACTAAACCGTCTTCAGTACTCAAGGATCCAGAAATCAAGGTAATTCTTACAGACATACACAACAAATATGTTGTTGTCCCAGCTGATAAGGCTTCCAACAACATTATTCTCGTTTGTAAGAGATTCTACCTTAAATGTCTTATTAAGGAGCTTGGTTTAGATAATATATCAAATAACCCTGCATATACTAGAACTAATTTTACCAAAGATGAAGTTCTTTCCAACCATAGGGGAGTTCTCGAGTCTTTCGGTATCAATCTTAAAGAGGAAGATCTTGATCTTCCTTACTTGTATTGGATTCCTAAACTCCATAAAAATCCATACAAGGAAAGATATATAGCAGGCTCATCTAAATGTACTACTAAATCATTATCGGTAACTCTAATACAAATTTTGACAATTGTCAAAGATGGTCTTCAGTCTTATTCAGAAAAAGTATATTCTACATCTGGAATCAACCAAATGTGGATTCTCAAAAATTCTAAAGAATTACTTGAACATCTTGCTTCTAATACTTTATCTCATGTAAAAAGTATAAAAACATTTGATTTTTCTACACTATTCAACACAATCCCTAATTCTAAATTGAAAGAACGTCTTAAAGAAATTATTCACTTGTCTTTCTTCTACAAAAACGGTAAGCCAAGATACAAATATCTGGTGCTGAACAGGGATTCTGGTTATTTTGTAAAGCATCATACGGATTCCAAACAAAAATATACTGAAGATACCATCAACAAAATATTGGAGTTTTTGATAGATAACATATTTGTTGTGTTTGGTAATATAGTTTTTCAGCAAACAATCGGTATACCAATGGGTACAAACTATGCACCATTGCTTGCTGATTTGTTTCTTTATTCTTACGAAGCAGAACCTTGTTAAATCTGGAGAGAAAACTGTCGCCAAATCATTCAACTCAACATACAGATACATAGATGACGTTCTGTCTCTTAACAACCCTAAATTTGGAGACTATGTAAATGTCATCTATCCTAGTTAGCTTGAAATTAGAGACACGACTGATTCCTCAAGTTCTGCTTCATATTTAGACTTATACCTGAATTATGACGCACAAGAAAGGCTACATTTGAAACTTTATGACAAACGTGATGACTTCAATTTTTCTATTGTCAACTTTCCTTTTTTATGCAGCAATATACCTGCTTCTCCTGCTTATGGTGTATTTGTTTCCCAATTTATACGCTATGGTAGAGCTTGTTCCCACTACAGGGACTTTGTACAACGAAGTAGACTTCTTGCAAATAAATTGTTGACTCGGGGTTATTGCAAGCCTAGGCTAATCAAGGCCCTCAAAAAGTTTTATGGCCGTCATCACAGTATTGTTGATCAGTTTGACGTCTCTGTGCTTAGGATTGCCCTGGATATATTTGACGTCCCATAGTTCCATGTTCCTTTCACACAATTTTGGTTACACACGTTGCGGGTTTAGCTAGCTAAACAGGAGGTGCTTACCTTTCCGGATCACCCGGCCTCATTTCCCTGGTGGAAGTTCACGTGTCTAACCTAATTTGTCAGTTCCAAAGTGTTTACTTTGCTTTTGTATTGTGAATCGGACATGGATTAGTATGTTTGTTTTTGATTGCAATGGAAACACAAGTTTCATTACACTACTGAAATATGATATATTTTATTGGATGTGACTGATGAATATTTATATATCGTCCGAGATATCAAAGATATCTCTGAAATATTAAAAAAAAGCTCAATGTATTGCCAAAACATGTATTTCTGCGAGAAATATCTTATTTCAATGAATAAGATTATATTCGTAAATTAAAGAATATACTGAAAATAATTAAATTGATCAAATCGTAGCTTAGTACGACGACTAAAGGTATAAACATTCATCGATTGTTGAGAGACTTTCATCTAGTTTGTTATTACGAAATCTTCAATGTTTCTACGTGCATTCCATACCATGCGTTATATACCCCTAGTTTAATGGTATTTTAGGCAAAACAATGGAAATAATAATATTTGTTTTTTATGTTTTTTTTTCTGAATAGGGTCGTAGTGTAAACTCTTGGTAAAAGAAAATGGCTTGAAGAAATAACAGTACCCTTAAAGTGGTTATAAAGTGTGGCAGATAGGAATAAATCGTCAAATATAAACGTTTTATAAAAAAAATTAATAAAGGTCAAAGATTACAAGAGTACCACTCCCAACTTTTGGCGGGTCCCTAGATGGTGTAGTTATAGTATGTACTGTTTATGTTGTTCGTGTTGCACTCAACAGAGATTAATCACACAATCCCAATTCATAAAGTTTTCTTGGAAAAACAATTTTATTGGTAAAATGTCAGGGTAACAGGTTACCATGAAATAATTCACAGAAGATGCAATACAATGACAATAAGAGAGCGATTACAACAGGTCGCAAGTACTCAGATAAATTCAAAAACGTTTTCGTCATGTTTAATCTGTAATTATCGAGTTGTTGTATGTGCCAAACAAAGATTTTAATTCTTTTCGCTAAAAAAAATTGATTTTCTCGATAGTGTTTGTAAAACTTGCAATAGATTTATTTCCCAATGATGGAAATATTGAAATAGAAGTACAAAGAAAGAGAAGAATGAGGAAAATTACACTTTTTAACTGATTAGAAGTACTACTCGTAGTATTAGTAATGGTGTTTAACGTCCCAGTCAAGAATATTTTTCTTTATCGACACGTCACCAGCTATAGGCGAAGATGCAGAAATGCTGCCTGTGCGTTGCGCTGATGGCATTATACAGCAGGGTTCTTTAGCTTGCCAAGCCCACCGTGACACGGGACCTCCTTTATTTTAAGTTCCCATCCAAAAGAACCGTGACTTTCATTTCGTAATTTCGAGTGCTTGGTGAAAGAAGTCTTATGTCAGACCCGGCCGGGGATCGAAACCACGGCCCTCCACTTACGGAGCGAGCACTCTACCAACTGGGCTACCGCAGTGGTTGATCAAAGTACTAATTCATGAACTACAAACACTACTTTTATAATAATAATAAGAACAATTTTATTCTCATTATAATTATTATTTTTATTATTTATGCAAAAAATGGAAAAGGTAAAATGCATATACCGAATTTATTTTTGTCATTTCATGTCATTAAATACTATTCTTTTTAAACAATTAATATATACTTACCGGCAAATTGATGATGGGGAATTTACTTTCCACGAAGGTGTATAATAACAAAATCCTATCACATAAGTGTATACCGCCAAACTATTGTCGCAAAATCCAATATTAATATCTTCATCTGTCACTTAATTTTAAGAAAAAGTATTAAAATAGAATATTTATTGAAATGCATTTATAACATCAAACATGAATAGTGATATACACAAAATGAAAAACTGTCTATAAGCCAGCTTATAGGTGGCTTACAGCGGGCTTATAGATGACCTATAAGCCTTCTGTAAGCCAGGCTTATAGATGGCTTATTGGCATTTAAAATATAAGCCATCTTAATATCTAGTAATCAAAACCAAATGAAATTGCGTACCCAATCTTCTAGAAAACGGACGTTTTTATTGTATTATATTTAATAAAAAAGAAATAAATGGAATAAGTACATTTATTTTTCGTTTGATTGTTTGTTTAAATTATCTTTTCTTATTGGTGAAGTTAAGTGAAGATAATTTACTTCCTCATTTATATCGACAAACATATATTATAAGTTATATATACAGGGCTTTGGCAGGTTACTCGGCCCCATGTACCCCGTCAAAGATTTATGTACCCTGAGCCGCAGGCGAAGGATACATTGATCTCTGATGGGGTATATGGGGCCGTGTAACCTGCCAAAGCCTTGTATAACGTTTTTGTCAACCTTCAAAGCGTTACCATTTGGATCATTTTAACTTCCACTTGTCGCCATGTTTGTTTACCGTAACTAGACGTCAACGATGTGCAAGTTACTTCCCTTTTACCGCTAAAGGTCGCGAGCGTTCATGTACCCCGGAAGATTTCCGAACATTGTTCCATGTACCCCGGCAAATTGACCAATCAGCATGCGAGAAATTTCTTCGAAGGGTGACAAAAGTAGAATATTTATGAGGACTTCTTAGGCGTTAGAAAACGATCGATTTTTTGTGAGTTTTTTTTTTAAATATTTCAACACTAGTCTGCCAAAATGCTATAGAAATGATGGTAATTAAATGCGTTTTATTTATAAAGCAGGTACTCTGTAGTAGTTGACAACTTAATACTGACTTCAGAATCAATATAAGATCTTGAATAATACATAAAGTAGATACGATATTGTGATTTGGACATGGATTAAAGTGTTTAGTTTTTATTCATACATTTTAATGTTATCCGAATGGGATATATATAGATTATCACATTTCACATCATACCCCATATTAGCCCGAGACCAATATATTAGCCAGATGTCAGATAGGTCCTAGAGCTGGGCTGATGTCGGGTATGGTATGAAAAGAGTCATATCATATTCTTTTTTAAAATATGTATCTTAAAATGTATTTTAAATTGTACATTATTACTGTCAAATATTAAGGGAAACAGATAGTTCAGAGGTGATATTCTCACATACACATGTATGTGAAAAGGAAATCTATCCATTTCCCCGATGCTGTCAATTTCCCTGTCTCGCCCTGGTTGAGACAGATCACACGAACCATCTCCCAGTCTGACTTTTAAATCCTATTCTATGAAAAAATAGAGGGTACGATCACTTACGGACACAAGATTGTTGACGTCATAATGATTTACGCAATAACATCAACCAAATTCGATGACGTCATTTTCACGGCACGGATGGTGGAATGAAAACGTAACATTTGATGCAAATATTTGTTTACAAATCGCGTTTTTATGTTGCCAGTTAGTGTAAAACAGAGATATCTCAAACTCGGATGAATATTTTCAATGTGTTGGTTATTGAATAACAGCTTATCTAAGAAGTTCCGAAATATTCTGATATGGAAAATCGGTCCGAGTGTCGGGCCGATATTGATATGGATTTTTAGCCCTAGGGCTGACATGGCTCAATGTTAAATAGCAATATCACATATGCAGAAACGCACATATAAATTGAAAAAAATATGATACTATGATACTATGAAAATAATAAAATGCCTATTGTCCTTAACGCTCACCTGAGGATATGCATACATGATGCGGTAGTAAAATGTTAGTACAACTTGAGGTTAAATCTCAGATGGAGTTGATAGTTTAATCATAGTTTGGAGGTAAAGTTGAAGTTATGTTTAACTTGGCGCTTAATCTTTGTTAAAGTAAATAGTTTCGTCCGAGCTTGGAGTAAATAGGCAAGTGTTCATCATATAAAATTGATTATTTAAACAAGGATAGAGTAAAAAGTTTAATCATTCTTAGGAGTAAAAACTCTCAGTTAAATTTGCATTAAGTCAACTTTAGTTAGAGCAAACAGTTAAATTCCAGTTAGTATGGAAGAATAAATAGTATCTTAACTTTGATTGTGGTTAAACTTCAAGTTTAACTATACTTAACATAAAGTGGGGCATCTTGTAGTAGGGCATCTTCGTCAAAGCCTTATACCCTAACCCTAAACTCTAACCCTAATGGTCAATAAAACTAATAGAATAGACTAATAAATTTTAAGCAGCATGGCCAAACAGAAGGATATTTGCAAATTAATTACTACTTTGTTAAAAATAAGCTACTGTACATATACCATAACTTAGTTCTAGCTAAAGTATCTGTATGGATAGTTAGTGAAAAGTACAAAGGTTAAGATCTAAGCCATGAGAGTATTCAAATACATCTGTGACCTTGATCTTTGAACCCATGATCTATATATCAAATATGATTCTTAGGCTAATACCTACGGTATTCTTATATAAATGCCTTTACAAAATGTTAATAGTTTTCCATTAAATTAACCATTTCAGCATAAGTATGCACCTATGGCCTTGACCTTTGAATACTCGAGTACCGTCTATATATCAAAGTTATCGTAAAGCCAATACGTACAATATTCTTATCTACATTTTTGACAAAACATTTTCTAGATAATTAACCATTTCTGTATTTGTCTGCATCTGTGACCATAGATCTTTATAACCATGACCTTCATTCATATATCAAAATGATGTTAGGCCAATATCTACAATATTCTAAAATTCTAAAATACATTGCTATACAAAAAATTTATAGTTTTTTCCTGATAATTAACCATTTCGGTTTTTGTTTGCATCTCTGAACTTGGCGTTTGATCCTAAAACCGTCATATGAAAATCATCAATATACATAAAGTTTATAGAAATCCCACAAATTAACTAATTGTTTGCATTTGTAACCTTTGACTTGATCCCATCACCTTCATATCAATACCTGCATATTTCTAGTATATATGCTTAACAGAAAGTTAATAGTTTGACCTTTGAAATCACAACTGCCATCTATATATCAAAATGATAGTTATATTATTACCTGGAATTTTCTAATAAAATGAGAAACCTATGCAAAATGTAAAAAGTTTTCCGGATACCGCGAGGCTCGACGGACAACGTACGGCAGACGACGGACGGCGAATCATCGAAATAGCTCATCGGAGCTTTCCGCTCAGTTGAGCTAAAATGTTTTGGTGTGCTTTTTAAATTATTTACCGTTACATTTCAGAAAAAACTGGGAAATAACAGACTGTGGTAATATCTCCCCGATTAACCATTCGTGTATAGATGACAGATTACATGGTTGTACCATCGTAGCTAACCTCTTTCTAACACAGTCCAGTGCATACCGATACACCCTTATAATAAAGAAATATATTAGAAATAACGATACAAATGAGGTTCATTATTTATATTAAAAGGAATTATTAATAGCTGCTACATCAAATTACCGACCAATTATAATGATAAAAAAGTGGTATTAAACACCTGGTCACAGACTCAAAGTTGACATGTGGTCAATATCGTTTTCTTTTTTTATTATAACTTTGTATGTATCCACACAACCAGCTATCAATTATCCCATATAAGGATATAGAGGTGGAGTTGTTGAACTGAATTTTTTCAGTTTGAAGTGAAATTAGAAATTGTATGCAGTGTGCAGGCTTCTGAAATAAAAACTTAAGAAGAGACTGTTATTGTACATTAGGTCAATTCCAAACAAAATGATGACACTAGAAAAAAGTGTAAACTTTAAAAAATGTTGTCAAAATGTCTGGAAAACAGGATTTTAGTAATAATTAATAATATATTTTTGTAAAACTCTACAAATCTTCAATACTTATTAAGGTATACTTCCTCATTCAAAATATTTTCTTAGATACATTTGGTTAAATGTATTTTGGTTCTTTGGATATGTTTCAACCTTGAAGATATTTTGGTTTCACATTTTGGTTTAAGCGCTACTTTTGAGGAATAGTATCTTGAAACGGTCGTCTAATGCTGTAACATTAACACTGGAATAATATGTACTGTAGATTACTTTAATATCGCGAATATCAAATTCCGCGTACTTACATCTGAGCTTCATTTCGCGAATACGTGTATTCGCGTCCACAATCCAAGTGCATATTTAATTTCGCGTCCACTTCGTAGCGGTTATATAGTTATCTACCTGATTTTAAATTTGACTTTAAATTTTTTTTTTTGCGATTCTAGGAATATTTGTGTGATATATGAATTCGCGATTGAGAGTTCTCGCGAAATTACGCAATAATAAATCTCTCGCGATTAAAAAGTAATCTACAGTAATATGACTAAAAAAGATAAAATTACTTACCAATACAACAACACAATATAAAAAAACAGCAACATAAAAAATGACAAAAAAAACGTATTTGGATTACATAAAACATAAATTTTGACATTAATACTTCATTTGACATGCGCAGTCATAATATGTTTATGCTTCATAATTTAAAAACAAAATTATAACTCAAGTTAACAAATATTAAAAACTACAAATTTAATAATAATTATATCAATTATTTTTTAAAAAATGATAAAAGAATACTTACAGACATGCCCCGTCTACCTGCATCATATTTGTTCTGTTATAGTGAGAGGGATATCGCATATATTGAAAACAGTTATAAAATTGGCTGTATATATAAACTCTATCGTTAAATGTGCTGTTACATATTCCATTTCCAGTATCGATGCCTTCTGAGAAAAAGATGTTATGCCAGGTTAAATAGCGGATTAGTTTTTGAAATAAGACCTACTGAGAGCTGAAAGTTTAGTTTAAAAAAATATCAATCGCAAAAATAACTCCAACAATCATTATTTTTATCTTTAATCAGTGAATGTAAAATTACAATGAATTATTTGAACAGAAAATATCAAAGATATAAACTTATACAGAGTTTGCACCGTAAAGTTGGCGTCAGGCCGCACTTGATCAATGCAGATAAGAACAACATCAGCAAATGTGTGCACCCTATAAACTTGCATCATATCCCCACATGGGAAAACCCATTTAAAATAGGCACTAATTGGAAAACAAATACAACATAAGCAGAAGAACAATGATATTGCTCCAGAAAAAAGTTGACAATAGAAAAATTTAGTCGTAATATATACGGGGAAGAATGCTGTAGCTGGGTATTTACTAAATATTTTACTCATTTTATGCTAAACGATATAAAGATAACTGTAATAATATACGCACTATCAAAACAAGATTTCACATCAATACTAAAGGTGCTGTTAAACCAATTTGCCTCAGCAATCAATGCTTTCTCTCTTTGTGTTTCACTACAGGATAAGTATTTTGTAGATTGCAAGTTTGTATAGGCGTTCATCACATGCTTCACATACCTAAAAATTCATGATCATTTAATAAAGATTGAAATTAGCTACTTTGTTTCAGCGATATAGACTGTGAGCTGTGAATGTAAATCAAAAACAACATACTAATCTATGTCCGAATCCCAACCCAGAAGTCAAAACTTTAGAACTGACAAGTTAAGTTAGACACTTGAGACTTCCATCAGAGAAGTGAGGCTGGGTGCTGAGCACCTGTTGTTGAGCTAGCTACAAGTGCCACAATCAATTATAAGCATAATTGTGTACTATGGGACGTCAAATATATCCGAAGCAATATAGAAGTTCATGCAATTTTTCACATACCTAAAAAGCAAAGTGTTGATGGTAAGGTAAGAGATTCAAATAGGCTATTTTGTTTGTAGCGATATGAACTGTAAGCTGTGAATGTAAATATTATATTTATTTAATAAATTAACAAAACACAAAAATTATTATCTTTCGACACAGTATTATCATGTGCTACCTACATATGCGCATTGGTTTTACCCATTATTTTACAAATTAAAAAAACATAAATTCAGCAACTGATAAATGTTCTGAATATATATATATATATATATACGCTTGCTTGAATTATTATCAGCACGTACTGTCGAACAATTATGCAATATATAAAAGAAAAAATACATTTTTATCTCTAACATGTCTAAGAAAGTTGATAGAGACTTAAATCAAATGACTTACTGGTGTCAAATGTTTAAAAATATCAGCTTTTCTTACAGACTTAAACCGAAATTAAAAGTCCTAGTTGCACAAAAGTTAAATGTAACGACTCTTTAAATTTGATTTTAACGAGTCATTATATATTTAACGAATGATTATTTATTCCTCAAAACTTTAGTTTTAACGACTTGTGAAAATGACTAGATTCTTGTTGACCTTAATTTTGCACCATGATTTAAGAATATAGTCATTGACTAAAAGTAAATAAATTTGCCACTAATGACCAACAATCAGAAAAAGAGGATTCTGCAGGCATACACCTATTTTTACCATCATCAGAGATATACAATGTAAATTTGGGCATGGCATGAGAGCATTAATATAATTAAAACTTTGATCAGGGAGTATATTGAAAAACATACAGAAATAAGTAAAACAATCACTGAAAACAATCAATAACTCTAAATTACACTCTACTTCTTCATTCAGGTCATCAATTTCAATAGGTGAAAAGGTTGTCTTTCCTTGCCTTTTCCAAGTGGAAGTATGGAGGCTGTCATCTTGGATGTAGTACTTAGAGTGGTGGATAATGAGTATTGTTTTTATGTAATCAATTGATTGAAAATTTAATCAATGCGTTAAAATGTTTTGAAAAACAACTTTTAATAAACTGATATGTTAATCACTTGATTAGACTTTAACAAGTCGTTAAACTTTGACTAAAGATTAAATTTTATCATTTTCGTGCATCTGTCCCCTTTAGCTTCTGCTATACTTAATTTTATGATCTACCATGTGATTAGTGAGAGGTTGAGAATGGCGCAAATCTAACTCAGCCTCTCCATAACCTCATGGTAGATCAAAAGTAAAATTCCATTTCTTATTTCCTATATTAACAATCTTCTAAAGACACGGAAATTTTTAACGTTTTTCTGTCAGGATGACATTCAAAATGCTTAAGTATTATTATTGGTTGAGGAAATCATTTTGCTGGAACAGCTTTGATTTTGACAGACTCAAGGTTCTGCCTTCTTATCCAATCATATTTCATGTGGCAGACGTGATGTTCCGTCCACATCTGTTGACACTTTGAAAAAGGTTGTATTTGTGACGTCAAATTCGGACAAATATCATGAAGCTCAGCCAACATCCGTTGACACGTAGAAAACCCGTGTTTTGTGACGTCAAACTTGGTCACGTCCGGTGAGCATCTCTATGAGGCTATGGTGATTGTTTCTATGTTTGATTTAAGGAAATAATAGAATTGTAAATCTAAGCAATTAAAATACATACCGACAGGAAAAGAGCTCATTATAACGAGGATCATCAATTGCGTTCGCAGATGCCAAAATTAATGCTCTAGAGTCATTACAAAATTCTTCTATTTGAGAAGCAACTGTAACGTAAAGCAGATGTGATATTTTAATATTTAGATAAACCATGAAATCTATATCATTTGGCAAACAGAATCATTGAAATTATATTGAAATAGAAGAATCTCAATATAGTTTGCGAAAAAAAAAAACAGAAACATAAACAAAATAAGAAATATTGTTGATGGTTAATGGATATTGAATATGAAATAGTGCTTTCAGTTTTGTAAACATTAACTACACACACTTTACACTATATAATATTTTGATTGTTAAATATTTATATTTAATGTAATAAGTAGAATGGTTGGTTCAATTCAATAAGTTGAAAGCATAAAAGCATCTTTTAATCACTAAACAAGTTAAATATTAGTAACTTAAAATGCTAGTCCATTGCAATTGATTTATACTTGTTTCGATTAATTTTTTTTACAAAATTGTTTTGAAAATTTGAATGATTTATGCATATTAAAGATACCTGAAGTTTTTATCTTAAAAAATAAAATTAATAAGTAATTAGTTAACAATTTCTAGTGTTATACAAAACCTAAATCAGATACAACCCGGATTTGTTTAAATTTCAGATCTAATATGTGAACACGATTCAAAATATTTCAAGAATAATGTACTCTGAGGTGAGTAATCCAGACATCTTAAGAGCATATTGATATTCTTCTCTGTTATAAGGAATCGAATTCCTTCCATTTTCCATTTACTATAGCACTTACCATTACATACACTTGCATCGTAGTTATAAAACAAATACCTTCTCCCATACAGAAAATCAGGTACCCAGATATGCAGAGATGAAAGTGGACACTTGAAGGTATTTCCTAATTCAAATACTTTCGACTGCAGACAACGGATAAAGTGATAATAAATCCTGTAAGAAACAAAAATATTATATATAACTAGATATCGTATATTAAAGATGTCTAAATAAAATTTCTTTAAAATGCATAATTCATTCTTTTAACTTTGAAGCTCTTGAATACATTACGTGTTACATATGAATATATTTTTGCATTACCAGTCAACTTATATTCTTTGTAATTGAATACACACCGGCATTTGTCTTCGTCTGTCATCTTTGTAATTAATCTATAATAATTACTAAGGTAATAACAATAATGACTGCTTAACTCGTTCAGTACAGCGCTACTTCTGCAAATATCAGTTTTTGTCGAATCACCTGGATTAAAAAGTAAATTAAACAATGATCATAAACTCATTACAACAAATATAACAGACCGTATTCAAATCACAATAAAAAAATCAAAATCAAAACTGGCAAATAAAGTTAAACAGGTGATTTTGCACCAGAAAAGTGGTGCTTAAGTACACTTTTCTGATAAGAATTTGTCTGTTCTGTTTCATTTCCAATAACTAAGTCGGTGCTTCTGCAATATGTTCCTTATTTTTGTTAAATGGAATAAACATTGTGAAAAAAATATATCATTGGATCGCAGTTTCCAAAACCTATTAATTTTGTATTAAGGGAATTGTCTTTAAACAGCCTCTGGATTTTCCTTTTGTCTTTATTTTAATCCATAATTTTAATACTGCCTATACTAACAACAAAAATGTGCCTCGGACGGACGCACTCGCAGACCAGTGGCTCTCACAGCCTAGATTCGAATTCCAGTAGGAGCATTGTAAGAGAGTTTGTTCAGTAGTAGCAATGTAAGAGTTTGTTCCAGTAGGTGCACTGTAAAAGAGTTTGCATTCGATTGTAGTACCTCGAACGTTTTCTTCTCCTACCCAGAACTGACTACTGATAAAAATAAAATTGAATAAAATTGACTAGCTGTAAAACTTCGTTACTTTCCTTTACGTCAAATCCTGTTTATTATATGCAAAACTTCAAATGTAATACATTGCATTGATCAATTATTCATAATACAATTAAATACAAACACAATACCAGAAGAACATCCAGATATATTCAGTCCCCAATTATCCGTAAACCAGTCAACTTCATTTGTCAGTTGGTTTCTGATCTCCTCGGTAGAGCACTGGAAATATGTCGATGGTCCAGATGATGTATAACATTGCTTTAGAAACACTTCCTCGAAAAACCTGTATCAAATCAAAAACAAACCTACTAAGTCATGTTTGAATCCCAATCCAGAAAAAAGAATTTTTTAAAGCTGACACGTTAGGTTAGACACGTGAAATATGAAAATTAATAAGCAAATCAAAAAGACCTAAGGTTGAAATAGATAAAGATATGTGTAGGTGCTCAATATTCTAATTAATAAAACATAGAACAGCACACTGTACTAAATAATGAAAGAAACAGCCAAACATAAGAAACAGATTTAAAAAAAAAGAACGATTTTAATATTTTGAGACAAATATGTAGTTTCTTACAACAATTTGAAAGCTAAAATCTAATTTATGAAATAACAGATAAGAAGAATTGTGCTTTACAATCACACACAACTGGAGATGGTTACTTTTTGTCAATATTGTTGCTACATTTTAGCTTAGCTCAATCTTGTTCTAGTCTATACTAAAGATTTTCATATACTGTAAAAAATTTCACGTGTCGCAGAATGGTGTTGTCAACATCTTGCGAGTATATATTTTTGCAATATACTAATTCTTGTCTGGCCGCCATTTTTTAATTTAATGGCTATGTTATAATTCTGTACGGGTTGCTTCCCTTTAACAAAGCTCTAGGTAAGTCTTAAATAGACACAAAACATTATTTAGTAAATTTTACATATTATTCAAAAATGTATTCAAATTGTTTGAAAACATGTGTCTTGAATAGGCACAAAACATGGTTTAGTTGTTTAAAAAAGTAAAAGGATTATTGAAAATTACAACAAAAAGAATGTATGATTCAAACTTTTTCAAACCAACTGTATTTCCATAATCATCAAGTTTATTTTATTTAATGGAATATGAAAGTTTTTATACTTTAATTCTTATAAATTTCCACGTTTTATGTATAATATCTAAAAGGGTTTTGGTGGTAAATGTTCCAAATAAAAAACAAAGATACTAAGCCATGCCCGAATCACAATCCAGAAGCAAAATAAAAACTTTCGAACTGAGAAGTAATCTGTTATAGAAATTTTTAACTAGGTTTAGTTTCTGATGTCCCTACTGATTCAAAACGATTCCTATTTCTATACCTTAATCCTCTATAACACCTGCTAAACATAGTGATTTCGTTCATAATTCTCATTAAAAATGTATTAGCTCGGTTGTGCATTCAGGTGAACACGAAATATTAATACTATAAACGTATTTAATTGCGCGTGCATATATTTTCGAGGTATATGAAATTTAGACATATGCGCGTAGTAAAATCTTCTTCGCGTTTTTATGACATTACGCATAATTTAATTTCCGCGCAAAACAAACGACCGCGAAATTAGCGAAAATTAGTTCACCGCCAAAATAAATACGTGTACAGTAGCATCAATTTTCATTTTTTCTAATGATAACTATATCTCAACATGTTAATGTAAGTTTTGTGGTCCTTTTTATATATTGAGTTCCAACACCTTTTCAATATTCTTGGCAACGATCAACGTTAAAAACAGCACAAGGTATATTAAATACTAATATACGCATGGTTGAACTAATAATATTTCTAAAATTCCAGACAACAACACTAGAGCTAGCTAGCAAACAACAGGAATTGGACATGGACAGGCATATTTGATTGGATTGTACGATTGCAGCCACCTTTAATAGTTTCTGAGTATTGCCCACTCTTTAATTAATTGAACATAATGTTAAAATCGTACTTTAAATGGATAAGTATGTTTGTTTTTGATTTAATTAATTTTACTTACGCACAGTTATGTTCAGCAGTCATCCCGCCACACAAACCAATCCCTTTACTAAGAAGGGCTAGACTATCATTGCAGTAGGCATTTTCTGTTTTATTCACTGCAAAATTCAAGAGAAAATCAAACAATAGAAACAAAAATCTAATGTCAGTTCATTTGAAAAGTCATCAAGAGTTAGACTATCGTTGCAGTCGGCATGTTCTGTTTTATTCACTACAAAATTCAAGAGAAAATCAAACAAAAATCTATGTCAAATCATTGAAAAAGTCCTCTATCTAGATATATCGGGATAATGCTATGTGGAGATGGATTATACAGCAATACTTTAGGTTGCTTCAATGGTGTTTACCCTTTCTAGAATTAGGAAGAGTTGTAGCATTGGTAGTTTTCAGTCATTTATAAGCAAACTGCTGATACATATATTGGATTATCATACCCAATACTTTTTACTTCCGCCATCACAATATTGTGTTGTAGCTGTATCCTACATACCCTGGATATATTCTACGTCTCACAGTTCAATGTTTTTTTATGTTCTCAAATTTGTTTTATTGGCGGATGTATTCAACTGAACAGGAAGCATTGCCCTTATAGAGCACCCGGCCTCACTTCCTTTGTGGAAGCTCAAGTGTCTTAATTTGCCATTTTTAAGAATTTTACTTGCTCTGCGATTGTGATTTAATTAATGGTGGATTGGTATGGTTATATTAGTGTATTTGACGTTTCGCCGCCACGCCTACAATGTTCCGACAAAGGGTCGACGTGCTTGAATGACACGCAAAAAGAATGAAAACTCGGCCTGAGCTGTGCGGTTTAATGACGTCACTGACACTAAACGTCATTAGTTGCCATGACACTGCTTTGGTACCGTGATGGCGGCCAGTGACGGAACATTGTGGCGTGGTCTGTGATATGTCAATTTGAAATGTTAAAATCAATCTTTTTACATTGACATGGATACTTCTTTTTACATATATACTTAATATTCTTGACTCGCAAAGATCAGGATTACTAAACTTTATGACAGTGCTGTTTCATGTACATTCTTATAACTGGAGACAATTTATTATTTAGTTTCGATCCATTTGCATAATCGTTCAAAAGAGTTATTTAAACAAACATACCAGCCCACGTCAAAACCAACCTGGAAATGCAAGTAAAAACATTTTCAAAACTAGAAAAACTGTGAGCTACAAGCTCACAAAAAATACCTCCCACTCCCAAAAATCCATCGGATCAATTTGTCAATAGAGGTGCACATCTACATTATATCACAAAGATTGTGTAAAAGTTTCATGAAAATCCATTGAAGGGTTTAGGAGGAGTTGCGGATAGGAGATAGGAACTCTTAGGTGTAACGGAAGGACGGACGAACGGACACCCTATCACTATATACCCCCACTTTTTTAAGCGGGGAGTATAACTACTATATACTAACCGTTGCATAATCCAAAATGTCCATACATAATTCCGACATGATTTATCATTAGATTCGACAAAACGTTATGAACGATGTCAGTTGTACAAGAATTGTTGTTCAAATTGTCCAAATTGTCTTCGAGACATCTTACACTGTGGTGATACAACCTGAGGAGAGATGATAAAAACAAACAATTATCACCCGAAAAATAATACTGCAGTCAAGAAAGAAAGATTAAAAAAAAAAAAAAAAAAAAAAAAAAAAAAAAAAAACTCACTAAACCATGTCCGATTCAAAATCCAGAGACATATTAAAATTTGGAACTGACAAGTTTGGTTAGACACACGTGAACATCCACCAGGGAAGTGAGGCCGGGTGCTCCAGAAGGGTAAGCATCTCCTGTTTAGCTAGCAACACCCGCCATGTGTGTGAAAGGAACATGGAAATATCAGACATCAAATATATCCAGGGCAAGCAAGGACACAGAGACATCAAACTTATTAACAATACGGTGATGACGGTCATAAACCTTTTTGAGGGCCTTGATAAGCCTAGTCTTGCAATAACCCTGGGTCAACAATTTATTTGCAAATAGCCTGCTTTGTTTTACAAAGTCTCTACCATAGCGTATTGATTGGGAAACAAATGCACCATAAGCAGTAGAAGTAAGTATATTGGTGCATAGAAAAGGAAAGTTAAAAAAAAATTTAAGTTATCACCTTTGTCCTAAACTTACAAATGTAGCCCTTAGTTGGCGTCATAATTGAGGTATAAGTCTAAATATGAAGAAAAACAGTCGTATCTTTTATTTCAACCTCACTAGGAAAGATGGCGAATGCCGAATGTCATGGACAGAGGCCAAACGATCTGCACATGACCGGGACAGATGGAGAGCTATTGTCGAGGCCCTATGCCCCCCAGGGGTGCAAAGGATTAAGTCAAGTAAGTCAAGGAAAGATGGCATTAACATAGCCTCGAAATTTAGGATTTGTAACAGACAGAACAACGTCTATAAATCTGTATGTGTAGTTGAATGATTTGGCGACAGTTAACAAGGTTCTGCATAAATTCTGCTTCATAAAAATAATGAAACAAATCAAAAAGCAATGATGCACTCGTTGTAAATAAATGTCCAAATACACCGATTTTTGTTTACGTTCATACGTATTTTTTATTTCAGCCAGACAACTGGAATTGGTCACATAGAATAAAAACAAAGCAAGGATGACACCGAAGCTGGAATAATTTTAAGAAAACGACTCCGATCATATAATTAAATAAATGATAGATGTGAAGCCGCCCTTTTGAAAATCTGTAAAATGTATCCTTTAATTTTTTTTTCATATTTAATTACTTAATTTTCATTATTTATTTGTCTTGGGTAAGGGGGGGGGTCTGAAGATGAATAACAACAAAAAATAACAGTCATTCTCACCTGCATCCATCTTCAAATGATAAAAGACCGGAAACGTTGAAATTATAGAGCACCGTTACACATTTCTCATATCCAGACGTTGATATTGCGTTTTCACACTCAGGTGTTCCTAAACAGATAATAAACAAAAATAAATATCAATAAGAAAGTGCTAAGTATATTTCATGTAACAGTATTATACGTATAGTAACAATGTTAGACATTGTAGCGGTCTGGGTAGCTCAGTGGTAGAGCATTCGCCTATAGTGCGGGAGGTCCCAGGTTCGATCCCCGGTGTGACCGTCCGTTTTTTCTCTCTTCTATAAATCTGGGGGCTCGTCTGACACTGGGTAGGTTGGTCCCATTGTGAAACCTGATGGTTTCAATTCGAGGTAATTAAATCGAAAAAAGGAAGGGAGGAATGTAGCGGTCTTAGTAGCTCAGTGACAAAACACTCGCCTATAGTGCGGGAGGTCCCGGGTTCGATCCCCGGTCCGAGTCTGCATTTTTTCTCTTTCCTGTCACACAAATAACTTTATATCCTGCTATTCATCAAGTCTTTTGCTATATATAGTTAAGTCCATCTAAATAAGCCTACAAGCATTTAATAACCTAAAGCCTTTCTAGTTCAGCAGAATGGTAAGCGCAAAAATGATTTTATTTATTTTTTTCTAAAAGAGATGTTTGAAAAATCGTATAAAAATATTACCGGTTTGAATATGAAAATTGAACTTTTCTTCTTGTTGAAACCCTTATTTTATAACACACAAACTTCGGTAAATGCATATTAAGATTTCTTATCACCACTATTTGACTCCCAGCCAAGGGAGAAGTTATAAGTACATGTGGTCATTAAATTATCGGAATTTAAAGAATCATACGAATTTTAAAACATCTCCAATAACTCCATATTACAATAGTTTACTAATTACAGTCAGTATAAATGACTCGACGCTCTTAGCCTTGCCATTAATGTAACCAAAAATGAAAAAAAAGTGAAAATTAAAAATACATATGTTGAAAATTGTGTAGCTGTTTTTGATACTAAACTATGCTATAGGAAAAAAGGGCACTTATATCAAATAAATACATATTATATACACACTGTGTATATGATATTTTTGTCTAACATTTCTAATTAGGTTCTTTAAAATAATTTTAAAAAACCAATACTTTATGTGAAAAAATTACATTTTACCACAGAAAACCACTGAACTATGTTATGACCGACAATCCAAGACTCCCTGATGACGTAACAATGAGAAAGTGCACGTGCGCTTTACTGCCAATGTTGTATCACCACACCACAGTGTGTGGTGATACAAGATTCTGTATTATACGTGTTTGATAAATCTTGTATTTCGCCAAATCAGATAGAAAAAATTGTCTAATGTTAGATAAAACTAGTTATCAAGAAATATAAGAATTAAACATACACTAAGAGCCTATAATTTAGAACTAATCACGGGCTAAAATTATAACAAACTATAACTTAAACTTTAATCATAGCTGACAGCAGGCAAAAACCCAAATAATTCAGAATATGTCAAGTCTAAAATCAAATAATTTAGATCTAATCATAAGCAAAAAACATATTATTCATATTCATTTTCTTTATTCAGCCATAAGTAACATTTCATAGGCAAACATAAATTTTTTTAAAAGTATGAACAATAAATAAACAATAATAATAATATACACATGGGAGGATTAACATTAATAAATGTTACTTTATACATTGTTAAGTTTGTCTATTGAAGATACATATGAAAGTACATAATATTTAAGTGACATAAGATTTTCTTAGCAACTCTGCTTCTAATAAATACTTAGCTAAATTTCTTAATTGTTTTGAATTTTGAATACTAAAAAGTTGAACTAGCTTGAAAACAGATGGACGAACCCTGTAATATTGTTTTATATATTGTTTACGAATACTTAAGTAGTAAGGACAAATTAAAACAAAGTGAAAAAATCTTCAATTTCATTTGATTTACAAAAAAAACCCTGTTACTTCTTCCTATATTATTCTACCCTCCCTTTTCAATTAATAAATCATGCGATGACAATCTATATTGACACAGTATTTTTTGGTGTTTATATGACAAAGGTTTACGTAAATAAAATTGTAAATAGAATCTATCAACTAAATGTCTATACAAGTCACACTTTGAAGAATTATTAAAAAATGAAAAAGAAGTTTGTAAAAAGTTATCCTTTATAACACTTGTAAAGATGCCTTAAAATATTTTCAGACTGTTGTAACCATATAGCATTGAACCCATGTCTACATAATAAATCTTTAACCTGTACAAGCCAGTTATTTTTACCATCACTATCTATTCTGTCATACACATCATTATAACAAGCTTTTAAAACACAATTATCCGAATTTAAAAGTTTTAACCAATATTTTATAATGCGATTATATCTGTACAGTTGTAGAGGAAAACGAGCTAATTCAAAATAAACCATCATGTTACATGTCGTTTTCCGCACCCCAAGTAAAGTTTTACAAAAATTAGTGAAATGAACTTGGAACTATGAGGCACCATTTATATCTAAGATGGGTTTGGATACGAAGACGTCATACTTTTTAACATTATTTTGATGACGCTCATAACACTTTTTGAGGCACTTAGCTTAGACTTATAATATACCCAAGTAATTTTATATCTGTAAGCAAAATACATCATAATATTTTATGTTGCCATTGACTACCTTTTCATTGCAATGAGGAAGTAACATTTAAAGCTAAATATTTGTCAAAAGTAACTTCGTTTTGCCTAAAGATTTCGCACATCAGTAATATTTGTTCGTGTATTTAGATGATTTTATGATTTGAGACACATCGAGAATTGACGTATAGCCGGACACGCCTTTTATGTTCCGACACTGGCCACCATCACGGTACTAAAGCAGCGCAACGACAACTAATGACGTTCTAGTGTCAGTGACGCCATTAAATATCACAATTCAGGCTTTCATTCTTTTTGCATGTAATTCAAGCATGCTGGGCCTTTGTCGGAACATTGTGAACGTGTCCGGCGATCCGTCAATTGAGTGTATGAAAGAAGACTATTAAACTTTATAAAAGGGTGGACGTAGCTATATACCACAAACGGTTCCATACTGTTTATGTTAGCAATTGGTAAAATGGACCCGACTTATCGGTCACAACCCTCTTAACCACTACTTTTCAATCCTACTTGCAGTTATAAAAAGTTTCTCTTGCCGAAGGTCGAAATTAAAAAAAATACTCCACTCAATAATGAATATGAATAGAAAATTAAGACACAAGTTCGTATTTAACAAATAGTTCATGGCATTGCGTTTATTTTCAAGAAAAACTTCTGTCCCAAAGTTTCGAAACTTAAGTATAACTTAGCTATATAGTGTTGAATTTTGCCAGTCATAGCAGGGGTGGATCCAGCATTTTTGAAAAGGGGGTTAAAAATTATATCAATGCTAGGTGCGAGCGCCGAAGTCGCGAGCTTTCAGAGATGAGGTGTCTAGGGCAATGCCCCGATGGGGGCCAAGCTTTTTTTTTTTTTTTAAATATTTCTGAGGACCTCTGGTACAACACTTATACAGAAATGGGCTGTTATATTAACATATGGGGGTCTCTCTCTCTTTTAAAATTTTTCAAAGGGGGCGGGGTTGCAACCCCTGCAGCCCCCCCCCCTTTAATCCGCTCCTGGTCATAGTTAGTTTGAGTAAAAGTGAATATGTAGCTTTTTGGGGGGGAGGAGTATATAATATAACAAAAAGTCATCCCCAAAGAAGTATATGAACCGAAGCGAAGCGAAGTTTTTGGATGGTTAATTGATGAATTTTGATATCATGTTTTGTTCTTAACTTTCTAACTTTTTGAAGGATATACTAGTAGTGAAATTATTTACTTTTACTGTGCACTTTGGAGTATATTTGAAATTTAATTTTTGAAAAAAGAGAACAAAAGATATATTTCTATCATGAATAACACAGTGAACAGTTCTCTCAGAGAAGTAGGGAGCTCGGTCATGCAGGCTTACAACGTATTAAATAACGTAAATACCACAGGTAATTGACCTGTATTTTCACCGAATAACTCGGACAGTGGTCAACAACAGTTAGGAAATGTGATTGTAGATATATACCACCGATTGGAAAAAACTCACACTTTTTGACGATATCAACCAGAGACTAACAAATATTGAACATAAATTTGCAGCAAGTTTCTGCAAATACTGAGAGAATACAAAAATGCGAGCATGGACAAGCGGATCTAGATGATGGAATGCGATACTTGGAACAAGATAAAGAAGAATTATTTAAAATGACAAGTGAACTGAAAGAGCAAGTATTAGACACACAAACAAGAGCAATGAGAGACAATGTTCTGTTTGGTGGTATTAACAGGATGTATAAAACAAACGATAAAGGCATCGAATATGAGGACACAGAAGAGTTTTTACAGGAGTTTTTAGAGAAAGAAATGGACATAAGAGACGCAGAATTTGAAAGAGTGCATAGAATGGGGAGAGGTAAAAACGGTAGACCGCCGTATATAGTGGCAAAGTTTAGTAGTCATAAAAAACGAGAAGAAGTTAGAACGAAAGCACCAGATGTAC